>OW386285.2:233404352-234604352 GCA_936432065.2 Rutpela maculata
GTATGATGATTTCAATAAAATTCACCAGCTTCAAGCACAGTGTTTATTTTAATTCATTTATATTTTAATCCTAATCTGAGGATGTACCTGCTTGGTCGGCATATCTATATAATTTTATTTGCCGTAGTGATAATTAATATTGTAACTATGTTTTTAAGTCACTGAAGGCTGTGTCTATCACTGTGGAACTTGTCACTGTTTGAGCTATATTGCAACTTTTACGTTTTCTTTTTAAACTATAAGAGCCTGGCTAACAATCTATGCATTCAAAATATAAAAGTGGGGAACCTGTTTCACCAAGGGTCAATCTATATATTACTGCAAGTTACACGAGTTTTATTAACTTTAGGAAACAAGCTCAAGAAAAAAATTGTAGCTAAAATTCTAAAATGTTTTTCAAACACATTGTAAATTATTGTAAATAGTATAAATATGAAAAAATGTGACTCAAGTTATCATCTCTTATAAAACATCCCCTCGTGTGCAATTTCTTGCACAAAGTTTACTGACTTTCGCGGTTAGTACACAAATATTAATAAAACAAAATCTATTTTTGTAGTAAGCCAGTGAGTAGTTACTGTCAAAAGTCAAAAGGACAAGAAAACAGCGTTGGTGAGTGATTTCACATTTTAAGATCAGACAACAGTATAGTGGGACTGATATAATAGTCCATTCAACAGGTAAAAAAAGTGTGTTCATAATGCAAAAATAGCGTAAGTCTGTTGTTCTTTTTTAAAATGTTCGAGTGCTCATTCTTGTCAAGTTGACGGGGTAGGCGGTGGTTGTGGTTAGCCGCCATTTTTGCGAAAAGTCAAAGGGAAATATCTCACGAACCATTGATGGGGATTATTTCGTAAGGTATTGATCGTATTGATCGTACATTAAAATGTCAAACTAAAGTCTTAAAAAGCACTAATTTTTGTACAATTTCTGTCAAAGACACTTCTTTGTAGAATTAATAGTTCATGAGCTATATAGCCCGTGAAAAGTTTTTTAAAAAATAGTTTTTTCAAAATATTTCGTTAATTATTGGTCGGATATAAAAATACGTAGTTGTAAACTTCTCTACAATTTTTATTTCAAACTTTGTTGCAGAAGTTATAAAAATATTTTTATCAAAACATCTCATTAACTATTGATCTGTATATGTTATATAATATTTGGTACACTGTATAAAAACTTGTACGTGACTTTCATTCCTTTTAAACTATCTCAGCATATCATATTTCAGCTACGTGTTGATAACGAATTCCCTCATATTATTTATCGCTGATATGTAATATCATATTTCCTTTGGCTTAGCTTGGCAAACAATACTAATGCTGACTAAGTACAGCCAACCGAGGATATAAATTAGTTAGATAATCTTTTGTATTCAGTTCATATACTCATGTCGCAATAAACACTTCAATATAATATTATAATTTTATTTCAAGAGTCAACGTTGACTCTTCTTAATTTTAATAAATCTTTTTAAAAACAAGTTAATGTAAATCGTGATCTAACAATTGGCGCAGTCGGTAGGATACCGTGAACATCGCTAGAACAAGAAGCCTAACCGGTAGTGACCCACAAGAAAAAGGACAACATCTCCACGAGGTGCCTAACTAGTGCAAGTTATCTATCGGAACAAGGAGACCTTCCTCACTGGTGGTGGCGGATCCTAATCCCTTACTGGAAGAACCTACACCTAATGAAGAATTTAACACTGTAAGTACTTTAACGAATCATCTCGCAATTTTCCACTTATTGTTTTATTATTATACGTAGTGTATTATACTGCTAATACACAGAAAAACTATTTCTATTATCCAATCCCCATTTATATTTATTTTTATTATTACAAACAAACTAAAGCTTAGACGTTAAGCACAAACGATTAATCTACAGCATTATACTGCTAATGCTCAACTAAAATCGTAAGAGTTAATTTAAAATACTGTGCATTATACTGTTAATGCAACATTTGTATCACTAAAAACCCAATCGATCTACCAAAGGTACAACATTTTTTTTATTATTCTAATCAATTCGTTTTACCTCCTTAATTTACTAAATATCGAGCAACATGCCCGACGAAGTAACACAAGGTACAGCACAAGGTGCAGCATCAGGTCCAGCACCAGCACCAGCACCAGCACCGGTTCTTGAACCGTATAAATTAAGTGAAATTTTCTCAATTGTGCCTGAATACGATGGCAACTCTTTATTTTTACAAACTTTCTTATATGCTTGTAGCCAGGCCTATTGCATGGCCGTGGCAGACCAAAAAACATTGCTCTCGCTACACATAAAAAATAAATTAAAAGGCAAAGCGGCCGAAATAATAAATTCAAGAAACCCAACTTCATGGGGTGAAACAAAAAACTTATTAGAGTCTCATTTTGGAGACGCGCGTGATCTAACCTCGCTTATACAAGATCTGCAACGACTCCATCAACTAAGTAACGAATGAATCATCATTAACTTTTATCTCTAGGCTACAAACCCATAACGCGAAGATGCTTTCCGCGGTAAACAAACAAATCGCTATGACAAACGAACAGAAAGATGCGCAAACACGCTTAATTGATACTATGACCCTTAATACTTTGTTAACCGGACTTGAACCCAAATTAGGCCAGATAGTCCGAGCTGGAAACCCGGCTACTGTACTCGATGCAACTCTCCGAGTAAAAAGAGAATTACAATTGTCTTATTTTGAATCCCAGAAATTCAACAAATATAACCCAAATAAAAATCCCATTCAAACTCAAGCAAAACGCTCTCCAATTCCACAAAAATTCTGTTCTTTCTGCAAAAGAAACGGACATACAATTAATGAATGCCGCACAAGGCAAAATCAACAACTTTCATCTCCTAGTTTTATTCCAAACACTTATTCTAATCAAGCGCAAACGTCAAGACCAAATTTCCAGAATTTTTCCAGCCAAAATAATCAAAGGCAATTTTCTCCACAAAATTTCCAACAAGCAAATAATCCACAACAAAATAGACCTTCGGTAATAAGACCGAACCCCAACTTCCAACAAAGATTTCCGAATCAACAACAAAACCCAAATATCAATCGTCAAAATCCACAAAGAACGCATCACGTTAATTTTGACAATTACTATGACCCTCTAAACTATGAATATATTAATTACTATAATGAACCCGATAATTTCGACAATCAGCAATACAACGATTTCCAAAATTACCAAACCAGTTTTAACGATCAATATTTACCACAAGAGAATTATACCGGTAATTCTCAAAATTCACAAACAAACCACACCGATATTTGGCAAAATGAATACGAGAGTTATGCTGCTAATTCTCAAACGCCTCAAGAAGACTATAATACCAATTCTCAGGATTTTTGTTTAGGCCCGGAGTATCCCGCGGATACTCCAACACAGGAAACAGACCAATTCGACCAAATATCGAATCAAATTCAAGCCATGAATCTAAACGACAATTTCAATCCGTTCCTGAACTTCCCGGAACAAGGGTTCATGTAGAAACCCTATCTCACTCGCTGTTGACCGTAAATTCAAAAAATGTATACTACATTAAAGACATCACAAATAAATTCAAAATTCTAATCGATACGGGCGCAGGTATCTCTATATTTAAACCGAAAACAGCTGAAAATTACAAACGATGGTTTTCGGAAAATGTAATTATACAAGGTATAACCGATCAGAAAATTACTATTAATGAATCTGTTCTAATACCCTTTACAGACAATGACCCACATAAAGTTTACATTTATGACCTAGATATCAATTTTGATGGGCTGATAGGAGCCGATTTCCTAGAGCACTATCATTGTATTGTCGACATAAAAAATAAACGATTAATAACCAATTTTAAAACGGTTCCACTTTTCAAAGTAACCGACGATTCGTCAAAACCCGAATGTGACAAAATTCAATCAAATCACAACCCTAATCAAAATAAAATCCAAATTGACGGCCGTACTGAAAAAATTTATAAATTAAAATGTAATCTTAGAAATACTGACGCTATTTTGCAAGCGCAGGGAAATGAAAAGGTCCGTTTACCTAATGCTCTTGTTAGAGTAAACGAAAACGGCGAATTTTTAACAACAATAATCAATGCTAATGTCATCCCGAAGACTGTCGATTTTTCTAATTTAAACTTAGAACCTTTACAAAAATTTAACTCAATTTTTAACTTAAATACGCAAAACTCAGACCAACACCTACTCAAGACGGATAGATCCTTTGAAATTAGGAACGAATTGCGCTTGGACCATCTAAACGAAGAAGAGGCCGAAATAATAACGCAGCTTTGTTTAGATTTCCAAGATATATTCTATTTAGAAGGAGATAATTTGACCTTTACCAATGAAATCAAACACCCTATTGACACCGACAATTCCCGACCGATATTTACGAAATCGTATCGCTATCCCCAGGTTCATAAAGAAGAAGTTAAGTCCCAAGTATCGAAAATGTTAAGTCAAGGCATCATTCAACCCTCAATTTCACCTTGGTCCTCCCCTGTTTGGGTAGTCCCAAAAAAACTGGACGCTTCTGGCAAACAGAAATGGCGCGTTGTAGTTGACTATCGTAAACTCAACGAGGTCACAATCGGTGACAAATATCCTCTGCCCAACATTTCCGAGCTCTTAGACCAACTTGGCAAATGCCAATATTTCACAACTCTAGATTTGGCTTCTGGTTTTCACCAAATTGAAATTAACCCCGCAGATATTCAAAAGACTGCTTTCACGGTTGAAAACGGTCATTACGAATTCGTGCGAATGCCATTTGGACTAAAAAATGCTCCATCGACGTTTCAGAGAGTGATGGACAATATTTTATTAGGCATCCAAAATGAACGGTGTCTCGTCTATATGGACGATATCATTATTTACTCTCCCACCATTCATGAACACATTTCTCGGCTAACAGGAGTGTTTAAACGCCTTCGAAAAGCCAACCTCAAAATTCAGCCGGACAAATGCGAATTCCTACGCAAAGAAGTCGCTTATCTGGGACACCTCATCACAAAAGACGGCGTGAAACCAAATCCCACCAATGTCGATGCCATTTTAAACTTTCCACAACCTAAGAACCAAAAAGAAATCAAATCATTTTTAGGACTAGCAGGTTACTATAGAAGATTCATACCAAACTTTTCCAAAATTTCTAAACCCTTGACAAAACTTCTGCAAAAAGATGTTCCTTTCGACTTTAATAACGACTGTCAAAATTCTTTCGCCGACCTAAAACAAACACTAACTACATCACCAATATTAATTTACCCAAATTTTGACGAACCTTTCATACTAACTACTGATGCGAGCGCATTTGCCGTCGGTTCTGTGCTCTCACAAGGACCAATTGGTAAGGATTTACCTATTGCTTACGCTTTCCGAGTTTTATGCAACGCCGAAACTAAATACTCCACGATAGAACGTGAACTTTTGGCTATAGTGTGGTCAGTAAAGCATTTTAGGCCATACCTATTCGGTAGAAAGTTTAAATTGATAACCGACCACAGACCACTTACATGGCTATTTTCTATAAAAGACCCAGGTAGTAGATTAGCCCGCTGGCGCCTTAAACTCGAAGAATACGACTACGAAGTCATATATAAACCCGGAAAAATAAACAAGAATGCAGACGCCCTATCCCGAATCAAAATTAACCACTTTAACGATTGTTCCAAATTTCATACCAAAATTCTAGCTGCGAACGGAGACGAATCGAATGACGAATCAGATGACGAAACTCGAGACGATAACACTAAATTTCCCGATGACCAAATTGCCCAAGAATTCGAAACCTTTGTCAACTTGTACAAGACGACGTCCTTAATAGATTATTCAAAAATCAAAGCCTCTAACAAACAACTATTGTATCGAGAACACAAAAATATTATAACCTTTTTTCAACAAAATAATTTACAAGACCTTCATCACAAAATTATCGATGACATATTTGAAGAAAACCCAGAATTCCATAATGATAAGATCAATATTGTATCGAGCAAGACGGTTAGACATAGGAGATACTTTATCGTCCCGTTACCGTTTGATATCGAATCCATAATTGAACACTTATTTTTAGTATTATTTAAAAACCAAGACGTCTTGGATCTTTCTAAGACTTACTTTGTCGAAAATAATTTAGACTTCCCTATACTTGAAATTCTGTCATTCATTTTTGCGGAAAAGGACCTAAAATTAATAATTTGTCAAGATATTGTCAAAACCCCTGATGAAGACCAAATTCCTATAATTTTAGATCAACATCACAGCGGTAAAAATAACCTACACCGCGGAATAAACGAAACTATTCGACGAATTAGAGAAAAATATACTTGGCAAGGTTAACTAAGGACGTAGAAAACTTTGTAAAAAATTGTGAAACTTGTCAAAAAAATAAAGTCTGTCGAAAAAATTTAAGCAGTCCGTTAGTAATAACCGAAACTCCAAAGACACCATTTGAAAGAATTAACATTGACCTATTCGAGTTCCCCACACGCAACTATGCTTTAACGATACGCGAGGAATTAACCAAATTTACACAAGCTTACGCAGTCCCTGATAAATCCGCTAAATCTGTAGTAAATACCTTATTACTATATTTCCAACACTATGGTACTCCTCTAAGAATACATTGCGACTATGGAGGAGAATTCGACAACCGATTATTACGAGATTTATGTATTTTATACGATATAAAATTAACCTTCTCAAGCGTAGGACACCCGCAATCGAATGGCTCAATTGAACGATTCCACGCAACGTTAGCAGAAATGATAAGAGTTAACCAAACAGAAAACCCGAACGAACACCCGTTCACTATTTTACCTTACGCTGTAATTTGCTACAATAACTCTGTTAACAAAACACACGGATTTACGCCATACGAACTAGTTTTTGGTCATACATCAGTTCGACCACCAGAAACCTTGTATAACCAAAGGGAATTAATAACGAAATACGTCAGAGATTTAAACAATCGCATCTCCCATTACTATAAAATTGCTAGAGACCGAACGGAACTTCAAAAACAAAAAGCCAAAATTAGATTCGATAAAAACGTCCCCGAAAACCGTACTAAATATAACGTCGGAGACAAAGTTTACGTAAAAGAATCACAGATTAAAAATTAATTGCAAAACAAATTTAACGGACCATTCGAAATTACCAAAATCTTTGAAAATTCAGCTATCTTACTCAACCCAGAAACTAAACAAACTAGTAAAGTCAATTTTGACCGAATGAAACCTTATTTTGAAAGCTAACCTCGTTTTCAGGTTATTCCTGCTGTTCGGATCAGCAACACTAGTGGTCTCCCAATATAAAATCACGTCTATAAACAACACCATAGGAATATACTACCACGAAAAAACTGACGTAATAATAACCAACGACAAATGGACATTACTGGTTCACAAGAACATTTCCTCCCTAAAAACAACCTTTGACAGAAACGAAAAAATGTTAGAGCTTATTCTAAACACCCTGGACGCCGCCGATCAGAAAACGATCACTTTCAGGAGTGAAGTTAAAACAGATCTAAATCTGTTAACCCAAATATCTAAAACTATAAAATCAAAATTTGATGAAATCTTTTTGGATACAAAACGATATAAGCGCGGAATAATCAACGGTTTCGGCACAGTCTTCAAATCAATAACCGGAAATTTAGATGCCGAGGACGGTCAATATTATTCTGATTGCATCAATAAGCTAAACAATGACGAACACCAATTGGAGAATCTAATAAAAAAATCAAATTTCAGTTACTACATCCGTTATCAAAAATTTCAATTCAACTATTCAAAAACTTCAAATTGACGAAGAAACATTTAATAAAAATATCAAAGAAATCGACCGCACAATTCAATCTATGACAAGTCACATCGAAGCCATTGAAATCAAATTAATATTCTTACATTATTGCGAACAGTTAATGGCAAGTTATTTGTACATCGAAGATAATTTAAATGATGTTCTAAATGCAATAACATTTGCACGCTTGAAAATCATTCATACGTCAATCATCACTCCAACAGACTTAATTTCATCCTTACAGGAAATTTCACAGAATTTGCATAAAAATAACCTACCGCTTTCAATAAGGCTATCAAAAGTTGCTCAATATTTGGATATTATGGAACTCCAAGCCTTTCAAACCGATTCAAGTTTAATCTTTGTTTTAAAAGTACCTTTAGTTGACCCACAAACTTACACAGCCTATCAATTATATCCTATCCCTATTTTGGATAATAGAACTGGTTTACACCACTTATTATCGGTATCACAAAAATATATCGCGAGAGATGATGATTCCTTAATGTTCTTACCCATCCCGGATTTAGACGAGTGCAAACAACTTTACATGGGAACCAGATTATGCTCCAACCTGTTCGCCTACCCGATAGATAACAATGCCATATGTGAAGCAAGGCTCTTCAAAAGCCTCATGACTCTACCCCAAAATTGTCAAACCTCATTCATAATCAGTCAAGGATACAATGTACAAAAACTCCAAGAAAACACCTGGCTAGTCATCAACGCAGAACCATTACATGTTACCGTTAATTGTCCGAAGAGAAATTCAAAAACAGAAGTCATCACGAAAAATTCCATTATAAAATTACAACCCAGCTGTTATGCCTTTGTTGGTATTACCAAAATCCAGGCCAGTTCCAATGAAGTGTTAGATGTCAAAGATAACACTCACCCAATCGAAATTCCGTATGATTGCTGCAGTGACCTTCCAGACAAAACTCAACTACCAAATTTAAAACCATTGAAATTAAATAATTTGAATACAGAAGACCTCGAAATTGCGAAACACAAATTAGACCAGTATTCCAAGGATTTAGACGACCTCATTAACGAACCCTACGTGACAAAACACATCTCGTGGTTCACGTACTTCACTATAACCCTACTGATCTCCCTTATCCTCCTTTACCTATTCTGCAAATGCAGAAAAAGAAGCCGAAAGTTAGCCCTTGTTCATGCATCACACGGTTCACCTCCATCTCCACCGATGCCAAGAAGAACATACAAAAGTTTCACCAGTATCTTACCTCCAAGGAGAAGACCCAGTATCCAAAGAGAAGAAGAAACCGAAGAAGTGGAACTAACCTAAAGACATCCTACATTGTTACCAATTTTATTTCATGATTAATATTAATTTATGTTATATGTACATCTTTAAATATTCTTATATACTATTTGCATTTTTATATTTTACAATTTTATTTTTTCATTTTATTATTATTCTGCTTTTATATTTTACAAAAGTTGCTGTATAATCACCAACTTTTTTAATAAGGGGGAAGTTGTTATATAATATTTGGTACACTGTATAAAAACTTGTACGTGACTTTCATTCCTTTTAAACTATCTCAGCATATCATATTTCAGCTACGTGTTAATAACGAATTCCCTCATATTATTTATCGCTGATATGTAATATCATATTTCCTTTGGCTTAGCTTGGGAAACAATACTAATGCTGACTAAGTACAGCCAACCGAGGATATAAATTAGTTAGATAATCTTTTGTATTCAGTTCATATACTCATGTCGCAATAAACACTTCAATATAATATTATAATTTTATTTCAAGAGTCAACGTTGACTCTTCTTAATTTTAATAAATCTTTTTAAAAACAAGTTAATGTAAATCGTGATCTAACATATATACAGCGCTTTCAGTTCAAAACTTGCAACCCAGAATAACTGATCATCTGAGGTAGACACTTTTTTCAGCAAAAACACGTCGATTTGGTTTTCACTGTTGGTTGAATTCTGTTTTGCACCCCGTCACTCCCAGTCACCCCAACTTTACAATTTTAAATGTCAGCCCCTATCTTGTGACCTATCATTTTAAACGGCTTAAAAAGTTCTCTCCGTATACCAAAAAGAAATGAAATTGTTCGATCCGTTTCTGAGATAAAAGCAAAGTAAAAAAAATTGGTATAAAACACAAGTACTTTATCATTAAGTGTTTAGTGTAGTTTCTTAATACAATAGTAAACAGTTCTTCAAAAATGGTTTACACTTTGGCAGAGAGAACAAGGATTATCTACATTTACGGAAGTGAAAATCGTTGTGCTCGTAGTACAGCTCCAGTTTTCAACGACAGCCTGTTAAACCTTTAAACCATCCGTATGCACTTGATTCAGTTAGGAAATTTGACAATACTGGTTCGATGTATAATATAAAAAAATCATCAACCAAGAATTCTAGACGAGGTAACGCAGATCGAAGTTCTTGGTCATTTCGCTATGGATGCTAATACTTCTATTCCGAAAGTAGCCAAGTTAACTCAGATTTCTGTTGGTTTTGTACATGAGGTGCTGAATGCAAATAAGTTCTTTCCGCACAAACTGCAAATTCACCAACAATTCAGTGAAGATGATTATGGCAGAAAGCGACATTTCTGTGAAGAAGTAACTCAAAAAATAACAGATAATCCAAATTTGTCAAAAAATATTTGCTTTAGCGATAAATCGACATTTTTCTTAAATGGATTTGTAAACAAACACAATTGTAGGTATTGGGATAATGAAAACCCACGTATTTCGGGAGGACCATACACAGTATCCCGAGAAGATCAATGTGTGGTCAGGTATTCTAAGGGATGAGATAATCGGGCCTATTTTAATTGAACAAAATCTTACTGGGGACCACTATTTAGAATTTTTAGAAAATGTAATAAATCCACTCATCACTCAGTCGCTAGAAAACCAGAGCGATGAAGATGAAAACGTTATGTTGGATGAGCAGAATTTGCATTTCCAACAAGATAGAGCTCCTCCTCATTACGCTCTTCCCGTGAGACAATGGCTGGATGAAACATTCCCTGAGAAATGGATGGATGGAGAGGTGCCCAAGAGTGGCCGTCAATATTTCCAGATTTAATGCCACTTGATTTCTTTCTTTCGGGGTACTTAAAAATTCAAGTTTATAAAACTCAGCCAGAAGACATTGGTAATCTCAAAGCTAGAATAACTCGAGAATGTAGACAGATATCCCGGGAAACATTTCGAAAAGTCCGGCAAGAATTCGAAAATAGGCTGTATTGTTATTTTTAGCATATAATGGAACTGACTTTAAACATTTAATAAAATCATTTTATGATTTTATGTCTACTTATTCTTAATCATTGCAGAATTAATTTACGCCTTTATCTCAGAAACGGATAGAAAAATTTCATTTCTTTTTGGTGTACGGATAGAACTTTATAAGCCATTTAAAATGATGTGTCGCAAGATACGGGGTGCCATTTGAAATTATAAAGTTGGAGTGGCTGGGGGTGAAGGGGTGGAACAAAAAATACAACCAACAGTGGTTTTGAAGTTCCCCCTCGCAAACTAAATCGACGTGTTTTTTCTGAAAATCGTGTCTACTTCAAATGAAGAGTTATTCTGAGTGGCAAGTTTTAAATGAAAGCACTGTATAAAATAATACCCTGACTGACTCACTGACTGACTGACAGACTGACTGATCTATCAATGCACAGCTCAAACCGCTGGGTCTAGAAACTTCAAATTTTGCATAGAAATTTCCCGCGTGAAGTAGGCAACCGCTAAGAAAAGATTTTTCGAAATTCGGCCTTTAAGATTGTAAAAAAGAGTTCAAATTTTAGGCTTTCTCGGAAACGGTTGGATCTAGATACGTGAAATTTGACAGACATATTTTTTGTTGAAATCTATACGTGTAAGATACGTGTAAGACAAAATTTCGATTTTCACTTTTTGAAGAAGGGGTGAAAATTAATAAGAAGACACGTATTCCACGGTTTTCAAAAAGAGACTCTCGAAAGGGTGAAAGAGGAGAGGAGCTTTTCGGAAACGGTTAGACCTAGAAGCGTAACATTTGGCAGAAATACTCTTTATTGGAATCTATTAGACACGAGTAAGACGAAATTTCGATTTTCATTTTTTGAAAGGGTGAAAACGTCGGTGGTAGATGGTCGAAATCACGTAAGTCAGAAACGTAATATTCCAGCGACGGGCTCTTCTGAGGAAATAATAAGGAGACCCGTATTCGACGGTTTTCAAAAAGAGATCCATCGGACGGGTAAACGGGGAGAGGGAGGTTTTTAACTTTTTCGGAAACGGTTAGACCCAGAGGCATGAAATTTGGCAGAAATATTCTATATTGGAATCTATTAGACATGAGTAAGAGGGAATTTCGATTTTCACTTTTTGTAGAGGTGGTAGATGATCTAAATGGTACCCGTATCTCTGAAATCGGGTAAGTCAGAAACGCGATATTCCAGCGATGGGGTCTTCTGAGGAAATAAGGAGATACGTATTTGGCGGTTTTCAAAGACAGACCCCGAAGGGGTGAACAGGGAGAGGGATGTTTTTAAACATGAAATTTGACACATATTCGCCCATGTGGTTTATTTTCGATTAAAATAATTATTTTTTTATTTAACTCGCTCTAACACAAAAATAGAATAATGAATTATCAAATTGCGGTGCGTAGTGGGTTTTCTCGAGTACAATGGATGCGCAGTGGGTTTCCTTGAATACAATGAATGTGCAGTGAGTTTTCCCGAGTACTATGGATGCGCAGTGGGTTTCCTCGAGTACAATGGATGAGCAGTAGGTTTCTCCGAGTGCTATGGATGCGCAGTGGGTTTCTTCGAGTCCAATGGATGTGCAGAGAGTTTTTCTAAGTACTATGGATGCGCAGACGTTTTTCTTGAGTGCAATGAATGCGCAGTGGGTTTCCCCGGGTACCATGGATGCGCAGTGGGTTCTTTCGAGTGTATTTCCTGAGTACTATACGAGTACTCATTGAGTATGTAGTGCTTCTTTATAGGCATAAGTTAGTATGTTAATGTTCTTAGTTCCACGCGCAAGAAGTCTTCCGGCGAACGAAGTCGCGAGCATCAGCTAGTCGAGTATAAAAACGAGTAATTGCAAACTTGTATAGCACTAGATTGTACAGAATTTAGTATTCTTCAAAATTGATAATAACATATTTTATTGTACGATGGATAGTTTGGGAGATATTTTCACAATACTATTTTTTATAAGTATCTACGGGCTGTAGCCCATAAAATATTAGTCCTACAAAATGGCGTCTGTCGTAGTAGAAAATTTAACACTCTACATGATTGGTATTTGATATTTTAATATCCGATCAATAGTTTACGAGATAGTCCGCAAAAAACACGTTTTGAAAACTTTGGCGAGCTGTAACTCGTAAACGGTTAGTTCTACGAAAATAAGCCTCTTAAGGAATTTATAGAGAATATAGTGGCGAATAAGAACGGTACTTACCATTGTTGTCTTAGCATCAATAGTTCACGAGATATTTCCGTTTGACTTTTCGCAAAGATGACGACAAAATACTTGAAAAATACTCAGATAGAACCCCCGAATACTTTAAAAAGAAAAACTGACACCTTATTTTTGCAAAAAAAGTACCTATTGATTGAACTATAATGTGTGAGCTAGAACTTGAGATGAAATATGAACTCTACCAAAATCTCTGCAGAATGAAGGTCGCAGAATAATTGTATAATACCAGCATTACTCTAACCCATTCTTCTTTACTTTGGCTATCCACTCTCATCAATTATCATTACGATAATCGGCCCGAAATTGTCGGGGAAGCCTCATCCCAAACAATTGCGATATGGGACTGTAGCTCAGCGCGGTGTCCTTCTAATACTTCTCTCCTCATGGAGACCAATCTACAGATAGGAATGGCGTTAAGTTCCTTAAGAAAACTCGGGCTATTACCTCTGAGACTGTCAATTATCAAGACTGTGAATTTAATTGCAAAAGGTAAGCCCATTTACTAAATTCGAACAATTCCCTGCATTTATCTCGCTTCCAGATTTCTTTCATTGCAATATTTCTCTTTACTGAATAAGAGAACAGAGAACTCAATAACATACATTCCATTTTCAATCAAATCCAGAAGCACTATGTCTGGCTTGGTGGCATCCAACTTTCGAGTTGTTGGGAAGGAATAATTTCAATATATTCTACACTTGCTATTCTCTACAACTGCTTCGATTTCTTGGGACATGTACGGCACGAAGGGATCTTGAGCAATGATGGCATTGGAAGCTTATGGAAGCGTGCTTAATATTTTAGTAGAGCACTTAAGAGCTGCGTTGTGTCTTTTGATATAGGATAAAGCTGCATGAACGGGGCATGCCAAGAGTATGTGTGTTCGGGTTAGGCTTAAAAACATTTTGTTCTGAAATGGAAGCCAACTTCTCGATAAGCCAAAGATTTCAAATTTGTCACACGATAATGCTTTCCAAATAAAGGGAAAAAACCTAAAATTTTAACCAATGGTGAGATATAGAGGTTGAAAACTATTTCTTTCACAAGCAAAACCAAATTTGACACACACACAGATAATACTTTCAAAATTAAGGAAAAAAATTCAATACGATTTTAACCAGGGGTTGAAAAATATTTCTATCGCGTGCAATGTCAGATTATTCGGTCTAGTTTGATATATTTCTTCTATGAAAAATGTATTAAACTCATTAGAGAAAGTTATGAGAAAATGCATATCTTAAACGAGAGTTAAATAGAATGGCCAATGCATGAGTACCCAATAATATTATAAAATGTCTTCATATTTTATATAAGACTCTCTCAAGGCGAAGGATGTATTTCTTTCAATATTGATTTATAATGCTGGTCTACATGTCAACCTGACTGTAAAAAATGCCGTAAAATTGTGCTTTAGCTTTTATAAGTATACACTTTATTGATTAAACTAAGTGCGTGCATGTTTTTTAGTAGAAGCTATAAAATATAAAATAAAATAATTTTGTCGTAAATTATTTTATAATAAAGTTCGTCATTGATCAACCGCAATAAAATTAAGTTTATATGTGGTAAAATTCACATGATTTTAATTTTCTACCAACAAGCTGAAACTCTATAGCATACAGAGTATCCTGAAGGTATGGGGCTATGCTTTGGAAACGTATAATTTGACTCAAAATGACACCAAAACTATAGCCCATTAGACGAAGGTATTTATCTGCAAAAACTTGCAAAATGAATAATTTTGTTTAATGAGTTCGTGAAAGTGTATAGAATAATATCCTTAAAAGTTTACGTTTCGCTCGAATGCAGAACATAAAAAAAGTGAATAAAAAAAATTGTTCATACATTTTTTCAAAATATTGAAATTAAGTCAAGCTAAGAAGAAATAAAAAATACAGATGGATAGATCATGTATTTATGAACAAAAAGTGTCCTAACAAAATGTATCGCTAAATCCGCGGTATTCCCGGAAAAAAATATTCAAGTAACGTTACAACTCGGAGCGAGATCCATGCGTGCGCGCGCTTGACTTTGACACCGACGCACTGAATTACATGTCACTAAATGAGAATTTGTTCAATGCATATGAATGTTGGTTTACTTAAAATATCGAAATTGTAGCTTTCCGATGCTTTTTTGTTTTAAATAATACAATTGAAAGATGGATTGAAGAAATATACTTATATACATTATCACGCCCGAACTCAATCGTCACAATAAAAAATATAGAAAAAAAAAATAAAAGCCCTTCGAAGAAATTCTTTCTTCATTGGGAACTGTTAAAAAATATGTACACTTCATGATTATTATGGTTTATTAAATTGTAGTAACGTGGATTCACAAAAAAGTACACCTCAAATCATTTTAATTTCTTTGCTTGATGTTTTTTGATAAATATATATATTGGCGGCTGTAACTTAAAATTAACCCATTGGGAAAAATAAAATATCATTATTTCGGAAAAAATTTATACTTTTCGAATGTTCAAACACAAATTCGTTCTCTTTTATGCATTTTTTCGAAAACATGATCAATGCCATCATGATCAGATTTTCACGATTCTTATATCTCTATAGTTTCGAATGTAAATTCTGGAACTTTTCCAATACATTAACAAATGTATAAGGAATCCATTGGATACAGTTGAAAGGTGGATAAGCGTACTATAACGTTTGTTATTTTCTTGAGAGCAAATTATAAATCTTTAAAAAGATGTCAAATAGCAAAGCCCGGCTATCTTTAAAAAAACTATATTTTTATGGCTGTTGAAATAAAACATATCTAATTAACAAGAACAAATTTATTATGAAGCGAAAAGACATGGTAGAGCAATTGACAAATCAGGGGTGAGCAAATAAAATTTGTGCTTGGAGTATGATCACAAAAATCAAACAGAGCCAAAAAAATTGTACAGAGAGACAGACATTTATAAAATAGGTACTCACAATAAATCACAAATACGGTACCATAAAAAGAAACACTTTTGTCGGCAAAAGGCCACAATACACAAAATAATATTGCAAAATATATAGATAACTAAATTATTAATATATATGAATAGTTGGCCAACGATTTGTCCTTAAGTAGAAAGGTAAAAGGACATCATACTAATAAACAAATTGTAATTTTTATAGGAATCAAAACAAATCTCTATATGTAACTAAAGTTAAATAACATAACAAATGAAATGTAGCATTTCATGCTACAAGGCACATATAAAAACAAAAGGTACGAAACATAAAAAAATGTTTTATAACTATTAAATGAGAAATTTCATTATCAGTCTTTTTAAACGGGACTAGGCACTCGCGATCTCGAAATGCCGCACTTAGCACTTAAGAGTTAGTTTTTGCGATGATTGCCTTTGAAATATAGAATAGTTTGATTACTTACATTGAAGTTGCCTGTCAAATGGAATACACTTTCCTCTAAACACCGTACACCTTCAGAATTGAGCACTACAGTGTAAGTAGACTCAGAACAGCATTAAAACACTATTTTTACGTACAATTGTACACACAAAAGAATATTTTTAGATTACACTCTTAAAAAAACAAACATAACCATTTAATAAACTCCCATTGACGAGAAATGGTTAATTGTACTAAACAAATCATAAATATAGGTAATAAAATCAGGGTTTATAAAGACTCAACCCTCTAACACTAGGACGATTATTCATCTTACGAATTTCACGTCCAAAAACAACATGTCTCCCGCTTGGTTCGGTATTTATCTCTTCCCCCACTAGTAGTCGAAATACCTCACTCCTTAAACCCGCGAATTTAAACTATGGTTTCTCATTGGAGGAGAGGCATTATTTTCAAATATTTACCAGTAAATCCGAGAACTAGGCGACGGTTACGTTACCTTCTAGAATCCTTACAGTAGCGGCGATAATTTATTTTTTAAGAGGTAACAAAATAGGTAATTTATGTACGGAAAATACGAAATAATGTAATTTAAGGGCTTTTATGCCTGGAAATAAAAATGACCGTTACACTCTCCCTCTCCTTACTAGCGGGATCCTTCCCAAAAGGATGGAGACCGGAATAACTGAGGTATAGGAAAATAATAGGGAATATCTCTTTAGCATTTTCAAACATACTTCATTCGTGTCACATACATCAAAACATATTTAGCTAAAGAGAGGGATTAACTCAATCAATACCGAACGTTCGGATTTCACACATACTTCATACAAAAGGAATAAGGAAATAGTTAGGGAAGTATAGTAAAAGGTAAAGTAATAAGAAGGAGAATGCAATTAACGTTATTCAAAAATAAAGCTGAACAAAAGTGAACCAAACCAAAATGGAAACGAACCAATGGACAAAGTCGAACCCACGAGTAAATATAAAATTTTTGACTTTAAAATTTATAGATAAGGTCTACTAAATAACTGAGAAGGGTTAAAATTTATAATACTCTAAACAAATTCCTCAGCTTGCCAAGCTCCAAATGTTCATAATATATAGAAGATAAGTCTGTCTATATAAACCATGTCTTATTAACTAATACCTAAACTAATATCATACAGATATTCAAAGGAAAAGGGAAGATAGAAAAGGGAAGGGAAAAGAAACAAAATGAAGGGAAGGGATTTTTATATAAGGCCCCCAACGAACCCAATGTCCAGAATATACGGACCCTGTTACTAAGGAATGGAGGTACGCACACTACGCCGGGGTCAAGGGTGGTATGTAGGAAAGAGAAAAGACAGCGACTGCCCACCTTTCAAACTTCCCTTGGCACCGCCGTCAGAATGGACCAACCACCAGTGCATCGCGTATAAATTTTTTTTTTTCTGGACATTATGTCACGTAGTAAAAATCAAAAATGTATGTGTTAGCTATTCGCTAACACATACTAGTCTGGGCCTAGTTGAAACTAGTCCAGACTACACAAAAAACTAAACTTGAAACATATAAAAATATTAGCCTTGGCTAATTAACAAAGTATCCTCAACTAGATATTCCTAGTCAAGTTGACGCAAAATATTAGCATTAAGCTAATAACCTAAACAAAAAATATCCCACTAGACTTAGCTAGACGGGAAAAACGAAAAGAAACCTTACTAATACGTCTATTAGCAAGGAAAACGAAACATAAACTAGTATGAAACTAGCTATACCTAGCTTGCAACTAACTCTTTAGGTCAGCCAAGACTTACATGGTACTCTGCACTCAACTCTTTGAGCCAGGAAAAGGTAAAAGTAAAACAAACATTCCTAGGCTATTTATTATCTCAGCCAGGAAAAGATAAAGGTAAACGTAAATATGATGCACGAAAAGAAATCGTATGACAATGGTAATTGTCCACAACAAATGCACAACAAGGTAACCCGCACTAAGCAAAACTTAGACGGCAAAAGGTAAGGTAATGAAACATATCACCATAAAATTCGTACAAAAGGTAATTCTGGACTAATATCTTAATTACGCAAAAATGTAATGTAGAATAGTAGAACTCCGTACTGGCACAGAGCGAATCGGAAAGGTAAGGTAACAAACATGTTTAAAGACTTAAGGAAAGAGAACATTTAAATAATACTAAGACAATGAACTCATAAAATCAATTTTAATTTTGAAGGGCGCCAGGTATTTTGAGGAGAAATACCAACCAGAAGGGAACGAAACAGACTCAAGACATAATTTCTTTAAAATGGGACTACTAAAAAGAGAAAGTGAATTTCACTTAGAAAATGAATAAAGAAAGGGACTAATTAAGACAAAAATTTAAGAGGATTCCTCTTCGAAATCACATTGATTTGGTTTCAAGTCTTTAATATGCCAACGACCAAGGGGTTTACCATACATATCTACCAATTCGTAGACCAAGGGGGAAATAACTTGAGTAACCATACAAGGGACATATTTAGGTGCCAATTTCTTAGTGAAATTTTTAGAGGCATCAGATAAATAATGTGTACGTTTCCAAACTGTATCACCTAATTCAAAACGTAAAGGACGTTTACGCAAATTGTAATATTTGGCATTTTTTTCATATGCCTTATGCAAACGTTCTTTAACCTCCGTATACAGTTCAGGCAACATAGACATTTCTTTTGCCCAAAATAAATTGTTTTGAACTTCAAAATCATTTGAAGTCGCGGAAGACGAGTAGAAATCACCGGAAACTGGGACATGTCTGCCAAAGACAAGATAGGCAGGGGAGATGTCGGTAGTGTCATGTTTGGCCAAACGCAATGCTTGTGCTATTTCAGGAAGTTTTTCGTCCCAAACATTTTGATTGTCGGTAATGTAAGAAGAAATTGCCGTTTTTAAGACTCTATTGACTCGTTCTGTTGGGTTTACTTGGGGATGGTACCTAGCATTAAACCAAATTTTAGGGATAGAAAAAGACTTCAAAAATTTCTCAAATTCTTTAGAGGTAAATTGTGATCCATTATCAAAAATAACAATTTCAGGAACACCAAATATAAGAAAAACTTGTTCTCGAAGGAATTTGATTATGGGGGCCGTAGTGGCTTTACGCAGAGGTTGAACTAGGACAAATTTGGTAAAATAGTCGGTAACGACAAAGACATACTGGTTTCCTTTTTTACTTTTTGGAAACGGGCCCATTAAATCCATAGAGATAGCCTGGAAAGGAAAACTAATATTCTTTTCAGAACCCATTAAACCAGGACGAGCAACATTTTCACTTTTTTGTGACGCACAAATTTGACAGTTTTTAACATATCTACTTACTGATTGTCTTAGCCTCGGCCAGTAGTAAAATTCTACTATTCTGGACATAGTTTTGGATATACCTAAATGGGCAGCAGTAGGAGAATCGTGCATTTGCTGTAAAATTTGTAGACGATTATCGGTAGGGACAATTAATTTCCAATCAAGCACATTAGAATTGTTAGGTAAAATCGAAGGTAAGTGTTTATACAGGCAGTTATTAACAACCTTAAAATCAGGATATTTATCAGGAAAATTATTAACCTTAGCGATCATAGTTAAATACCAAGCATCAGGTTTTAAAGAAGTCATATCAAGGGAACTCACATTGCGGGACAAAGCATCAGGAATTACATTTTGAGTACCTGGCCTATGTTGGACATCAAAATCGAATTGAGATAGACGTAAACACCAACGAGATAATCGTCCAGTTGGCTCTCTGAGGCGATGTAACCAAGTCAAGGCAGAACAATCTGTAATTACAGTAAACTTAGTACCTTCGACAAATCCACGAAATTTCTCAATAGCATGTATGATTCCAATTAATTCACGCTCGGTGGCTGAATATTTACGTTCGGCAGATGTTAAGGCTCGACTAGCAAAAGCTATAGGATGCTCTGCACCATTAATTTTCTGAAAAATTACCGAGCCTACACCCACATCGGATGCATCTGTCTGAATGAAGAAAGGTTGAGTGAAATCTGGAGACGCAAGAACGGGAGCCGTAGTCATCCTATGTTTAATTTCAGTGAAGGCGACTTCTGCCTCATCAGTCCAAACAATAGCCTGACCTTTCTTTCGTCCTTTCAAAAGAGAAGTAATTGGCGCAGCCACTGTCGAAAAATCTTTAATAAATCTTCGGTAATATGAAACTAAACCAATCAAACGTTTTATTTCCGTTGTATTAGTGGGAGTCTTAAAATTCAGGATGGCGGAAACCTTATCCGGATCAGTTCGAAGTCCATTTTCATCAATTATGAAACCAAGGAAAGAGAGAGACGATCTACAAAACTCACATTTATCTAGATTGATGCGGAAGCCAGCCGCAGCAAGGCGTTCACTAAGAAGTTTTAACGAAGCGATATGACTCTCAAAAGTCGAAGAAGCAATTATTACATCGTCTAGATAAACGAAGGCAGAACCATTTAATAAATCAGGACCTAAAACCCGTTCCATAGTTCGTTGCAACATTTGTGGACTATTAGAAAGGCCAAAAGGCATGACCACAAATTCAAACAGACCCATACCAGGTACGCAAAACGCTGTCTTTTCACGAGACGATTTCTCTAAGGGAATTTGCCAAAATGCTTTACGCAGATCTATGGAAGTTAAGTAACGAGAATCACGCAAACGATTTAAAATAGAATCTATTTGCGGAAGCGGATACGCATCCTTAACGGTAACAGAATTTAATTTACGACCATCAAAACAGGCACGTAATTCACCATTTTTCTTTTTAACCAATAAAATGGGAGACGACCAAGGAGAATTTGAAGGTTGTATTACACCTAAACGTAACATATCATTTACTTCTTTATGTAAATGCTTTTGCATTGCCGGAGATAACATATACTGTCTTTGCTTAAATGGTCGAGCATCACTAGTATCAATAAAATGCTCCACTAATGTAGTCCTACCTAGAGTATCAGAAGACAAATTTTTAAATTGTTGAATGGTTTCATTCAATATACTCTGTTGCTCAGGAGACAAAGATTCACGAGGTTGAATAGCATTTATTGAATGAATATTACCTTCTGGAACAAAAGACCATGTATTTTGTGAAAAATTTAAACAAATATTGAAAGCAGCTCCGAAATCAACTCCCAAAGTAAATGCATTCTTAATGGCAGGAACAACCAAACATTTAATAGCTTTAGTCACATTTCCCAAACTAAACGACAAAGTGGTTTCACCCAATACATCTTGGATGACTCCATCGGCAGTAGTAACAGCAAAGGGTAAATTATTGATTTTATAAGGAATTTTATTTTTATCTAAAAATTCAAGCCCATCCCAACCAATGACTGTGTCAGAAGCACCACTATCCAATAAGCAAGTAGCCGGAACTGAATTTATATAGACCTCGAGATAAGGACGGGAATCACCGGGCATAGTATTACAAATCGGAGATAATACAGACTTTAAATAAAAATTACGTACTGTAGTCAACCAATCATTCCATTCCTCAGCAGTAGGCATATATGAATCATTTAATTTTGGGCGATCTTTTATCGAGGAAGAAGAAGAAGTAGATATATTACTTAAAACTTGCTTTTTAAAATGACACACTACTAAGGTAATATCCAAATCAGAAAAACACAAAAATAATAAAGATTTAACGTAAGACCAAGACAAACCATCCAACCCACAACCTAAAGCTGGAATGGCTAAAAATTTTACATCATTATTTATAATGTGCTCCTTAAGCTGACAAAACGATAAATATAAAGTCTCATAAGTAGGCTTATCAAAAAAATTCTCTTTGGTAACCAGATAATAAATAAAACGATTAGCATCAACCAAGTACGCCAAACCACCAGGGCCTTGTTGTTGTGCTAAAAGTAAATCTCTAGATTGAAACGTATCACGAAATCGTACTGCTATACCTTGACCCATACGAAAATCAGCGGAAACGCAATGAGCCAATGAAAAGAAATCAGGTAATGAGAATAAATCAGCATCAATTTCAGCAAACTGCAACTGAGAACCTTCTGGTAATGAGGGATAGAAAATAAAGGGAAAAAGAGAATCCTCTTGATCAGGAATGATAATTTTACTCTCATTAAATTTTACTTTTTGTTGCCTGATGGGCTTGTCACTCTGGGAACATTTTCTTTTGGCTTGTAAGGTACTAATGTAACTATTTTTAGGGAAGAAATCTGTAGAAATACAGTACTCTTTGCTGCCCGATTCTGTTTCATATTTAGTTTCGGAAGACTGCTCGAAATTACAAGTATCATACTCATTAAACATAACGGGATCGGATGCTAGTTCGAAACTGTAAGATTCGGCACGACGCTTCTTTGCGCGTTTTGAAGTAAAATTTACTAATTTAGACGAATCAACAAACTTAGAAATAGAAGAGAAATTTTCTTCTGAAAAACACGCTAAATCGGGTTCTAAAAGATTTTGCTTTTTAGATGGAGGCGGGCGATATCGCTCATTTCTAATTTTAAGCTCTTGTATTTTTCGACATTTTTCTTTTAAATCACTTAACGAATTTGTTTCCCAAAGTACTAGTTTTTCCGAAAAATAGGGATGTAAATTACGACGTATTTGTTTAATGATCTCTTGTTCTGTACGAGGTATAGTAAGCCGATTAAATAAAGCTTCCATGGCAATTATAAAAAAGATAACATTTTCAGAAGGACCCTGAGTTCTAGCTCTTATTTCGGATAATAAATCTTCCTCATAATCTACCGGTAAAAAATCACGTTTTAGACAGGTTATTAACTCAGCCCACGTATGAACATATTTTTTAATATTCCTATACCATAATAAAGCCGAACCTGTGAATAAGTCAATCGCCGAAGTAAACAAAGCCTCTTTACTAACATGTCTAGCTTCACAAAGCCCTTGTACTTTCTCTAAAAATGACATAACACTTTCTTTGGATGAAAGTCCAGAAAATTTAACTCCCCATTTATTAATAGCTATAGGTTTAGCAACTACAGTATAGGTAGATGTGTCTAAGACATTTGACGCTCCCATTGTGGAGGACGCCACTGGAGTAGGTAAACTATTTTCTTTTAATTCTAGAAAAAGGCCTATTATTATTAATAACGAATCCTCAATTTTATTTAATTCACTTTTCTCAGCCTCACTAATTGGATGTAAAAATGTGCAACGCCTCTGCACCTGAGCTAATCGTGAATCAATCCGGCGAATTTCTAAGTCGGACAATATTTGATCTTTACGCGTTACCAAAGTGGTTAATTTTGTCAACGTATCATTTATTTCCAAAATTTCATTATCAAATTCGAAATTATTTATTACAGGATACTTAAAACCCTCTTTTTCTTTTGCTAGCGCACCCCTTAATTGTGCCCTACGTAAAATCTGTGTTTCCTCAGGTTTAATACCACGAGAAAGTAACTCAAAATTTATTTCTGGAGTTAGCAAATCATTAGGCTCCATTTTTGTATTTTCTATATTTTACTATAAACAATATTTATCTATACCGAAATTTAAAACCGAATACTCCAGCCCAAAAGACAAAATTTTTCACGACACGATTATGTTTGCTTTTTTAACTTTGAGCAATACAATTCCTTTACACAAAAACAGAACATAACCTTTAAATACATATACACAAAAATCACAAATAGGTAACCTAAATAAAAAATTATTTTTCGAAAGCACAAATTTTATTCTCCAATTAAAATTTTTAATTAGAACGTAGCCCCACGTTGGCAAAGCCAGTTTATAACGTTTGTTATTTTCTTGAGAGCAAATTATAAATCTTTAAAAAGATGTCAAATAGCAAAGCCCGGCTATCTTTAAAAAAACTATATTTTTATGGCTGTTGAAATAAAACATATCTAATTAACAAGAACAAATTTATTATGAAGCGAAAAGACATGGTAGAGCAATTGACAAATCAGGGGTGAGCAAATAAAATTTGTGCTTGGAGTATGATCACAAAAATCAAACAGAGCCAAAAAAATTGTACAGAGAGACAGACATTTATAAAATAGGTACTCACAATAAATCACAAATACGGTACCATAAAAAGAAACACTTTTGTCGGCAAAAGGCCACAATACACAAAATAATATTGCAAAATATATAGATAACTAAATTATTAATATATATGAATAGTTGGCCAACGATTTGTCCTTAAGTAGAAAGGTAAAAGGACATCATACTAATAAACAAATTGTAATTTTTATAGGAATCAAAACAAATCTCTATATGTAACTAAAGTTAAATAACATAACAAATGAAATGTAGCATTTCATGCTACAAGGCACATATAAAAACAAAAGGTACGAAACATAAAAAAATGTTTTATAACTATTAAATGAGAAATTTCATTATCAGTCTTTTTAAACGGGACTAGGCACTCGCGATCTCGAAATGCCGCACTTAGCACTTAAGAGTTAGTTTTTGCGATGATTGCCTTTGAAATATAGAATAGTTTGATTACTTACATTGAAGTTGCCTGTCAAATGGAATACACTTTCCTCTAAACACCGTACACCTTCAGAATTGAGCACTACAGTGTAAGTAGACTCAGAACAGCATTAAAACACTATTTTTACGTACAATTGTACACACAAAAGAATATTTTTAGATTACACTCTTAAAAAAACAAACATAACCATTTAATAAACTCCCATTGACGAGAAATGGTTAATTGTACTAAACAAATCATAAATATAGGTAATAAAATCAGGGTTTATAAAGACTCAACCCTCTAACACTAGGACGATTATTCATCTTACGAATTTCACGTCCAAAAACAACATGTCTCCCGCTTGGTTCGGTATTTATCTCTTCCCCCACTAGTAGTCGAAATACCTCACTCCTTAAACCCGCGAATTTAAACTATGGTTTCTCATTGGAGGAGAGGCATTATTTTCAAATATTTACCAGTAAATCCGAGAACTAGGCGACGGTTACGTTACCTTCTAGAATCCTTACAGTAGCGGCGATAATTTATTTTTTAAGAGGTAACAAAATAGGTAATTTATGTACGGAAAATACGAAATAATGTAATTTAAGGGCTTTTATGCCTGGAAATAAAAATGACCGTTACAGTACCTGTAATAAATACAGTAAATACAGGTAAAAATTCATGCGAGGCAGATCTGCTTCGATCCTGCGGCTATGTGTGTTGTCTGTAATTATATTGTAACGAAGTGTTTTTTTTTCTAATAATAGAATGCAATAAGTTAACCCTACGCTTCGTTGCATGTCCCGTTTATTTGAAAAATTTGCTTGTTTTAATTAATTGAATGGATTTTCCTCACCCTCATCCGTGCAACTCAGGAACTCCCAAAGTAAAGAGCCGCGTTGTAGAATCCTATCTCATATAAACTGTATTAAATCTCGCCGTGAGAAAATAGCGCGATATATCAATATAATTTACAAAATTGTCACCAGTGTCGCTGGCCGTAATTCATTTCGGGAATATCGAAGTTAGTGTAAAGGCATTTTGGTTAGTGATGGGCATAACCGATTAATTTCAATAACCGAATACTTTTTTGTAGGTATTCAAGTGATTTCAATAACCGGATAATCATTCGAGTGATGGTCACTTGAATGCTATATGCACAACTTACAAGGCTATTTAACAATTTTTGTTCAAATTCCAATTCATAAAAAAATTTTCAATATTTCCATGGGAAAATCATCAATTTTTGAGAAAAGTGTGTACATGATAAAGTGATTCTTTATAAAATTGCACACAGTTTGATTATTTTTGACAATAAATATTATAAATAAATTATATGGATACTGATTACTACATCAATTGGTTCGAATTCATATACCTAATATTTATTTTAGAAACGTGAGGTTCACTCGTTTATTATACGATACGAGTTAGCATTTAATTTATTTGTAAGAATGATGAATGATATGACTACTTCAATAACTGTTTAGCATTCGGTTATTTTTCACTTGAATACTCGTTGACAATAACCGAGTAATGCAGGTTATTTCAATAACCGGATAACCGGGTTATTTTTCACTCGAGTGATCCCATCACTAATTTTGGTCATTCCCGTATCAGCTCTTGTTAAGGTAAGATGCACTAATTTTGTTAAGTGGGTATCTCCGCCACGAAATTTGTCAGATCCCGTACATCCAACGATTAAGATTGTCCTACATGATTAAGTGTATTCAACTGTTAGTTTCAAGTAATTTCGGTTAAAATATATAAAATGCGATTGTCAATTTCCGATAAAATCTAGTATCCTGAGAAATTTATGAAACTTTGTCATAGTCCGGGAACTTGACACGAAAATCTGACATTCCCGAAAAAGTAGTTATTTTTCATATGTTGCACGTAACATTCTCTGAAACCGCTCTGACAAATTTGCGTTTGGCTAATAAAGGCAGCACATCTCCCGCCAGGCGTTTGCCACCTCGAAAACCGCAGGCAAACCGCCAGATCGGAAGTAAAAGAACAAAGTCTTGTTCTTTGGCCGTACTTCCTGATTGTTATAAAGAACAAAGTCGTGTTCTTTAATACTGTTTCCTGATTATTATTTCGTGCATGCCTATATTGCTGTAAATAATTGCCTTGCTACCATCTAGAATTCAAGCACTGCCTGTTCTAACTTTTTATGCTATTTTATTTTTTTTGTATATACTGCCTGTTGTTACTTTGCATCCCGCTTAGCATCCTGTGGATTGCCCGCTTACCACTAGTAACAAACCCGTTTAATTAGCAACACCCCGATTAATCTATCTTCTCCCAGCTTGATTGGTTAGTCAGCTTGATTAGTTAGCCCGCTTGATTAGTCAGTTTTTTTTTTAGTTATTCGCGATGTTTTACCTATTGTAAAATAAAATATCATAAGTTTTATCTGTGATAAACTCCTTATGAGTAGTATTTGAGTGCCTGAACATTTTTTTCTACTGTTATTGATTTTATCATGTTTTAATAAACGTTGTTATTTACCGATATTTGAGTTTTACTGTTTGAATGTGCCTGAAAATCTAATCTCAAATTTTGACCCCTGGACATTTCCGTTTCTTCACTGAGTTTATTTCAGCCCTACTGCAACAGGCTGCGTGAGGAGGCTAATGTGGGACCTTTGCCCCACGTAAAAATTGTAAAGGTGGCGCTCGAGTGATACCGAAGTAGATCTCGGCGCCAAAGTGACGCTTCCACTCGTTTATGCGCTAGGCGATTGGAAGAAACCACGTCACAATATATTTTCCCTCCATACTCACTATTTAATATTTATCCTCCTATTCACTAAGAAAAATATTAAAAACGTGTAATCAGAAAGAGAAAAAGCTTTATTTTTCTCGTTAGAACAGCTAAGAATTTTTAGAGGTTCCATGGTATGCATTTAACCGTACGCTTGGCCGCGCAGAGTGACAAAGTTATTTCACTATTTCTTTCCAGGAATACCGTGGCTTTAGCGATAAATTTTATTAGGACATTTTTTTGTTCGGAAACACTTGGTTTATCCACCTGTATTTTTTATTTTTTCCTACCCTGACTTAATTTCAAAATTTTAAAAAATGGACGAAAAAAATTATTTTTTTCACTTTTTTTTATGTTCTGCACCCACCCGGAATGTAATCTTTTCAGGGTATTATTCCATACACTTTCACGAACTTATTCATTTATTCATTTTGCAAGTTTTTGGAGATTTCACTATAAAATGTTCTCCGTCGTCTGGGCTACTACCTGTAATTCTTTTACCTAACATGTCTCTTTGGAACTATTCGTCCCTATAATGGTGTTGCTTAACTAAATTTCCAGTAGGAATCATTCGTTTTGTGGCACTAATATAAAATTTGTCACAGTGGTATAAATTTTTATGATGAATAAAATGAGATATAGTCTATGTAAAAGAATTTTATTAGTCGCCCTCTTGAATGGTGAATGGTGTTCGAATATAATGTTTACATTTATCTTGATAACCAACGATTATATAAAAATATTTGTGATTAAAGCAAGAACAAAATTTTCTACAAAAATGTTTGTTTATTTAGTTTTTCATAACTTGAACCGTTTTCGTACCAAAGCGCAGGTAATTGATCTTGAGCATTACGTCTTTTGCTTGCTAAATATCTTCACTGTATTGGCATGATTAACCATAAAGCATATTACTTTTTAACTTAAAAAGTAACAGAAAGTTGTTATATATGTTATTAATGAAAATAATTGTAATCATTTTATATTATATTATACCTCATACAAGAAAACGTACCTATGATAAAGAAACGAACGTAGAATAAGTTTTCTAGATATATTCCAATATATTCCATTACATGTACCAGAAACACATATTCCAAATTTCGTGTTAGTGTCAAAAAGTGAACGATTGAAAGGTTAAATCATGAAGAAGGTTTTTTATTTAATTTGTTTGTGTTGACGATGACAGTGATTCTTAAATTCCTTCGAGAAATTATGATGTCTTCTATTAAGAGTACACGCTGTGTCAACCTCTAATTGAGGATATGAGTAATACAGTTGAGAATCGTCAACATATAAACGCATTTCGTAATATTTTGAACATTTAAAAAATTATTGGTATGGATGGTGAAAAATTGGCCCTTGAGGTTCTCCAGCTTTTAAACTAGCAGTTTCTGAAATTAAGCCATACAAGCATAACTTCTCCTCTCTACTCTTTAAATGTAATAATTCTGTTGCACTTTTCTTCCACAATCAATTAACATAACATAAACACACCACAGATAGTAGACAACCCCCACATCCAAAGCCAAGACTGTGCGGAAGGGAGTTACACATTTGGAAAAACGCAGACATACATCCACACCCACCGGGGTTGTCAATACCGGGGCTGGGGGTCGAACCCAGAGCGCGGTAGGCAGTCGATTAGCATATTCGCCACTCAATACGCCTTAACCGATTGAGCTACCGCGCCGGTAGCGGTAGCGGTAATTTTTACCACTGTCAAAAAGGATGCCTCTTACTTAAAATCGCAGAGATGAGGAACAGCTGAAAACTATTTTGTACCATTTTGTCACCAATTTATATAAAATATTTGTAGGTCAATCAGTAAGGGGAAGAAATTAAGGAAAAGCTGAAAAATAATGTATTCTCCTCCTAAAAGTGTCTCTCTCATATATTAATCTTGCACTCCTGCACCATATCACTTTTAGTCGCCATCCTGGAAAAATGATGCTCAAAATAAGTTTCTAGATATTTCATTTGGAAAGTATTTTAATGCAAAGTTATTTTACTGTACGCAAAATTCTCTACAATTAAGGCATTATACAATTTTTTTCTAAGATGAACATCTAGTCGTTAAAGGAGCTAGTAATTCCACAATTTTCCCATTTCATAACGACGAAATACAAGGCAAATTTTTTTGTATCATGTTTTGTTCAAGCCACTTCTATTTTTAAAGATACCGCTGCTGAACCTAAGAGGATTACTGAGGCCCAAAGGCAATTTGTTCTTCAACTCTATGACAGTTGAGATACTTTTTCAAAATCAGTGTGCAAAAGTAATTTCAATTTAGCTTATTTGCCTCATACGAAAGCTGCTCTTCAATATTTACGAACATCAAGTCCAGAAGTGAATGGAAAATAACGACAATAAATTAATTTGGTTGGAAAGTCACCACGACCGACTTTTATCACAAGAAATGAAGAAGCTGCAGCTCCGAAGTGACTCAATATGATCTATACATTTAAAACACAAGCCGTTTTCTTTTTCGGCTCCCACTGGACCGATTTTGATGATTTTTTTTTTTTTAATAAAACTCTTTGTCCATAGATGTGTCATCACTAATTTTTAATTTCGTAAATTGTTATATTCATACATAAAAATGAAATACAAGTTGAAATAAATAAATGAATCTCAACATTCAAACTATACGATAAGGTATCGATAGCCCCCTACTACATTAAACTGCACACGTAGAGGCCGCAGTTGACCGAAGAGATCCGAGTAAATCAGAGAGTGTCATGAAACGACATATTATTCCCATTTTTAGGTCACGGCAATTGTTTATTTTTTCATTTTTCTTATTATTTAATATTATGAAGATGTTTTGTTATTTGTGGCCCATCTTATACACAGCCCATTAATAACTTAGCTGAATATTAAAATTTGTTATCGTTATATGGTGGATACGTTGGTCATGTTGAATCGCATTATCGCATTATTTATTTAGCCTATATGGAGACGATAACAACGAAGAAAATTTTGACTAGAGTTCAGAAAATATTATTTGTAGCTAATTATAATCATGAAAAAAATCACTTTCCGAAATGTAAAATAATATTTGACAGGTAGTTTACACTATTGCGAAGAAAGAGACCTAACAACTCGTAATAAAATACAGGTTGGATACTTTAAAAGAATAAAAGGACTGGAAAATAATATCTGGTTGACAGTGAAAATCTGATACAATTTTGGTAAAAAAAAAATATACAAAGCGATCACTGAAAGGAATAAGATAAATAATGAATACAAGGTGTCAAATAGATTTTTGCAAATAATTTTACAAATCTTTATATTCCTTGCTTACCGAAGAGAAGTATTGTAATCGTGAAAAAATCACTTTTCCAGATGACTTAGGATTTTCAGATTTCAGATTTAGATTATGAAAGTGTAAGTATTTCAATTCAATGATTCAGTTTGCCTGTCGGTCGGTCTCTTGGCTCTGTATCTACAAAAATATTTGACTGAGAAAAATAATATTTGGCAGGTAAATAAGGCTTATTGCTATGGAAAAAAAATCTGGTTTATTTTGATAGAAAAATATAGAGGCTCAATACCCCAAAAAAATAATTATGGAAAACAGTAATATTTGGCAAGTAGCAAATTGCTAAGGAAGATTTTAGTTTCAATGAAAAAGATATACGGGGTAGCCACTAAAAGAATAGAATAATTAACTGAACTAAACACGTCAACATTTGACGGAGGATGTAGAGAGTACTCTTTTGTTTTTATGAACAACTCTAGGAAAAATTGACATCATTAAGTTGAAACAGGACCGCGAATTTCTCCAAAATATGAGTGCTGGTAGTAAGTTCCAAGGTGTGCCTCCAAAGAATAATTTCTCTGATGCATTTTTAAACATCCCTATTCCGTCGAATTTGGATGGGCTCGGCTATATCATAAATGCATTAACGTTTACACAAAGGCTTGAAGCTATAGGAAAGCTGGATAAAGTGTTTAGTTACCTGTGAATATTGCAATGAATTGTCGTACTTGAATATTGACTTGTTCTGAAAGAGAAAGACTGTAGAATTATTTTCTATAAAAGACAAGGGATAGAAACTACGAGACATAATAGTTTTTTTTTTAATTTAACCTGCTTCAAGAAAAAGCTCACTTAAAATTATGAAATAAATTTTCACCGTTGTCGTCGCTCGGGTAATTGAGGTTCAATTACCCGAACGACGACAACGGTGAAATTTTATTTCATAATTATCATTACTACCTAACATCGATATTGGAGTCTTTTAAAAATACATTTGATTTCGTTGTTAATTCAATTTTACACAATATTGTAATATTTTGTTTGTTTAAGGATGATAGCTTGTAACAAATTCGAACAAAAACACGTTTATTTAAAAAATGTTTTTTATTTATTACAAATTATTTTTATGAAAAATAATATAGGCTATTCGATTTTTTATTTCAAAAGCTACAAGAAAGTTAAAATAAACTTTTTTGTCATAACGCAATTTATAGCCCAGACGACAGAACATTTTATAGTGAAACCGACAAAAACTTGCAAACTGACTATTTTTTTTTTAATGAGTTCGTGAAAGTGTATAGAATAATATCCTGAAAAGTTTACATTCCGCTCGGATGAAGAATATAAAAAAAAAGTGAAAAAAAATAATTTTTTTTTCATCAATTTTTTCAAAATTTTTAAATTAGGTCAGGGTAGAAAAAACAAAAATACAGGTGGATAAACCACGTGTTTCTGAACAAAAAATGTCCTAATAAAATTTATCGCTAAAGCCACGGTATTCCTGGAAAAAAAGAATGAAGTAACTTTGTCACTCTGCGCGGCCAAGCGCACGGTTAAATGCATACTACGGAACCTCTAAAAATTCTTAGCAGTTCTAACGAGTAAAATAAAGCTTTTTTCTCTTTCTGATTACACATGTTTAACATTTTTCTTAGTGAATAGAAGGATAAATAGTGGGTATGGAGGGAAAATATATAATTATGAACGCATACACAGACACCACACATAGCCGTTGAATCGCTCGCATGAATTTTTACGTGTCTTTACTGTACTGTATTTATTACAGTTACACCTATCCACATTTCAGCTATATCCAATGGATTCATTATACATTTGTTAATGTATTGGAAAAGTTCCAGAATTTGTATTCAAAATAATCAAAGATATTTTCATATTTATAAGGATAAGATCTTAAAAATTGCAATTTCTTATCATGATCTGAATGATCATATTTTCGAAAAAATGCATACAAGTAAACGATTTTGTGTTTGAACATTCGAAAAATATACATTTTTTCCGAAATAGTGATATTTTATTTTTTCCAATGGGTCAATTTCTCGACAAGTTACAGCCTCCAATACATATATTTATCAAAAAAAAATCATCAAGCAAGGAAATTAAAATGATTTGAGATGTACTTTTTATTTAATCCTCGATACTACAACGTAATAAACCATAATAATCATAAATACTATTCAACAGTTCTCAATGAAGAAAGAATTTTTTTGAAAGGCTTTTATTTTTTTCTACAATGTTTATTGCGACGATTGAGTTGGGCCGTGATAATATATATAAGTATATTTTTCCCATCCATCCTTTGCTTGTATTGTTTAAAACAAAAAAGCATCAGAAAGCTACAATTTCCATCTTTTAAATGAAACAACACTCATGTAGATTGAACAAATTCTGATTTAGTGACATGTAATTCAGTGCGTCGGTGTCACAGTCATGTATGTGTATTAGGGCGGTCCTTATTTTTCGACTTTATGTTTTTTTGCGGGCCACCCCCTAGATTGGTTTCAATACTTAAAAAAATGTTCTGTGCAAAATCTGAACTCAATCGGATAACGAGAAAACGTGCCACCCAACCCTTTTTTCTGGGAGATTCAAATAAATTCTAATAAATTTCGATATTTATTTTTTCAAATCTTGCTACTGACAATCGAGTTAGTAGTGACTGAAAATAAATAATATACATTTTATTTATGAAAAGTCATTAATTTGATTATAATTTTTGGAACAAGGTCTCCTTTTTAAAATCGGGAAATCGAGTTCTGTAATCTTTTACAACTTGCAAGACGAATTGTTTTTGTTCCTCATCTTTTGTTATTACATTATTGTAATCTGTCAATAACTTAACACCCCGCTCTGCTGTATCATTAACAACTTTGATTTTTTTAACAATATCCAACCCTTTGTTAAAACTATCGTTTTTAGACTAAGTTTCAAGAAAGTCATCATTTATGTGAAATCGTTTGAAAAACTTTCGGGTTTCGATAGTAACAAAATTTTCAATAAATGTGTTCTCCACAAACTTTGGAATTTCATTTTCCCCTATCTCTATTCGCTTGATACTTTTACCATATGATGATTCTTCTTCTATATCTAATGGCTTTTCTTCCACATCCGATAATTCTTCTTCCACATCCAATGTTTCTTCTTCCAGATCCTCTTTCTCACCTAGGGCCTCAACCATTTTCACTTTGGATTCCTCTGGCAATTTTAAATCGAAGAATGCTAAATCAACTGCTTCTGGACTTATGTACCATAAATGCTTATGAAATTTTTTCAACGCAACACTGGATATCTCGGGATCTACGGCCTTATTTAAAAAGCGGAGGTCCTGATAAGGCGCTTCGGTGGCAAGTGGCGCGCAAAACCAGGCTTCAATATAAACTTTCACGACAAAAATACATATATCTGAAAGACCTCTTCTCTCTTCATCTGTCAATGGGAATTCATCGCGGAACAAGAAAATCTTTAAGCAATAAATAGCATTTGCCATCCATCACGCGTGGTGAATGGCCCCAGGAATCCGAAAAGATATTCCACGAGGAGGAATTTCACCCAAGAATATTAAGGACAACTCCAAAAATTCTCTATAATCTTCTCGAGGCTGCTATTGCGGATTTTCCAGAGCAGATGTCACAAATGTGTCTACCTCTTTTGTATCATTTAAAAATGAAAGAACATATCCGTCTTTAAATCCGGACTTAAAATAATGTTTGTTAATCTTAGCCCAATACTGTTGAAAGCGTTTAAAGATTTGGATAGTCGGACCTGTGGTTTTACCCATTTTTTCTTCGAAGACTCCTCTGAGAACTAGCTCGTAGATATGGTGTCTACAAGGGAGGTACAAAAGTTTCCTATCCATAAGCTGCTCCAATAAAATGCAGGTTCCTATTAATCGTCCTGTATTTGACGCAATTGTGTCGAAGCATAGCGCCTTAACAGTTTTTAAAAGGCCCCAATCATCAAGCACCTCATAAACAGCGGATGCCTGCTCCTTTCCGGTTCCAGCTTGTAATACAGGTATTCCAAGTATTTGCTCAGAATTTCCACTCGTAACAATAACAGGAAGTCTATCAACAGTCTGCTTACCCGTCATTGCAGGAAGCATTTTTCCATCCCAATGGACCACAACCGCTTGTAATTCAGATTGTTTGAATTGAGTTTTAAGAATGCCAGCCCGCTTTTTACGCAGTTTTTCTCTACAGTACCGAATAGAGGACTTGTTTATTACTAAATTTTGCACATCTTGCCCAAAGGCCTCCGCAGCCGCGAATAAAATATGAACCGCGTCTCCATTACTAATTCTACATTTATCGAACATTGCAACCAATTTTGGGGTGATTATTTCGCGGCGTACTCTCTTCTTCTTGGCTTGCGATGGCCCAGGTTCCGATTGCGTCATATATTTTGAAGCATCATCTTGAGTTTCTTGTGTTGAACTAGAAGCACGAGGACTTTCACTGCTGCTTGAATATGTCGTCATTTGGACGATTTACTCTAAGATGAAATAAATACATTAAACTCATATAACATTGAAATAATAATAACAAAAACGCTAAGAAGTTTTATCAAATAATTCGCTTTCCTCTTCCTAAACTATTATAAATTATCTTCAGGGTGTCAGTTATACCTATTGTTTACTTAGAAAAACCAAATATAACAATGTGGGGAATTTCAAGAAATATTAAATCTAAGGGTGGTGGGTGGCACGTTTTCCCCGTATCTGATTTCGCTCAGATTTCACCCACATTATTTTTTTAGCAATTGAAACCGTTGTGGGGGGTGGCCCAAACTAAATTCGAAAATATTTTTTTTCTCAAGTATAAATAAGGACCGCCCTAATGTGTATTCAAGCGCGTGCACGCATGGATCTCGCTCCGAGTTATAACGTTACACTTGACTATTTTTTTCGGGAAAACGATGGCTTTAAAGATAAATTTTATTACGACATTTTTTGTTTATAAATACGTGATCTATCCATCTGTATTTTGTATTTTTTTCTAGCTTGATTTAATTTCAAAATTTTGAAAAAATGGATGAAAAAATTTTTTTTTTCCTCTTTTTTTATGTTCTGCACCCCAGCGAAACGTAAAGTTTTCAGGATATTATTCTACACACTTTCATGAACTCATTAAAAAAAAGTTTACACAGTTTGCAATTTTTTGTGGGTAAATACTTATGTCGACTGGGCTATATTGTTTAATTACGAGTTTAATCACGTATTATCACCTGAAAATACGTTTTTAGAGTTATTTTCATACGTTTATTACCTATTAAGCTACTGCAATAGAAATATTGAGTTAGTGTGAAAAAAATTTATCCTTGATTTTAGATGTTTCAAAATTATATGGAAAAGAACTATCATCTTTAGCGCTCAAACGATACAGTCTAGAAGAAAATTGTAAAGAATTTTTTTGTAAAAAATATTGCATGGATTAAAATTTGCAATAATATCATTTGCTCCAAAATGTTTCAAAAAGCGAGTTACCTACAAAAAACCGGTTGGTTCCCATTTTTAAAAGGTGACATCAAATCCTGGGATCGTAGAAGATGAAAAATTAAAATGTTAAGAATATTTTTAGAAACATAATAAAGTTCTCCTTCATTTTTCTCTTACTCGTTGGCTTAAAATGTGTGGGTACATTGGACTATATAATCATAATACTGTGAAATATGTACCAGCGCGCAGTATTCGATCACTTAAAGAAATATGCTCGAAGCACAAGAATTTTCTGTTCAATTTACCTACAATTTCAATTACTCTAATATAAAATAATATCTATCATTAATAGATAAAAGGGATAAAAATAAACTAGGAAAATGAAATACAAACCCTTGTTTTATTGAAATGGTGTCCACACACATTTCTATACTATATTTTCTGGAAACATATAACGCAGTGAACGAATTGAGTTTACTCTGAGGACTTTGCTGTTTCAGCAGGCACAGCTCGGGATTATTTATACAGTTTGTTTGGAAACTGAGGAAAATCCTGCACAAAGCAATTAGTTTATTAAAACTCTAAATTATAAGCATGCGTGACTAAAGAAAGGAGAAATATTTTACTTTAGTGGAATTTGCTTGGACATATGTGAAATACGGTTTGGCGATTTCATAAAATAAAGAGAAATCCTAATAAATCTTCGCAAAGCAAATTGAAAACAGACGTCTGCCTACAGAGGAAAGTTAATTGTAGGCATGACTGATTCTCGTTCCATATTTACGCGATTTCAGCAAAAAGAGGTATTATAATTCTCCGAAAAAAATTAAAAATGTAAAATTTCAGTGTTGAGAGAAAGATTATATAATAAAAAGAAGTGATATCAATCAGTCAAGCTTAGTCGAGACAACAACTATAAAATCCTGTTATATAAGTATCTAGTGCACATAACGCTGACGCTCTTCAAGGCTCTCCCCAAGTAACACAGAAAACTGTAAAGTTTCTGCCACAACGTTGTCACGGCCAAATTGACAGCCATATTTTTACAGCTCTCCAAATAATTACTACGACAGCGCTTTCGCAACGTTGCTGCAGACAAAAGGGGGTGCCATTTTCAGTGGACTGTATGAAAAACCAGACTATTATCTGATGCTATCTGATGCAACCAAAGTAGTTCTCTCCCCCGTTTTCGAACACCGTGGTGGTGGCAGAATTTCTCTTTGCGGTGACCCACTCCCGCAAACGGCCAAAAACCATCCCCAAATGGGGTAAAATGCGTATTGATCATGTTTCACAGAATCTAACTTATTGATCCCCCGTTTTCGAGCATGCCAATTATGGGGAGGTCCCTGGGATGCGTGCCTGACACGAGTGCGGGTCACCCCGAAGAGGAATTCCACCACCGTCACGGTGCTCAGCATCCTCGGAAACGGTGGATCACCAAGTAAGAGTCCCACAAACAATGATAATACGCGTTAACCCCTGTTTGGAAATGGTTTTTGGCCGTTTGTGGGGGTGGGTCAGCCCAACGAGAAATTCTGCCACCACTACGGTGTTCAGCATCCTCGAAAACAGGGGGAGAACTAATCTGGTTGCATCAGACAATAGTCGGGTTTTCGTCCGACTCACAAAGTCAACTATTTTGGGCTGAGATGATTTCATCACAACTTATTATCTTGTTTACGAAGTTTGAAAGTTTACTTTTCAGCCATATTTAGACAGAAAAGTAATATTATGTACTATTTATACTCCAGTCGGTAAAGTAAAAAATACATCAGAAGCTCGCAAAAAATGTTACCTGAGATTTTCCTTCAGTAACTGTTAGTTAAACCACAAAAATCCGTTCTGGGGGAGTGCCGCAGCCTCCCCAAAAAATCACCCCTTCAGTGAAAAAAGCCTTATTTTACTGATAACTCGTTAACCGTTGAAGATATAAAAAAATTGCTTATCATAAAAAAGAAAGCTTGGCTAATTTCCTAAAAAAAGTCCGTCTGTAATTTTTTTGTATAAGTATGCCATAGTTTTCGAGAAAATCGATATTGAAAATATAAGAAAAATTGAATTTTTAGAAAAAGCGTTATATAACACAGCCCCACAAAAAAAGTGGTCTGTCCGGCGGACCAGACCAATCTATCCGTATGTATTTGAAGCCGCTGAAACCGAATCCGAAGTCAGATTTGCTCGTTTTTCACCCCCAAACCTAAAAAACACCCCCAAAGCACAAACAAAGTGGTCTGGCCGGCGGACTACACCAGTATATTCTTATGTACTTTGATCCGCTGAATCCGGATTCGAAGTTAAAATTGATGGATTGACCCGTTCTTCACTCCCAACCACAAAAAACACACCCCCCAAAAAAATGGCTTGTCCGACGGACTACACCAGTGTACTCTTATGTATTTGGACCTGCTGAAACCGAATCCGATGACAGAATTGTCATACTGGCTTGTTTTTCACCCCCAATCCCAAAAGACACCCCCAAGACAAAAACAAAGTGTTCTGTCCGGCGGACTATACCAGAGGATCCTTATGTATTTGGTAAGGATACACTGGTATAGTTCGCCGGACAGACCACTTCGTTTTTGTCTTGAGGGTGTTTTTCGGGGTTGGGGGTGAAAAACGAGCCAGTCTGACAATTCTGACATCGGATTCGGTTTCAGCAGGTCCAAATACATAAGAATATACTGGTCTAGTCCGTCGGACAAATCATTTCTTTGGGGAGGTGTATTTTTCGGGGTTAGGGGTGAAAAACGAGCCAATCTGTCAATTCTAACTTCTAATCCGGATTTAGCGGGTCAAAATACATAAGGATACACTGCTCTAGTCCGACAGACAGACCACTTTGTTTTTTTTTTTGGGGGGTGTTTTTTGGGGTTGGGGGTGACAAAAGGAGCCAATCTGACTTCGGACTCGGTTTCAGCAGGTCCAAATACATACGAATAAACTGGTCTGGTCCGCCGGACAGACCATTTTTTTGGAGAGGTGTTTTTTGGAGTTAGAGGTGAAAAACGAGCCAATCTGACAATTCTGACTTCGGATTCGGTTTTAGTGGGTCCAAATACATACGGATATACTGGTCTGGTCCGCCGGACAGAGCACTTTTTTTTTGTGGAGCTGTGTAATCGTTAATATCTTCGCCAATTGTCGACATATCTAAGAAAATAAGTAAGCAAACGAAAGATAGGTATTTTTATAACCTTCAATTTTTCACCATAGAAAATTATAAAGGTAACTAGATTTCTAGGGTTTTTAAGGTCGTGTTAGTAAAAATTGTTTTTTTTTCCCAATTTTTTTGAATATATATTTGCCAGTTAGTTGTTAAAAAATAAAATCAGATATGAAACACATTCATCTAATAAGGTTATTTTGTAACCATAAAAATTGATAAAAGTCTCTATATGTTTTGTAATTTGGAGATTGTGTAAGTAAACTTTTTTTTTTCGAGGTGGTAGGGGGGGGGGGGGGGGGTTGAAAAATATTATAAAAAACCGCTGCCCACATCACTACTTCCACATCCAGATTTTTTATCTAAGTCACTCACAACGAAAAAATTTTGTATGTGGAAATAATTGTTTATGGAACATTAATAATATAATATTTGAAATCCTCTACCCCAAAAACCCATAAAATGATACCCCACATCGGTAGCGAGGTGGGGGTGGTGATAGGGGGTGGTAGTGGGGGTGGATGAAGTAAAAAACATTTTGAGGTTTCTGGTTCTTGTACACACCCTAATTCACAATTTTTTTTTCATCCCCTTTAATAATGGGGTGGTAATGGGGGTGGCTAATGCCAAAATTTTTTTTGAGACTTCAGCTTCTCTTTTATATACTAAATACCAATTTTATGGACTCTTACCTGCTTGACTTACCTATTTTCCGCAAATTTACCCCCCAACCCTTCGACGGAACAAGATGAAAATATAATCTAGTTCTAGATCTAGTTAAAGTACATACGTGTGCCAAATTTCAAGTCAATATCTCAAACGGTTCCAGAGTAAACGTGCGCACAAAAAAAGTTACAGACAGACAGACCGACAGACAGAATTTTTTTTCTCTCAAATATAAAATCTCGACGTTTCGTGACATTCTAGGCCTATTTGAACAAAAAAAATTTTTTTAAATTTTTTTGTCGTTACTATACTTCCAGTGGATGTGGAAGTAAAAAATTAAGGTCTTGGCTTCTAGTATATACACCAAATCCCAAGTTACTATACTCTTACCAGCTTGCTTTACTTATTTTCTCATATTTACCCCCATTTAACCCCAAATCCTTCACCGGAATTAGTGCAAAATATAATCTAGTTCCATATCTCGTCATGTACATATGTGTACCAAATTTCAAATCAATATCTCAAACCGTTGCGCGTTGCTGAGAAAACGTGCGCAAGAAAAAGTTACAGACCGACGACAGACAGACAGACAGAAATACGTATTTAAATTTGTAGGATTAAACAAAATTATTGTAAATCCAGTTATTTTTCACTTGAAATTTCACTAATTTTATTTGTTAAATAGTTCATTTAATTTAATAAAATTTATTAGAATAATATTTCGAAAAAACGCGTGGCTGTAAAACGATGCACATAGCAGAAGAATATTTCTTTGCAACTGTTGTATTTGAGTTGTTTGTACATATACTATATAGGAATGAGCGCGCCTTTTCCATTATCCATTCTAAACGGAGCGTCACTGTGCGTTAAAATTCTTTCCCTTTAAATAGCATTTTTTTTTTCTGAGAAATATAGTATAATTTTAAATGGTATGATCAATTAATACCAAGTCTAACCTTTATTTTTAGACCGGGTATATTCAAAAATATTAAAATACAAGGACGCTAGATTGATTTAAAAAAAAAACAAAAAAAGGCTACATATTCAATTTTTTTATATTTTTTTTGTTATGCAATTTTTTACCTATTAAATGATTAGACACAATAGTTATATGATATATAAACTCAAAAAAATTTTTTTGAGCTAAATTTTCAAGATGTCTTTTTTTTATTTTTATGAAGCAATAAAAAATTGGCCAAAATTTGGCTAACTTCAACATGCTGGTAAATTCGTAAATGTGAATATTTTTATTCCTAACTTTTTCTGCATTGAAGTACTACCTTGAACTAAAATATAATGCATTTACAACTTATATTAAAGTCAGTTATTTTTTATGGGCCTGTGAATAGTTAGAGGCGGAAAAAATTAAGAGATAACTATATTATATTGTTATTTTTAAATACTAAATATCAATAGCCATCAAAAATAGCAACACAAGAGAGTATTTTATATCCCCTTTAAAACCCATTTTGATTTTTATTCCTAGCTTGTATGGTTTTCGACCAATTCAATTTTTTTATAGGCCGCGCGCAAAAAATTTCAAATAAACGAAAATTTGCGTGCATTAAAAATGCAAATTTTAGAATTTTTTTCAATATCGATTTTCTCGAAAACCATGGCATATACAATAAAATTACAATAGGACTTTTTTTTAGGAGGTTAGTCAAGCTTTCTTTTTTATGATAAGCAATTTTTTATATCTTCAACGGTTAACGAGTTATCAGTAAAATAACGCTTATTTCACCGAAGGAGTGGTTTTTTTGGGGCGCCCCCCCAGAACGGATTTTTGTGGTTTTGTGATGTATAACCCCCTCCACTAACAGTTACTGAAGGAAAATCTCAGATAAATAACAATCAAATTAATGTAGATAGTAGGCAATAGCACTACGACATCTAAGGGCGGCGCATCGAGTTGACGTGGTTAGGTAATAAGAAGAACATTGCTGACCCACAAAGCACATGAGCAACTAAAAAACTCGAATTATTTTTAATGTAGCTCCTCAAATGCGAATATTAAAGATTCGTGTATGCCGATGTAAATTAGGCCATTATTATAACAAGTTGTATCGTTTGTAGAAAACTGAGTAAATATATAATAGAAGACGGGCGACTTCTTCAGCATTTGCTGTAATTATATCTCTCGCCATGTTTCTTGATAGATTATATATTGATAGATTATATATTAAAAGTGCGAATGTGCAGAAATTTATTTTCTCACACATTGTAATCAAATATCGAACAAAATGTGTCCTCAATCAGTTTACAGCACGGCAACTGCTTTAGGCAAAACATTTTAAATTCGATTTTAAGAGACCAATAAAGTAGTAAAATATATTTCTTACTAAAATTGGGTCATATGCGACGTAGAAGGCCTAGAGCAGTTTTAGGTAAATTATAGTTTATTACAGTTTTAAAGCAATATGTTACCGAGGGTCTACAAACTTTTGTAATTTAGATAATTGTGTTAAATTAGATTAAAGTTAGTAAAACACTTGTATCATAATAACTCTTTGCTACCTAACTTAGTCATATATTAGTCAATTATTATGCGTCTAGAACACCGTTTATGAACTTCCGTGCTTTGTTCGTCTGTCCGTCTATCTGACACTCCATCTGTTCGCTTACTCGCTTGTCTGGATTCCTATTGAGCGCGTTTGTAAACCTCATGTCAATAGTGAGATTGATATGTTTTATTTAAACTAGGTTTTATGACTATCTATGTATCTATAGTTCATTTATGAATCGGAATGTGGCTGCACATATGTTTTATAACAAAATATTATTGTTTTTTTTATTCAACACTACAAGAGCATGACGTCAAATTTCTGTAACTAGACAACATACTGGGTGTATCTTATACAGTGCATATCAAAAGTCTCCCCCCCCCCTGTTTTAATTTTTAAGCAACTTTGGGTGATTTATTTGAAGATAAAATCACTTTCGTTTTAAGTTAATACAGAAATGTTACTGTTAAAAATGACTCCACGGCGCCATCTTGAAGTTTTTTTTAACCGCTCTCGAAAGGTCGTTTTATTTAGAATATAATCCTAAAATTTCAAAATATATTCATTCAATTTAAAATTCAAACGGAATATAAAAAGGTCATTTTGGGATTTCTAACTAAAACCACATATTTTACAAACTGTATTTAAAAAAGTAAGAAAATATATCAAACTTAAATTAGCAACAGAATTCAGATGGGCCTTTTCAGGTGTGTAAATTGAAATGATATTCGTAATTTTTACTGCTATTTGAAATGTTATTTTCTTATAAAAATATATTTCACATAAACCAGATGTTTTATTTATGTAAATAATATATTTTATTAAATGTTCAAAGTGCTTCCTGACACACAAATGAGCTATTTTTAAATTCGCCACGCACATTGATAAACGTATCTTCGCTAATGTGCCTACATCCCCCACTATTATTTGACGTAAGTCAGTGTTATACAGTTTGAAGAAACCCGATGAGCGTTAAGTCTGTTGGACCACGTTCTTAAATACAAAAACTAAAGTGTGATAGACTTACTTGTATTTATTCTTAATTAATTGCCTTTTGTTCTTGTCGTCTGAAATCCCTTCACCTTTTAGAATTATTTTACAGGCCACCACTGATCCCCTCAAAGAGTTTTATACACTGAAAATTATTTTTACAACAAAGTATTTATTAAGCTAATTAATGCATCGAATTTAACAACGGTAATACTTTATTACAGAAAAACATTTAATATGTAAAATACCCAACATTAAACTTTTTACTGTTAAATTGAAAATAGTCCATTTGGTCACGGGTGATTTCATATTATTACCTTTAATCCGGTCAATTGCAACATAAATTGTTTTTGTGAATAAAATTTTATATGTAATGCTTATGTGAGGGCAACAATATACTTTTACATTGAATATAGGAAACCATTTATTAACCCAACACGTTCAATTACTAAAATCAAAATTAACAACGGAAGATTTTGTTAAAATATATCAAAGTAAATATAAAACTCATAATTTTCAATTCGAAGTCTGGAGTAGAAAAATGCACACGTGAGAGTAATCTAGAGATATTCATATTTCGACTAGTAAAAATTATTACGTACTGTATATAGTTGGTTTGTTGCTGCTTTCTGTTGATTTACTATGTTCTTATTTACAACCTAATAAAAAACAGATTATTCCAACTAAGAAACAAATTGTACTTCTCAGTGTTAAATAAGATGGTCAATTTGTTTAGTATTGGCTTGACATTACTTTAAGTGGTGAATTTTGGTTAAATTTAGCATAGAGAGACATTTAATGCAAGAACAAATGTTGAGAACCATTATGCTTGAATCTGGTATGCGACAGGTTGATGTAGCGCGTACGATTGGTACCACCCAAAATGTCATTTCACGACTTTAGAGCCGTTATCGTGAAAGAGGAGATGTGTCTTAGAGACACAGGACGAATCACTACCGTTATCTACAAGCAGTAACATCACCTGATTTTCAGCTGCAGGTACTGCTTACATGGAGCGCAAATAATCCATAAATCGGTTATTTGAGTGTCTTCATTCCACAATATAAAGAGTGGGTACAAATGTATAAAAATATAACATAACCTATTAAACTTATGTTATGAAAAACTTATCTGATATGATTGAATATTTAATTAGATATTTGTCGTGTTCGATACCACGAAAATTTAATACGATTTTTTATACTTTCAGAATGCCAAAGGAAACTACAAAATAAAATATTAATTTTGCTGAAGGATTGAATACTGAAATCAGCTTGGAGAAAAAATGTGAATCACGTGGAAGTATTGTCATATCTGACAATAAACCTGATGAAATTGAATTTGACGACAAATAATGTGCCTACTTAGTTAATCATTTTAAAACCAACTAGCAACTAATTGTGGATGAAAATAAGTAAGTAAATATTGTGCTTTAAGATAATTATTTGAAACTTTTATTAAACGTTTAAACGAAGGATATGATACGATATCAGGCCGAACACAGGTGGACAGACTGCATGAAAATACAGAGACCTATTACAATCTTTTATCTTGAAATTCTATTTGCCAGAGTGTACTTTATGGATTTTAATTCATAATTCATTATTATTCACTGAGTGCTATATTCTTCAATAATTTCTATTATTTTTATCTTGCCCATTTTTCTTATATTTTTTTAATAATAGTGGTTCAAATAATAATTATGTTTATTTCAGCTGCACCCATGAATGTGTATATTATGGAAAACGAAGATTGTCCGAGAAGTGCAAAAGAGAGAAGCGGGGCAAAGAAGAGAATAGAGAAGTAGGAATGCGCTACATCCTAAAAGTTCATGTTCGGCTATTATTAAATTTACAAAATTAATATAGGTATTTACTTTACATGTTTCTAAGAAGTTTGCTTTTAACATTACAAATGTTTTTAAATATTGAATGTGTTTAGCTTATTTCTATTATTAAAATATTATTATTATTTAAGTGGCACTTAATTTCATACATACAAAATATTTCTGGTTTTTTATAAAAATGCAGTGTCTTTGACGATGGTTAATAAACCAAATCGTAAGAAAATAATATTTTATATTTTAACTGACCATAAACCCAAGAAATTACGTATAAGTTATAAGAAAAAATAGGCAAGTGTAAATATTTCAAAAATGTGCATATTTGATAAAAATTTTTACAATTCAATTTTTTTTAAATGTAAGTATAACATTATTGTATAAATGTTGGTTGTGGCATTTTCTTAATTTTTATGTTTCTTGGTGGGATCCTTTGCCAGATGTTTTCTTCTAAAACAATGTCCGTAAAATCTACAAAATAATGCAATTATCCAGTATTTTACTCGAAAATAACCTCCACGCTCCTATAACGTAAAAGTCACAGGTGCAGAGCTCATTTTCCAGTAAAATACTGGATAATTGTATTATTTTCTTGATTTAAGAACATTATTTTAGAAGAAAACACATGTTGTTACGTTCACATGGGAACTTTACATATTTTTATGAAATTCCTGTATAACACACCTAAAGAACAAGAAACACTGTACAAGTATTTACCATCTCAGAGTTGTTTAGGCCCAGACATACTATTATCATGCACAATGTGTTTAGGTTTAAGATCAATACCTTTTTGTATACTTTAATTTAAGCATAATTTGTTATCTATCTTAGCAGTTTTTGTCGACGACGCATTAACAATGGGGCTTGATATATATATATTTCTACAAATAACGCGAAACCATCAATCACATTTAAATATGACTTTGCCAATTGAGCCTATCTTACACACATTACAGTGGGTAGTATAGTGGGTTGCATAGGAGTATGTCTACCCTAGATTTGCAAATCTAGTTATTTGATATCTAGAAGTTTCTGATTTATTATGATATGGCAGCATTAGTCTAATTGGAGGGGATCATACCTTATTTATTGTCACGGAGAGAGATTTAGTTTTAATTTCCAGTTCTGTGGCAGTTTAATCAGTTTCTCCTAAGTCACGATAATTAATTGAGCAAACACTTTGCTCCCTTTTGATATTGTCGGGTTTTACTTTAGTGAAAATAACAGGAAAAGGTAACTAAAATTATTTGTTAATTTTATTTCTTCAATATTTGACGGCTCGAAGCCATATTTTCATTTCTGCCATTTTTATATCATAATTGTGTAATGATAGTCTCAGTTTCGCAAACACATATTAAACAAATTCTCTTTTCTTTTGAAAACGTAGGAGTTTTGCTGCCTTTTTTATTTATTTAGTTATTTTATTTAATTACGTTATTCATTTAATTGATTTTATTCAATTTTATAAATTATTTGTGGACACCACGTGGGTTAGTAGATTAACCTAGTCAAATCATCTGGAATCCACATGAACACGTTTCCGTGTAAGCAGATGAATATTCAATAAAATATGGAAATTACTTTGGTTCAGTTCAGTTTGCCAGGATAAATAAAAGTCTTATACAACTCATAACAATAGTCCATCAAGTATAGTCAATTTGAGGTCAAGTCAACTTTAGTTTAGTCAATACAGCAAAACACCAACGTATTCGAACAGGTGTCCGAGAGATCAAAAGCACAGAGCCGCCCGAGTTAATGAGGTCGCTGACAAAGATTGCCGGAGTTCATCGGAATCCATTTTGTAACGTCCATTCTTCCTGGGACCGGTGAGAAAGTGTTAAGTTATGATTTTCTCTAGTTAAGTTGTGTATCTTTATTGCATAAAGACATTTCATTTTCATCGATAAATATTTTTTTTATATGAAGTCATTAATTGTTTATCAATTTTTTGTAACCTAAAAATTCAGTATTTCATTGCATTTGATTATTATTTTAAGAATTCAATAACGTCGGTATTATTTATATTGAACTAGTCTTAGTAATAATTCACGAAACTAAATTTTTTATACTATAAGATTTTTGATAATTTTTTTTGACTATAACCATTTGATTTGTCTAAAATATAAAATTTTTGTCATCTTTGAGAATCTGCCTAAAATAAATTGTGATTTTTTTTATCTAAAACGCATCTTCTCATTTTATTTGTTTGTGTCTGTCTCTTGAGCGACCTAATCATTCCACAGCGGTTGGTTTTATCACTCACAGGGTAGCTTAAAAAGCTCATACCTTTCTGTGGATGGCGCCCCTTTTAACATCTTAAATAAAAACTACCCCTGAGTGATAAGACAGACTGGTTTGGTATAAATATCGTGAAGATATTAATTTGCACTCTAACTCACCTAAAAGACATAAAAAAAGAAACGAATCCACGATCCAGCCACGCAATAATCAGCTAACCGGTTCCACTTGCCCTTGCGTTTTGCCTTAATTTTATTTGAATTTTACTTTCACCGGTACTTCCAAGTTTAATTTTTGCAAAGCAAAAGGGTAATGTAACAATGGCCGCCCAAGGGCGTGGGGCCGATTTGTAGTTTGTCATAATAGAGTCTTTAGCCCGTGGCACCACCATTAATATCGGTGACTATAGTAAAGTTGGTTTAGTAAAAATTTCAGTTTTAGTCTAGTTGAGTTAAGTAAGATTTTCTTTTAAGTGAGTACGGAGGTAAATTTTCGAGTTTTCACGATATTAAGCATAACCCAGTTTGGTCGCGTAAGAGACAGAAATTTAGGTTTGGTATTTGAAAAATATTATTTGTGCAATATAATTCTACGTCTGGATGATTTGCTGATATGTTGAATTATTTTATGATAATTTATTTTATTCATAAAATGGTACATACTAAGTACAGTTTTTAAATATGAAATTTTACATTTTATATTTTATGTGTGTTGACTAGATTTGAATAGTGATAAAAATTATCGATTTGCAGACAATCATCATGATAATTATTTCGTATAAGTTAAAAGTACTTAAATATCACATTCTATATTTTATTTGCGGACTTTATGAATTAGTATATAACAGAGTAAAACAGGAAATATTTTACAAGTTTTTATTCAACCATAAAAAAAAAACTTTATCATTTTCATGGAATTCTTTATCTATGATAAAGTTTTTATTTTAATCTGATTGAGTTTATTTACACATACCTAGATGTTTTTAAAATATAAAATGACAAGCTCATGCTTTTTGTGTATTTTATAGATAACTCAATCATTTGTGTTCAGTTTGGTCGGTGTAAAAATTGCTTACTTGATTTTTATCAAGGCAATTAAAAGAAATTACAATAGCAAATTAGTAATTGTACGTATTTTTATTTAAGATTCAGTCAGCTTTGTCAGGTTTAGTTTAGTATCACCTATTTGATATTTTTTTTATCAAAGCGAGTAAATATTAAAAATATCCATTGCGTAATTTAGCATATTTTTAACATCATTTCTTTACACCACTTATAGTTTAGTGTAGTTTAGTCCGCTTTGCCCTTAAGTTTGATTACCACTCAAGATAATCAAACAAAAATTTCAGTTAGGTCGATATTGTTTGTTCATACGGTAGAGTAGTCAAACAATATTTTGGGTTCAGTTTAGTTAGTCTAGGGACGCCTAGAAAAATATTCCGAAATTTTCTTTGATTAGAAAGTGGAATAAAATAAATTTAGTCTGGGGGCACAGATTTTAAATTTAATTAAGTTCGAAATTTTTCTCGACGGTTAGTTCGAGTCTATAATTTTTCTAGACTCGAAGGTTTAGTTAGGCTCGAGTCCATTTGACTCGGGGTCAGTTTGATCATACGTTAAAGTAGGCAAACGAAATTTTCAGTTAGGTTGGGTATATGTTTTGGGACGCCAAACATAGGTGCTTAGGGACGCCAAGCACATAAAAGGTTTGTCCTTAAAGGAATTAGGCAAACGATGAGACTGGTAATCTTTTAATCAACCACATAAATTCCAAAATTTTTCCTTAACAAGAAAATTGGAATATATAAATTGTTTGTTCGTACGTGAGAGTAGACAAACAATAGTTTAGTTAGGTCAGTTAGGCGGGATTAATTTTGAAGAATTTTAAATATTTTCTTCATACCGCGGCTGATGGTTTAGTTCGAGTTCATTCGACTCGAAAGTTCAGTTCAGTTAGGTCAGGTTAGTACGAGCACCGCCTCGTCAGTTTAGTTTGAGCGTAGCCTCAAAAATTAATTGGAGTTCTTTTAAATTCGAAACTTTTTGTTAAGTCAGTTTGCTAAAGTTGCATACAGTACGATGGAAAAAATTGGTTCCCAACCAAAATTCCCACCGCACGATCTGTATTCACCTCGAGCTTTATACTTGGTTTATGGCGAGCGACGTCTCGACACTTAGTTCGAGCCTTGCTTGAAGTATTTTTATCAGATGTGTAATGCATTTCAGTTTAACGTGAGTTTGGCCTCGACTATATGTTCGAGCCATGACTCAAATCTTTTTATGATGTCATGTTTGTTTAGCGTGATTAAAGTCTCGGATTATAGAACGAGCCTTAAATTTGTTTTTCTGTTATGTAATGTCAGTTCAAGACGAAGTCATTCTCGACTATAAGTTCGAGTCACGTCTCATTTTGTTTTATGTCATTTTTGACACGAGCTCAGTCTCGACTCTTAGTCCGAGCCATGACTCGTTTTTTTTTATTTAGTTAAGTTTAGTATGTTTAGTGTGAGCGCCGTCTCGACGCCTATTTCGAATTGGATCTCAAATTAATATACAGTTTAGTTCAGGTCGAGATTAGTCTCGAAGTTTTTAGTCAGGTTAGGTTGCGAAATTAAAACCAGAAAAATTTTTGAACAATTTTTCTTATCGCAAAAATGTTTGAGTCGAACCTAGACTCGAAATTTTCAGTTAGGTCAGGTCAGTTAGCGGTTTCGGTGTAGAAAAATTTAGACAATTTTTCTCAACCGCATTTAAAGTTCGGACTCTGGTTCGAACCCCGATTAGGTCAGGTAGCTCACGTCGCGTGTAAGTTCGGTGGAGATTTCGGTGGTATGTCGCCGAGATAAATGGTTTTACACCAAATCTCCTACCGAAAAGTCGTGTTCGAGCATTTGCTCAATTTCGAGCGAGTAAAAATTTTTTTTGCTGGGCAAATTAGAAAAATTTACACAATTTTTCTAACAGCAAATTTTTGTCAAGGAGATTCAAAACAGTGGAGATACTTTGCGTGTCGCCGAGTGAGTTGATTCACAACCGAAACTCCCACTCTGAATCTAGGTATTTTTATACCGCGTTAACACCTTTTGTGTTAACAAGAGTTTTGATTTAAAACATCAAATCTCTACCCGCAAATCCTTGTTGATCTTAGAACCTTTGCCGGTTTATTTAAGTGTTGTACAGTTAATTATAGTGAGTTAAGTTGTGGTAGGGCGCTGTCGAATATTTTTGAGAAAATAATTAGCTACTATTTTCATAAATGTTTCGACTCTGCCACAATAGTCAGTTAGGTAAAAGCCTAGTACCCAGTAGTACTTTTGCTTAGTTACGGTAAAGTACCCTAGTAGTACTTTTACTAAGTTTGGTTAGTTGGTATAGTTAGGTTTAGTTTCCCCTGTAGTTTTAAGGCGCAAATTACTATAAGTTTCCCCTTTAGGTTTAGTTAGCTTAGGTTGCGCAAATTACAATTAGGTTCCCCTGTTAGGTTTAGTTTTTTGTCAGTACCACTTAGGAGTGCCTAGAGTACTCAATATGTGCATTACACCTTGCATAGCTTAGCGACTTAAATTTTTTTTATACTGTATGCATCTACTGTGATACTTCTTGACAAGTGCAAGGATTTTAAATAGTTTTTTTTATTTTTGTCGCTGAGAATATATAGAATAGGGTGGTAGGGTGGAGGTTCTATAAATAGGTCCACATATAATGCGTAACTTCTAACAAGGCCGCATTAAAAAGCGATACACAACACCAAATATCAGCTTTAATAATCGTCAAACTTTTGGGTTTAGGTGACTTTTCACTGTCGATTAATTTCGCGTGAAGTCACACGTACAGACAGACATGGTTCTGCCTTGCGTTCTTTTAGTTTAGTTTAGTTTAGTTCGGTTTCGCAACTTGATGTGTATGGATTGGTGCATATCCATCTACACTATTGTAAATATTTTATTTAAAATTTTATTTACGAAATTTCGGGTTTGACTATGTTAAGAATTTTTAGATTAATCACAATTTATTTACCTTAGAGGATTTGAGCGAATACAATTAATTTCTTTTCACTTTTCATCAAATGGACAATAGTCCGGGCACTTAGTGCGAAATATTTTTGAATACGCAGTTGAGATTTCTTTCTTGTAGTGGTATAGTTTAGTTCGTGGTGGTTTTTAAGCATTTATACGTAGTTGTAAAATTTATTTTACACGTGGTAGGTTGTATGGCCCTAGTCTATGGGCATACAAATTAGTTTACAAATTTTTTTTGAAGATTTGAACTTTGTGAGTTAGTCACCATTTAATTGGGGCTTATAGTAAATAATTTTTAAAATTATTTAGGTTCAGTTTAGACCACGTATACGGGGTGTTTACCACTTTAGTCATTTTGGTTCAGTCATTTTGGGACTGCAAGAAAATAAATCTCACACATTCAGAATATTTTGACTTTCAGTTTAGTACATTTCATTTTTAGTACAGTTTACCTTTAGTATAGTTTGATTTTGGTACAGTTTAGTTAGTTTGGTCAACTTAGAAAATTTTTCTTCTGGTAACAACTGATAGAAATATTTCAGCAAGCTAAAATATTTCTTCCGGAGGAGAAGGGTGTGTTACGTTCACATGGGAACTTTACATATTTTTATGAAATTCCTGTATAACACACCTAAAGAACAAGAAACACTGTACAAGTATTTACCATCTCAGAGTTGTTTAGGCCCAGACATACTATTATCATGCACAATGTGTTTAGGTTTAAGATCAATACCTTTTTGTATACTTTAATTTAAGCATAATTTGTTATCTATGTTAGCAGTTTTTGTCGACGACGCATTAACAATGGGGCTTGATATATATATATTTCTACAAATAACGCGAAACCATCAATCACATTTAAATATGACTTTGCCAATTGAGCCTATCTTACACACATTACAGTGGGTAGTATAGTGGGTTGCATAGGAGTATGTCTACCCTAGATTTGCAAATCTAGTTAATTGATATCTAGAAGTTTCTGATTTATTATGATATGGCAGCATTAGTCTAATTGGAGGGGATCATACCTTATTTATTGTCACGGAGAGAGATTTAGTTTTAATTTCCAGTTCTGTGGCAGTTTAATCAGTTTCTCCTAAGTCACGATAATTAATTGAGCAAACACTTTGCTCCCTTTTGATATTGTCGGGTTTTACTTTAGTGAAAATAACAGGAAAAGGTAACTAAATTTTTTTTTTAATTTTATTTCTTCAATATTTGACGGCTCGAAGCCATATTTTCATTTCTGCCATTTTTATATCATAATTGTGTAATGATAGTCTCAGTTTCGCAAACACATATTAAACAAATTCTCTTTTCTTTTGAAAACGTAGGAGTTTTGCTGCCTTTTTTATTTATTTAGTTATTTTATTTAATTACGTTATTCATTTAATTGATTTTATTCAATTTTATAAATTATTTGTGGACACCACGTGGGTTAGTAGATTAACCTAGTCAAATCATCTGGAATCCACATGAACACGTTTCCGTGTAAGCAGATGAATATTCAATAAAATATGGAAATTACTTTGGTTCAGTTCAGTTTGCCAGGATAAATAAAAGTCTTATACAACTCATAACAATAGTCCATCAAGTATAGTCAATTTGAGGTCAAGTCAACTTTAGTTTAGTCAATACAGCAAAACACCAACGTATTCGAACAGGTGTCCGAGAGATCAAAAGCACAGAGCCGCCCGAGTTAATGAGGTCGCTGACAAAGATTGCCGGAGTTCATCGGAATCCATTTTGTAACGTCCATTCTTCCTGGGACCGGTGAGAAAGTGTTAAGTTATGATTTTCTCTAGTTAAGTTGTGTATCTTTATTGCATAAAGACATTTCATTTTCATCGATAAATATTTTTTTTATATGAAGTCATTAATTGTTTATCAATTTTTTGTAACCTAAAAATTCAGTATTTCATCTGCCTAAAATAAATTGTGATTTTTTTTTATCTAAAACGCATCTTCTCATTTTATTTGTTTGTGTCTGTCTCTTGAGCGACCTAATCATTCCACAGCCGTTGGTTTTATCACTCACAGGGTAGCTTAAAAAGCTCATACCTTTCTGTGGATGGCGTCCCTTTTAACGTCTTAAATAAAAACTACCCCTGAGTGATAAGACAGACTGGTTTGGTATAAATATCGTGAAGATATTAATTTGCACTCTAACTCACCTAAAAGACATAAAAAAAGAAACGAATCCACGATCCAGCCACGCAATAATCAGCTAACCGGTTCCACTTGCCCTTGCGTTTTGCCTAAATTTTATTTGAATTTTACCTTCACCGGTACTTCCAAGTTTAATTTTTGCAAAGCAAAAGGGTAAAGTAACAATGTGGCGGAGGATCCCACCAAGAAACAGAAAATTTAAGTTTCCCGTGAATATCTACTTGCAATCCGTAGGATATCCTGGGACATTTCAGTATGTAGTTTGTACAGCCTATTCGTAATACTTGGGACATCCCGAAATATCCCAGGATGTCCTGGTACATCCTGGTACAAGCGCCGGTATATCCTTCAGGACTTCCCTCGTACTACTTTTATCTGATACCGAGTTGTGACATTGGGATGACCAAAAGAGTGCCGAAAAGGGTACAAACTGGGATATTAGGCAAGACCAAATGCTAAATGGGATTTGCCGTAGTACGTCCCTCGGACAGCCTTGTGTTGTGTGGGACACTTATATCAATAACACGCGTTTTACAGCATTGCAAGACTGTCATTTAAAAATAATAAAACAGTTTTACTTTTATCTTGTTTAATTTAATCAGTTTTGAAATGAAAACACTAACTGACATTTAATATTAATTTACTCATTGCAATTTTAGCAATTTTTCAAAAATCACAATTATTCCATAGGATTTATTACCAAAAGTAGGACGTCCAAGTCGGTTTCTTGAAGCTCTTTGTATTTTTATTGACAAAATGTCACTGATCTCAGTAATTTACTGCCTGAAAAAAATGTATTTTAACGATGAGATTAAAAAATTACCATTTTTTTAAATTTATTATAGAAAATTGTAGTAATAAAATTAATAGCAGTTAATTTAATTTCAATAAACTCATCTCAATTCATCACCTTGTTCATTACACTTGTTTTATTATTTTTACTTAAAAACTAGGTAAATCGAACATATCGACAAAACTGTATGATTGGAAGCGGCGGCCTTACCTACAGCTAAGCAACGAAGAAAATATTCATATTTTCTTTGAATCGCAGATGCCGACAGCGGAGGATTCCTTTTATGAAAGGGACACCAGCGGTTTTTTAAAATTATTTATGTCTCATTATTAATACAATAAACACAATAAAAGGGGAGCTGTAGGTCACACGACATTGAACTTGTCTTAGTTTCTACTGCAATACTGATTTACACAAAATTTTTATATACTGTCGGGCCTGAAAATATCGGTTTGTAGAATATAATTAATTTAAGCAAAGCAGTTTTTGAAAAAAAAACCTATTTTGCTTCTTTTGAGTCAATATATTACCATGCAAAATATTTGTACTTATACAGCAGACATCATATATAAGTGCCAGCCACGTTACAAAAATATCATATTGTTTATATGTACTCCATTTTAAATTTTACCTATAACAAAATTAAGCCAAATATTGAAAAAGCCTACAGTTTTGCTAGGCAATGATATGCCGTACTGAATAATTGAATAATGAACCAAAATATTCGGCATGAACAATTACATTTTCTTTGTCCACTCTGCATTTTATATAGATCAGTTAAAGAAATATGAAAAACCAATTAACTCAATTAGCGGTTAAGGAATTAATTTAAAATGGTGAAAATAATTGGGCATAAAGAATATTTATTTTGCATGTTTTTTACAGCACTACTTTAAAAGCAAACATTGCTGCAAAAGCACATATTATAATGATCTCGGATTTCTCGAATATTTACTCACACACAATATATACGCTTTTGAAGAGCAGATATTTAAATAACGTGAATTTCCTGGCTACTATCTGCATTTCCCACTTACTAAACACACCAGCAGTAAGCGTAAACTCAAATTTATTGATTTAAGATTTTATTTGATGCCTGTGAAAATAAACACTGGAGATTTGTTTAAATTAAGCAAAATAAAACAAAAACTAATGTTATTAAAAGTTTAGATGGCACAGTTTGCTGAAGGGCTTCCCGGCAAAACTTCCAAAACTTAGTTCTTATTGTTGGAATCTGTAAAACTTTGAGGTCTGAAATTGATCGTGGAACGAAGTTGCAAATGAGCAAATGCTGTCAAATACAGTGGAAACGTATGTTAGTAAAGTTTCATCTTTTTAAATTATTTGAGATGTAGTGATTTAATTGCAATTTGACTACTCAATCTTCATTTACTTTAAATTCCAGAAAGTGTCGCTTTCATTGTAAATTCGTTTAAACTAACTTCTTAACTATTACAGCACCTAGAGGTGAAAAATATGCAAAACTTAGAAGAAATATCGTATAATAATAATAAAGTTTATATGCACACATAAAATAATTACAGTACATTTGCAATGAACGAAAATAATAGTGCACTTAAGTGCCAGATCCACTGGTCTGTGAAGCAAATAAAGATGATTTTTTTTCTCAACGCAATCCTCATGTAATTCCAATATTCTTGCACTGATTGATTTATTTAAGTTAATACTAACTTGTTTCGTAGACTACCGTAAGGCTTTTGATAAATTGGAATGCGACAAACTGTGGACTGTATTATTGGATATGGGGACACCCAAACATCTGGTATTTATTATCCGCTGGCTATGAGAAGAAAATTCTGCTTTGGCGAAAGTAGATACTAACTCCGATGAATGTACAGTCGGCAAACGCGTCAAACAGGATTGTTTTATGTTACCACTCCTCTTTAATATCTATAGTGAACACGCGATGCAACGTGTGCTGGAGGACTAGCACGGTGGAGTAGCTATACCGGAATCAAGATTTCTAAATTAAGATTTACAGATGATACCACCTTATTTGTAGCAAGCGAAAATGAGCTCATGCACCTGTTGAACAGGCTTCAGAGAATAAGCTCTGCTTAAGGTCTAAGTGTAAACTACAACAAAACGAAAATTATGATTGTAGACCGAACAAATTATAGCCACCCAGGCATATTAAGGATAGGTGACTGTGAGGTAGTAGACAGGACAGTATACTTTGGAGCCCCTGTGTATAATATTGGAGATTGCAAATAAAAGATTTGGCGAAGAATCCAGATGACAAGATTGGCAATTTGAAAGTTGAGCAAAATTTGGCATGACAGAAATAATAATAATATCTGTATTTACCGTAAGAGAAAAAACATGATAAATACATGGTAAATGGGTAACACTTCATCTAGATGGTGCTCTTCCAAAGGCCCTAAAGAAAAAGGAAGTAATCTTCTAAACTTAATTTAGACTAAATAATACGATAAAAGTTTGCAGTAAAAGTTTGCTACGATGTGACGCCACTGGTGTACGAGGGAGGATATCAGTCAGAACAATTTAAGATAAGAAATTTGGATGTTAAAATGGTGCATACAGGTAGACTACCATTGATTTTAATCGGCAATATTTTGATGGGCAAGCAGCATACTTTTTACTTTACAATTAAATGTTTTTGCAGATAACTTTTAATGTTTGGATCTAGTTTTTTCCACAGATGGATTGAGTTATATGTGAATCATTTTTGGAAAGCGAATGACTTGTATTTCGGTAATCTGAAATCTTGCATATACCTTGTATTTTGATTATATGCTAAGAACTCGTTTCGTAGGTCGCGGGGCTCACCAGTAGCCATCACTTTTTAAATGAGACCGTATATGTATGATATACGTCTCTTTTTTATATTTAGGATAGAATTTTGATTTAAGTAAGGAGTAATGTGATTCTTAAAAGGAATATTGTACGCAAAGCGCATCCAAGGATTTTAAACTGTTTGTATTAGACTACATGTAGCAGCACTAATGAACTTTTTATTATATACTATATCACCATAATCAAGAATTGAGTGTAACAAGACGTACAAACATCAGACTTGCTAACGCCATAGTTTTCTTTATCTTTCTTTACGCCTCTGAGACATGGACCGTTAGAGAAGCTGACAGACGACGTATTGATGCTTTCGAAGTGTGGATCTGGAGACCTCTATTACGAAGTCTTTGGCACTAATACATCGATTTTCCAAGAATCGTATTATCTCGAATCCTCTCATTTTTTGACCACGCCATCCAGAGAGAGGTTGATACTTCAGGGAAATCCAGATGGCAAAAGGCAAAGATGACGCCTTCCAAAACGTCACCAAAGAGCTAATGAGAAAGAGCTTTAATGATGACGCGATGCCGTTAGACGTGCTGTACAACAAGCAGAGACCAGGAAGAATAACTTTTATGATTCACAAAATTTCTGGCAAGACGTTGCGAATAGGAAGGAGAAGACTAACAAACTTACAATTCTAGCTTATTTTGTAATTTTGAACTAATTTATATGTAGGCATATAATGATATGGTAAGTATTTTCATTATTGCAATAATTAGTTATTTTTCATATCGATTATTTTGCATATATATGTGCTTTATTTTTATGATATATAATAATAATTTTTTTATGGATTATTTTTGTAGTTTGCAGTTTCTCTATGGCTCCGACATTTGCTCTTACCCCCAAGAGGTGGAAATCACCATTAAATTCAAATTTAATATTTGAAGAAGTATCACAGATTTATTTTTGAAACGTAGTATGTTTATGTTTTGAGATCGCTGATTATGAATCAGAAGTTAACATTAAGATATTCAATTTTATGCACTTTTTTAAAGCAAGTGCTCTAAACGAGCAAAATAATTGAGCAGCTAGGTAATACTTACTATATTTTTACGAAAAACAGTATTTGAGAATATATTTTTTTAATTATTGGCTAATTGCAGTAACAAAATGACAAGTTTATTTAAAAAATGTGAAGATACACATTATTTCTGTCATAACCTCCATGTTTTTAATACTACAGAAACAAATTCAAACTAGTGGAAGCATTATACTCTTCGCCGATTTACTGAGCTTTTTATATAATTGTTACATATTCTATGGAAACTCTTCGCATTTTTCTTGTAAATAATGTTAGTTTTTGGACATTCTAAATTTTGTGATACCAACTTTGTTGTGAAAAAAAAAATATATGAAAAAAAAATCGCCATGTGAGGGATCGAACACGAGACCTTTGGATCGAAAGGCAATCAATCAATCAATAAACAATTTATTAACAGTTTTATACATTTATTTGCCTCACCGGATCCTAGCCCGGAGCCAGCCAGACAACCACGGCGAACATCGCCGAGGTGGGTGTGAGGCTGGGCGGAGTAGGTCCGGTTCGGCTTGGAAGTAAATTCGATGGGGGGGGGGGGGTAGAATCTCCTGTCTGCCACGTGCAGACTTAAAAGCTAGATTACAATTTTTATGTGTCCACATGGACCTAAAAGTAGATAAAAATAAATACAACACTGAGAACACTAAAATCGTAGGCGAGCGCACTTCGTAATTTTGATTGTTGATACGGGGAACACAACTAAACGAAAAAACCCGTTCTAAGAAATGACGACCTTGTGGTCTGATCGCCGACAAGGAAGGTAGGGTGGAAATAAAATTGTGGTTTAAAAAATTAGGATTTAGGTAAGTTTTCGGCCTAGAGGGGATTTCGACAGACAAAAAGGGAACAAAAACAACAAAAAAGATAAAAGAACAAAATTGTACAAACATAAATGGGGAGAGAGAGGGATTGGAAATATGTAAAGTTGAGGAAAGATAAAAGTAAGCGGGTAGAGGTAAGTTATCGTAGAAGGAAGTGTGGCTAGGGGAGCTGCCGGAAGATAGGCAACGCCTGGTATGGTAGGGGGTGTCTTATATCGAAAAGTATAGCATTATGCTGTCTGATTCGGGTAATGTTGCGGGTAAGCGGGCTACCGTCCAGTTTAAACTGGTAGAATTTTTGTGAGGTTTCTTGGACGTAGTCCGCTAGTGGGGTTATGTCGTGGCAACGTGCATAAAGAGCTCTGAGGGAGGTGTACCTACCGGAGTCTGAAATGAGGCGCATAAATTTGTGTTCTAATACTCTCAACTTCCGCATTGTCGTGGCCGGGATGCTGCACCACACCGGCGCCGCGTATGTGATGGCCGGCCTGATTACCATTGTGTACAACAACTTTTTATTAGTCTTGTTGAGTCCGCTACCTCTTGGCAGGAGCGGATACAGACTAAGTAGACCTTGCGTACCGTCTCGTTAACGTGTGTATTAAACGCCAGTCGTTTGTCTAAGTTCACCCCCAAATATTTCACGCACCGTTTGATTGGAATTTCTCTACCCCCGATCGAAAGTGGTGTTAAAATCCGATTTTTGGTGAAGCGGCGCGTAAATAGAATCGATTCCGACTTCTCGGCGTTGATCCGAATTTTCCACTTATCGTAATAAGCCGTTGCACGGGCCAAGTGTGCCTTCAGCAGCATATTAGCCGCTTGCGCGTTGTGTGAGTGCACGTACATAGCCGTTTCGTCGGCGTACTTGGCAAGGTTCGAATTCGGAAACTCCGGGAAGTCGGAGATGTATAAGTTGTACAACTTTGGCGACAGGCGCGCGAATGTCCCGCCGAGTTGATAGTTTATTATTCACTCTGACCTGCAGCGATCTATCTGACAGGAAAGAGTGGATCGAAAGGCAAATGCTTTAGCCATTGGGCTATCTCATCTTACCACAAAAGTTGAATGAATATCGTTCAAGAATTATATTTCAACGGATTAGATACATTATTATGAAATATGTATATTGGCAAAATATAAAAACAAAAAAAAATATGGGGAATAACATTTCGCAAGATTTCTATTTAAATACAAATGACAGAAATTATGAAAAAAAATTTTTTTTATTTAAATGATTATTAACTTTTTTATTTACAGATTGATTTTTTTCAAAAACAATAGGGTTCTTCCTCTAGCTAACGCTAACTTACTTTCCAAATTTCAATACAATCGGACTTTTCTTTCTTAAGTTATCGTGCTTACAAGAAACGTGACGGACGGACGGACAGACGGACATTTTGAAAGTTGTTCAGAATTCGTTCACTAACATAATGATATGAAAATTTTTTCTCTACGAGCGATATTTACTGATTTAGAAATGTGCCAATCAAATACAATATACTCTTCGTTTTTGCGAAGAGTATAATAATTTGAAAGCTTCACTGATAATATTTACTTTTAATCATAAGCATTTTTGACGAAAGTTCCATAGTTTCTGAGATATCTGACATTTAATCTAAATACTTCATTATACAATGTGATTTACCATGATTTTTGGAAAATAAAATGGTGTACTAGTCTTCAATGTGGGAAAGCACTTGCAAAATTTTAGAGTGCCCCGAGGTAATTTAGTATATTAAAAATGGTTTAAATTTACGAAGATACACTACTGTTATTGACTAGGTCAGTAATAGGGCGATGAACTTACTTGTGAAAGAACATATTGGAGATGTTTACATTTCCTTAATTGGCATGAAAAGTGAAGCCGGCGAGTGCGGTCAAAGTGCCGCGTTTTTTGCTTTTGGTCAAACAATCAGGACACCGGCGTGTTATTGACGGCTTTAAGTAAATATCTCTTATATCTACTTGTTGTTGCAGAGTTCACAAGAATAGGGTCAATGTCTTTTCGATTTATTTCAATTTATTTCGATTTATTTCAGTATTTTTGTAGTGTGATTTGATTAAAACCAAAAAGTCTACCCGCTCCAGCTTTGCTGTCAATGGTTGTACCGCGTTACATCAGATTGGTTAAAGTCATTGGTGGCGCATTTCTACAATACCGCTGCCCAGGGAATCACTACTTCCACATCCAGATTTTCTATCCAAGTCACTCACAACGAAGAAATTTTGTATGTGAAAATAATTGTAATTAACAATATAATATTTGAATTCCTCTACCCCAAAAACGATACCCCAATCGGTAGTGGGGTGGGGGTGGTAGTGGGGGTGGATGAAGTAAAAAAATATTTCGAGGTTTCTGGTTCTTTTACACACACTAAATCACATTTTTTTTTCATCCCCTTTAATAATGGGGTGGGGGTGGTTGGGGGTGGCTAATGCCAAAAATTTTTTTGAGATCTCAGCTTCTCTTATATATACTAAATATCAATTTTATGGACTCTTACCTGCTTGATTTACCTATTTACCCCAAATTTACCCCCCGGAACAACATGAAAATATAATCTAATTCTAGATCTCATTAAAATACATAATTATGTGTAGCAAATTTCAAGTCAATATCTCAAACGGTTCCAGAATAAACGTATGCACAAAAAAAGTTACAGACAGACCGACAGAGACAGAAAATTTTTTTCGCTCAAACTTAAAATCTCGACGTTTCATGACATTCTAAGCCTATTTGAACAATAAAATTTTTTAAACATTTTTTTGTCGTTACTATACTTCCACTGGATGTGGAAGTAAAAAATAAGGTAATTTTACTATTTTATATCAAATGGGTATAATTATAATTATTCTATGCTGTACTTATGCTACTCATTTTTGCTAGAAAGCAATATACAATTATATACGTATTATACCAAAATACCCAGCGGGATGACAGTGTATCGTACCAAAAGTCTTGCTACCGGCTATTCAATATTTTTCCCCAGCAATCTAACAAAGTATAAGATATCAAAGCGATGTCTTCATACATTCGTCACATTTGGTCGACTATAATATTAAAGAAAATAAGTATTAATCTCTTATAAACGGCAAAATCGTAAATATAGGTATTAGAGTAGTCCTAAAAAACTAACATTTAAATTTTACCCGGGGCACCCTCTTATTTTGTTCTATGATATAAAAAAAAGACTTCCATAAAAATTTCAGATTTTTAAATAATGTTTTATGAATTTTCAAGATAATCGAGAATTTTTGCTAAATTTTTATCAAAATGAATCAAATGAACATCAAAATGACATTGATCATCAATTAAATTAATAAAAGAAGACAGTAAATTGTCCCCCACTTTCATCTCAACTCAACTGTATTTTATTAACAACTTTTTCATTTATATTATTTTATGTATATAACATTGTAATTGCTGTACAGTTATACATATTAATTAAATGTTGAATGAACATAATTGAAGACCTGAGTGGAAAAAGGTGTTATGTCACATTTTAAAAAAAAATTACTTTATGCAATTTTTGAACACCTCTGATATAGATTTAACACCCAATAAACGGTGAATTCCAAATTTGTAATATTTTATAGAAACTTTTTAATTATAAAGGCGCCATGTCATACATACAACCAGTAATTTTAGTGGATGTACACAGTTTTGGACAGAAAAATTTAGTTTCATAACAGCTTGATATTGTTCTTTAATATTAGTGTAAACAAAAGAACATAACCCAAAATTATCTATTTTATGAGGTATTATTCATTTTAATCGAAGACAAAATAAATAAGTTCCAACTCAGAACCGTTTTGTTTAATTTACTCAAAATTTTAAAAGTGTGACATAACACCTTTATCCACTTAGGTCTTCAATTTCTTTCGTAATGAATTTAATTATTAATTCCCAACTAGTTTTTTTTTTAATTTTGAAATTTTACTGGGCGCTAAAAAAAGTTAAAAAACACCAAAAAATTGCAGTAATTCTTCTTAATAAAGTAGATCAAAATGGCAGGGTGTCCCAAAGAAAATGAAGAAAAAAAAATTTTACTCTAATTTAAGGACCACCCTAATAGGTATGTGGCTATTTCCTTTGATTAAAGTACCTATACCTAAAATAATTCAATAAATATTAAATAACAATAATTATATTAAGATATCAAATTAATATTTTTTGCTCCAATGTCCACATTTTAAGTTTAATTAAAAAAAAATTATGTCTGTCGGTATGTCGGTCTGTAACATCTTTTTATGCGCACGATTACTCTGGAACAGTTTATGACATTGACTTGACAAGTACACCTATGTATTATATCGAGATCTAGAACTAAATTATATTGCTATTCTTATTTCGTTGAAGGGTTGTGTAAATGGGGGCAAATAGGCAAAGCAAGCAAGAGTCCGTAGAATTGGGATTTAATGTATGCATCAATAACCATTTTAATCATAATCATTTTTTCTTGCATCATCCACTATCACCCCCACTACAGCCTCCACCACATTACGAAAGGGAGTAAAAAAATCAAATAATGATGTAATGTGTGTACAAGAACCAAAAACCTCAAATTTTTTGCACTAGCCTACCCCACTACCGCTATCGATGCGGCATATCGTTTTCTGGGTTTTTGGGGTAGGCGATTTCCAATATTATATTATTAGTTCTATGAACAGTTATTTTCAGATATTGAAGTGCAAATATAGTATAAACATTTTTTCGATGTAAAAGATTTGGGTGTTAAATCTGGATGTGGAAATAGTGATTCTTTACGTAGCGGTTTTTTCATATTGGAACCAAATCAAGGGATCGATTTTAAACATTTGTAGGGAATATTTAACCCCATAATAAGAATCACTCTAGTGTGTCATATTGCAAATAGAATTTACCACTCATTCTTTAACATAACATAACGTAAATTGGTCTAGACTCCATATACTATATGGAGTCAATACCAAAAATATAATGTTAATAAACCCCATGAGGGATTATTCCTCATTATCAGCAACTACGAAAAACATTTACCTACTATATTATTAAAATAGCCTGCAGCAGAGTACATTGAAGTAAAGTAGAAACACTCGTCCATGCCCATATACTGGAATATAAATTCAAATTAAATAGTTCTGCTTTCCCACAGTAAATAATTACTGCATTAAAATTACTTTGCAAATAGGTTAGCAGCTGTGTTGTAACCTGAATGCGCTTCTAGTAGTTCTAGGTCAATTTCCCTTCGGAAATTATGTTTTTCTATCACATGACTAACTTTAATAATAAAGTACATACCTTGGAAAAATGGCGGTTAAACCACAGGCGACGCGACAATGTGTTGTGTTTCATTTACAAAATAACATTTCAAGTAAGGGCCGTATAAAATTTTATAACTTACTGCAAACTGTACTATTTTAATTGATATAAAAATTATTTTTAAATGTTTAATTTCTGGCCTATTAACAGTCATAGAAAAGAGCTATAGCGAAGCCGGGTGCTTAACAGGCAACCGTAACGGATACTGTATGTGATGTGCTATACAGCAGGGGGAGGTCAACTATCAATAATCACAAAACGGTAATAATACGATACTTTCTATGGATAATTATTGTATTAAAAGTAATCATCTTCAGTTTCTATAGAGCACCGATACTTTATCTTCCCCCAATATAGTGAAAACGACCCAAATTTAGATATTTAATATTTGAAAATGTATTGCCGATTTATTTTTAAAATAGGATATACAGATAGCTGATAACTCGAAAAATAATACAAAAAAAAAACGATTTTTCAATTTATGTTACAATGACGACGATTTATTACAAAATTTCATTAATACGTTAGTAGTAAAAATTATTTAAATAACATCTCTTTTTCATTAGCTTTCCAAAGAGGTAAAATGTTATGAAAAAAAATCGGCAGCTACTGGAAGCGGCTGGAACCTCCCCACACGGTGGATCCTTATCTGCTGTGTTTGGATATTACATCGGAAATCATAGCATTGAGCAAACAGACAAATTACACGTGGCTTTGGAGCCATTTATTTCATGAACAAATATCCAACGAACTGAAGTGGACTACAAGCAATCTGTTAAGACATAACCTCTCATGATTGTTTATGTTGCATGTTAATCAAATGCCGGATATTATAAGGGTATTAACAGATAACGTTTCGAAGATTTTGTAAAACATTGGATAGCGAAAAAAAATAATAACAGAGACTTTAGCCCAAATGACACTCTAACCTCAACAGTCAATAATATTATGGACAATTCAAGAAGACTACGCATGCGTCAAATTAAAATCTTCCTGCTCGATTAAAAAGGTCTGAGCAAGTCGAGCTTCGTCAGAGGCCTTTATTTTGTAATATTCGAACGTTTCAGATTTAGCTTGATTAGCTCGATTTGCATTAAATGAACGATTGTGACGCGTCCCATCAATCAGACGTAATATCCGAACACGGCTATAAACAATTATTACCTTAAAAAAAACAACTAAAATAAGTTTTCACATTGTCAAAAATATTTGGGTTGGTAACCTTTACGAATTTTGATTTTTAGGTTATGAAACATATTTAGGGACATAACCTAGGGCATCTACATCATGTTTAAGTCTTCCAAGTTTATTCTCATGTTTGTATACGCATTTCTAGCTTAGAGCCACAGTGGCTCCAAGCAAATATTTAAAAATTCACGCAAATAATTTTTCTATTAGGAAACCCAACGACCTGTCAAAATTGTTTTTCAATATGGGGTGGCGGTCAAATGCGGGTTTATTTCTATTGTTTAGATTGTGACCAGTGCAGCATTTTTTCATGTAGTTTTTACGTTTTAAAGGTTTTTAATTTGAGTTTTTTGTAAAGAATTGTTTAATGTGTCTTATTAGATTTTTTGTGATAATATTATTGGCTATAACTGGAAACGGGGGGCAATAGGGGGCGAGCGTAGAGGCGTTTTCAATGTGAATGTCAGTAAATATTCCGTTAAAGCAACGTCGAGCGCGGTTAGTACTTGGATCTTGGGAAATACAGCGTTCTCGTCCCACCTTCTAGCGGCTTGTATACCAGTGAATATGTGGAAGCTACGTAATTTCAGTTGAGGATTACTTAGTGGATATACCATCCTACGGAGGGAATGTAAAGCAGGCGGTCCCTTAAACGTTATGCAAGTAAAAGATCCCTACTCTTCTTAAGGGAAGAGGTTCGGCAAGATTGGGCGTCTCCTGGCGTCGGTGATAGGCCCTGGTAGCGGAAATAGGCCGACGTTAAATAAATAGACACAAAGAAAAACTAGAAAAAATGCCTAATATGTACATAGTAGTGGGTTGTGGACATCGTGGATATCGTGACAAGGTTAGCTTTTACCGTGTACCCGACGTCGTGAATTCTAAATATTTCCATCATATAAATGATCTGTCGAGAAAAAGGACGTGAAAGATGGGTAGCCACGATTTAAAGGGATGATCTAACACCTTCCATCGTTTTTACATCTCGATTTTACAACATCAACTTCTTGAAATACTCACTCTGCATAATTAAACTAGTGGAAGCATTATACTCTTCGCCGATTTACTGAGCTTTTTATATAATTGTTACACATTCTATAGGATACTCTTCGCATTTTTCTTGTAAATAATGCTAGTTTTTGGACATTCTAAATTTTGTGATACCAACTTTGTTGTGAAAAAAAAATATATGAAAAAAAAAATCACGATGTGAGGCATCGAATCCGGGACCCTTGGATTGCGAGACGAAACTCTTGCCGCTACACCACCATTTCTTATTGCTAAAATTGTTAATGAGTGTAATATATACCATTAGAAAATTTATTGTGATTATTAGGAAACACACATTAGTAAAGTGTTTTAAAAAAAAATAATGATAGGAAATAACATTTCGCCAGGTTTCTATTTATTACAAACCATAAAAAAATGTAAAAAATATTTTTTTAAATCTTAAATTACTAATAACTTTTTTATTTACCAATCTATTTTGTTAAAAAACAATAGGGTTCTTCCTCTAGCTAACACCAAGTTACTCTCAGTGGGCTATACTCGCTATACTCACTGTTTATGATTTCATAAACAGTGAGTATAGCCCACTAAGGCTAGAGGTCGCCGCTCTTGGTACTTGCAAAAAAGCAAGTCGCTATACGTCAGTGACATTTGTCCGACGTATAGTAGCATCTGACCATATGAGAGTTTACCTCTCACCGTCACTTCAGTTGATTCAGTTTGTATAAGACTAACAAGTTGACCACTATCATTTGTCTGTTCCATGACCTATGGCATACTGATGAGAACATAATAAGTTCGAAACCGGTCTATGTCTGGTTAGGAACAGACAAATGATAGTTGGTTACTGATCACGATTTGAAGGTGTAATTCAATGCAGATCGGGGTATTTGCCCGCTGAGTAGTTGTTTCCTTCAAATCCGATTTCATGAACAGTGAGTATAGCCCACTAAGGCTAGAGGTCGCCGCTCTTGGTACTTGCAAAAAAGCAAGTCGCTATACGTCAGTGACATTTGTCCGACGTATAGTAGCATCTGACCATATGAGAGTGTACCTCTCACCGTCACTTCAGTTGATTCAGTTTGTATATATATATATATATATATATATATATATATATATATATATATATATATATATATATATATATATTTGTAATGTATTTCCTCAAGTACACATGTATGTTTTACCTATATTATATGATTATAGACCTTTACATAAACAGAAAATTTATAACGCGCCACCGTATATGTACTTTTGCATACCTGAGAAAATAAAACAAATGGAACATGAGTACACTCTGTGTATTATAACTCTTCCTCAGTGCAGGTTCTGGCTAGTCAGCGGTTGCTTTGATTTGATTAAAAATCGAAAGAATAAATCATAACAAATTTATTGGCCAGGTTGTAAATCATTTAACAGTTATAAGAGAAAACATACTTAAGCTACTTATTCTAGTTGGCCTGTTTTTTTTTAATAAATTTTATTTTGTTCTTGAATTCAATGTAATCTTAAAATGATTTTATTTTGTAATTTGTTTTCAAAATTAAATAAATATTTTCCACAATAAAAGCTTTTATTATTTATTTTAAAGGTACTTGTTATTCGCCTCGTTACGCCCCTGTCCGGTATGCGACAACCTCCACGACCAAACACTGGATGTCGCTTCTACACGATGACACCACAGTAGAGAAAAGACCAGTAGTTTCACTCGCAGCGGTCCCTTTGATATTTGTTGTACTCGATTTTATTTTTTTTAATCCACTGCGCATCTACTGTTTGTATCCCACGCGCATTTCGTCGACAGTGGCAACTGTTCAGAAACGTAAACGTAAACAAAAATAAACATCCGCCCCACCCTATATCATCACTGCCGTACACTGTCGTCGTGCGGTCCACTGCGCATCGAATAGGTTAAGCCCACGCGCATCGCATGCGCACTGAAAATCTTATACAACTGTTCCAGCTGAGTCGGACTACTGGTCTTTTCTCTACTGTGATGACACGCACTAGTTTTCAATGTTCTGTCTTCACTTGAATTGTTGTCTTATATTGTTATTATCCTGGATATTCCTTTATAATATCTCGGAATCAGTTTTGAAAGTGTCCTGAATTACAATATTCCTCTATTTTGTCAATGCACAAATTGACATTGACGGTAAGTCATTAAATTATATTTGACGTTTTTCGTTAGGTTAGGTATGTCAAATTTTATATCTGATAAATAATTTCTATTGAAATCACATCTTTTGAGATTTATATTATCCTTGCTTGAGTGGTGAATATCTATTTGCTTGAATGGCTTTATAATCATTTTTACTTGCCTTGCTTTTGTCCAAATTTATAACTACTTTTCATTATTTTCCATGTCTTATGATGTTTATTAACATCTTATTTAATATGGTTTTAGTATGAGTTCAATATTCTTCCTTAAATACAAATTTAAATTTTAAAACTTTTCCTTTTGACTGGTTTTCTTAACAATCTCTCGTCACTAATCAATAAAAATTGCCTTTTTCTTAGTAATGGACCAAAAAAACTTCAATTTCTGACATTTTTTTGATTGCTTGACCAAATTTTACTAAATAAATTTAATTTAATTTGTAAACCTTTTCTTTATTCGACCTTTTATGGTATTTTAATGTTCTAGATACTTTCTTTGTTTAATTTATAGCATTTCTATATGACTTTTGTTAACATTATGACTATAATAAGCTTATTTCAAAATATGTGATTTTTCTTCATAAATGTGCTTAAAACTATATATAAAACACCTAAAATTAATATGATTTACATTCCTGATCAATGTTTCCTAACTATTTAAGTAATTATAACATACAACTTATGTCTAGGATAGATTTTACATTATTTATTTGTAATTTTCTTTTTGGGGTTGACACCTAACTTCTTAGACCTGTACCGCGTAGGTCGATGTAAACCTCCTATTGAAAATTGTTAAAAACCTTCACTGGAGTATTTTCTATTGGTTCGATGCACAATATTCAAAATATAATTTTTCTTATTATTACAATTTCAAAATACCCAATGGCGTACCATGGATTTATTAATTATTAATGTCTTATCTGGAGAAAACCAACTCAAATTTAAGGGCTGTTCTTACTGAACGTATCCTAAGGTAATAATCTAAGATTTTCTAAATGAGCATCTTTATACAATTACTTATTTTTAAGAAAATTTCGTATTTTAATATAGTTTGGTAATCTTTTACTCAAAAGTTCATTTACCTATATAATATGATTTGCTTGAGTTGTCTTGTTTAAAACTTATTTATTGTTCATAATTTCAATTCTTTCTTGAATTTTGATTTTAGTTAATTTCTGAAATTTTCTTTTGCTGTGAAACACTTCGAAATAAAATATACAAATCCATTTGTTCGAAACGCTTCATCGTTGGATTTTATTCATTAATTTGTTTGATTATACTTTTATAAAAGAAAGTCTGTCTTTCCAAGATAAAGTAAGTTATAATATCTTTTCTTAAATCTAGTTTTACAAAATTCTATCTATTAAGTAATGTTGCTTGTTACTTCATTATTCTTTTCTTATGTGACGAGGAATTGCACTTTTCAAATTGCTTACACAAATTATAACTCATGTTCTAATTTTCCTTCATTTATGAAAATATAAATGATTTTATGATAACAATAAAATGTAAGTTTTTCCTTTGTATTGTATTATTGGTTGCCTATTCAAGATTGTAAATATCGTGTCAATATATATATTTATTTTTTTGAAAGGACAAGTATTGGTCCACAAGCACTGGATGTTATGGTTGTTACTGTTTTCTATTCTTTTGAATAAATGTTTTTAATAAACCTTGTTGTTGTCTGAGTGTCCAGCGCATTCTCATTTCTTAACACTTACCCAAGATTATATAATCTCTTGTTACCGATAGTTTATTATTAAAGTAAATTTTGATAGAGTATTAAATATTAAAAGTTTTTCCATCGCATATTATGAATAGTTTTAATTTTGTTTCTTGACTGGCAAAGTTAACCACTAAATTCCTTAAAGGTCAAGTGGCGCCCTCTCTGGTTAGTCTGTGTTCAGGCTTTTCACTCACGCCCCTTCTGCTCTCCGAAAATATGTACTAGCTGCCGCACAGTGGACCGTATGGCCGTTCTAGGGGGACAAAATACAGGTTAAAATATCATACAAAAAAAACCGGTAGCCCCATTAAGAACACATTAACTAAATTAGCTTCGAGGAATTATCTACCTGCTATAAGTACTTACGAAACTACAGCTAGTCAAAGTGCCCTTAAATTTTCCGTACCTGTTATTAGTTCGTTTGTAACCGTAGCGAGAGGTGCATGTGTTCAAAGTTATTTTGTGATATAATATTCTAGTGATAATTTGTGTTATGGATGTTACAACTATAGGTAAGAGTCTACTATGTCTGAGATATTACCGTTTGTGATAAAGTTCTATAGGTCTTAAAATAGGATGATATTTTTTCAGCAAAATAACAAAGTTCTAATAGTTTTGCATGCTGAAACTTTATCACTTCCAAGAGATTCCATACTGTTTTTTGATTCATGTTACAGACTAAAGTCGCTGGTTTTTACTTGTGTTTTGCATTGTTTGCGCTGTTTTGCGATAACATATATTTCTAATTTTTTTCAGAATCACGACATAAATATGAGGCTAGGTTTTGATAAAAATACTCGACATGAACAACTTTTAAAATAAGTAATTGACACATCCAGGATAAGATGAAAACTAATATAATACAGTGGTCTTTAAAAATTTTGAACCGGTGGGAAAAATCATCACGAAAATTGGAACATTTTTTAAGAACATACGACTGCACAGTGGTCCATATTTTAAATCTAGCTGGACAAATAAGAAATATGAAGTTTTGAAACCAGTATTAAACTTATTTAGCCATTGTATAAACATATCAAAGGACGCCAATAAAATATTCTCCGAAATCGGTCATAAATCGGTCATAAACTAGTGTTTGTAATGCTTTGAAAGTGTTCACCCGACAAATCAATATTAGTCAGTGTTATAAGATGGAAGTATTTAGAGGTTATTAAATTTGTGTGGATATCGGAAACATTTTATATAGGTATGTAGGTACTATTAATAATATAAATCTTTTATGTATTCATCTCATTGCATTGCGATAGGTAACAGTTTAAATTTTACCTTGCTGGTTTTTCACTATACTTGTACAGTACAGTAACTAGAGGTTTTAACTTCGGAATAATGTTATATTGAATGGATTTCGTTCATTTTTGGCAGTATAATAGTAAATGCTTCACAGAAAAGTTTCTATATTGTGCGGGGGCTTGCTCATTTATAGGGGGTGGATGCCACCCCCTCTCAGGGGGTGGTACTTAAAAATATATATTTATTGGAGCTGAAGTAGAATCAAATTTTAAGAAGAAAAGGTTTTATGAAATTTTTCACATAAATTGATAGTTTTTAAGTTATAACGACTTCAAAATTGCGATTTTAGCTAAAAAAAAAAGTATTTCCGAACGACTTTCGTCAAGTATCTCGAAAAGTATTACTTTATCGAAAAAATGTTACAGACCAATTACAGAAAGTAAATACTGGGAATTAATTATATTTTTTGTATATTGATGTAGGATTAATAATTTCGGAGATATTTAAGTTTATATTTTGCATCCAAGTGTTTCGAAATCACCTTTAAAGTTTAAAATGCATTTTTTTAAAAGCAAGTGCTTTAAATGAGCAAAAAAATTTGAGCATCTAGGTAATGCTACATCTTAAAGAAAAACTGTATTTGAGATAATGTTTTTAAATTACTGGCTAATTAAAGTAATAAAATGGCGACCTTTTTATATAAAAAAATATAAATACGCACATTTTTCCATCATAACTTCTTTATTTCTTATGCTACAGAAACGAGTACAAAATAATTTGAAAGCGCAATTAATTGTCTTTAATTTAATTTTTTAGCATGAGTGACGTAGGTGTCACAATTTCTGAGATATTTAACATTTAAACTGCAGTTTTCGTCTTATAAACGTTCGGACGCCATTTGTAAACTTTCATATCTCCGAAACTATTAAATCTATATAAATAAATAAACAAGCGAAATTCATTATCAGTTTATGAGCTTTATTTTTGGTCTCTACCTATTTTTCAATAAAACTAATATTTATTGAGATATTTGGAAGAGGAAAAAAAATACGTTTTATCGAAAATACCTTTATACTTTAAACTGTATTTTTTTCTAAAGCAAGTGCTGTATACAAACCAACAAATTTGAGCATCTACCTCATGCTATATATTAATGAGAAACAGTGTTTGAAATTCCTTTTTTTTAATTACTGGCTAATTACAGTAACAAAATGGCGACGTTGTTAATAAAAAAATGTGTAGACGCACATTGCTTCGGTCATAACTTCTTTGTTTTTTATGCTACAGAAACAAATAAAAAACAGTTGAAAGCATAATAACTTATTATTCTACTTATTAGCATCCTTGACGTAGGTGTCACAGTTTCTGAGATATTTAACTCTCACTCTAAATAATTATCTTATAAACACTTGGATGCCAAATGAAAACTTAAATATCTCCGAAATTATTAATCCTACATCAATAAACAAAAAATATAATTAATTCCCAGTTTGTACTTTCTGTAATTGGTCTGTAACATTTTTTCGATAAAGTAATACTTTTCGAGATACTTAACGAAAGCCGTTTGGAAATACCTTTTTTTTAAGCTAAAATCGCAATTTTGAAGTCGTTATAACTTAAAAACTATCAATTTATGTGAAAAATTACATAGAATCTTTTCTTCTTAAAATTGGATTCTACTTCAGCTCCAATAAATATATATTTTTTTAAGTAACACCCCCTGAGAGAGGGTGGCATATACCCCCTATTAATTAGCAAGCCCCCGCACAATATAGAAACCTTTCTGTGAAGCATTTACTATTATACTGCCAAAAATGAACGAAATCCGTTCAATATGACATTATTCCGAAGTTTTGCATATTTTTTACCTCTAGGTACTGTACTAGTAACTGATTAAGACCTACAGTTTGATTGCTAGTGATATTTGTAATTGGAATTTAACCATTTGATATGTCATTACTTCACCAAATTAAAGTAGACTTGGGGGCAACTGATTTTTTTATTGCGTTTTTTAGATACGTGTGTTATTTCCCGAAGATTGGCTGAGCAAGGGCAAGAAGGAGGCAAAATCCATGAGGTTATATCAACCTACTGATGTGAAAAAAAATTTGCAGGAAGACGATTTACAAAATGAACGGGAATATTGTCCAGAAGAAGCGTTAGCCTCATTTTTCGAATGTAAACTGAACATTCTTATAATTTATTAAGAAACAGTGCGCTTAGGGCAGGACACAATATGTATTCCTCCTATAGAATTTTCAGAAAGTAAAAAAAAAGGTCTTGAAATATTTGCAATGTTTTGAATGATTTAAAATTAAGTTATGTTAGAAAATTAAAACATTGGCAAAAAAATGTTTTGAAACTTTTCTACATACTTTTTAAAGTGTATTTATTTTTCAATCCTCTCAAATCCAATCCCTTATTGCTTGAATTTTTTTTATTATTTTCAGCGAATTCACGAAATCATCATGTCCACAAAGTTTCAGAATTTTAAAATAATATTTATTTTTCAACCCCCTCAAAAACAACCCCCCTACTATATATAATTTTGTAACTATTTTTGATATATTCACAGATATAATATTATCATATTCACAGAGTTTCGAGACTTTAGAAGCAAATTTATTTTTCAACTTCTCAGAAACCACCACCTTAATGCCTAGAATATTTTCACTATTTTTCCTGTCTTCTAACAACTATTTTAAACTCATTTAGAAATTCCTAGAATTTTGTCTACCTAGAAGTCGCAAACGGCCCACTGTGTGCCGTAAGCGAGTGAACTTTTTTATACTTCAGCATAAAAAACGTCTCATGCTTTTCAATGGCTCGATTACAAATTCTAAGTAATCATAAAATAAACAACGTGTTGTACCAAAACGGCACTAAACGTAATACGATCTCAACCAAAACCTTTTCAGATCTTCGGAAGTACAAAAGAAACCCTCATGCAAAGTTTCATCCAAATCCGTTTAGTAGTTTTGCCGCTATCGTGCATACATACACACACACACACAGAGGCATTTTTCAAAAACCACTTTTTTGGGTTCCTGGAACCTCAAAACGTAATGATTTGATGTTATCTCAATTTTCGATTTTGGACCAATTTCAGTAACCTCCCACAATTTTATTGTGGGGGGGGGGGGGTTAAAAAATAGTTTCACGAAAAAGTTCAAAGTTCAACAGGAGAGCAGATGGAACAAGTTTATTGTTTCAAGTGAGCTTAATGTTGACAATTAAATGAATCAATAGTCTTAAGTTGATAACTTATTTATTTATTATTTCAAATCTTTTTCAAAAAGTTTCTTCCTCACTTCTGTTTTGGTCATACTTGAAGTGAAATTGTTTTCCATTTGTTCCACTGTGTCGATTATCCTCTACCTTAATTGTTTTACAGAGTTCACCAGTATTTTGTATACCAACTCCTTCATATATCCTCAGGCATGGAAGTCCAATGGAGTTAAGTCAGGGCATCTCGCGGCCCAAGGAATTGGTCCTCCCTTAGCTATGTAATTATTAGGATCTCTTCATCCAGCCAATAACGTATTGTGATTCAAAAATGGGCTGGACACTGGACAACCATCGTGCTGGAACACCATATTTTCAATAACAATGAAAAAAGTAAAGTGGAGGAACTGCGTAGTACATAGATAACAAACGTACTACGCTATACACGTGCTTGTGTATAGCATAGTGCTGCACTAAAACTGAATCTAACTGGTTAGTTGTGTTTAACAAAATGTCAAAGGTCTAATTCCAAAGCTTTTCGAAGTATTTAAGTACTTAAAGTACCGTTAAAAACAGACAAATGACATTCTCTCTAAAATGTCAAACAATTAACGCGCTCTACCTGCTCACCTCTTATTTAACTTTCTCCTGAACTAGTTTTTTTATAACATTTTTACCTCGTTGAAAGGCTATTAAGAAAGAGATGTTATTCACATGATTTTTACGATTAAAGCATTATATTAATGAATGTTTGTAATAAATCGCCGCCATTATAACAGAAACTTAAAAATCAGTAAAGGTATTTACTCAAAACTTCCCTGTTTATTTATCGTACTTTTTTCATTATTTTTTTAGGGTGACCACCCTGCATATTTTCATATTTTTCTTCCTAGACAGTTGTATAACCTACATTCGAAATATTATTGCCATCCATCACATTTCTTCTTTAATTTTTTTAAGGGTGGCCACCCCTGTATATTTTTCATATTTTTTTTCTTTGACAGTTTTGTTAACCACATGCGATATATTATTTCTCACATTTTTTCATAATTTTTTTTAGTGTGAGCACCTTGTACAATTTTTTTATATATTTCTATTACAGTTAGTTGTGTTAACTACATGCCATATGTCACGTTTTTTAATTATTTTTTTAGGCTGACCTTCCTGTATATTTTTTTATATTTTTCATTTTTGACAGTTGTGTTAACTGCATGCGAAATATTGTCATCCTCCGTTACATGTTCTTTAATATTTTGTAAGGGGGACCTGTATATTTTTTTCGCATTTTTCTTCTTTGACAGTTGTATTAACTGCATGCGATATATTATCATCCTCCGTCGCATTTCTTTAATTTTTTTTGGGAGACCATCCTATATATTTTTTTGGGCATGACCACCGCGTATATTTTTTTCCATATTTTCGTCAGTTGTGTTCACTACATGAGAAATATTATCGTCCTCATTCACATTAAAAAACAAAATGAGGGACCACCCTGTATTTTTTTTTCATATTTTTCTTTTTTGACAGCCGTGTTAACTGCATGCGAAATATTATCGTGCTCCGACACATTTTTTTATTTTTTTTTGAGTTGATTGGTCAACCTGTATTTTTTTCATATTTTCTTCCTTGACAGTTGTTTTAACTGTATGTGAAATGTTAGTGTTCCGTCATTTTTTTCCTTAATTGTTAGTTTTATGGGGTCTACCCTGTATATTTTTCAACGCAACTGTCCAGTTCTTCGTTGGCAGTAGCATCAACTACCTACCAAATAGTGTCCTTCTCCGTCAAGTGATTTTGTAGATATAGATATATAGCGCCAACAGACAGACAGACAGGCAGATTGACGGAATTAAATGGTTTTAATTTTTGTAATATATGTACTCTGAAACGTGAAATTCCGGTGAAATCTTGGAGGGCGATTTTTTCGCGATTACGATACTTCCCTTCGTTAAGCGAGGGAAGAAAAAATCGAAAATTATTTGTATTTATTTTTTTGTTGCATCTTTGGACCATTGGGTATTTTTTTGACATTTTACTGTTAGTAATGTATTGTTGAAGAGTTATCTAACTACGAAAATTAAAATCTGTGCCACTGAATTAGAGGTAATTTTTAAATTTAATTTTTAATACGCTAATTTGGGGTTTTTCAATAAAAAGTGAAAAATTGAAATATCTCGAAAACTAAAAATTTTTGCATAAGTATATCACATGTGAGTTGAAATTATTGCAAATTAGGTCCTTTAACCACCCTTTGACAGGAATACGTCGAGTTACCAGTAACCCTGTATATGTTTTTGGAATCTCCAAGTACGAATCTGAAGTCAAAATTAAAACAATAAAAAAGGCAACTGCAATATGGTGGAAATTTTTTCCAAGTGTTCTAAACGGGCAAAAAAAAATTGAGCGTCTAGGTGATGCTATATAATAGGCGAAAAAAAAAAAACAGTAATTGAAATTGTTTTTAATTACTGGACAATTGACAAAATTACAGTTTTGTTGAAAAGAGACACGCATTTTTCCAGCCATAAGCCACAGCTTCTTTGTTTTTATGATATAACAAACAAAGATCCATTGTAAAGTTTTATTAAATTTCAGAAATTTTACGATATTACGAAATTCGCTAAAAAAAAGTACAACCCTGGTTTTAACCGTCACAGAGACAAATCTCCCGAGCCTTGTTTATGACGCAAATGTCATAGTTTCTAAGTTATTCAACATTTAAACTTTAGGGCGCCATCTTTAAATTTAATATCTCCGAAACTGTTAACGCTACATAAATATAAAAGCATTCTCAGTTTATAAGTTGTATTTTTGATCCTCGCCATTTTTTCGTTAAAACTATGACTGTCCAGTCATTAGGTGCTGAATGAGGATTTTAAAATCAAATCGTGGAGTAGCTATGATTTTTGCTCCTTTATGGTTTTATATTATGAATTTGAGATTTGCCAACAAAAGTTTTTTGCTGGAATTTGAGTTATAGCCAAAAAACATGAAAAAAAAAGTTTTTTCCTGGTTTTTTGCAACTCTTGCCGCAACTGTTGGCACACATGGTTAGAAGTTTTTGTGTGTAAACGCTACACGTGGCGAAAAAAGTAGTAAGAACTTTAGTTAGAGGAAATTTTGTACAGATTATTTCAGTGTGGAATGATGTTTTCCCAAAGTTGATAGTTTTTGAGTTATAAGCAAAAAAACTTTTTTTTCATGTTTTTTAGCTACCTATAACTTAAATTTCAGGAAAAATTTTTGAGGCAAACTTCAAGTTCATAATCAGCATAACAAAACACATAAAGGAGCAAAAACTCATATCTACTCTACGATTTGTTTTCAACAAACGACCTAATGATTGAACTATAATATTTATTGAGACATTTGCAAAAAAGCAAGAATTTTACGCTTTTTTGAAAAATCCCTATATAGTTTAAAATGCAGTTTTTTTTTTCTAAAGCAAGCTGTTAACGGACGAAATAATTTGAGCGTCTGTCATGACTATATGTTAATGAAAAACTATGTGAAAATTTTATTTTTTTAACTGCTGATACAGTAGCAAAACGGCAACGTAAGAAACATGAAAATGCACACTGTTTCTGTCACAGCGCCTTTTTGATTTATACTATAGTAAAAAATCTGTTGAAGTGCCATAGTTTCTGAGATATTTAACGTTTAAACTAAATACTTTATAAATCTTCGGACACCATCTTTATATTTACAATTAATTATTACAGTATATTAGCGTGTTCAGATTAGGGCAACAGTGTACAGAAAGTAGGTAATTTCATAATAAATAACAAAGTGTGTAAGTTGTGATTTGCTTAAGGTGGGCGGTACCGGGAACCCAGTTCGACAATTTCTCCTACATTCCTGAACCGATCCAAAAAAATTATTAATAGGCCTTTAGAAACAACTTTATAGAATGGAAACTACTGAAAACTAAAGAAAGAAAAAAATTGTTTTCTTGTGCGAAAAACAAACAAAATTTTTTTTGTTAACTTCAATAGTCTGGTATCATTCCAAGAGACTATCAAATATTTTTTCAATCGGTTCAGGGATGCAGGAGAAATTGTCTAATTATAAAACCATTTTCTTAAGAGCGACACCGCCACCCTTAAGAGGGAGCAACGCGATCAAATCAGAGGGGAGTGGGCGGAAATGAGCCAATAAAGTATACAGAGAGCCGTTGTGTTGGTTGTCTAGTTTTGGCGTTCGTACTTTCTTTACTATTGCTCTACCTACTTACAATCACGCCTGAAAGATCAAGAACACATCTAGACCAAGCTTCAAATATACGAAATGAGTGAGCATCGGTTATAAATGCAATTATTTTTGCAATCATTTTTAATCATAGTGACTCCATTTATTAAAACAGCATTGTACCAAAAAAAAATTTCCAGCAAAAAGCATTTTTTAGCGAACTGGCTCATATTATTAAACTGATCAAAAGATATTCTTTTAAGTAAATGAATACTACACTTCTATTGAAGAACATTTTTGGCTAAAACTTGTTTATTAGCCAATGTGAAGAAAGATCTTCCTAATAAACAAGTTTCAGCAAAAAATGTTCTTCAATAGAAGTGTAGTATTCATTTACTTAGAGGAATATCTTTTTTTGAGTATAATAACGCCAGCCGTTTGGCTAAAAACTGCTTTTTTCCAGTCAAGATTTTTAGTACAGTGCTTTTTAATGTAACCAACATAACCTTAAAGGGTTTAGCCAGATAAGCATGACGAGTCGGCCCCCAAATGGCAACCTATATCGAAACTTATGTTTTAATATCGACTTGATGTATGAATGCGATTTATATGTGTTTTGCTGCCGTACTCCGGTTTGACCTTGAGATATGGAAAAAAATGAGCGCATGCATGACTATCGTTCAAAGAGACATATCTCGAAAATTAATTTAGCTAGAGAGGTAAATCCAACGAGAGGTTTCAGGTAACCCTAAAGAGTATATTTTATATTTTTTTTGAATTTTTAGAATAATTACGCACATCATTAAAAAATAAATAAAGAATATAATAATTAATATTTCGGTGTTCTCTGTGAATTACAATCACAGAAATAATATATGTTGTAATACTTTATATCCACTATTACTCATAAAAGTTGCGTTAGAAAAAAGTTGGTGCAACAGTTCGAAAAAAAAATAAAATTCGACGCGCACTACATCATATAAGGATACAAACTTGACATGGGACACACCTATAAATATTTTATGAATTGGAATTATTGTTAGAAGAGAAATTGAATGAAAATATAAACAATTGTCACGTAAAAATCTAATTTCATACGGCGCACAGTGGCACGAATTGTAATTTTTTCGTTCAAAATTATCTAGAGTACTTCGCAACCGATTGGGATAATTTTTTTTTAAATACTCGTCATTTAATTTCAAAAAAAAGTAAGACAGCCGATTTTTGAATTATGCTAACCAAAATTATTGAGCTTAACCAAAATGTCCAGTTTTTATTTAAATCTTAATAAAACTTATAAATTTTTTTTTCTAATCCAATTTATATACATTTTTTTACCAAGAACTTTAAAAAACAAAATGTTTAATTTTTCATATTTTTTTAGCATTTTATAGCCGCCGTTTTGCAGGTTGGTTTATGACAATTTGGATATCAGATTTGTAATCAGCGACCTCAAAAACCCCCCGAATAACAAGATTTATGTAAATTGGATAAGAACAAAAATTTTTTTTGTAAGTTTTATTAAGATATAAATAAAAAATGGACATTTTAGCGAAGCTCAATAATTTTGGTTAGCATAATTAAAAAAATCGACTCTCTTATGTTTTTTCCAAATTAAATAACGAGTATTTAAAAAAAAATTATCCCAATCGGTTGCGAAGTACTCTAGATAATTTTGAACGAAAAAATTACAATTCGTGCCACTGTGCGCCGTATGAAATTAGATTTTTACGTGACAATTGTTTATATTTTCATTCAATTTCTCTTCTAACAATAATTCCAATTCATAAAATATTTATGTGTGTCCCATGTCAAGTTTGTATCCTTATATGATGTAGTGCGCGTCGAATTTTATTTTTTTTTCGAACTGTTGCACCAACTTTTTTCTAACGCAACTTTATGAGTAATAGTGGATATAAAGTATTACAACATATATTATTTCTGTGATTGTAATTCACAGAGAACACCGAAATATTAATTATTATATTCTTTATTTATTTTTTAATGATGTGCGTAATTATTTTAAAAATCCAAAAAAAATATAAAATATACTCTTTAGGGTTACCTGAAACCTCCCGTTGGTTTTATCTGTCTAGCTCAATTATTTTTCGAGATATGTCTCTTTGAATGATAGTCATGCATGCGCTCATTTTTTTCCATATCTCAAGGTCAAAGCGGAGTACGGCAGCGAAACACATATAAATCGCATTCATACATCAAGTCGATATTAAAACATAAGTTTCGAACTAGGTTACCATTTGGGGGCCGACTCGTCATGCTTATCCGGCTAAACCCTTTTAAGTTTTCAAGTTTATTCTCATTCTTAATGTTTGTATACGCATTTTTAGCTTGAAGCCGTGCTGGCTCCAAGCAAATATTTAAAAATTAACATAAATAATTTTTCAATATTGTTGATTAATAAAAATAGACTGCTAATTACAGGTTAGATTTCCAAACTACAAAAAGAGTTCTATTTTATTAGGACAATGTATTTAGAACTTCATAAACATTACACTGAATTAGATTTTAGTTGGAAATATGGGATCCACGCAGAAATTTTAATAACAGCTGCGTAATATTCTCAAATCTTAAGAATCACATATTTTTGAGGTTAGCTGTGATACGTGCTATAATAGCGACACTGCTACCCGTCGCCCCACTTCAGCTTTGCCATTGGCGTTGTTTCCTCTTAATACCTAAAAAATATTCTCTAACCAACTTTATACTTATATCAAATCTCCAAATTCATTAATTCTACAAAAATTAGAAAAAAACAAAAGTTCATCCTCGGTTTACTACCTTCCTTATTTGGTTCTAGCATCTTTTTCTCTAAATGTACTACTTTTCCAGTTATATGACGAAAATCGTTTTGAAATACCTCTTTTTCTCAAGCTAAAATCAGAATTTTCAAGTTATTACAAATTAAAGACTATCAATTTATATGAAAAGTTATATAAAATCTTTTCTTTTCAAACTTTGATTCTTTTTCAGCTCCAATGCTTTTTTTAGGTATACCTACTTAAAATACGATTGCCATACCACTTTAATATAAAATTTCCTGTTGCTTTTTTTTGCCTTTTTAAAAAAATTCCGACGTGGCGTCACAACCAGACATATACGCGTATACAAACAATATATTTTGAAACACTGATTCATCTAATGTATGATGTAGTTCATGTGCATTTGTTAATTTATCGACTTTCAGGTCAGCATATACATGTTCTGTGTTCTACAATGTTCTATAAGCAACTCTATCAAAATTGTATCGTGTCCCGCAACAACATGTGAGTTATTAGTTTCTGTAGAGCATTTCGCGAATGTTGTAGCATCAGAATTTACACGTTTCACAGACGTACCAGCATTAATAAAATTTATCTCCAAGAATTCAGTAAGCTTATCTATATTCGTAGATATTGTTAAAAAAGTATTTGGTTTATATGCGCAGCAGTTTCAGAGATGAAAGTAACTTTCTGTCCACTTGCGTTTTTTGCTCTCCGCTTATGTTCTGTAAATTTAATACTTCAGCTGTCACTAGAATTACCACCAAAAACTATTATGCACTTAATTTCGTAGTGATATTTAATGTAATTTACGTATTGCATGAAAATTTCTTTGCCATACCACCTTTCTCAGAAGAAAACCTCCGTCAATAATGAAGACATGGTAATATATTGGTTGAAATTACTTTACTATCAAAATAGCGACTGAAGAGCGACTTTTTACTTTTTCTAAAAAATACCGGGCGGCCACGAGAATCGGCCCAGGCTTATAGCTCCTTTGTTTATGAACCAACTATTTTGAAATTTAGAACATGCATATTACACTTCTTTTCCGAGTTAGTGACGTGTGTAGTCAAAATGGCCGAGTTCCGGTTTCGACGGAAATAACATCAAATTTGATTTTTTAAATGGAACACCCTGTATATTTCGGTATTTTTGGAATCTACGGACCAAATTCTGTCTGATCACTTTGCGAAATTTTCATTTTTTTCAAAAATAATTTTAAAATATTTAATGTCATTTTTCAACCCAGAAGGCTGTAACTGGGGTAAAATTTATCTATCTCCACTCTTTCATCGACACAAATGATAATTCTTAGTAGTAAGTTAATATTAAGTGTATTGTGGGCCAATAAATTTTAAAGTGTTGGTTTTTGATAAGAAAGCCAATTTTTTTAAATGGAACGAGTATGGACCATCCACAACAGTAGATAGAGAATTTTATTTCGAATACGACAATATGCGATATCTCTAGTTTTATTTCTATTTAGCACTAAAAAATTAAATAATTCAAAAATAGTTACCTTATTCTTCATTGCATCTTTAATTCATTTTGCTTATTTGAATTAGAAACATAGCAGGCCTGGAAACAATATTAAACGTCATAAAAATCAGAAACCTACAATTTCGTTTGACGTTTTATTAAAGGTGTGAACTTTAAGTTGTATTTTAAGCAATAATGGAAAGATCCAGGGCATACTTTAGAAGAGTAGAAATGAAATTAAGAGAAGAACCGAATAACGTTGAAAACGAATTTATTGTGAGTGAAGAAGCTGAAACAATGTATTGGCGAGCGTACATTTTTCCCCATCTGCTTCAATTCGACAACTCGAAATAGAATGTAACGTTAGCAAGGGAAGTGCGAGAAAAATTTTAAAGAAACATAAATACCGTTCGTATAAGTATAACCTACACCAGCATTTATATGAAAATGATCCAGATCGAAGATTAGTGTATTGCAATTGGTTATTACGTAAACAAGTTGACAACAATAACTTTCTTTCCAAAATTTTGTTTACCGACGAAACAATATTTACCAATAATGGTATATTCAATCGAAACAACATGCGGTACTGGGCTCAAGAAAATCCGACATTATTAAGGCAAGGACGATCAAAAATTGGAACGTATCGACGGAACCGTCTCTATCCGATCACCGTCACATCAGATTCAAACTGGATCTAGCTCCCTCCTTAGAGGAGAGCTGGTACAGAAATCCCAGAAATACCGATTGGGACGCCTATAGAAGAGCTCAATAAGACCAAAATAACTAGGGTGACCATACCCAGGAATATTGAGGAAATTGAATCCTCTACCAGGCTTAACGGAGCGATCACTGCCTCACATGAGAGCAGTTGTACTCTACTAAACAGAAGAAAAGAAAGGAAAAACGTTCCCTGGTGGAATAGGGAGCTTCAAAATCTACGCAAAGAGACACGCAGGCTCTTCAATAGGGCAATGCGTTCTCAGCTTCAAAAAGTCCCAACGCCTCTATAAAAGTTCCATTCGCAACAACAAGAGGGCAGCCTGGAAGGACTTCTGCGAAAGCATAGAGGACCTTCCAGAAGCCGCTAGGCTTCATTTCCCCGAATCCGTAGTGGAAACGGAGGAAATGCCAGCCCTTCGGTCTCCCCTCGCTGCTGTCACGACAGCGGATTGGAGGACGGCCTCAAGGGTGGTGACAATGGAAACAGTCAAGTGGGCTATTTCCACCTTCAACCCATACAAAAGTCCAGAACCGGATGGAGTGTTTCCGGCACTTCTTCAGGAAGGGTTGGAGACACTAGCACGTCCTGTTTATCACCTGTTGAGAACCTGTCTGGCCTTGGGGGTATTCCCGTACCCTGGAGGGCCATCAAAGTGGTTTTCATCCCAAAAGCAGGACGTATATAGCGACTATAGCGACTCACTCATTGGAAATCGAGAAGTTCCAAAATCGAGAAGTTTCCATGGAGTCGCTAAGAAACAAAAAGGAAAACTCGATCCAAAATGGAGAAGTTTCCATGGAGTCGCTAAGAAAAAAAGAAAAACATTCGAAAAAATATATAACATAAATACTAAAAAATATAATCATCACATAAAAATATGAACATGTATCAACAATAACAAAAATACGTATATTCACTACAATTTTTATTAATTTGGTGACCCCGACGTGATAATTTTATGCCCGACGTGATAATTTTATGTCCAACGTGATAAATATATGCCAGAAGTAAAAATTTTATGTCCAATGTGATAAATATATACCAGAAGTGATCAATATATATATCCGACATAATCCTATGACTTACATGATGAAATCTACGTTATCTAATTAATTTGAAAGAGAGATAAAACCATTTCCACTTCAGAAGATAGAAGAATATCTCAGATATAATTACCGAAGTACAACACTTTCCTGTTTTGGAACAATTTTTACCAATAGTTTCAAGAAGAGATTCAATATATCAACTACCGTTATAAATTGACCAAGATGATTTTTATCGTTTTATGAAGAGAAGAATTTTCCTGATGAATTTTGAATAGAGTTTCCAAATTTGAATAGATGTTCCTATAATTTATGGTAATTTCCTAATTCCATCAATTGAAGTTGTACATTACAAGTACTTGTCATCTGTTGGTGAGTGAGTTAAAGCACATTCCCTTTTCATCTAAGAAAGTAGTCAATCAATCAATCACAATCGATTAATTATGCCAAGACAACCTTCAGACGAGGATTTTCCTCAAACCCATTATGTCACGTCTGTCAAACTACCCCCATTTTGGAAATCAAAACCAGAAATTTGGTTTACCCAAATCGAATCACAGTTTTCTGTTGCAAAAATTGTCAATGACAAGAAAAAGTATGATCAGGTTTTAGCTAATTTGCCATTAGATGTGATAGATAATATATACGATATAATATCTAATCCCCCGGAAACGGATCTCTATATAAATTTAAAGAAAATTTTAATTTCACGTTTATCATTGAGTGAGGAAAAATGCCTCAATGATCTGTTATCAGGTTCCCAAATGGGCGATCTGAAACCTTCAGATTTCTATAGATCCATGCTGAATATGGTTGGAGGATTCAGCATGGTTAGTCAAGATTTACTGATAAAGCTATGGAAAAGACGTTTGCCTCAAACTGTATATATTGCTATTACAGCTTCCGGGAAAACAGACATAAAGGAGATTCTGGATATCGCGGATCGGATGTGGGAGTCCTGTCAAAATTCTATGGTTGCTTCTTACTCCAAAAATCCTCTTGACTCTGAATCAACCCCGTCATCAGATTTAACTACCACTATCAAAAATTTTTCAATCACTTTCCATGATTCAATTAATCAAGTCTTACAAAAACAAGAAATTTTTAATTCTCGATTAAACTCCTCAGAATCTAAATTACTTGATCAATCTTTCGAGCCTCAACCTTCTACTTCTTTCTGTAGTAATTGTAGAAGTAGAAACGTTTCACAAACTCGTATTTCCAATCGCAATCGTTCACCCAGCCGTAATAATTTTCCCAAGAAGTTTGATCGTACAGACAATACTATTTGTTACTACCATCAACTTTATGGTGCCGTGCCAATGCCTATCGTTGTGGAGGTGAATGGTGAAAATTCAGTAAGAATTGTAAAAAATTTGATAATCCTCAAAGATGACTGAAGTTTGATAATTTTATGACGTCTGATTTTGACATTTCTAACAGCAAACGTCGACTTTTTATTTACGATAGATCTAACAACCTGAACTTCCTAATCGACACTGGCGCCGATTTATCTGTGGTGCCACGTAATGCTTTCACAGATTTAAAAAATAATTTTGATACGATATTAACCGCGGCTAACGGTTCAACCATTTTTACATACAGAAAGAAATTGTTAAAAGTTAATCTAAACTTACGTAGATTATTTCCTTTCGTTTTCAATATCGCTGACATTGACATTCCAATTGTCGGAGCAGATTTCTTTGCTCATTTCGGTTTAGTTGTCGATCTTAAATGTGCTCGAATAATTGATAACAAGACTAATTTGTCAATTAATTGTTTTATTAAAAATAGTCCTTTAGACAATTATAGATTCGATACACTTAAATTATTTCCTTTGACAGATAAATATAACAAATTGCTTTTACAATTCCCTAATTTAATTAGTTCACCAGATTACAATTTACCTATTAAACATTCTATTGTATATCATATAGTTACTGAAGGTCATTTACCTTTTTCACGAGCTCGTTGATTAGACAATCTTAAACTTAAAATAGCTCAAACAGAATTTAACAACATGGTAGAATTAGGTATCTGCAAACCATCATCTTCTCAAGTTTCCTCTCCACTCCATCTAGTGGCGAAAAAAGAGAAGAAAAGACTGGAGACCTTGTGGAGATTATCGACATCTAAATACAATTACTATTCCAGACAGATATCCGCTACCTCATATCCACGACTTTAGCTCTCAGTTGCACGGCTGCACTATTTTCTTCAAGATTGATTTCGTGCGAGCGTACCATCAGACACCTGTCGCTGAAAATGACGTTTATAAGACAGCTATAACAACTCCATTCGGACTGTTTGAATTTTCCCGCATGCCTTTTGGTCTACGCAATGCCGGTCAAACTTTCCAAAGTTTTATGAATGAAGTACTTGTCAATTTACCTTTCGTTTTCGTCTATTTGGATGATATATTAATCGCAAGCCAATCAGATGTACAACATTTGGAACATTTGGAAATAGTTTTCAAAAGATTAGACACATACGGAATTAACATTAAACCATCTAAATGTATCTTAGGAGTTGACAATTTAACCTTTTTAGGTCATCACATCTCTTCATCAGGTATTTTACTATCAACTGAGAGAGTCGAAGTCATTAATAATTTCCCTTTACCGACAACTCTCAAACAACTACAACGTTTCATAAGTATGGTGAATTTTTATCATCGTTTCCCTCATTTTGCTGAAATTTTACTTCCCCTATATTCTTTTTGTAACAGTTTATCTCATGATAAAATTAGAAAGATAAATAGATGGCCTGATGAATGTTTAGATGGATTTTCGAAAGCCAAAGACGCTATAAGTAATGCTGTAGTTTTAGCACATCCTTGCAATAATGACGATACTATCTTATCTCTCTCAGTCGATGGTTCTAACCTTGCCATGGGTGCAGTTTTAGAGCAAAAAGATAATAAGGGATCTCTTGCTCCTTTAGCATTCTTTTCCCGTAAATTAACCACAGCACAAACCAATTATTCAGTTTTTGACAAAGAACTTCTAGCATTATATACTGCAATTAAACATTTTAAATTTATACTTGAAGGTCGAAAGTTTAATTGTTTTACAGATCACAAACCTTTAATCAACGCTTTATTCACAAAAGCAGAAAGATCTCCTCGTCAAATACGTCATTTAGAATACATAGCTCAGTTTTCTTGTAAAATACAACATGTTAAAGGAAAACATAATGTAATAGCTGACAGCTTGTCACGTATTTACGACACTTCTTCCTTAAACAAGATATTTTACCACTTCAACTTAAAAATTCTCCCTTCCTTAATGTTAACTTTGACCTAAAGTTGCTTAGTGAAGCTCAGGAGAAAGATTCAAATCTCAACTATTTATTGTCAGATAAATCATCACTAACTAAAACCAATTTCATTTTAAAAAAGATACAAATTCCAGATTCAAATGATTTTATTTGGTGTGATGTTTCTCGTGCAAAAGTCAGACCTTTTGGTCCACTTGTTTACAGACGAACGATATTCAATATTTTTCACAACTTATCTCATCCTGGTATTAAAGGCACTAGACTGTTGATTTCAAATAACTATTTTTGGCCGAAAATGAACACACGTTGCAATTTATGGTCAAAATCGTGCATTAACTGTCAAGCTGTCAAAGCCAGTCGACATACGCGAAGTCCTCTTGAGAACTTCACCGTCCCGAAAATCAGATTCGACCACATCCACATAGATTTGGTAGGACCATTACCTCCATCCAAAGGTAACTCTTACATTCTTACGGTGATTGAACGATTCACTAGGTGGCCGAAAGCGTACCCTCTTCGCGACATCACAGCAGAAACAGTTGCGCGTACTTTATTTCAAAACTTTGTTTGTCGATTCGGTGTTCCCTTGTCGGTAACGACTGATCAAGGAGTACAATTCGAGTCAAGATTATTTAATGAATTTGCAAAGTTTTTAGGTTTTCATAGAATACGTACAACTCTATATCACCCAGAGGGCAACTCTTTAGTTGAAAGATTTCACCGCTCACTTAAAACTTCCTTGTTATCTAGAGTCAATACATCACATTGGACAGATGAATTACCCATCATTTTATATGCATTTAGAACAACTCACAAGGAAGATCTGCAATGTTCATCTGCTGAACTCATTTATGGTCAAATCCTTCGTTTACTTGGCGAATTTTTCGTTGAATCGTATAGTTCCCCAGATATTCCTTATTTCATTGACAAATTACGCATTTATTTTAATAATTTAAAATTTGTTCCTCCAACTTCGCATGGCAATTACAAAACTTTTGTTAGTTCTGGTCTTGCCTCTTGCGATTTTATTTTCGTTCGCATTGAACGGTTAAAACGTTCATTTACTCCTTTATATGAAGGACCGTTTTAAGTTTTATCTCGTTCAGATAAGTTATTCACCTTTAAGAAAGGAACCAAAGTCATAACTGTCAATATTGATAGCTTTTAGCTTTTAAACCAGCTTTTGTATTAGTTGACAGATGTGACACCTTGCCAACCCCGATTAAAAAAGTACGTTTTGCAATCGACACGTTGATTGATTGACTCTTTTCTTTTTTAACGAGGGGGTGTATATAGCGACTATAGCGACTCACTCACTGGAAATCGAGAAGTTCCAAAATCGAGAAGTTTACATTGGAGTCGCTAAGAAACAAAAAGGAAAACTCGATCCAAAATGGAGAAGTTTCCATGGAGTCGCTAAGGAAAAAAGAAAAACATTCGAAAAAATATATAATAACATATATACTAAAAAATATAATCGTCACATAGAAATATGAACATGTATCAACAATAACAAATATACGTATATTTACTACAATTTTAATTTTATTTATAGCGACAACGCTATAACGTACATCGTACGACACTGCCAAATCCTATAGAACAATCAGCCTTCCATCCTTCCTGCTCAAAACATTAGAGAGGTTGGTTGAAAGGTTTGTTAAAGACGAGGCACTGACCCTAGCGCCTCTGCATCCATCGCAACACGCTTACCAGGCCGGGAAGTCAGTGGAGATGGCCCTTCACCCGGTCGTTTCCAGGATCGAGAAGGCGCTGCACCACAAAGAACTTGCGGCCGGTGCTTTTCTTGACATTGAAGGAGCATTTGATAACACCTCGTTCGATTCAATCTGCGCCGCGGCTGACTATCATGGCATCGATGACACCATAATTAGATGGTTGAGGGCCGTGTTGGCGGGAAGGCAAATTATAGCTGCCACTGAGGAAACGGCAGTAAAAGTATCAGTTAGGAGAGGATGCCCACAAGGAGGCGTCCTCACCCCTCTGCTATGGAACCTCGTTCTCGATGGTCTACTCCAGGAACTCGAGAACGAGGATCTTTTTGCTCAAAGTTACGCAGATGACCTGGCAATTATCATCTCGGGAAAATTTCCAAATACGGTTACCGGGCTCCTGCAAAGGGCCCTGCAGATCATACAGAAATGGTGTAACGACCAGGGCCTTAGAGTCAACCCCTCTAAGGCAGAACTGGTAATTTTCATTAGGAAGCGCAGGCTAGACGGTTTCATCGAACCTGTACTCTATGACACTACTCTAATGATCTCCAGGACAGTGAAGTATCTGGGTGTCATCCTGGACTCTAAGCTGACCTGGAAAGATCACATAGAGAGATAAATACAAAGGGCCACTGCAACCCTCTGGGTATGTAGAAGGACCTTTGGTAAAACATGGGGGTTAAACCTCTGGGTAACAATGTGGTACTATACTGTGATAGTTAGACCCATGATCACGTATGTTTCTGTTGTGTGGTGGCCTGCCGTAACCGGGCTATACATTCAACAGAAACTAACACAACTTCAAAGACTCGCCTGTTTGGGAGTCACAGGAGCAATACGCACGACCCCCACAGCAGCTCTGGAGGTCCTTCTGGATCTCGTGCCCCTTCACTTGGTGATTGAGGCCGAGGCTCGAAAAGCGGCCTTCAGGCTGAGGTGCGGTGGTCAGTGGTGGTCAGTCATATATATATATATATATATATATATATATATATATATATATATATATATATATATATATATATATATATATATATATATATATATATATATATATGTGCTTGTTGGAATATTTCCTTCAGAATATTCTCCTGTACGCAGACCAAAATAGCAAAGATCTCGGTCTGGAATACCGTGTCGAATTTGCCCAGAGCATAAGAAAGTTCAGCTCTGGGCCTTTCACCATATATCCCCGCTCCAGCACTTTCCTCGAACCTCGATCCATCTGTAAACCAGACGATATCGGCAGGCCTGAGGTTGTCTTCCCTTTTGGGGATGACAACCTCAAAGGGTTCTGAGAAGGAGAAGGAAGGCACCATATCATCACTCCTGGCCTCTAGAAGTGAGTGAGTCCCTATCACGTCGGAAAGGACCCTTGTGTGCCCTAATTGTTCTCCTCCGGTTTTCCACTGACCACCGCACCTCAGCCTGAAGGCCGCTTTTCGAGCCTCGGCCTCAATCACCAAGTGAAGGGGCACGAGATCCAGAAGGACCTCCAGAGCTGCTGTGGGGGTCGTGCGTATTGCTCCTGTGACTCCCAAACAGGCGAGTCTTTGAAGTTGTGTTAGTTTCTGTTGAATGTATAGCCCGGTTACGGCAGGCCACCACACAACAGAAACATACGTGATCATGGGTCTAACTATCACAGTATAGTACCACATTGTTACCCTGAGGTTTAACCCCCATGTTTTACCAAAGGTCCTTCTACATACCCAGAGGGTTGCAGTGGCCCTTTGTATTTATCTCTCTATGTGATCTTTCCAGGTCAGCTTAGAGTCCAGGATGACACCCAGATACTTCACTGTCCTGGAGATCATTAGAGTAGTGTCATAGAGTACAGGTTCGATGAAACCGTCTAGCCTGCGCTTCCTAATGAAAATTACCAGTTCTGCCTTAGAGAGGTTGACTCTAAGGCCCTGGTCGTTACACCATTTCTGTACGATCTGCAGGGCCCTTTGCAGGAGCCCGGTAACCGTATTTGGAAATTTTCCCGAGATGATAATTGCCAGGTCATCTGCGTAACTTTGAGCAAAAAGATCCTCGTTCTCGAGTTCCTGGAGTAGACTATCGAGAACGAGGTTCCATAGCAGAGGGGAGAGGACGCCTCCTTGTGGGCATCCTCTCCTTACTGATACTTTTACTGCCGTTTCCTCAGTGGCAGCTATAATTTGCCTTCCCGCCAACACGGCCCTCAACCATCTAATTATGGTGTCATCGATGCCATGATAGTCAGCCGCGGCGCAGATTGAATCGAACGAGGTGTTATCAAATGCTCCTTCAATGTCAAGAAAAGCACCGGCCGCAAGTTCTTTGTGGTGCAGCGCCTTCTCGATCCTGGAAACGACCGGGTGAAGGGCCATCTCCACTGACTTCCCGGCCTGGTAAGCGTGTTGCGATGGATGCAGAGGCGCTAGGGTCAGTGCCCCGTCTTTAACAAACCTTTCAACCAACCTCTCTAATGTTTTGAGCAGGAAGGATGGAGGGCTGATTGTTCTGTAGGATTTGGCAGTGTCGTACGATGTACGTTATAGCGTTGTCGCTATAAATAAAATTAAAATTGTAGTAAATATACGTATATTTGTTATTGTTGATACATGTTCATATTTTTATGTGATGATTATATTTTTTAGTATATATGTTATTATATATTTTTTCGAATGTTTTTCTTTTTTCCTTAGCGACTCCATGGAAACTTCTCCATTTTGGATCGAGTTTTCCTTTTTGTTTCTTAGCGACTCCAATGTAAACTTCTCGATTTTGGAACTTCTCGATTTCCAGTGAGTGAGTCGCTATAGTCGCTATATACACCCCCTCGTTAAAAAAGAAAAGAGTCAATCAATCAACGTGTCGATTGCAAAACGTACTTTTTTAATCGGGGTTGGCAAGGTGTCACATCTGTCAACTAATACAAAAGCTGGTTTAAAAGCTAAAAGCTATCAATATTGACAGTTATGACTTTGGTTCCTTTCTTAAAGGTGAATAACTTATCTGAACGAGATAAAACTTAAAACGGTCCTTCATATAAAGGAGTAAATGAACGTTTTAACCGTTCAATGCGAACGAAAATAAAATCGCAAGAGGCAAGACCAGAACTAACAAAAGTTTTGTAATTGCCATGCGAAGTTGGAGGAACAAATTTTAAATTATTAAAATAAATGCGTAATTTGTCAATGAAATAAGGAATATCTGGGGAACTATACGATTCAACGAAAAATTCGCCAAGTAAACGAAGGATTTGACCATAAATGAGTTCAGCAGATGAACATTGCAGATCTTCCTTGTGAGTTGTTCTAAATGCATATAAAATGATGGGTAATTCATCTGTCCAATGTGATGTATTGACTCTAGATAACAAGGAAGTTTTAAGTGAGCGATGAAATCTTTCAACTAAAGAGTTGCCCTCTGGGTGATATAGAGTTGTACGTATTCTATGAAAACCTAAAAACTTTGCAAATTCATTAAATAATCTTGACTCGAATTGTACTCCTTGATCAGTCGTTACCGACAAGGGAACACCGAATCGACAAACAAAGTTTTGAAATAAAGTACGCGCAACTGTTTCTGCTGTGATGTCGCGAAGAGGGTACGCTTTCGGCCACCTAGTGAATCGTTCAATCACCGTAAGAATGTAAGAGTTACCTTTGGATGGAGGTAATGGTCTTACCAAATCTATGTGGATGTGGTCGAATCTGATTTTCGGGATGGTGAAGTTCTCAAGAGGACTTCGCGTATGTCGACTGGCTTTGACAGCTTGACAGTTAATGCACGATTTTGACCATAAATTGCAACGTGTGTTCATTTTCGGCCAAAAATAGTTATTTGAAATCAACAGTCTAGTGCCTTTAATACCAGGATGAGATAAGTTGTGAAAAATATTGAATATCGTTCGTCTGTAAACAAGTGGACCAAAAGGTCTGACTTTTGCACGAGAAACATCACACCAAATAAAATCATTTGAATCTGGAATTTGTATCTTTTTTAAAATGAAATTGGTTTTAGTTAGTGATGATTTATCTGACAATAAATAGTTGAGATTTGAATCTTTCTCCTGAGCTTCACTAAGCAACTTTAGGTCAAAGTTAACATTAAGGAAGGGAGAATTTTTAAGTTGAAGTGGTAAAATCAGGCCATCTATTTATCTTTCTAATTTTATCATGAGATAAACTGTTACAAAAAGAATATAGGGGAAGTAAAATTTCAGCAAAATGAGGGAAACGATGATAAAAATTCACCATACTTATGAAACGTTGTAGTTGTTTGAGAGTTGTCGGTAAAGGGAAATTATTAATGACTTCGACTCTCTCAGTTGATAGTAAAATACCTGATGAAGAGATGTGATGACCTAAAAAGGTTAAATTGTCAACTCCTAAGATACATTTAGATGGTTTAATGTTAATTCCGTATGTGTCTAATCTTTTGAAAACTATTTCCAAATGTTCCAAATGTTGTACATCTGATTGGCTTGCGATTAATATATCATCCAAATAGACGAAAACGAAAGGTAAATTGACAAGTACTTCATTCATAAAACTTTGGAAAGTTTGACCGGCATTGCGTAGACCAAAAGGCATGCGGGAAAATTCAAACAGTCCGAATGGAGTTGTTATAGCTGTCTTATAAACGTCATTTTCAGCGACAGGTGTCTGATGGTACGCTCGCACGAAATCAATCTTGAAGAAAATAGTGCAGCCGTGCAACTGAGAGCTAAAGTCGTGGATATGAGGTAGCGGATATATGTCTGGAATAGTAATTGTATTTAGATGTCGATAATCTCCACAAGGTCTCCAGTCATTCTTCTCTTTTTTCGCCACTAGATGGAGTGGAGAGGAAACTTGAGAAGATGATGGTTTGCAGATACCTAATTCTACCATGTTGTTAAATTCTGTTTGAGCTATTTTAAGTTTAAGATTGTCTAATCAACGAGCTCGTGAAAAAGGTAAATGACCTTCAGTAACTATATGATATACAATAGAATGTTTAATAGGTAAATTGTAATCTGGTGAACTAATTAAATTAGGGAATTGTAAAAGCAATTTGTTATATTTATCTGTCAAAGGAAATAATTTAAGTGTATCGAATCTATAATTGTCTAAAGGACTATTTTTAATAAAACAATTAATTGACAAATTAGTCTTGTTATCAATTATTCGAGCACCTTTAAGATCGACAACTAAACCGAAATGAGCAAAGAAATCTGCTCCGACAATTGGAATGTCAATGTCAGCGATATTGAAAACGAAAGGAAATAATCTACGTAAGTTTAGATTAACTTTTAACAATTTCTTACTGTATGTAAAAATGGTTGAACCGTTAGCCGCGGTTAATATCGTATCAAAATTCTTTTTTAAATCTGTGAAAGCATTACGTGGCACCACAGATAAATCGGCGCCAGTGTCGATTAGGAAGTTCAGGTTGTTAGATCTATCGTAAATAAAAAGTCGACGTTTGCTGTTAGAAATGTCAAAATCAGACGTCATAAAATTATCAAACTTCAGTCATCTTTGAGGATTATCAAATTTTTTACAATTCTTACTGAATTTTCACCATTCACCTCCACAACGATAGGCATTGGCACGGCACCATAAAGTTGATGGTAGTAACAAATAGTATTGTCTGTACGATCAAACTTCTTGGGAAAATTATTACGGCTGGGTGAACGATTGCGATTGGAAATACGAGTTTGTGAAACGTTTCTACTTCTACAATTACTACAGAAAGAAGTAGAAGGTTGAGGCTCGAAAGATTGATCAAGTAATTTAGATTCTGAGGAGTTTAATCGAGAATTAAAAATTTCTTGTTTTTGTAAGACTTGATTAATTGAATCATGGAAAGTGATTGAAAAATTTTTGATAGTGGTAGTTAAATCTGATGACGGGGTTGATTCAGAGTCAAGAGGATTTTTGGAGTAAGAAGCAACCATAGAATTTTGACAGGACTCCCACATCCGATCCGCGATATCCAGAATCTCCTTTATGTCTGTTTTCCCGGAAGCTGTAATAGCAATATATACAGTTTGAGGCAAACGTCTTTTCCATAGCTTTATCAGTAAATCTTGACTAACCATGCTGAATCCTCCAACCATATTCAGCATGGATCTATAGAAATCTGAAGGTTTCAGATCGCCCATTTGGGAACCTGATAACAGATCATTGAGGCATTTTTCCTCACTCAATGATAAACGTGAAATTAAAATTTTCTTTAAATTTATATAGAGATCCGTTTCCGGGGGATTAGATATTATATCGTATATATTATCTATCACATCTAATGGCAAATTAGCTAAAACCTGATCATACTTTTTCTTGTCATTGACAATTTTTGCAACAGAAAACTGTGATTCGATTTCTGGTTTTGATTTCCAAAATGGGGGTAGTTTGACAGACGTGACATAACGGGTTTGAGGAAAATCCTCGTCTGAAGGTTGTCTTGGCATAATTAATCGATTGTGATTGATTGATTGACTACTTTCTTAGAGGAAAAGGGAATGTGCTTTAACTCACTCACCAACAGATGACAAGTACTTGTAATGTACAACTTCAATTGATGGAATTAGGAAATTACCATAAATTATAGGAACATCTATTCAAATTTGGAAACTCTATTCAAAATTCATCAGGAAAATTCTTCTCTTCATAAAACGATAAAAATCATCTTGGTCAATTTATAACGGTAGTTGATATATTGAATCTCTTCTTGAAATTATTGGTAAAAATTGTTCCAAAACAGGAAAGTGTTGTACTTCGGTAATTATATCTGAGATATTCTTCTATCTTCTGAAGTGGAAATGGTTTTATCTCTCTTTCAAATTAATTAGATAACGTAGATTTCATCATGTAAATCATAGGATTATGTCGGATATATATATTGATCACTTCTGGTATATATTTATCACATTGGACATAAAATTTTTACTTCTGGCATATATTTATCACGTTGGACATAAAATTATCACGTCGGGCATAAAATTATCACGTCGGGGTCACCAAATTAATAAAAATTGTAGTGAATATACGTATTTTTGTTATTGTTGATACATGTTCATATTTTTATGTGATGATTATATTTTTTAGTATATATGTTATATATTTTTTCGAATGTTTTTCTTTTTTTCTTAGCGACTCCATGGAAACTTCTCCATTTTGGATCGAGTTTTCCTTTTTGTTTCTTAGCGACTCCATGGAAACTTCTCGATTTTGGAACTTCTCGATTTCCAATGAGTGAGTCGCTATAGTCGCTATATACGTCCTGCTTTTGGGATGAAAACCACTTTGATGGCCCTCCAGGGTACGGGAATACCCCCAAGGCCAGACAGGTTCTCAACAGGTGATAAACAGGACGTGCTAGTGTCTCCAACCCTTCCTGAAGAAGTGCCGGAAACACTCCATCCGGTTCTGGACTTTTGTATGGGTTGAAGGTGGAAATAGCCCACTTGACTCTTTCCATTGTCACCACCCTCGAGGCCGTCCTCCAATCCGCTGTCGTGACAGCAGCGAGGGGAGACCGAAGGGCTGGCATTTCCTCCGTTTCCACTACGGATTCGGGGAAATGAGTTTCTAGAGATGCTTGAGGCACTCCTCAGTGGTAATCGTTAGTCCACCAGAGGGAAGCCTCAAGTTCTCCAGTCGTGACGGGCTATCTTTTTTGAGGGCTTTGCAGAGCCTTTGCTATTTTGGTCTGCGTACAGGAGAATATTCTGAAGGAAATATTCCAACAAGCACATATATATATATATATATATATATATATATATATATATATATATATATATATATATATATATATATATATATATATATATATATATATATATATATATATATATATATATATATATATATATATATATATATAGACATATGAAGCCTCAATACGAAGCCCAAAACAGTATATTCTGCCGCTTACTCGAAGCCCACAACACACATACGAAGCCCGCCTTCGGGCTTCGTAAAAATAAGCGTGTATAAAACCTAGACTATGTTATTCTCAACAAATCCCGCCAATTGGCAAAATTTCGCCCGGGCATCAAATTGCACCTCCTTTCTCTCAAAACATACGCGATGTAGTTCAACGAATTGATGTTCAGATGGCGCTACAGTTGTCGGTGTATAAGCGATATATACAGTGAATATATTTGACGGATTTTGCAATGCCCTATTTTATTCGATGCATTATACGAATCCCTAAGTCTTGGCAACACTGTACATCTGCTTGGTAAATATTATGCAGCCAACTAATATGTCTGTATCTGTAATATTTTTGCTGTGGCGATGATAATTTTTGGCTATGATAATTAAATATTTTATGTTAATTGGGTTTATCTAATGGCTGGCTTAGAACCGGACTCGTAACTAAATAATATTTATATCTGCTATAAGATGACAAAAAAACTGTTGTTATTTAACAAAAAATCTATTGATACATTTTACTTTTTTACTTCACTAAGATTATATAGACTGTGTTTCTTTTCCGTGCGTTCAGCAGCAAAAATCGTAATTATAAATATAATTAATTTGTGATTTTAAGTACACCTATACAGGGTATTAACTAAAATGTTGAGGATATTTCTAAGTAGATTCCTTGGCAAAAATTAAGGAAAGTTTCTAGTATTAACTTTTCCAAAATTAACCCTCCCTGGAAAGCTACCCCCTTTTAAAGGGGCGAGTCCAAATCTCCTCTACTTTATATTTGTTAAATATTTCCCACCTTCTTTGTTATTTCCGTTCATTTAGTTTACATTACTTTTAATCTGAATAATTTTGAGAGAAGGGTATTAAATACATATGGAAGAAAACGGCTTATTACTTCCACGTCCAGTGGAAGTATAGTAACGACAAAAAAATTTTTAAAAATTTTTATTGTCCAAATAGGCTTAAAATGTCATGAAACGTCGAGATTTTAAATTTGAGCGAAAAAAAAAATTTCTGTCTGTCGGTCTGTCTGTCTGTCTGTAACTTTTTTTTGTGCGCACGTTTACTCTGGAACCGTTTAAGATATTGACTTGAAATTTGGTACACATATGTACTTTAACGAGATCTAGAACTAGATTATATTTTCATCTTGTTACGTCGAATGGTTGGGGGGTAAATTGGGGTAAATTTGGGGTAAATGGGTAAATCAAGCAGGTAAGAGTCCATGAAATTGGTATTTAGTATATACAAAAGAAGCTGAGGTCTCAAAAAAATTTTTGGCATTAATCACCCCCATTACCACCCCCACCTCCTAATTAAAGGGGATGGAAAAAAAATGTGATTTAGTGCATGTACAGGAACCAGAAACCTCAAAATATTTTTTTACTTGATCCACCCCCCACTACCAACCCCTATCACCACCCCCACCCCACTACCGATGTGGGGTATCGTTTTATGGGTTTTTGGGATAGAGGATTTCAAATATTATATTATTAAAGTTCCATAAATAATTATTTCCACATACAAAGTTTTTCCGTTGTGAGTGACTTGGATAGAGAATCTGGATGTGGAAGTAGTGATTCCTTGAGCAGCGGTTTTTTTATGCATGTCAGGGTATTTTATTTTTTTTTAAGCAAGAAGCAAAAAGTTTTAAAATTTTCTGATGAAGTTATAAGCTAAGTTTCAACCGTTAATAACTGTTGAAAAGTCATAAAGGGTGGTTTATTTGATGCATTTAAGGGATGCCACGGAGGATGAAAAGACTTTTGCATTAATATCATATTGAGTAAAAACTATTGATAAAAGCTTGCACTATAATGAGTCTGAAAAAAATAATTTCAAACATTATTTTAATGCACGCTTTACAGAAGGGCGTAATTATTCAGGAAAAGCTAATTTTAAAAAACTTCATATCAAAGATCCGACTTTATTTTTGTCAAGTAATCTAGTTACTTACCTAATATATGATAGATATATATTATTCCGTAGTGTGGAAATAATAGTATATTAAGTATCATCAGAACGGTAACGGACGTTTACCGCCGGAGATATAAGGTTCGCGATGCTTATACTGTTTTTGTACAATCGTATTAAATTCCACTTCAATTAAAATAATTTAATTTCTACTAAATAAACGAAAAGTCAAAAGTCACGTTTATATTTCGTGGCAAGTACAACTTGTCAAATAAGATATTTGTATTTTGACATTTCGTTTATTTACTAGAAATTAAATTATTTTAATGTCCTACAAGTCTGTTATTTTGAGATACGTTAAATGAAAAATAACGCCCTAGGGCGTTATGAATATCTATAACACCCTAGGGCATTATAAAATTATAATACAACCCAAAACAAGCAAATTATGATAGCGTTATTGACAAACAAAATGCGTTGCTATGCAACGGCGGCGTTTACAAACAATTTTGATTTTTACTCTCTTTTAAATCAAATCGTTCTGAACATAATAGATGTCAAAATAATAAATCGTAAATGTCAAAAAAAAAATTGAATTAAATAACAGACTTGCAGGACATTAAACGTTGAAGGCACCACGGGTGTTATAGGATAATGACGCCCTCGGTCGACGTACAATCCCTCGGGCCAGAGGCCCTCGGGATTGTACACTGCCGACCTCGGTGCGTTATTATCCTTATAACACCCTTGGTACCTTAATAACTATAATTGAAGTGTAATTAAAAACAATCGTGCAGAAAATAATGTTATTTTTTTTTAATACATAGAAATGACCTTATCTTTTGTACTTATTTTTGTGAAATATCGGTAATATATATTATATTAATTTCACTTACCGGTAAGGAAATTACTTACCGACTTAGCAATCAGTAAATATAACCTGACGTCTTGGCAACAGATATTGTAAATAAACAAATAAGCCCGATCGTACAAAAAATAGATTTTTTTGAAATCGGAAAAAACCTCAAAATTGTCATTGAAGTGTTAGAGATAGTCACTAAAGTAATCAAACATTGTACGATTTCTTGTAGTTGGAGGAGGTGACAGGTAAACGTCAACATAAATTGTCCATTGCTTGTGACATAATTACATTACAAAAAATTATTGAGATTTGAAATTTAAATAATTGACATTTCTTAATGTCACTTAAAATTATTCATTAAATAAAGTTGATTAACCTTAATTTCACAATTTCAAGAAAAACTTAGTTATGCACCTTGGCACTAAAGTTTCTTTTTATCATTTATGTGGTTTATTTAACTAAATTCTACATCGTGATAAAATGTTTAACTTTAGTGCTTAGTTACATAATAGTATATTATATTACTAGGAGTAGAACGCACTCTTTTTTTGTGTTGAGCCCAGGATTTGCGGCTGAGGCGAAGCCGAAGCCGCAAACTGGGCGAAACACAAAAAAGGCGTTCTACTCCGTGTAATATATACTATTTTTTCTTCAAGCGTATTAAAATGCAAAAATTCATTTATTTATCTCAAATGTACAAATATTCAAACTACAGTCTTACATGTTGACACAATATGACAAGCGACTAGTGGATAGCGCGCCACCGGTGGCTTTCGGTATTAACATTATGTTACTAGTAAAACAATACCCACTGCGGTGGCGCTTTCGGAACTAACATTATGTTACTAGTAAAACAATGTCCACTACGGTGGCGTTCGGTACTAACATTTTGTTACTAGTAAAACAATGTCCTACTTCTACTTCTGTTTTTGGTGACATAATTTAAACATTTTAATACGCTTGAAGAAAAACAATTATTATCGCGTGTTTCCAAATAATTAATAAATTATACCTACCTATTTTATTTATTACTTTTTCCGTTCATCGTGTATTTGTAGCTTTGATAAATATATAAAAAATCGTTCATTAATAACCCCTATTAATAAATGATTTTCTATTAATATACGATTTTAGTTTAGGTAACTAAGGACATAATTGAAAACAGTTAATATGACAATTAATGTCAAAACTCTAATTGTCAAACGTATAAAACGCGTATGAAATTTTTATAATTAATAAAAGAGAAGCAGGTATCGCGCTATTCGGAATCGGTGCTATTGGCATATTTCTCCGATGTTACAACAAGAGGCCTAATGAATTTGTAATTGTATTTTTGATATTTTTTAAATTCCATATGTGTTACCATAATTAAATAAATAAAGTAACACTTAGAATTCAATTTTGTGTCATAAAATAAAATTAGATTTTTTTCCTATTACTTCCACATCCAGTGGAAGTATAGTAACGACAAAAATTTTTAAAAAAATTTTCGTTGTCGAGATTTTAAGTTTGAGCGAAAAAAAAATTTCTGTCTGTCTGTAACTTTTTTTTGTGCGCACGTTTACTCAGGGACCGTTTGAGATATTGACTTGAAATTTGGTACACATATGTACTTTAACGAGATCTAGAACCAGATTATATTTTCATCTTGTTCCGTCGAAGGATTGGGGGGTAAATTGGGGTAAATTTGGGGTAAATAGGTAAATCAAGCAGGCAGGAGTCCATAAAATTGGTATTTAGTATATATTACCACCATTACCACCCCCACCCCATTATTAAAGAGGTTGAAAAAAAAATTGTGATTTAGTGTGTGTACAAGAACCAGAAACCTCAAAATATTTTTTTACTTCATCCACCCCCCACTACCACCCCCTATCGCCACCCCCGCCCCACTACCGATGTGGGGTATCGTTTTATGGGTTTTTGGGGTAGAGGATTTCAAATATTATATTATTAAAGTTCCATAAATAATTATTTCCACATACAAAATTTTTTCGTTGTGAGTGACTTGGATAGAAAATCTGGATGTGGAAGTAGTGATTCCTTGGGCAGCGGTTTTTTTTCCTAGATACAATCAACGGAAAATTTTTGTAACTTACTCGTGTGTTAATCGGCGATTAATAATCTCGACAAATAATGCGCTCGCTAGCGCTTGCACGTTAAAATGTCTCAATTTATCAATCGCTCTCATTAACATACTTGTTTGTTAAATAACTATTATCTTATAGGTGTGTATTGTCTCTAGATATATGGTGGAGTGAGGTGAGAACAAATAGCAAAATAGAACATGTACTTATTTTATTTTTAAATTTTTAATTAAGTTTATTTGAAAAAAAATTCTATTTGAAAGGAAATTGACAATATTTATTTTATATTTATTGCGGACAAGGAAAAGTGGTAGAAAACTTTATATTTGATTATAGAAAGCCATTAAAAAAGTTTTCAGGGAAATTCATTCAAATCCAATCGATTTTCTAATAACTTACTTTTTTTCACTATTAGTGGAGTGAAAATAAATTTTGAATGAAACTGTTTGGCTGCAGTAATTTTTGTTTTATGAATAATAACAAGTGCTATGAGCTGTTTTGGATTAAATCGGTCCATTGCTTCTTGTAATATTTTAACAATTTACCTATTTTTAAACACTGAAATTTGCTGTTATTTTCATTAGTATCTCCGGTTCTAGTAATCGTATCGTAAAAATAAAAATAGCGAATTATTCGCAATAAAATCTTGAATAAGACTAGGCCTATGCAAAAACTAAATGACAGTTTGTTAATTAGTAAAAAAAATAAAAAACACCAAAAATTGCCTTTTTTGATAATAATTTAATAAAAATATAACATAATAATGCATCAATTTTAACGAAAGTCCGTGGAACTAAGCTTTTTATTGAACTAAACCTGTGCTAAATTTTAGCGCAAAATAAATATTTTTGAACAAAACTCAAACGGCTAAAAACCAATAATAATTTCGAAATTTTTATCGCTTGTTGTTTAAATGCAGTGACTCGTGTGCGGTAAATTTTTGTTGAAAATGTAGGTTTTTACATGTATTTTCCAACAGTGTTAAGAAAAAAGAATACTCACTTAAACGGTTTTTGCTTGAAATTTATTTATTATTTTCAAAGTTACAGTTGTAAACAAATTCAAATAACTCTGGATTTGTATGAAACCAAAAGCGGGAAACGAATTATGAAAATAGATGAAATATCTAACTTTTTCTAAAGAAATTAATGATCTACTTGCATTTGGGGCCGTGAAACGTCAATTTTTGTGTTTAGGTCACTTATAAATAAACAAGTCGATATTTTTTCTAGAAATTTGGACTGATTGTTTTTCGATGCTTATGTTTTTGTCTCCGCTGTTTGAAAATGAGTCAAAACTACAATTACTTTCACATCCAGTGGATTGTTGAAATAGGCTTAGAATGTTATGAAACGTCGAGATTTTAAGTTTGAGCGGAAAAAAAATTTCTGTCTGTCTGTCGGTCTGTAACTTTTTTTTGTGCGCACGTTTACTCTGGAACCGTTTGAGATATTGACTTGAAGTTTGGTACACATATGTACTTTAACGAGATCTAGAACTAGATTATATTTTCATCTTGTTCCGTCGAAGGGTTGGGGGGTAAATTGGGGTAAATTTGGGGTAAATAGGTAAATCAAGCAGGTAAGAGCTCATAAAATTGTTATTTAGTATATACAAGAGAAGCTAAGGTCTCAAAAAAAACTTTGGCGTTAGCCACCCCCACCCCATTATTAAAGGGGATGAAAAAAAAATTGCGATTTTGTGTGTGTACAAGAACCAGAAACCTCAAAATATTTTCGTACTTTATCCACCCCCACTACTACCCCCTATCACCACCCCCACCCCACTACCGATGTGGGGTATCGTTTTATGGGTTTTTGGGGTAGAGGATTTCAAATATTATATTATCAGAGTTCCATAAACAATTATTTCCACATACAAAATTTTTCGTTGTGAGTGACTTGGATAGAAATTCTGGATGTGGAAGTAGTGATTCCTTGGGCAGCGGTTTTTTAAAATTACATCGAATAAAGCGGCTTTGAGATTATAACACACTTAGTCAATTTTTTTTTACTTTCTTATTCATTTTTGTCGCGGAAGGGAAAACAAACCTAACCTGAACAGTTATTCTTATGTCTATGTACACAGCTTTGTAACTTTTAATTTTACTGATACAATAAAAAAAAATCGCAGTTAGGATTTGAACCAGAGACGTTGCATCCAAAAAAAAAAGTGTTGGTCGTCTTACACACTGAATTATCTTTACGAGTGAAGTATGATCTGTAAAACCATATTATCACATTTAGACTATTTGGCGATTTTTGGATCTCTAACATAATCGCTAAAAGCCCGACTATCGGGCCTCTATCTTTTTTAACAATTGTGCTTCTGGATTGTTCTCAACTAGGTGAGACTAATATTATTGAAGAATAACCAGTCCAAATTTTAAGAACATATATCAATTTGCTTATTTATAAGCGACTGAGGCGCAAACACTGACGGATCTCGGCCCCAAATGCAAATAGATCATTATTTTTTTAAGAAATATTTCATCTATTTTCATAATTCGTTACCTGTTCTTGGTTTGATAAAAAAAATCCAGTTATCTGAATATGTTTATACCTATAATTTTGAAAATTATAAACATATTTAAAAAAGGTTTAAATGAAGATAATATCATTGTAAAATACATGTAAAAAACCTACATTTTGAAAAAAAAATGTTCTACAAATCGATGCACTTAAACAATAAGCGATTAAAATTTCGAAATCTTTTTTTATTTTTAGCCGTTTGAATAAATATTTTATGCTAAAATTTGGCACGAAGGTTTAGTTCAATAAAGTGCACAGTTCCTCCAACTTTCGTTAAAATGGATGCATTATTACGTTATATTTCTTAAATTGTCAAAAAAGGCAATTTTTGGTGGTTTTTATTTTCTTACAAATTAACAAATTATCAAAAAGTATTTTCATAGCCACTCGCTATTTTTATTTTTGCGATACGATTATTAGGACCGAAGATAATAGGAAAAGAGCAGAAAATTTCAGCGTTGAAAAATAAATTGTTAAAAAATTTTTACGCTGGACCGATTTAATTAAAAACTTCTCGGTGGCACTTATTATATCTACGACAAATTAAAATAATAAAATTGCTGCAGCCAGAGAATTCCTTATTCACCTATTTTCTTACTTAATTTGACTTCACTTTATGTGATTTAAAATGTTAACATATTTAAAAACTAAATTAAATAACTAAAAAGTCAGAACGTGAAAAATTTATAATACTGTACATTACAGCAAATTGAGAAAGTATTAGTCACATATTTAAAATTACTAACTAAAACAGCCCATTGTTGTGTCTGATCCACAGATGTTGGGGTAAGTCGACACTCTCTATCCAATTCCCGCTAAATTTGTTTTAGGTACCTGTAAATGGTCAGTGGCACTTGTTTACGGAATGTTAAAATCCACTATTAAAGCATTTAGAAATATTGCCATATGGATCAAATTTCGTTTTTTACTTCCCTCGCTAACCGAAGGGAAGTAGGGTATTGTAATCGTAAAAAAATTACCCTCCGGGATTTCTTCGGATTTTCGCGTTTCAGACTATGCAGATTACGAAAATTAAAGCCATTTAATTCCATCAGTCTCTCTGTCTGTCGGTCTGGTGTCTGTCTGTTGGCGCTATATCTACAACTATATCTACAAGAGCCAGAAGTACTTATCTATTTCTAACAATACATGTGTACACATAACAATTATTGTAGTTTATAAGATATGTATTATGGGGAAAATATTACAAAACCATTTGACGCAGAAGAAAAATATTTGGTCGTTAATTGACGCTACTGTCAAAGAAGAACAGTGGACACTTGAAAAAATAATGAGGAAAAAATGTGACAAAAGACAGTTATATTTTGTGTGTAGTTAACACAACTGTCAGGGGAAAAATATGAAAAATGTACAGGGTGTTCACTCTAAGAAAATAATGAAAAAATGGATTGCGGACAATAATGTTTCTCATATAGTTAACACAACTGTCAAAGAAAAATATGAAAAAATATATAGGGTGGTCGCCCCAAAAATAATAATAAAAAATGAGATGAAGGACGATATTATTTCGCATGCAGATATCACAACACAACTGCCAAGTAAGAAAAATATGAAAAGGGGTTGTCACCTAAAAAAAATAATGAAAGAAGATGTGGCGGAGATTTCGCATGTAGGTAACATAACTGTCAAAGAAGAAAAATATGAAAAATTTACAGGGTGGCCACTTTAAAAAATAAGAAACGACACAGTAAAATGATATTTGAAATGTAGTTGTCAGTCGCTATTGCCAGGAAAAAATCTGATATAGTTTTTATAAGAAAAATATGCAGGGTCGTCATCCAACAGAAAAAAATAATTCATAAATAAAGGATGTCAATCAAAGGGGGAAGAAAATTTTAGTCCGTTCCAATATGGTAAAAAATTGACCGAGAAGTGATTTTTTTTAAGGTTTAGTGTTTTTTTCCTGCCCCCCAAAAGTCAAATTTCGACGCTCGTTTTTCGCGATTAACTCAAAAAAAACCGTTGCCCAAGGAGTCAATACTTCCACATCCAGATTTTCTAACCAAGTTTCTCACAACGAAAAAATTTTGTATGTGGGAATAATTGTTTATGGAACTTTAATAATATAATATTTGAAATCGTCTACCCCAAAAACCCATAAAACGATATCCCACATCGGTAGTGGGATGGGGGTGGTGATAGGGGAATGATAATAGAGGTGGATGAAGTAAAAAATATTTTGAGATTTTTGGTTCTTGTACACACACTAAATCACAAATTTCTTATCCTCTTTAATAATGGGTGGTAATGGGGGTGACTAATGCCAAAAAGTTTTTAGAGACCTTAGCTTCTCTTACATATACTAAATATAAATTTTATGGACTCTTACCTGTTCGATTTACCTATTTATCCCCCATTTACCCCAATTTACCACCCAACTCTTGGACGGAAGAGGATAAAAATATAATTTATTTCCAGATCTCGTTAAAAGACATACGTGTACCAAATTCTAAGTCAATATCTTAAACAGTTCCAGAGTAATCGTGCGCACAAAAAAAGTTACAGACGAACCGACAGACAGAAATTTTTTTCGCTCAAACTTAAAATCTCGTCGTTTCATGACATTCTAAGCCTATTTGAACAATAAAAATTTTCAAATTTTTTTTTGTCGTTACTATACTTATGTGGAAGTAATTAACGCTTGAGGAGAAGAACGTTGACCACAATGTTGAAAGATATTTTCATTCTCTACAATTTCTATAAGTTATCTTTGTCCAAAAATTTGTTTACATGAAAATCGAATTTTGCGAAAATGTTTTCCTCTCGGTTCTCCTTTAAATTGCGTTCTAATAAAAAAGTTCATTTAAAGTTTTTTTTTTTTTAGCTTTTTAAATGATTAATTAAATAGTATAGATGCCTACATTATTTTCCTTAAAAATAATTTATAACCTAAAAAATCCAACCTTATTGTAAAACAACATTTTATCCATTTATAATGAAACAAAATATTAGAAATTTTTGTTGGAAAATAAAGTTTATTCAATTACCTTTCAACTGGGACCAACCGATTTCATTTACCCTAATTACAGCGTCTTCTGTCAACACCACCTATAGACAAGGCCGGCGCACAAAATCGGTGAGTCATCAACACAAGACTTCAGTTTTGGTTGCTTCATAAAAATTTAAACAATTTATGTAGCGATATTAAATTTCTGCTATATTTCTTATTATGGTCTTAGTCTTCATATCGCAAATAATAAAAAAACTAATTTTGAATAAAAATAGACATTAAAAATTGCCCTCTTTGTATAACTGGGGTAAATTTATGCCATTTATTGATTTATTTTTCAAGTTATGTTTACTTACTTTTTTTTTGATAAAATAATAAAGTTAAAAATATCGTGCGTCTATTCAAATAATAAAGAAAATAAAAATTGAAGATAACTGTATCATCTACAAACAATTTTTTTCGTAAAGTATGTATTTTTACGTAATTGAGAATTACTTTTTCTGCTCTAAAACATTCTTATAAACAATGACTTTCATGTTATTTTAAGTTTCCAGCTGATCAGGTAATTTGTTGTAATACGCGCAGTATTATGTATTTCTCATATCCTAATGTTTTGGTTATTAATTTTAACGAATTATAAAATAATTTTTCTGCTCTATTTATACATTTTTTTCGTCATAATAATAGGACAATTAATTTTTTAGATAGATTTATGACTAAGTACTGCCTTGCTTCAAAGAGGTGTAGCTTTACCATTGCCAACAGTTCTTTTGACATTTACTGGACTATTTACGAGACCACCATGTGCTTTGTAAGCACGATAACTGAAGGACCAAGAGTCCGATCGTATTTAAATTTGGACAATAAGTTAAAATTAGCTAGAGGAAGAGCCACGTTGTTATTAAAAAAATTCCAATTTGCAAATACAACAGTTAAGACATCTTAAGCAAAAAATGCAAATATAAACTGTTGTAACTCTTGATAAGGTCTGACAATAACAAAAATTCTGTAGAATTTAGCTAGAAGCTCTTTGCCAACCAAGCTGGCATCATCAGGAGACGATTAGAATTACAAATATAGCAATTATATCTAGAAAGATCAACTTATTTTCAACAAACTGTAGAAGGTCATATATAATGTTTAACAGTTATATAAAAACTTCAGTAAACTGGCGAACAATATTTACATTCAGTTATTTATTTTTGCTTTCTATTGACTTTGACTTTTATCATGTGGGTAGTTCCAATAGAAAAAAGAACAGTTACATTAATTCTTCAACGTTTTATATAACATTGTTCTATTTTCAAACTTCTCAAACAGTCTAGTTCACAAGTTCAAACCCGTGTTAATTCTTGATAAAGCTCGTAAAAATATGAGTGAGGGTTCATTGAATTCGGAATGACGTCTAGAAAAATGTGCAAAAGTTTCAAACCCGCACATAAACAATTGCAAAAGTTTTAAACAAATTAAGATTGAAAAAATAACGAGATTCGTTTTTTGCAAATAACTCGAAAACTATTAATATTTAAGAAATTTAAAAAAAAGATTCTTAAAGAGGAAGAAATTTCCAACAAAAAACACCTGACACCCGGAACACTATCTCTATTATTAATAATTTTAATTTAATGTTGAAAATAGAGCTCCAATGCTCTGAAACCGACCGTAGCAAGTAGAAACATTTTTTTATATTCTTAAATATTAATTTAGAAATTAAAAAAAATTATGGTATTATTTAGACACTTAAAGGAACAATATCTCGTTAGAAAAAAAATTTTTCGCCGATTTTTCATAAAATGAGCCTATTGTTAATTAATAAATTTTTTTAGAGTTTGCGTTTATATTTCAAGTCGGATAATTGTTAAACAAAAGCCACTAAAACTGTTTCGCTTCGTGGAGACCTTATGTCAACTATACTTTATGAGATTATGACATTGCGATGATTTTAATTGTTATGGTTTATTAGTTATTCATTATTTAAGGTAACAAAAAACTAAAAAATGAAAAAGAGAGGAGTTTTTATTCATTTTAATTATTATTACTGTTATTAAATTCAAAAATACTATAAGATTACATAAACTTTAAATTTTTAGTGCTATTTGCTTAAACAAATTTTATAGACAAATAGATAAATTACGTATTTTTGAAAAACATTTTTTGTCATTTTATTTGTTATAAAATATTAGGTGATTTAAAATTTTTTTTAACTGTTTATAATCAATTTTTTCCTTTTTTCATTATTTAAACATATTATAAAAAAAATGATTCTTAAAATTTATTATTTGCAATTCTCTACAAGGAAAAAAATTTTTTCGTTGTTAATTTATTTGTTTATTTATTAATAAACAATTTGTTATTAACAATCGCTGAACGTGTTTATATGTTTTTTGATAGAAAAAAAAAAAACAAAAACAACCTTATACATAAACATGTAAAAAAAAATATATTTAATAACATAAAAAATGTTACTTGCCAAGGTCGGTTTCAGAGCATCACAACGGCTTTGCGTTCTCCACGCGGAGCCCTATTTTCAACATCAAATTAAAATTATTAATAATAGAGATAGAGTTCCGGGAGTCAGGAGTTCTCTATTGGAAATTTCTTCCTCTTTAAGAATCCTTTTTTTTAATTTCTTATATATTAATAGTATTCGAGTTATTTGCAAAAAAACAATTTTTCAATTTGAATTTATTTATAAATTTTGCAATGGTTTATGTGCGGGTTTGAAACTTTTGCACATTTTTCTAGACGTCATTCTAAATCCAATGAGACCTCACTCATATTTTTAAGAGCTTTATCAAGAATTAACATGTGTTTGAACGTGTGAACTTGTCTAAAAGAACAAGTACATAAAATAATTAATTTAATAATCCTCATAAAATGAAAAATGTTTATAGACAACCTAAAAACTACATTTTGATATGCTTTTTATCCCTGTTGGGATGATTCAGTACCTTTTTAGCAGAGGGTCGTAGGATGACTCAGTGCATTTTGACATGTTTCATTTTTCTTTTTTTTTTCTTTTTGTATTGACTAAAGTAAAGGCTAACTACATTTTGAAATACAGAAAGGACATCGTTTATATTGTTATTTAGTAAATGAAAATCGGTCAAATATTTATAAAGATAGAATTTTCCCCGTTATGATCTTTATTTTTTTTTTGGTTTGGACACCTATAGATAATTTCGCGTATTATCAAAATAGAGACTTTTTCGAGAAGGGAGTGATTTCAGACTTACAATTTTATTTTCGGGCGGACTGCTACTCTGATATACCGGGCGTGAACATGCCCATCTTTGTAAATAACTCGTTTATTTTTAATTTTTCGAAAAAACTCCATTTCAGATTTTTTGTACAAAAAGATCCATGCCTTATACTGGTTATAGAGATTGATCGACGGAATATTTAATTTTCGATTTTTATTAGGAAACTGTTCGGTATTTGTAGAATTTATCAAAAAAATAAAGTTTTTCAGGATTTGTAGATTCGCTTTTGTTTTGTCAAATTTCTCACAAACGTCACCTAATAGACTTAATCGAGCCCTACAATCGCCATTTTTGAAAATCAAAATCGGACCTTCGTTTCGGGAGTTATTAATTTCTTTGGAAAATCATACTCGGCCTTGGAAAAAATACTTACGGTCAACGGATTCGAGCCTCAAGCAATAGGCTTCATTTGTGGCTGTGTACCTTCGATCCCACCAAGTCTTATCGAAATCAATCAATATCCTGGACAGTTATCGTGCTTCCTAGCCCGATTTCGAGAAAACCAGTTTTTTGCAAAAAAATTCAATTTCCATTTATTTTTCGATATAGTCTCCGGTATACTTATCTGTAGACCGTTGCCAGCGGCACCATTTTGAAATATCTCGATCTGACTGCCCGTTACAGAGTTATTCAATTTTTCCCGAAAAACTTGAAACGTCTATATCGGGTATTTCCGGTTTCCGAATTGAGCCGAGCTTCCAGCGTTAAGGTCTTCTGAAGGCCTCCTATCAACCACCCAAGTTTCATCGAAATCCGACGGACGGAATTTTCTAAATTCGCTCTCAAGTCGATAGATATGACTTTCATTTCGATCCAACGTTTTTTTCGGGTTTCGATGGTCCACCGGAAAAATGCAAAACCTATACTACATATTTTTTTTCAAAATGTAGTAACAAGCATAGGCAGGGTGTGGACTTCAAGACTTCGAATATGCTACTTTGGGCTTTATTTTGAGGCTTCATGTTTGTACAAAAAAACCTATTTTAGTCAACGTCAATAATGGAATGAATACCTTATATCTGTTACCTATTTTGCAATATAATAAATATAAATTATATCAATGGAAATACTTTTAATATGCATACCCTAAACATAATTATTTATATTATAAATTATATCAATGAAAATAGTTTTAACATGCATACCCTAAACATAATTATTTATATTAGGGCGGCCCCTTTGGTGCCATGCGGCCGTGACCTACAACAAAGCAATTATATTATTAACACATCGACTACGCAATTATATTGTCGCACACAGTTACTTATATCATTTAGTTAAAGAATTAGAAGAGAAGTGGCAACTATGTATGGCTTCGTGTAATCTGAAACATCTATACATTTTATACAACGGGCTTCGTAATGTACCATAATTATAAAAGGCTTCGTATAACATGTCGTGTTGTTTTTAATTTGTATGTCCAAAAAAGTTCCCCCCTCTCATGTTGCTCGCGTTATTATTCCCACTTAAAACATTATTAACAGTTGTACACACTATTTAAATTACAAATAAGGCTGGGCTTCTGGTACCCTGTAGTGTGTGGTGGGCTTCGTTTCATGCGTACCGTACGTATATATATATATATATATCTCAACGGCAGGCAAAAGGACCACAGTGCGGGATTTGCTTGTTGGAGCAGTGTAGAACCTACCTAGGTACTTTCTGGCTACGAGGACAGCCTAAAAATAGACAAAATCATTACTTTTAAAATTCTAAATAGACTAAACATGTGTTAGAAAGTGAGAAATTACTCATAATAAACTTATAAGTTCATAAGGAACAAAATCAAACAAACATTTTAAGCTCCTATGAATTTGGTCAAAACAAGGCTCGGACAGCCAACGGTAAATTCTAATCATGTCAAAAATTGTGTAAAATGTTAATCGTAATAGACTAAAAAGCATTAAAACATAAAGTTACATACCTTAGTTCACTTAACAGCGTGGTTGTTTCCAACAAAAGACTTGAGAAGGGGGCCACAGCTGACTTTCAAACTTCTACTACCACATTTTCTTGTCAAATTGGTATAAATTAAGATTTTTTCAGTGTAATTTCACTACTAGAAGTTAGATTATGTTACACAATGTTGTTTTAGTGCAAATTGCTACATGCAATGTCCATAGTTAGGGCTGGACACTTCACAGTATAGGGTCTCCGAGACTCTGAAAAAACATTTGTTCATGTTAGATTAAATAAAATGTTGTTCTATGTTTATTATGTAAGAAAATACTCTTTATAGCTTTATGTTTGACCTGGAAGTGTTTTTATTAGCTGTAATTAGTTTTTAAGAGTGTTTTTGTGAAATTTCCAACTGATCAGATAACCTCAAAATACATCATTCAAACTAGGCATGTTGCATACCAAAATGATCAGCTTAAAGCTAAGAATAAAGTACAGAAAGAAAAATAAGCATTTTATTAAAAATAAGCTCAAAATCATAAAATTTCCAAAAATAAACATCAAAAGTCAAAATCTAGTACTCCAGATTTTTTTTAAATTGTCAAACCAAGCCAATTAGAAGCCATATTTTAGCATTGTCGTTAATTATCATTTAAAGGGAGAGGTTTATTGAAGATTTGTTGAGATTATAACCTAAGTTTTGAAAAATATTTTTTGTGACCTGTGATTGGTCAAGTCAAGTTTTAACATTTATAATTTTGAAAATTAGTCACGACTCAAAGTAAATACATCTAATGAATTGGAAATTAAAAATCTTAATGGAAATAAAAATTTTATAAATAACAAAAAAGGTATCGAAAATAAAATAAAAAGTGTGTGCTCCGAAAGGTAAAGGTAAAACACCTACCTGCGTCTAAATAAAGTGCCAATTAGTGCAACGCAATCAGTATCCTGGTTTTTCAAGAGGAATATTCAAGAATTCAGACCGTATCAAAACAAAACATCACCATTGTAACGAGTCACTTTACCGACTTGAAGACAGCGTGTCAACAGAGAACTTCAGGCTGTTTCGACAGGACTTTTCGTTTGAGAAGAACGGTCGCGTGGTTGCAACCAAACTTTCGTCGTCAATTGGGATTAGTACAAAGGTAAAAGCTTTTATCAAATTCTAAATAAAGGATATTAGGCACAGAAGTGTCAACTTATTTATTTCTATCATAAAATTCGTCTTCGTCATAAAAATTTTTCAATTTGAACAAAAATTTTCATAAAAGTAAAAACATTGATTATTGTCAAGTTAAAAATCTAAAGGCCGATTAGCATAAGTTATTTTAAGAGATATTGTTCACCACTTAGTTAATAAGAACTTCAACCCAGGTCAAAACTTCAAATTTCAAATAAAAAGTTTCTATTCAAACATTTCTGACCAAACTTGTGTATTATTTATTTGCTTTCCGATATTTGTAAAAAGTAAACTTGAACCGTCTTCTTCCCTGAGCAGAGTCAATCCTCCTGGTGTGGAAATCGTGCTGAGAATGCCTGTGTTGTGCATATAGAGGTGGAAAATAAATTTTGACAGCACTCGTGCTGCCTGGCGCCCCAAGGCTACCTCGCATCTTACAACATACATACAACATACACAGTACAGTGCACATACACAGTACAGTGCAATATATATGTAGCGATAGTCAAGCGGCCCTCAAGGCCCTTGCATCAGTCCGGACCAAGTCAAAACTGCAAACACGCACTCTGTGAACTTGGCTCATCCAACTGGGTCAAGCTTCTCTGGGTGCCTGGACACAGCAACATCGAGGGTAACGAGCGGGCAGATGCTCTGGCCAGGGGGGCTCTCAGGGGCCCCTACTGGGCCCGGAGCCGGCCCTCGGCTACCCTAGGTCAAACGCCAAGAAGTCAATAGAAAGCTGGACTCGTTCCCAGTTCGTTGATTTCTGGGTCTCCTATCCGGGGCTCAGGTAAGCGAAGCTCCTTATCTCGAGGCCCTTGCCGAAGCAAGCAGAACAAATCCTGCGACTAAGCAGGAAACATGTCAGAATCATGGTAGGTCTTTTGACTGGACACGGCTCTTTTAGAAGACACCTGCACACTATAATAGGGGTGGTGGACAACCCCGACTGCAGGTTTTGCGGGGACGAGGAAGAAACTTCTATCTACGTCCTAACTTCCTGCCCTAGTCTTATGAACTTGAGGCACAAACACTTTGGTATCGGCTTTCCGGTGTTGGAGGAAATAAGGAACGCCCCCACAGGTAGGATTCTGGCCTTTGGATTAGAATCCGGCCTAAACGGGGGAACTCCATAATTTTGTAGCGGTAGCACAATGGGCCACAGGGCCTGAGTGCAGCGACTTTAGGTTGCCCCGTTAAAAGAAGAAGAAGAAGAACGCAAGGACGCTTCCAAGACAGGTTCGGTTTTAACGTTGGGTTGGGATAATTGGAAATAGAACTATTGGTCCCATATTTTTTTATGGTTCTTTAACTGGTGAAAGGTATCTTGAGTTCCTTCCTCCAAAATGAAATACAAAATGAAATTAACAATCTACCCCAGGATTTAAAAAATAATATGTACTTTCATGAAGATCTACCACCACACAATTCCCATATCGTTCGCGATTACCTAAATGAAACGAAGAATGGTGGATTGGCACCAATGGTCCAGTTAGGTGGCCACCTAGGTCACCTGATCCAACTCCCCTAGATTTTTATTTGTGGGGATTTTTTAAAAATAAAATTTACTCCAGAGCAACAACATTAGAAGACTTGCGTAGTAGAGTAACTCAAGCATTCCAAGAAATTTCGAACGATGAGTTAAGAAATATTGTTTGGTGTACTTCAAATAGGACACACCTTTGTGTTGCGGAGAACGGGAATCATATTGAACACATAATTGGACATTGACAATGAAATTAAAAACATTTTACGTTAGCACTTTCAAAATTTATTTTTAATTAATTTTTTAATAATAATTTTGTTCAAGTTATCGTGTACTGATTTTGTGTGTCATGTTTTTGTTCGCAACCTTGTTTATTATTTTACCTTGTAGGTAGATAGGTAGTTTAGTACATTGTTTCATTAAAATGAATTAAAGGTATGCAATGAAGAATAAGGACCTATTTTTGAATTATTTAATTTTTTACTGTTAAATAGAAATAGAACTAGAGATATCGCATATTGTCGTATTCGAAATACAATTCTCTATCTATTGTTGTGGATGGTCCATACACGTTCCATTAAAAAAATAAATGACTTTCTTATCAAAAACCAACACTTTAAAATTTATTGGCCCACAATACACAATGTCAGTGGAGATAAATAAATGTTACCCCAGTCACAGCCTTCTGGGTTGAAAAATGAAATTAAAAAGATTTAAAATTATTTTTGAAAAAAAAAATGAAAATTTCACAACGTGATCAGATAGAATTTGGTCCGTAGATTCCAAAAATACAAAAATATACAGGGTGTTCCATTTAGAAAAATCGAAACCGGAAGTCGGCCATTTTGGCTGCACATGTCACTAAATCGGAAAATAAGTATTATATACACGTTCCAAATTTGAAAGTTGGTTTATAAACAAAGGAGCTATAGGCCTGGGCCGGTTCTCGTGGCCAACAGGTATTTTATCAAAAATGCTGGCAGAATACTGGGAAAGTTCGTGTTTTAAACATTATTTACGAACAACAGAGGCGTCTTGGCTACGCAAATAATGCAAATACATTTCATATTTTAAAGTTTTCTTCGTAATTATTAATGCATGTAAACCGTGGATATGTCGGATTATTTAAAATTAAGAGCTTTACAAATTTTATATTTTTCGCTTTTTTTTATTTAAGACGTTTTTTAAGAAAACTGATTTATACCTCTAATTTTACGTTAAATTATTATATTTCCTATTTTTCGAGGTCTGTATTGGCTCTAACGCTTTCTTAAATACAAACTGTACATATATCAGTCCCTTGTAAATTTTGTGCCCCATGAGAATGGTCTTTAGTGAATTTTCCGAGATATTCAATGTTCTTGGGAATATTAAAAAAAACTAAAAAATTGCACCTTAGGGAGTGGTTTTTAGGTGGTTAGATCATTAGTACTATATGGGACTTTTAGTCAACTAAAAAGGATCCATTTAGGAAAAACAATCTCGCTAAAATCAGCTTGCCCAAATTTGTTTTAGATTCAGGTCAAAATTCACTTAATTTGCAGAAGTAGTGGCATATTTGCAGAAGTAACTATGTAAGTTAAAGACATTATGTCTCTGAACTTCGTATACGTATCCAGGGCCAATTCTTTTCTAGTTAATACCTTACGTAAGCTAACATTTTAAAACATATATCAGGTGTTACGTTTAAACATGATATTATATTAGCCAAATATTATAAACTCCATTATATTCTTCTGAAACTCATTTATTATAACAACTTTCATTGAGAACGGCGTATTCAAATTTCCATTAAAACTAAAATAATATAGGTACATTGTTGTGGTGATTAGTTGATTAATTTACTACAATGAAATAAATATGTCACACATCACAAATTTTCCATTGTACGTCGTTTCTAAATTTATGTTCTAAAAGCTTTTAAATTCTATTATACTTTTGCCAACTCGCGGGCTTATTATTACAAAATTGCTATTCAGTATACATTTCATTATCGATTTACGCTTTTTCTTATACAACACTTCACGAAAACCAGTTCTAGTATATTACAGTATATTACAGGTCCCAATGAATACCTACTAGAAGAATGAAGGTGAATATCCCAGGATGTAAGATGTTTGGTAACTGACATCCAACTTGTGTCTACTGCGTTATTGATTTTTTATAGAATACGTTTCTAGATGTCCTGGCGAGTTGAAATATGCCACACTTAAATAGGAAACTTTGGAAAAATTCCAAAACCAAGAAAAACATATTATAGATCGATATTGAGATGAACTGGTGAGGCAGTGCGCCTAACAAGCAACCGCGATAGATGCTGTTGGACGTACCATCCAGCAAACAGAGGTCAACCAGAAAAATCGTGGATCACAAAACATCTGCCAAGACGTTATGAATACGAAGAAGATAGGAATATGCACACATTTAAGCATTATGTTTGTGGTGTTCATAGCCTAACGTGACTTTGAGAAGTTAGCCGCAGAGAGAATAATAAAATTTCGTTGAGTACCTAATCTGCTATTGGTTCATTCAAACCGATCGAGATTAAATTACACAGCCCCACAAAAAAAATGTTCAGACCAGCGGACCAGACCCATGTATCTCTATGTATTTTCGGTCGCTGAATCCGAATCCGTAGTCAAAAAAAATCGTACACCACCAAAATCACTAGCTAGAGCCAAAAAATACCCCTGAAATGGGGTAAAAAGAAGATTAAGCTACGAGAATAGTTATTACATCTTAATCAATCGAATTACACAAATTAAGGTTAAACAGCAGCGTACATACAATAGATATGAAGTACACCACAGGAAGGGGCGAAAACTAGCCCCCATGTATTAAAAAATCGAGCCAAAACAGCAATGACTGCTGAAAAAGCTCGAAATGTCTAAGTTTTGTTAAAGTGATAAGAAACTGCATCGGGTCCGACGTAATCTTCATAAAATACCCCTATAGGGCACGAGAAAAACAAGAAAAAAGTAAAATCCAACAGGAAATTGCGTAGGACACTAAAATATAGCTAGAAACTTACCCTCAGAGGGTGTTTCAAGATTCAACTTGAAAAAAGCTGCAGTGACCCTCGAAAAAGCTCGATACTCCGGAGATTTGTAAAGATGAGAAGAGTCGGCGGTAGTTTTGGCTCTGCCAAAAATCACCTCTTATCTTAAATAACACAGAAAAAACAAGAAAAAACATTTATCCAAAAGTATTTCCATTTTTATGGATGCTATGATTGGTTAAACTTGCGTAGTACTCAGAGTTAGACTTAGAAAGTCACGTACCACTGTTGTTATTCAATTCCACTCGCCTAGGGGGTGAAAACTACCCCCTGTGTAAGAAACAATTATAAGAAGTTACAATGACTTCTGAAAAAACTCGAAACTTCATAGAATCCATAAAAATGTAAATCTCTCTGTTTTTCCAGCATTTTACGGATGTAGGGATGGGATCTCGCAACCCCATAGGGGTAGTTTTCAAGCACAGCGTCGAGCATAGTCTAGTTTCTTCTCATTTCCACACAACGCAAGTGTTTCGGATTTTTATAGAAGTCACTGTTATTTGTACTTCTACATTCTGACCAATATTATGTAGCATTGCAATCTTTACATTCAATTTCACATACACCTGATTTATTACATTTATTTATTTTTCTGTATTGTTAACCATAATTTTTCCTAAATTTATTTTATTCATACTTATTACTAACCAACTAAATTATTTAAAACCCCTTACCGCATACCGTCCCATATATGACACAATGAGTTATTTTCAGTGTATTTGGTGCTATCTACTATAATATCATTAGAATATCCTGCCCATATTAATAAACAAGCTCTTACAGACATATTATGTAAACATTACTAGCAACTAAATACATTATATGAACTAATATGATCACTATTGTTCAATGACTGCCTCAGTAACAGCTGATCTTTTCTAACCGTCAATTTGTAAACTAATTAGGTTGTGTTTTTGGTGAATATTTTTCAACAAATTAAATATTGTGAGGAAGTTTGACTATAATCAAGTGGTGTACAAGTGAAATAAAGCAGTTATGTTTTTTAGACATCATTATTTGTAGTAAATTATATGTATGTGCCATATATGGCACGGCATGCAGTAAAGGAATCGGATAAAAATACTGAACTTTGTTTTCAGTTGAATTATCCTCTTCAGAAATAATGGATATGAGAAAATTTTATGGGCACGTAGTAGATATACCGATTAGTAATGTTAATAAAAAAGATGATCTGTCGTACGATGATCATCCGACAGCTCAATACGGTGCTATTGAGGAAACTGATTATGCTGAAAGAGAGGACGAAGAAAACAACCCGGATAATAAGGATGAATTCCTCTAAGTTATTTTGTAAAGGCACCCAAACAAGCCAAAACCTCCGATTTGGACATAATCAGATCTTTTAGTGCATGAGAAAGATATACAATTTCTTAGAAATAATAAACTGCGTCAATAAATTGAGGACCAGGTTTTCAAATTTTTCTTCGCCCATTAAAATATTTAATATGGGAGTTAGCAGTGGTGAAAGCAGGCACGCATTGCAAATATCTCGATTTTCCTGGAATTTTTTTTGTATTCTGTAGAAAGTGCCAAATTTAATGTATGATATGTCACACACAGAATGAACATTATATAATGTCCTTGTTGCATGGTGAGCCATACACAGTAGTGGCATTGTAAAATATTGAGTCGATGCCAATGTAAGGTAGAAGAGAAGAGAAATGGACAAATAATATGCTGAAAAGAAACAGATTTAACTTACGCTGTTGCCATTTTTCTTTTTAGCTATATGCAAAAAAAATGTTTTGATTCAAGAATATATTGGTTTATATATACGCAAATAAATAAATTCTTTATATAAAACAAGTACTTTTGTTTCAAGAATAATTAATTTACTACCAACTTTTGATTACTTGCCACAAATGTATTTGTTTTATATAAAAAATTCATTTATTTGCATATATATGTATAAACCATCTATTCTTGAATCAAACCATTTTTTTTCAGTGAGCTTTTAGTCGTCGACGGAACTTTTAACATGCTTAGGTGCCTGGCATAGATGTTAATATATCGCTTTCTTTCACGTACATTATTTTGCTATTTATATTTCATTCTATCTTATTATAGGGATCGACCCAAGATTTCTAGCTGCCACTAGTGTATGGCACAAACCATTTTTCCTGTAAATAGTGTGTCTAAATACACTGAATTTAAAATTTTCATCAAAATTACAAAAATCATGCATGCAGTAAGGGGTTACGTTTTTTACATTTTTTTTGACTACATGGAAGAAAACTATATTTAGTACATTTGTTAGGCGCAGTGAAAAATTCCCTTTGAAGCATTTCTTGCTGTTTGTTTTGATGATGATCCATTATTTCTTTCAGCCTGTTTAATTATACTTTCCTACGACTATTGAATAATTCATTTATTACAGATGTGTCTTAGAACAAGTAATGGGGCTCATTACCCACAGCCCTGGGTAATAATTCATTACTCAATGAGTTAGAATCAATCACAAGAGTTCATTTTCATTATTCAACAGTTGTGGAGCAATCAAAAAGACGATTTAAAGTTCAAGAATATCGCGTATGCCACCACTCAATTCAATCTGTCATGCAAATATCAATATATGTCATGTACATCTAGACTTCTTTAAATTTTAAAATTACTAGAAGTTTTTTTTTAACTAATTTGCACAAGTTTGTTGTGAGAAAATGATCCATGCGATGAGTGGTCGTAGAAAAAGTATAGTATTCTACCCGCGTGTACTAGCTATTACTCGCTCGAATAAATTACAACGCTCTCCTTCGGCTCGTGTCGTAAACATCATCCTCATGAGTAATAGCCAACATTACACTCTCGTTGAGAGTGTACCGTATGCTATTAATTGGATACCAAAATAGTTTTCTTCTAATGAAAAGTTCGTAAATCTATGTATTAGACTATGAAAGCTTGAAAGTTTAATTTGCCATGTTCAATTTATCGCTACATATTTGTTAACATAAGGTGTTACCATGAAGATAAAATTTTAATAAGTAGAAAATATGAATTTTTTCCAAGATTAGGCGTTAAAATGTGAGAATTTGCAGAGGTAAGTATAGCAAGGAGGGAACTTTTTTATCTTTTGAAATAGCTCCCAAGCATATTGAGAAGAGATAAAGATAAAGCAGAGAGGTAACTTTTTTATTTGAAACTTTCTTTTCAAGAAAATCGCATGTGAATACAGAACGCCTTCGTGGATCAAACTACCAGTTTACCTACAATGATTTATATTCTTTTATTTTCTTCTTAGATTAACTCCGCGAGTTAGATCCCATTTTGACTGAAATTTGGCAAAAATCCATTTTACGTCAAGCAGACCGAGACCGCAGAAAATGATAGCCGTACTAAATTTTTTTTTTTTTTGGTATATTACACCCATCGCAAACACAATCCGGGGACACACATAAAGAGTGCAAATTGACAGTTTATTATCTGATTAAATCCCGAGTGCTTTAGCAGGAGGGATTTAATTTTTGATAATAAATTGAATAGAGTGGTCCAAAACCGCTGAGAGTCTTCACTATAAACAGTTCTTAGGCATGCTTCGACCAATCACATTATGCATAAGGACAGAGAGAGCACTACCAAAGTTCCGCCCCTATGTTCTATTTTAAGTTGATCAAAGAGAAATGAAATGTTTTGGTACCGCCATCTAGTAACAGTAACGCTAAACGCTACATACAGAGAATTGCCAAACAGTGTATTATACAAGAATTATTATATAAAGTGTTTGTTTAATTCCTATTTTCAATTTAAGGAATGTAAAAATTAGGTTATGGTTGTTTAGTAAAGCAGGGGGTATTTATACTTTGAGAGTTGAGTTGGAATAAGTATAATGAATTATTGTAATGTAGGGTACAGTGATGGATTACCGTGTTCAACGTGAAATAATTGACTTGCCTGCTCGATAGGCATTTGTATATAATTTGTGATAATTACTACCATGCAATTACGTTATTATAATCCATTGAAAGCTGTACATAACTTGTTCCTAGCATAGATATTCCACACACCCTTGTGAGTTGTCAATTTATGTGATCTGTTTATGTTATGTTTGTATTATTATATTACTACGTATATAATAGCGATACATTTTTCGTGTTGGTACTGTCAAAAATCGATCTAGGTTAGTTTTCCACTAATTTACATTTGATTGGTGCAATGTTGTGAAAAAACGAGCTTTCATTGACCATCACGTTTGTTGAAACTGTACTAACGATTGGTGACTATAAATGATTAGAAAATGCTTTTGTACCTTGTATTGATGTTTTCTTTATTATAAATTGGTTCATTACAAAATACGTAACTTATACATCAAAATGTGAAAAATATATCTGACAGATTTCAATACTGTCAACTGGTGGATAATTAAATGTTTACCTATTTGCAACAACGTTGATGAGTGAAATAATAACTGTAAAACCCTTCCACTCAGTCACATATATCATGTTTTGTTTTTTGAAATGTTTTCCCAAAACAAGACTTGTGCTCCTACATTTTATCTATATTTTTTTCTAGAGTTATGAATAGAATAGAATAGAGTAGAGTAGAGCAGAGCAGAGCAGAGTAGAGTAGAGTTGACTAGACTAGACTAGAGTAGAGTAGGGTAGAGTAGGGTAGAGTAAATTTTATCTATATTTTTTTTCTAGAGTTATGAATAGAATAGAATAGAATAGAGTAGAATAGAGTAGGGTAGAGCAGAGCAGAGCAGAGTAGAGTAGAGTAGAGTCAGTAGAGTACAGTACAGTACAGTACAGTACAGTAGAATAGAGTAGAGTAGAGTAGAGTAAACTGGAATGGAATGGAATGGAATGGAATGGAATGGAATGGAATGGAATGGAATAGAATAAAATAGAATAGAATAGAGTATAGAGTAGAGTAGAGTAGACTGGAATGGAATGGAATGGAACGGAATAGAATAAAATAGAGTAGAGTAGAGTAGAGTAGACTAGAATGGAATGGAATCGCAATTTGTCTATTTTTGTGTTAGAGCGAGTTAAACGAAAAAAAAAATTATTTTAATCTACAAGAGAGCACATGGGCGGGTATGTGTCAAATTTCATGCTTAAAAACATCCCTCTCCCTGTTCGCCCGTTTGGGGGCGGGGGAATCTCTTTTTGAAAACCGTCGAATACGTGTCCTTATTTCATCAGAAGAGCCCGTCGCTGGAATATCATGTTTCCGACTTACGCGATTTCATAGATACGGGTATCCTTTAGACCATCTACCACCCCCGTTTTCAAACAGCACAAAAAGCGAAAATCGAAATTTCGTCTTACCCGTATCTAATAGATTTCAACAAAAAATATTTCTGGCAAATTTCACGCATCTAGATATAACCGTTTCCGAAAAAGCCTAAAATTTCAACCCCCCTTTTCCCCCTCGAATTTCGAAAAATCCCTTCTTAGTGGATGCCTACGCCATCCGAGGAACCTCTATGCAAAATTTGAAGTTTCTAGACCCAGCGGTTTGAGCTGTGCGTTGATGCGTTGATTGATCAGTGAGTCAGTCAGTCAGGGTATTCTTTTATATATATAGACTTAACTTGTTATATAAAGTTGATCCATGTAGTAGGGATTCGATTTGTACAGTTCTAACCTGTGTGTAGAATATTGCAAATTAAACCCATGTCGTGTGGCATAATCATGGTGATAATTTTGAAAGATAAATTTATCTGGATTCTTTTTTTACAATTGTTAATATTTCTAAGATATATAGACATGGAAACGTTAAAATTTTCTCATTTATAAATGTGTCTTTACAGAATGCCCTGTAATCTAATCCAAATATATAGCGTACAGCTCTTTTTTGCAATATGAACACATTGAACAACACGGTTCGCTAAATTAGAACAGCTCCAAAAAATTACTCCATACCTAATACGACTTTCAAAGTTAGCAAAATAAAATGTTTTTGCAGTATCCCTGTTGGCTATCGGAGATAGACGTTTAATAGCAAAACAACTACTTGCTCACTTGTTACAAATATACAAATATAATTAATATGTGATTTCAATATGTATTCCAAGTAATTTAAAGTCTTTCATCTGAGAAATAGTTTTATGTTCGAACCGAATAAGAGGGCTAGCAGTGTAATTTGAACCTATAGGACGAAACTGCATAAAATAGTTATTTAAAATTTATATGTCAAACTTTGACAAGTTACAAACGTCTTTGCTAGTTTACAGAAAGATATTAGTATATTTTCATCATGAATAGTGATAGTGACCTAGAAATACTTACTCCTCCAGAAATTACAGATGTGGCAAATAATGTCATACTAAATTTACTGCCGGATAAGTCTCGGAATAAATATGAAGGAAGTTATAAACGATTCATGGATTATTGTATGGACAAATATGTGAAGAGTTTTTCAGAGAATGTGTTAATTGCTTATTTTGCTGAATTATCTAAAAGTATGAAGAGTTCTACACTTTGGTCAGTTTATTCCATGTGGAAGGCAACTATGAATATTAAAAATAACGTAAACGTAGGAAGATATTTAAAACTGCGGGCTTTTTTAAAACGTAAATCCGAAGGCTACAAAGAAAAGAAGTCTCGAGTTTTCGAAAAACAAGATATTGCAAAATTTATACTGGAGGCTCCAGACAATTATTATTTATTAGCAAAAGTAAGTTCTATATATATATATTTATTCTATTTACTTATGGTAAAAGCACTTATAATTTTTTTTTTTTAGGTTATATTAATTTTTGGAGTTGCCGGTGCTTGTCGATGCAACGAATTATTGAATTTGAAATTAGAAAATATTGAAGATATAAACAATAAACTATTGGTATTCCTCCTAAAATAGACGAAGAATTCAAGAAATTTCGTAATAACGAAATATTTTGATATCGTTAGAAAGTGTGTAGCTCTCCGTCCGATTGAATTAAAGGACACAAGATTTTTTTTTAAATACACAAACGGTAAATCTGTAAAACAGTAAGTCGGTATCAATAAATTTGGTAGCATACCCCAAGAGCTAGCTGCTTATTTAAAATTGCCAAACATTAAAGAATATCCTGGACCCTCCTTCCGTAGAACTTCCGCCACTTCACTTGTAAATTCTGGAGGTGACATCACAATGTTGAAGAGACATGGGGGTTGGAAGTCCTCAACTGTAGCCGAGGGTTATACTGAGGACTCAGTAGCAAGCAAAAAAAAAATTTTAACAAATGTAGTATCTAATACTGACGCAAATCAAACCAGTAATATGATCAATGTTAGTAGAAAGGTAGGAGAAGAGGAGAAAGGAAGGATCCTTATACAAAATTGTACTCATTTTACTGTAAATGTTAATAATAACTAAATGTCTGTTGGAAATGTTATTTAATTACTGTGTCTAAATAAATGTTACCAAAAAGTATCAAATATTTACTTGTACTGATGTCCAATCACTTTCCCTGCCTAGGCAGGGAAAGTGACACTTTGCTGGTTGACATTAGTCAGCAAAGTTAGTACTTTGCTGTCAATCGGCGAAAAAAGATTTTTCCCTGTTTATTATTAAACGGTATTTGTAAAATATTGTGAAACTGACAACAAATTGGAACTTAAATTTTCAATTGCCAGAGCTATATTTTTATCACTGTTGCAATTGTAATATCGTCCGCAAATGCACAATGGAAAGATGTTACATATTGGTTTATGTTATTTATATATAATAGAAATAACAAAGGCCCCAGAATACTGCCTAATGTCAAGTTTAGTAGACTTTGCACCAAAATAATCAACAAATTGTTTCCTGTTCGTAAGGTAAGATTTAAGAAGGCTATTACATTGACCACGTAGACCATAACATTCTAGTTTACTTAGAAGAATGTCATGATCTACGCAGTCAAATGCTTTTGAAAGATCGATATAAATTGCAACAACCTTTTTTCCCATGTCTAAATTAGAGTACACATAACCTAAATAGCTCAGTAATGCTGTAGACGTAGAATGATCTTTTCTAAAACCGTGTTGACTAGCAGAAAATATATTTTTTCTTTCTAGAAAGTTAACTATTTCATTAAAAATACTTCTTTCAAATACTTTTGAAAATACTGTTAATAGATGTAATTTGTAATATTCCGAGGGTCGTTTTTTTTAAACAAGCAAATGATTTTTGAAATTTTTAAGAAATCAGGATAAGTTCCTAAAGTAAGACAAGAATTTATAATATGATAGAGGAATTGCCAACAACTGACCACACCTTTTTATTATTGTAGTGAAAATATTATCATGACCGGTCGAATATGAATTTTTTAAATTATTAATGGCTTCAACTATTTCAGAAATGGTTATATTTTTTTAAAATATACTATTATTTGTTAAGGGGTATTTCTTTTCGTTTTTTTTTTATTATTTTGATTCGCTGAGGTAATAGATTTAGGTAAGTTGACAAAATATGAATTGAAATTGTTGGTTTACAATTATTTCTTGATTTTTGTTTATATTGTTATTATTTTTTATACTATTATTTATTATTTTCCAAACAGTTTTACATTTATTTTCAGAATTTTGAATAGTTTTATCAAAGTGCAATTTTTTGGATTGTCGTATTAGACGCCTATATATTTTAACCTCCCCACAATAAAATTGTGGGAGGTTACTACAATTAGTCCAAAATCGAAAATTGAGATAACATCAAATCTTTACGTTTTGAGGTCCCAGGAACCCAAAAAAGTTGTTTTTGAAAAATGTCTGTGTGTGTGTATGTGTGTGTGTGTGTGTGTGTGTGTGTGTGTGTGTGTGTGTGTGTGTGTGTGTGTGTGTGTGTGTGATAGCGGCGAAGCCACTAAACGGATTTGGATGAAACTTTGCATGAGGGTTTCTTTAGTGCTCCAGAAGATCTGAAAAGGTTTTGGTTGAGATCGGATTACGTTTGTTGCTGTTTTGGCACAACAAGTTGTTTATTTTATGATTACTTACAATTTGTAATCGAACCATTGAAAAGCAGTAAAAATTCCGATTTCAACGATATATCACACTTGCACTCTTTAGCTTTGGTTTCCGTGAAAAAAATTAAAAACCAAATAACACGCTTCTTGTGTAAAATATATTTTATAGTGGAACCACAGAATACAGTAACTGCACAGAGGCGAAGTCTTTGGCGGTTTCTTTCATTTGATGGCTCGTTTTCTGTGACCTTGCGTACCAGTTGCGTCTACACCACGGTGTATTAAATAGGTGGTCCGGCACTTTCCTATTATAATAATGGCTTCGTAAGTGCATGGTTTCTATTTACTTTAATAGATGGCGCGAGCAATAAGGTCCTACAATTACCTGGGCATGTGCATCGTATAACTAACACAACCTCAAATTTCAAGGTGTTTTCGTTTATTCTCATATTTAATGTTTGTATAGGCATTTTTAGTTTGGAGCCATACTGGCTCCAAGCAAATATTTAAAATTTCACGCAAATAATTTTTCAATATTGTTGATTAATAAAAATAGACTGCTAATTATAGGTTAGATTCCTAACCTGCAAAAGTGTCTTATTTTATTGTGACAAACTATTTAAAACTTCATACATATTACGTTGAACTTGACTTTGGTTGAAAGTACAGGAACCAGGCAGAAATTTTAATAATAGCTACGTAATACCTGTAAATCTTAAGAAATATATATTTTTGAGGTTAGCTGTGACGACACGTGCAATACTGCATGTAGTGTTACATATATTCTTTCGATGTTTTAATTTAGCTACTTAATGTCAGATGTCACTGGACTCTTGTCAAAAACAAGAAGCCGGGAATGTATGCAACACTGTATGTACGTATGCACAAAACCTGTAAAATTTTCTATCTATGCGTAAGTAATGAGAGAACTTATTGGTCCTGCCATCTATTACAAACTAGTTAGAACTTTATAAACATTACATTGAACTAGATTTTGGTCGAAACTATGGGAACCAGGCAGAAATTTTAATAATAGCTACGTAGTACTAAATTTTAAGAAATATATATTTTTGAGGTTAGCTATGACGTCATGTGCAGATCCCCATTTAAGGATACACTGAAAAGACAGTGCATTTCGAGTTGGATTGAAAAAGATTACGATTTGAATTGCTTATAATCGGCGCCTATTTTCAATTGAGTTGTACACTAGGTTTTATTTATGATAATTTTAATTCTCGGTTAATGTTTTCAATATCCCAAAATGAGTGGAAAAAAAAATTCACAAATCCAAACTTAACACGATAAACATCAACAGTGTCAAGATAAAAGTGAGGTTGATTGTTAAACAATTAAGAAATGGCGATGAGTATACAAATTTGGTTTTGGCGGGAAGGTTAGCCTTCGCCTCTGCATAGTTACTGTACTCATTGGTCTAACCTAACGTTCAATAGACTAGTATGTTAAAGCGTTAAAGCGTGCAGACTGTATGCTGAGTAAATTTGAGTGTCAAGTGCATCGAGACATTACAAGTTTTTTAGACGTTCATAAAGCCCACGGAAGGTGTGAGAAGCCTTCGTGAACCGCTCACAAGCCCTACAAGTATAAGCAATCTCACCGGAACGTTTTCGGTGAGTTTTTTCCAATAAAACTTCAAAAGTGACATATTTTAAAAACTATTTCCGCTACTTCCGCCATCCCGCCGGAAATTCTTCCGGCAACATAACCTAAAAATAGTACTACATAACTTAAAAATAATTTAAGACATTGGTACCAACCTAAAATATTTTTTCGAAAACTGTCAAAAACCAAATTCCCCCAGAAAAACATTGAAACCAAAAATTTGACAGCTTACTTCCCCGACCGATTTAGTGAAAAATCGGCCGAGGCCAGAAGATAAAACAAAATATATCAACTCAAACTTAAACGATCCACCATGAACACTACTCCGGCCACATCTGGCAGGGAAGCTGTCCACCAAGAGTTATATGGTTTTTCCAAAAGATGGCCATCCCTACCACCCATTACCAACGAACGGATGTTTTCGTTTAGTTGTTTCCCGTATCAATAATCAAAATTATTAAGGGCTCTTGCCTACGAACTTAGTTTTTATAGTGTTGTGTTTATTAACCTCCCCACAATAATTGTGGGAGGTTACTACAATTAATCCAAAATCGAAAATTGAGATAACGTCAAATCTTTACGATTTCGAGGTCCCGGAAACCCAAAAAAGTGGTTTGTAACTAATGCCTGTCTGTTAGCACGATAGCTACGAAGCTACTAAACGGATTTGGATGAAACTTTTACATGAGGGTTTCTTTAGTGCTCCAGAAGATCTGAAAAGGTTTTGGTTGAGATCGGATTACGTTTAGTGCCATTTTGGCACAAGTTGTTTATTTTATGATTACTTAGAATTTGTAATTGAACCATTAAAAAGCAGTATAAATTCCAATTTCAACGATATATCACACTTGCACCCTTTCGATTTGGTTTCCGTTAAAAAAATTAAAAATAATTCGTTATATGCGCACATATGACAGCATCCAAAAAATATTATTGGTATTATTGTTAGGGGAAAACGTATTTTGCCATCTGTCAAAAATATTTGGGTTGGTAACCTTTGTGAATGTTGATTTATAGCTTATGGTACGTGACGTCACAGCTAACCTCAAAAATATATATTTCTTAAGATTTAAGAATATTACGTAGCTGTTATTAAAATTTCTGCCTGGTTCCCGTACTTTCAACTAAAATCTAGTACAGTGTAATGTTTATGAAGTCCTAAATACTTTGTCCTAATAAAATAGGACTCTTTTTGTGGGTTAGAAATCTAACCTGTAATTAGCAATCTATTTTTTTATTAATCAATCATTTTTAGGTCACATGGTTTTGACAATTTTGACATTTTGCTTGAGGGACAACAACACGCAGTTTGCGTGGTTTTATATATTTTTTTCTGATTTTCTTGAGAAACTGTGTGTGTTTTCGTAATAATGTCATATAGTGAATATTATCCAACCCTTATGGGTGATGTAAAGTGTCGCTACGATGAGAAAATCAAAATAATAGACAATATTGACCCATACACCCTTGGAGTGGAGACTGGAGACCTTTCTGCAGATTTGTCTATTTTACCTTGTGTGTCCGTAATTAATATGGTAAATTACTTAGTGTCGACTCACAGCTTCTTCGCAGATCAGCAGTTAAAGGCATACAAATCTTTACAAGCATATAAATATTATGAGGCTGGATTTGTGCAAGAAGTTTGTGCAAGAAAGATAAACTCAAATGTATTCATTGTTATGGGCAAGGCAAGTTTACATTTAAATAACTAAGTGCTAGATTTCAGTGATAAGCTTGTTATATTATCCGTATGTAGTATTCAATAGACTCTGCCAGAAAGTGATTTCTTTACCTTTCTTCTAAGCTTTTTTACATTCAAAATAAACCTTATCTCACAATCGCACCTTGTCGCAAAAAAAGATGGTGTTTTATTTTTATTTCACATTTAAAACTGAGATTACTTCTTTGTTTACATTGGAATAGAAAGTTTGGTTATCCCTCAGGCAATATGGTCGACTTATCGTGACGTCATCCTAAGATGGTCTATATAGAAAAATTATTTGCATGAGTTTTTTAACTATCTGCTCGGAGTCACTGTGGCTCCAAGCTAAAAATGCGTAGTCAAACATTAAAAATGAGAATAAACTTGAAAAACTTAAACATGTTATGTCCCTAAATATATTTCATAACCTAAAAATCAACATTCGTAAAGGTTACCAACCCAAATATTTTTGACAATGTCAAAACTTATTTTAGTTGTTTTTTTTTAAGGTAATAATTGTTTATAGCCGTGTTCGGATATTACGTCTGATTGATGCGACACGTCACAATCGTTCATTGCAAATCGAGCTAACTGAGCTAAATCTTAAACGTTCGAATATTACAAAATAAAGGCCTCGGACGAAGCTCGACTTGCTCAACCTTTTTGATCGAGCAGGAAGATTTTAATTTGATGCATGCGTAGTCTGCTTGAACAGTCCATAATGTTATTGACTTGTTGAAGTTAGAGTGTCATTTGGGCTAAATTCTGTGTTATTATTTTTTTTTCATTATCCAATATTTTACAAAATCTTCGAAACGTTATCTGTTAATACCATTATAATATCCGGCAATTGATTAACATGCAACATAAACAAACATGAGAGGTTATGTTTTAACAGATTGCTTGTAGTCCGCTTCAGTTCGTTCGATATTTGTTGATGAAATAAATGGCTCCAAAGTCACGTGTAATTTATCTGTTTGCTTAGTGCTCTGATTTCCGATGTAATATCCAAATACAGCTGATAAGGATCCACCGTGTGGGGAGGTTCCAGCCGCTTCCAGTAGCTGCCGATTTTTTTATAATTCTTTTAGTAGTCATTATTTACAAGACCCATTTATTGCATATGATACAGTTCTTTTAATTTCTTAGAGGATACTCGTAGACTCAAAGTTAACTAGTTCTTGTTTTTATTAGTATTTATATTTTTTGTACTAAAGGGAAAGCAAATATTGTAATAATTTTCTCCGATGGTTATAAACGACAATAACTTATTATCTGCAGTTTCCTCTCTATATACGTCATTCCAGGTTTCAGCTTCTAGAATTTTTTTATATTATTTTTTGAAAAAGATCTTATTTTAATTTTCTGAACTGATTCTGTACCAAATATTTGAAAAGTAATTTTTTGGGCAGTATGGTCAGATAATCCAGTGTGAATAATATTTGCCTTATTTATACTATTTTCAAAATTTGTTAGAATGTAATCTACAGCAGTTTCAGAATTTTGACTTAATCTTGTTGGTTCGTTGAAAACTGATTTGATATAAAAAGAATTGACAAGATCTTTTAGTGCAGTTGTATCAGTATCTTCACTACAAAGGTAATTTATATTCAGGCCTCCACAAATTATAATTCTGTTTGTTTCATTTTTGCTAATGATCTTATTTAAGCATTCCTCAAATTTATTAAAACATAAAGGACCCCGTACGTTTTATATGGAAATCGGTCTTCCGGTGAAATTGACTGCAAATTTGGGAAATGCTTCATTTTGTATCCCTGATCAAAAGTCTCAATGGGGTCAAAGCTTGAAATGCCCATCTTTAGGCAGTACGGCCGTTTTTAAGGGGCAAAAACGGCAAAAATTCAATTTTTTTATGTACTGTGTTTAATTCTTGAATAGTCTCCTGAGTTGCTATATTATGGAGATACTTTGCATGTGTATGTGTTTTTTTGAGTCTATGTGTGAGTTTGTATTTTTGTATGTGTGCGTGGGAATACATGTATGCACGAATGAATGTTTGTTGCATTTATTAACTACAATATACATAGATACGATAGTTGCGATTCATGCATTGCCCATGTGTGAACACAACCTGGGACTAACCTAACCTAAAAAGTGTGACATTTCAACCCCCCCCCCCCCTAAATGTGCCATTAATACATGTATTAAGAAAAGTAAAGCTATATTAACATAAACCAGTAGATCACACTTATATTACATTTTACAAAAAAAAAAACATTTTTAATGTCAGCGGTAATACCATGATCTACCGGTTTATGTTAATATAGCTTTACTTTTTTTAATACATGTATTAATGGCACATTTAAGGGGGGTGTGGTTGAAATGTCACACTTTTTAGGTTAGGTTAGTCCCAGGTTATATTTGTGATTCACACATAGGCAATGCATGAATCGCAACTATCGTATCTATGTATATTGTAGTTAATAAATGCAACAAACATTCATTCGTGCATACATGTATTCCCACGCACACGCACACATACAAAAATACAAACTGACACATAGACTGAAAAAAACACATACAGATGCAAAGTATCTCAAGAATTAAACACAGTACATAAAAAAATTGAATTTTTGCCGTTTTTGCCCCTTAAAAACGGCCGTACTGCCTAAAGATGGGCATTTCAAGCTTTGACCCCATTGAGACTTTTGATCAGGGATACAAAATGAACCATTTCCCAAATTTTCAGTCAATTTCACCGGAAGACCGATTTCCATATGAAACGTGCGGGGTCCTTTACATCAGGATTTTGTGTTCTATAGATACATATTATAATTTATTTCAGACATTGTTAGTTTTACAGCAGCACACTCGAAAATCTTATCTATACTTAAATTTACAATATCTGATATTTCAACGATTGTGCAGGTGCTTTTTGACAATATGAACATTCCACCATGTAGGTATTGTTTTCTACAAAAAGAACTAACAATGTTGTAGCCTGGTATTTTTACATACTCTAATTCACTGGAAAGAATCCAACCTTCAGTAATACAAATTAAATCAACATTTTCAGATATCAAAAATAATTCCAATTCATCAAGTTTATTTTTTATACATTGCATGTTATGGTGTACCACCGTAAAGTAATTTTCTATGTGCTTATCAAAGTTACTTGAGTTTGGCTGTAATTTATTTTAGTTTTTATTAACTAAATTTGCTTTAAATACACTGAACAATTTATATCTTTGGCAGAATGATCTGTGTTGTAATTTGTTTTAAATTTTGAGTTATGGAGCTTGTACACTGATCTTCCATTTGACCGTAGGATTAACATTTGAAACATCGTATGATATTATAAAATTCTTTCACGGAACACTTTAACCAACCAACAAACAAATATCCTTGTGAAATAATTTTGTGAAAAGTCTTGGTGAATCCTCTGCTATTATGTTGCTGCTTTTTAAATAATTAATTTTGGTTAATATTTTAAACTTCTCATCTTTTTGAAACATATTTTGTTTAATAATATTGCCTTCCAGTATTTCGTTTTATATGTCAGTTCTTTCTAGGTGATAAATTCTAATTTTAGGATATTTTTTACTTGGGACTATTACAGTAAAATCCTTCCCCATAGAACGTTTAAGATTTGTTTTAATTGTTTGCATATGATCATTGTTTAAGCATTCCACGATTGCCTTCCCATTTCTAGAAGTTTTTATTTGGGTGATTCCTGCATCTAGGTCAACAGGATTAACGTTATCTTTTAATGTGTTTATATTGTATTTGTTTGTGTTTTGCTTCTAGTACAAGAACAGCTGAGTTATCTTTTTTAAGTATGTCGCTAAAACTAGGTTCTAACACTATCTCTTGTAGAGTATTTGATTTTCCAATATTTCCTGAAGTTTTCTTCGATTGTCTTAAAATTTGGCTATAACTTGCATCTAATTCGCATAATTTGTGTTTTAATAAACTGTTTACAGTTTGTAATTCATTTTCTAGCTTACTTGCATTTTCCAAATCTTGTTTGAGTCGATTTAATTCCAGTGTTAGCACTTGATGTTTCACTGTTTAAGCTCTCATATTTCAACTTTTTATTAAAATCAGCTTTGCATGTATCACAAAACCACATCAAATTGTAACAATCATTTATTAATTTACACCAAGAGTCTTTTAACTTTACACAACTAACATGGAAACGATTTGAACAAAACTCACATAAAATTAAGTTAGTATTTACTATAAAATTGTCGGAGCAATGATAACACACACTTACATCGTCCGCCATACTTGGCCTTTTTTTTTGGCCTATGTTAACCAGTTAATGTACCTCACGTAAATTGTAGTAATAAGTATATAACAATATTTAGCCTGGTCCTTGCCTATCTGTAACTATTTGAATTCCCCTACTTTTATATTGTGAATTCATAAATTATTAATTAAACTCTTACAATTTAATCATACAGAAGTTCCTTCAGTCAAACATGACATGTAAAGATTGTAATATAGCTCACGCGACAATTAAAATTAAGTGAAAATGCCCACCAAGCAGGTAAATCAATTATTACATCTATAGGCAAGAACGACATAGAGCAAACAAGTTAAACACACTCCATCTGGGATGATAAAAGGTAAAAAATATAATCAACTACAAAGTAACAATACGTTAATAATCAAAACTATGCAGGCCAGAAAGGCCAAGTATGGCGGACGATGCATATTACAACAATCATAACTCCATTTTCAAACTTCTTAAAATAAAAATAATAATTTAATAGGCAAATAAATTTGATCAAATAATTCTTAGCTACGTTGCCAAAAATAATACAGTTCGGATAAATTGGACAGTCTATTATCAAAGAATAATAGTCCGGTGATTTTAGATTCAAAAATAACGATTTCTCGGAAAGTTTTGGGACAAGCCAAAAATTAGTCTACCCCCTACAGAATTTCCTCAGGAATCCGAAAAAAATAGTGTTGACCACTCAAAATGGCGGCTTTAATGGTTATTTAACTTTTTGTAAACAAAATGGATTTTGCACCTTACTTGTTTGCTTATATCTTCGCTTCTAAAGGTCGTAGAAAAACGTTCGACCTGTCAATTTCTTCTTCATGGGTTCCCCTATAAGGTAGGTATATGCAAAAAATGAATTTTTGATTGTTAATACCATTTTATGACAAGAAACTGAAAAAATTGAATTTCTCAATCGTCAAACTTTGAAGTACTGTAGAAACAAATATAAAATCTGCATGTTAACGATATTATGATAAATAGTACATATTTTTACCCTTAATGAAATGTACTTTGTCCCGTTGCACAATATTAATTATTTTTTTGCAATTAATTTATAAAAAAAAATTCAAACTGTTATACTAAAAGATCATATTAATATTTTACAGTTCTGTTTCGGTAAAAACATTGTATTTGACTTACATTTACATCAAAAAGAATATTGCAAAAGAATTTTAATTTGCGACTTTTTATGCAAAAAATAAATTTTTCAACTTAAACAAATGTAAATATCTCAGTGAATTTTGCATAAAATTTATTGCAACTAACGGCATTTTAATTGTCATAAAAAAACACGAATTAAAAAAAAATTTGCTCTGATGCTTTGGAGCCGAGATATGAAGAATTCAGATTTTTTGCGATTGCGGCGAAATTTGAAAATATTTTTACTTGAAAATTTAACTGAATATACCTCAGAGTGTCTGTTATCACTTACAAAAAGTGCCATGTCTATATATCCAGATGGGCCATGGAAAGAGAAAATTGCATCCTTGGTGCTTGCGCTCACGCTAGACGCCAGTTTCCCCTCCCCCTTCACTGCTAGTGGCGTAGTTGGACAGTTTTACCGCGGCGGCATCTTTATTTCTCTCTTTCTCGGCTTCAGGTTTTTTTTTTAATGCAACTTATTTTTTTCTCAGCTGATGACAATGATTGTCTGTACGCAGAAATGCGAGACGAAACGGACAGCGAGTCCGACACAAGAAATCGACCTAAAAAAAACGAGGACAGAAAAATAAACTTTATTTTGTATATTCAATAAATTAATTTTTAAATACAAAATGTATACCTTTTTTATCCCCAATAAGAGAAAAAACTATTCACTCATCAATGTCTTATCAAATAAATTGTATGTAAACTTTACATATTTATTTTATGAAGCAACGTAATTAAATGATTGAAAAATAATCGAATAATTGGAAAGCTGAAAAATAAATAAGTAGAATTAAAAAAAAAACGTCCATCTACACTCATGAAGCCGAGAAAAAGAAATAAAGCTGCTGCCGCGGTAAAATTGTCCAACGCTAATAGCATCTGGCGTCTAGCATGAGCGCGAGCGCCAAGGATGCAATTTTCTCGATTTTTTCTTCATGGCCCATCTAGTTATATAGACATGGCACTTTTTGTAAGTGATAACATACCCTCTGAGGTATACTCAGTTAAATTTTCAAGTAAAAATATTTTCAAATTTCGCCGCAATCTCAAAAAATGTGAATTCTTCATATCTCGGCTCCAAAGCTTCGGAGCAATTTTTTTTTTAATTCGTGTTTTTTATGACAATTAAAATGCCGTTAGTTGCAATAAATTTTATGCAAAATCCACTGAGATATTTACATTTGTTTAAGTTGCAAAATTGATTTTTTGCGTAAAAAATTCGCAAATAATTGTTTTTGCAATATTCTTTTTGATTATGTAAATGTACGTCAAATACAATGTTTTTACCGTAAAATATTAATATGATCTTTTAGTATAACAGTTTTTCTTTTTATAAATTAATTGCAAAAAATATAATTAATATTTTGCAACGGGACAAAGTGCAATTCAATAAGGGTAAAGATATGTACTATTTCTCATAACATCGTTAACATGCAGATTTTATATTTGTTTCTACAGTACTTCAAAGTTCGACGATCCAGAAATTCAATTTTTTCAGTTTCTTGTCATAAAATGTTATTAACAATCAAAAATTCGTTCTTTGCATATAGGTACCTACCTTATAGGGGAACCCATGACGAAGAAATTGACAGGTCGAACGTTTTTCTACGAACTTTAGAAGCGAAGATATAAGCAAACAAGTATATAAGCGAACAAAAATAATAGTATCATATCACCGGACTATAATGTGATAATAAACTGTTGATTTACACTTTTTATATTACTAGGCTGTCGAAAAAATTTTATCAGTGGAATTCTAAACACTAGTGATTATTTATTTTGTTTGTGCCGTATGCATGTCCTAACTACAACCAATTTTTGTATTTTTGTCATGTACAAGTATTCCCTCATTTTTCACTCCCGTAAAACGTATGGTATAAATTCTTCGAGAGTGATAAAAATAGAACAATGTATCAGTACGTGCACATGTTAACATCTTATAACTTGCGATGTAATAACATGAACTGAACCGTAATCTTGTATTCGATCGAAAGTTATGAATTTTGTTGTTCGAATTCGGATTCGACAGTTGCGATCTATTTCTATCGTACATATCCTTTTATTTCCTTCCAGCTTTCGAGCCAATAATAGTGTAGATATACGGATCTAGATAATAAAGGTATATGTGCGACGGAATTTATCATTCGTATATTTATTTATGATTCTACAGATGATATCGGTAGGTAATATTATTTTCATGAATTTGAATTTTATTCAGCTCGAACTATTTATTACATTATGGTGCCGTTATTAACCAACACGGTGTTTGACCAAAATTACATCTGCATTCATCAGTGGCGGTTTCTCAATGGAGGTAACGGAGGCTGAGCTTCCTCAAGGTAACTTAAATCAAAATATTCAATATGTCATATTTTATATTTTTTAATAATAAAACGATTCTAATGATTTTGAACAAATTTAAGACATTCTGCTTTAGTTTAAAGTAATTGTAAATAAAGTACAGGGAAATTATATTTGGATATTAGGTATTGAGATTAAAATTAGCAATAAAATATATCAACTTGTAACAATATATCACCCCTCACAAACAAATGATAACCTAATTTTAGAATATATTGAAAATTTTGTAGAAAATATTAAATGTAAAGGTACAGTTGTAATAATTGGTGATTTTAATATTGACTACTCTAAAGATACTTTTTATGGAAAGAAAATAAAAGATATTGTATATCAAAATGGTTTATATCAGTTAGTAAATACCCCAACAAGAATAACAAACACGAGCTCTACGTTAATAGATTATATAATTACAAATGAGAAATAAATAAATTATGAAAATTGGCTAACTCCAAAGATAAGTGATCACAACATATTAAAAATTAAAATAAATACAAAACATCACACTGATACAAAACCATAAACTATACGAAAAAGTAGAATGATAAAAAGTTATAACACAGATGAATTCCAAGAAAAAATTATTAAAACACAATGGAACAGAAATACAACAGATGTAAATATAATGTCAGACAAATTAGTTACAGATATTGTAAATGTACTCAATGAAATTGCGCCAATTAAATAAATAAAAATTTACAATGACAGTCCTGAAAATGAATGGATTGACAGTGATATAAGAGAAAATATTAACATAAGAAATAAATTGTACAAAAAAGCTGTTTTAACAGGTAAAGAAGAGGACTGGGAAGAGTATAAACAAAAAAGAAACTTCGTTAAAAGTATGATAAGGAAAACTAAACAGGTATTTTATAAAAATGCAATTAGAAATGAAAAGGGTGCTGCGCTATGGAAACAATTTTAAAAAATGTTGCCTGAAAAAGGTGAAAAAATATCTGGTAATATAATTTTTGATGGTACTCTGGAAAAAGAAGAAAATGTTATTGCGGAAAAATGTAATCTGTACTTTAGATCCATTAATGTGCAAAAAAATAATTATATTCTAGGAGATGCAGAAAATATAAGTACCTTTGAAAAATTTGATATAATAACTATGAAAAGGTTAAGAGAAATTATTTATTCACTAAAGGAGACTACAGATCCTGAAAATATGATTGGTATCAAAGTTGTCAAAGATGCATTTGAAGTAATAGGAGATCGTTTTCTTGACTTAGTAAATACTTCGCTGACATATGGTATATTTCCTGGTGCATGGAAAACTTCCTACGTTATTCCAGTACCAAAGGTCACAAACTCATTGAAATGTGAAGACCACAGACCACAGTTAATATTTGAAAAAATTGTGGAAGTGGCAGTTAAAGACCAACTTATTAATTTTTGTGATAATAATAAAGTAATCGTTCAAAATCAGTCTGGGTTTCGCAAACATTATTCCTGTGAGTCTGCTATTATAAACATATGTGATGATTGGTTTAAATGTTTAGAAGATAATCAAGCGGTTTTAGTTATATTTCTTGACTTGAAACGATAAGTAGAGAATTGTTAAAATCCAAGTTAGAGGGAATGGGGCTGAGAAAGAATGTGTTAAACTGGTTTAAAAGTTACCTAAGCAACAGATCACAAAGAGTTAAATATAAAAATTCAATAACAAGTGACCTACAGATAGAACATGGTGTTCCTCAAGGAACTATTCTTGGTCCTATTCTATTCACTCTTTATATAAATGACATTGTTAAGTGTGTAAATGACTGTAAAATATCCATGTTTGCAGATGATACAATATTGTATATAAGTGGTAATGATCTTAACCAGATGTATGTAACTATAAATAAGGAATTAGCTGTAAATGGTTATCTGCAAATAGTCTAAGTCTAAATTTAAATAAAACAAAATACATGTTAATAGGAAAACATTAAAAGTTATCTAGTTTAAATGCAACAAACTTGCATGTTGAAATAAATAATTATAAGCTCGAAAAAGTTAAAGAAATTAAGTACTTGGGTATTATAATAGATAAGAACTTAAAATTTAAAAAACATTGTGACTATATATTGAATAAAATGTCAAAAAAGGTTAATTTTATGAGAAGAAAAGGTAATAGCTTAACAATGAACACAGAAATTTTATTATACAAATCAATAATAGGTCCACACATTGAATATTGCTCAAGTATTCTTTTCAATTTTAATCAAAACGAAATAGACAAACTACAAAAATTACAAAATAAATCTATAAGAACAATCCTTAAATGTAACAGATATACATCAATCGAAACTATGCTAGAAGTACTAAATTTCATGAATGTAAAGCAAAGAATAATATTTAAAACTTTAGATTTTATTTATAAGTTGAAGAACAAAAAAACTGCTATATACTTATGTGATAAAGTGAGACATGTAATTATTGTACATTCATATAACACAAGACAGAATAATGACTTTTTTATAGACACAGCAAAAACATCTCTATTAAATAAAACTATATTATACAAAGGTTTAAATATGTTTAATACTCTACCAACAGAAATAAAAAATTGTGAGAACTACTTTAAATTTAAAGAAAAGTTAAAAAACCACGTACTGAATACTTATGTATAAAGTTAAAAATGAATGTATGTTGTCTGCTTTGTTTAAACCATAGTATAAAATGTAACTGTTATTGAATGTAAATGGTTGATGGTATCAAATCTGTTGTATATTTGGTAATTCTATAAGTATAAGTACATTAAGCTAGTTAGTAAGTTAGTATATCTACATTATAGTTAGTACATTGTATTGTTTTTTGTATAGCAGAAGCTGCTAATAAAGTCTATCTATCTATCTATCTAATACTAATTCCTCTTAGGATAAAACACGCCGAAGATGCTACGCAGCTAGAAGTTCATGTCGTAGTTTCAGTTGATGCATTGAAGCCACCAATTTGTAAAACAAACCTGTACATTCAATTGTGACCGCACATACCGAGGATGCTAGTAGAGTGAACTGCTGTAGGGTGAACTCGTTGATATAAACAAATACAGTTACTATACAGTTACTATACTAATACGTTGAGGAATTTTGTTGTATTTGTTTATATCAATGTGTTGTGTTTTATTATTTAAATTTAATACGACAAAAGATAACTCACCTAAATAGTCCTGAGGATGTCAATAAATTGCGACAAAACGACAACTATTTAAAAAAGTTATTTTCCTAACACCTTTCTGGTCTATACCCGTCAACCCTTACCAGTAAATAATATTACTAACGGACGACGAATGGTCTTTGTAACCGTTGTCAGCAAACCTGGGACACACACAGAAATATGGGGTAATATTTGGTTAAATTAACACTAAACGTACTGCAATTTTCTTCCCTAGTATGTCGCTCTTCACCTTTAAAGGTTAATTTTTTAAGAAGGTTCTTTTGCCCTGAACTTTTAATCTGCCACATCTATCTATTGTAATACAATTTGGACAGTATACACAGCAAGTATTTGTGATTGGCGCCTTTCGTAGCTTATCTAGTTCGCCACGGGTGGAATGCTCCTAATACTTTTTACTTCTAATCTTTACATACATTTTTGTAATTTTAAATATTTTAAATTTCGTAGAGAAATTTTTAAATAAAAGTATTAGAGCGGGAGCTAGGTGGCTTTTTCGGCAGCTCATCGTTTTATGAACTTTGAGATATTTTTATGGTTTAATGGATGATAACGATTCATAAAATCGACTTCTGACGGGGCACCTTCAGTCAGGAGCGTCACGAACACTGTTTAAAAATCAGTGAAATCATGTCATTGTTACAAGGCCCATTTTTTTTGTTTGTACATTTTTTATGTTTAGAATGAATAAAATAAGATCGAAGTGTGGGCCGTCAGGAGGCGCAGCCAGAAAAGTACTAATGATACAATACATCTGAGGTACGGTACGGAGTCAAGTTAGCCGAAAGTGTTAAATTCCTGTACATTTAAGAGCCTATGGTACTTTTGTTGACACTAAGAACATTACGGGGAGGCTATTCTATTGTTGAAGGAGCTTATATTTACGTTTTAAAAAGGAGCCAGAACTTGTAACGATGAGTTTAGGGTTCTGAGATGAAATATGGGAAAAAAAATCCAATTTTCTTAAAAAATCCTAAACATTTTCTTTCTGGCTAGCCTTATTGACGGGAGTTTCTTTCTGGGAATTTTTTTCTGTGTTCGAAACATTTAAATAAACATGCTCAACCTTAAAATAGTTTGTAACGATCATGTTATATAACTCCGTTTTTTTACCTCTTTGACCTTTCTGGTTGCGCCCCTGAGGGCCCACACTTTCTGGCGATCTTATTTTATTCATTCTAAACACAAAATGTGTACAAACAAAAAAAATTGGCTTTGTAACGATGATATAATTTCACTGATTTTTATATCTTGAACCATGGCAAACTCGACGTGCTGACATATGCCAGAAGTCTATTTTGTCGTTATTTAAGTTCGATAGAATTAATCAGCGCATAGAAAATGCTTGTAACGATGAGTGTCCGAAAAAGCCACATATGTTTGATTCCTTTCGAAAAGAATTCAGAATTCAAAAACTATAAGTCAAGTTAACTGTGAATTTTTGAATTCTGAATTCTTTTCGAAAGGAATCAAACATATGTGGCTTTTTCGGACATGGTATGGAACATACATACCATATGGCCTTTGTGTGATAAATTTAGGTTTAGAGTTAGTTATTAGCAACTGAAATTAATATGGGCATTTTTAATCATTGCAACTAGATATTGACACTTAAAAAAAAATATGTCTAACAAACCACGGGACAATTGTGTAGTTCTGATCTCGTTAATAATTTGTTATATGCATCAAAGCATTTTAAATGATTTTACAAAATTTAACAAACTTACGTACATGATTTCTTATTTTACTTTCTTTTAAAGAGTTTTAGCGATATTTTAGAAACTTTATTTCTCATTATGTACATTAAGAATCTAATAGAAAATCGATGTTTAGTGAAATTATTCAATAACAAAATAAATATTTTCTACTCTCATTTAATGTGTTTAATTTTTATTTAATTTTAAATGTTTACACAAAAATGTTTCAAGCGATGCATTAAATATAAACCTTTTTGATCTCCTGCATTTTAAAACTTCAAAAGTGGCATTCAATTTTTTGTTTACTTTCTATTGAGTGTTTTCATTGAGCAACTAATGAAAGTTGAAAAGCAATATATTTCTAAAAATACAGTGATTGATTTTTTATCTGAATTTATATTAATATGACTATATTTTACACGGTTGGAAATAAAATAAGAAAATTAGAAATTGAAATATACCTGCGTGTGTTATAAAATATCGCCTCAATAGAAAGATATCTTTGTAAATATGCAGGAAAAATTAAAAATACCTTAAAGATGTTTAGAGGAAATACCTGTGAATATTATATAACATTTTTCTTTCATTTTCTAATCAATTTGCTAAATGAGATTACATTCACAGAGTTTGACTAAATTTAAACTTTAGAAGAACATGTAAATACTTGGTAGATAATTCCGAAAAAACTATCACTTTATAGTATGAAAAATATTTCAATAATATATTACCAGAGAAATCACAACCACTTTTCGTAAATAGCTAATTTTCAAAAAAGCAATTCATTATTTTAATCAGGCTGACACTCAAACTACAGAAAATAATAAATAGTAATATTAGTAATATTACGTGCATGGTGATGAGTACCTGCCTAAATTCATTCAATTTATGAGTTGATTTTTTTTATATTTACAGAGATAACTAAAGTTGTTAAAGTTAATATCATGTAAATAAAAAAATTCCCCGGTTGGCATGTATTTTTGTCAAAAGAAATTTTCCCAAAAATTGATTTTTTCTTGGGAGCAATAAAGCGAAAATACCTTTTTTGAATTCTCCATAAAGAGCAATGTTAAAAAAGGGCCTTTTTTGGCCCATCTGTGGTAAAGTGTGGAAGCTATCTTTTTTTACTAATTTTGGGATGCTGAAAACGAATTCGTCCCCGTTTTGACGAAAAATCTCCGGAACACATTAAAAAACTACCCATATTTGGGGGTAACATTGGAATTTTGCAGGAAATTCTCTTAAAATAATAAGTTTCGATAACTAAGTAGAAAAAGAAGTAAAAAAATCAAATTCACCCCTTTAACCCACCTTGCCATTCATTTACCACCTCTAAGAAGGTTGTAAGCTGCTATAACTACTATACAGTTATTTACATATTTTTATAAAAAATCATTGAGTGATTGCTATCAGAACATAATAATCTGATTACTTCTGAGTACCCTCATATGCCTCCTTACCCCAAAAAATACCTTAGTCGGGGGCAAAACTCCTGAGATATTTCTGAGTTAGTAATGTCTACGCCACATCCCCACCTCCCACAAAACGAGTAAATGATACGTTAATAATATATATATATTTTCAATAAATATTTAGGGATAATTTTTTGAAGTCACTGAGTTACTCTATTATGATAGAAATCCATGTAAGAGGCAATGAAGGATTTCTGTTTTCCTAAAAACGAATCGAAAGTCCCAAAATAGTTACTCCCACCCGTTTCGTGAGTAGATTTGGAATTTGAGGGGGCCATAAAATGTAAAAAGATTTCCATTCTAACAAACAAAAATTGTTTAAATAACTAAAGAATTTTTTTACTATAAAAATCAAACAACATTTTTTAAAGGGGATATTGACACCATACAACTCCCCAAAACGGGTGACAAATTCGTTTTCAGCACCCCAAAATTAGTAAAAAGATGGCTTCCACACTTTATCACGGATGGGCCAAAGAAGCTCTCTTTTTAACATTGCTCTTTACCTTAACTTTTAATCGCATTATTTTAGTTTTGTTTTTTTCTTTTCTGGAATCTTTTGGACATTATTTTCAGAAGAGAATATATATTTGGTAGAAAATCTAAAAATAATCAAAAATTCGTTATTATAGGTGTTAAAAAAGATATATTGAATAAGCAACTAATAATTAATTAAATTGAAATTTTATTTTGAAAATTTCAATGAAAGAAACTTATCCCATAAGAGTTACTAAGCACTGATTAAAATAAGGGAATATAACAATGTCATAAATAAATAATTATAGACAAAAAATAAATCAATAAATTTTAAAAATAAAAATGGCCCCAATTTAGATCATTAAGGGACACTATGACGAATAAAACTGCGTGGCCTATAACCTATAACCACAGTATTCAACAAATTGTACTCGTCAATAGGTTTTTTCTCACAGAAAATTATGTAATTGACAAGTAAAACTGTAAATATAAAATATGTCTAATATCATTTATCCAGTCGGTGAACAGCTATGTACTGTGGTTTTTCAAAGCTTCAGTTTTATTGCCAATTTACAAAGTCACTGATTACTTAGTATTACGTACTTAGTCGGGAGCCCCCCCGCCCGATCCTTGGGGACAATGTTTTTCATAAAAATTACAGCCTAAGAACAATTTAAGACATGTTCTAGAAAAAAAAACTGGCTGTACTTTCAAAATGGCGGCCATATGTTAAAAAAAACTGTTGCCAATGTTGTTCTTGTCATTTAACACAAAAACTAAAAAAGATGGACAAAAACTTTTTTCACAAAAAACAACGTCCATAAAATTTTTTACAATTTTATACCTATACAATATTTTGATAAGAGTTACCATTTTCCAGATAAATGAGTCCAAAATTAAGAAAACATGGAAATTCATATATCGGTAAATCATTTAGAGGAAATAACTGTGACAATTATTATAAGGCGTATAATATAACTTTATATTATTAACATAAAAATAAAATAAAATAAACTGAAAAAAAAAAAATAATAATAATAATATTATAATTTGCAGACATTTATCTCGAAAACGGTAACAGTGGTATCTGGAAAACGGTAGCTCCTATCCAAATATTGTATAGGAATAAAATTGTAGAAAATTTTGTCCACTTTGTTTTTTGTGCAGAAAGTTTTTCTTCATCTTTTTAAGTTTTTGTGTTAAATGACAAAAACAATATTTGCAATTTTTTTTTAATGGACGTCATTGCCAAAATTGTTCCTTGGGCTTTAATCTTTATGAAAAACATTGTCCTAAAGGATGGGGGGGGGGGGGTGCACGGACACTCCAGGGTGGGCTCCCGTAGTAACTCCTTTTAGTGTTTCGTTCAATTAGAAAATAAATAATATAATGAAACTGAAACTAAACTATACGTCCAAGGATATTTCATCAGTGTCAAAATTTTAAAAGTTTACTCTCAAGAATGTGCCAGTAAAAATATTGTAAGAACTTTACATGACTTGACTTTATCGTGTGTTTTATTATAAAACATGTTCAAAATCTTCCAATAATGTACTAATTTTGATGGCACTGCAATTATCAAATTTAATGCACAAGCGCACAAATATTTTAGAAATGTCCAATAAAACATTCTATTAATTACTGAAGGGTACTAGTAGGTATGGCTCCTGTTCAGACTACCACACCCATCTTAAACCACGTCTTCTTACACTGATGGTATATCCAAAACTTTGGCAATTATAGTTACATCATTCTACTTATCTGTATTATTGAGGGTGCAGATTTTTGCTGGTGCTGTAGTGAGCAAAAAAAATAGGACATCTATTTTTTTCTAATGTAAATCTGTCTCTATTTGCACACTTGCAATGAATTTTGACAAATAACTGACGTCAGAAAAATTAAAGTTGTACACAACTAGATTTTAGCAAAAATGCGTTAAAAGACTTGTCCCATTTTTTTTGCACGACAGTACCACTTTTTTACAAGTCTGCATTGTCGGTAAGTTCCAGAGTTATATAAAGCTGGACCAGTAATAATACAGACCTGTAAGGTGGAGTAATTTTTTTTAATTTCTCACCGAGGAAAGAGAATGTAGCTAATCAAGATCTGCATTTTTATTATGTCAGCTCCAATTCAACTGCAAAATCTTTTTATTCTTTTTTTGTATAATTTGCATTTTGGTTCTTTTTTTATATCAAAAGTACATATCTAAAGAAAACTTGACATAAACTTTCTTAAGAGTCTACCTGCTTAAAATTTACAGTTCTCAAAATGTAATGCTTCTTTTTATATGTAAAAAACCGCTGCCCAAGGAATCACTACTTCCACATCCAGATTTGCTATCCAAGTCTCTCACAACGAAAAGAATTTGTATGTGGGAATAGTTGTTTATGGAACTTTAATAATATAATATTTGAAATCGTCTACCTTAAAAACGATATCCCACATCGATAGTGGGGTGGGGGGTAGTGATAGAGAGGGGTGGTAGTGGGGATGGATGAGGTAAAAAATATTTTGTTCCCTTTGATTCTTGTACACATACTAAATCACAATTTTTTTATACACCCTTTATAATGGGGTGGGGGTGGTAATGGGGGTGGCTAATGCCAACAATTTTTTTGAGACCTTAGCTTCTCTTGTATATACCAAAAAAGTTAGACAGACAGACAGAATTTGTTTTTGCTCAAACTTAAAATCTCGACGTTTCATGACATTCTAAGCCTATTTGAACAACAAAATTTTTTTTAATTTTTTTTTTGTCGTTACTATGCTTCCACTGGATGTGGATGTAATTAAGAAAAAGGATTTCGCAGTTTGAAAGGGGTATTTTTAATTAAATAATCGATTTTTCTCTATTTTCTCGAGAAATATGGCATTTACAAAAAAATAGTTCAAATGAAAGTTGTTTCTGATAAAATTATCTTTAATTTTGTGTTTTTAAATTAATTTTATAGCAATAATTAACCGAAATACGGCCATTTTTCGATGGCGGGATGGCGGATGGAACTTTTTTCTAAAACAAGTTTTTTAAATGGACAAAATAAATTGACCATCTAGGTGATGCTATATATTAACGAAAGACAGCATTTTTGAAAGAACAATTAATTGCTGAGCAATTAGAATAACAAAATGCCAACATTTTGTTAACAAAAATGTGAAAACGCACATTAAATTGCTCAATCATAACTTCTTTGTTTTTTCTGATTTGGAAACAAATAAAAATCAGTTTAAAGATTAATTAATTATCTTTAATTTTGTTTTTTAGAACTTTTGATGGAAGTGTCACAGTTTCTAAGATATTCAACATTTTAAACTAAATATTTCATCCTAAAAACGGTCGGATGCCATCTATAAAATTAAATATCTCCGAATCAATCAACCCTACACAAATACTTAAACAAAATAGAATTATTCTCAGTTTATAAGCTTCATTTTTGATATGCACCATATTTTCTCTTAAACTAATATTTATTGAGATATTTGCAGAGAAACAAGAATGTTTGAAGATGAGCGTCTAGGTTACACTATATATTAACGAAAAACAGTACACGGTGTGCTTGAAGCAACGATAGGTATGGAAAAATACGAGCAGAAAATAAAACAAAAAAAACGGAAAAATGCATTTTTTTGTTTGTTTTAGCCTTAACTTTTTTTCGGGCACATTTAGGCATAGATATTCTACATAAAAGAAGCTGACGTTTTACCCGTTAATAACACAGCCACACAAAAAAAATAAAGTGTCTTGACCCCAGAAACTGACTAGGTAGACTTTATGTTTTTCGGGTCGCTGAATCCGAATCCGGGGTCCATTTGATCCCATGTCATCAGGTTTAAGGTCATTTGAAGGTCAAATTGAGATATGACCGTGAAAAATTCCGTAAAAAAGTATGTTTATGTTTTTGAGGTTGCTGGATCCGAATCCGGGGTTTATTTGATCCCATGTCATCAGGTTTAAGGTCATTTGAAGGTCAAATTGAGATATGACCATGAAAAATTCCGTAAAAAATGTATGTTTATGTTATTGCTGAATCCGAATCCGGGGTTTATTTGATCCCATGTCATCAGATCTAAGGTCATTTGAAGGTCAAATTGAGATATGACCGTGAAAAATTCCGTAAAAAATGTATGTCTATGTTTTTGAGGTTGCCGAATCTGAATCCGGGGTTTATTTGATACCATCATGTCAGAATTAAGGTCAAATGAAGGTCAAACATATGAAATTCAATAATACAATCTTTTTTGACCCCGGATTCTGAAAAAGCAGAAAATTTTACGTCCAAATACATCCTGAACAGTTTATGTAACCGATTTCTTAGGTCATTTGTTGGTTATCAAGCGGTCAAATGCTTATTTTCCATTTCTTAGCTGATATATCGATTGTAAATCGAAAACTTGCGTCTATGCACTAGTCATAGACGCAAGTTTTTGTGGTCGCTTATCACGATGCCGGTATCCATTTGATACCATGATGTATAAATTGAGGTAAAACGCTATAATTCGAATGATATAATTTTTTGGACCCTGAAAGATCATCTGCAGGTTAAATGCAGATTTCTTTTGAATCTTTCAGCTGAATTGTGAAACCGTCAGCATTAGCGTTACCCGATGTACACCACGAAGAGGTTGCGTGAACGGATTTTGTACATCATAATGGGCTTACTCCGTTGCCCGCCGTCACCGCGAGGAGGTGCCCTGGATGCAGACACAAGTGCTATGCTGATTTGGGTGTAAAGCTTGTTCCATGCAAAGAAATTTCATGATAAGTTGCAAAGCGAGAAAATGAGTTCCATAATTGCAGTGGCATGGTTTGGAGTTGTGAAGCTCAACAACTTTAATTATAAAGAACAGCTATAAGAGACTAAGTAATAAAATTATGGGGTTACTCGGTTATGGGATTATTGAGCAATGTGGTCATTCGAGTAAACGGATTCATCAGCTTTCATCGTCTGTAATCCCCATTTTATAGCTACGGGATCAGGTTTTTAGAGCTATTAGGTTATTAGGTTATTGAATTTTGATGCTATTGAATTCAGCAGATTTGGATTTAGGTCTTTGGACTTAAAAATGTAGTTTAAAACGTCTCAAAATAGTTTAATACCTCCATATGAAACCCAAAGTTCGGTTCGACCCAGATTAAGATGTATTTGGACGTAAGATTTTTTGTTTTTTGAGAATACGGGGTTAAAAAATTTATATCATTCGATTATGGCGTTTGACCTTCGATTGACCTTGGTTTATACGTTATGATATCAAATGGATACCGGGATCGTGATAAGCGACTACAAAAACTTAAAGGTCACTAGTCATAGACGCAAGTTTCCGATTTACAATCAATATATCAGCTAAGAAATGGAAAATAACCATTTGACCGCTTGGTAACCAACAAATGACCTAAGAAATCGGTTCCATGAACCGTTCAGGATGTATTTGGACGTAAAATTTTCTGCTTTTTCAGAATCCGGGGTCAAAAAAGATTGTATTATTGAATTTCATGTGTTTGACCTTCACTTGACCTTGATTCTGACATGACGGTATCAAATAAACCCCGGATTCGGATTCAGAAACCTCAAAAACGTAAACACAAACTTGTTGCGGAATTTTTCACGGTCCCATCTCAATTTGACCTCCAAATGATCTTAAACCTTATGACATGGGATCAAATAAACCCCGAATTCGGATTCAGCAACCTCAAAAACATAAACATAAATTTTTTACGGAATTTTTCACAGTCATATCTCAATTTGACCTTCAAATGACCTTAAACCTGATGACATGAGATCAAATGGACCCCGGATTCGGATTCAGCGACCCGAAAAACATAAAGTCTACCTAGTCAGTCTCTGGGGTCAAGACACTTTATTTTTTTTTTTGTGGCTGTGTAATCATTTTAACGGTAAAACGTCAGCTTTTTTTTATGCAGCAATGTCTATGCCTAAATGTACCCGAGAAAAGTTACAGGTTAAAATTTACAAAAATAAAAAATTTTGCATTTTTTCGTTTTTTTTTTGTTTTGTTTTCTGGCCGTTTTTGTAAAAAAAAAATGACTTCTGAAGGTGCCATTTCGATTGGAAATTTAATTCTCAACAACTTTTCTATTGACGTGTTTACAGGAAAAATGCATAGTTTTAGAGCAAAACTCAAAATAACAATAGGCTCATTTTATGAAAAATCGGTGAAACAATTTTTTTCCAACGGGATATTGTTCCTTTAAGTGTCTAAATAATACCATAATTTTTAAAAAAATTTTAAATTAATATTTAATAACATAAAAAATATTTTTACTTATTACGGCCGGTTTCAGAGCATCGTAACGGCTTAATGTTCGCCGCGCAGAGCTCTATTTTCAACATTAAATTGAAATTATTAATAATAGACATAGAGTTTCGGGAGTTCGGACTTTTTTATTTGAAATTCATTACTCTTTAAAAATCTTCCTTTAAATTTTCTTAAATATTAATAGTTTTCGAGTTATTTGCAAAAAACGAAACTCGTTATTTTTTCAATCTTCATTTGTTTGTAACTTTTGCAATTGTTTATATGCAGGTTTGAAACTTTTGCACATTTTTCTAGGTGTCATTCCGAATCCAATGAGCCCTCACTCATATGTTCACGGGCTTTATTAAGCATTAACACGGCTTTGAACTTGTGAACTAGTCTATATATCTCAATGCAGCGGTGGTGTATGTTTTGGTGAACAAATGCTCCTAAAAATTGTTAACAAATTTGTTTTTAGTAATTCCTATTTTAACTTTTCATAAGATTAATTTACTATAGATTGGATCATACATTTTGTTTTAAGAATGAATTATTTTCTTCCAATTGTCATTATCCATCCATCCAAAAAATGGTTCAATTATTTATTATTTAATTTATCCAATTTTATTTTTTAAACTGTTTATTTTTATTTAGATTAGGAATAGAATAACATTAATGATCTATTTTAATGGAAATGTATCGATCATTTTTTTTAATGCCATTTTTTTTTCATTCAAAATTGAAATTAATGATCCAAAAAAAAATGTGTTGATTAATATATTTCTGAATACACAATTTTTAAAATATGTATACAATTATAATAATTTTTATAATAATTTCTTATGGTCTTAAAAAATAATAAATTAAAATAATTGAAATTTTGTAAGTTAAAAAAATAAGTAATGTAAATATTTGTAATTGCCAATTTTTTTGAAATTAAGAAGAAAAATTATTTCAATTGTTAATGTGGAAAAAAAAATAATTTTCACTATTGCAAATATTCATTTTTGCAAATAATTTTTACTTCTACATTACGGATTAGTTTATTAATTTAATCGAACATGCATAAAAAAAACATTTTTTGCAACCTTGGTTCAAGTACGCGAATTTCGACTAATTTAAAACGATGTATCAAACAATTATTTCCCAACACTCCAATAATTCGTCTGCAAAATTTTCCAGCAAAAAAAATTTATATTTTGTACTTCATTTTACTTCCACGTCCAGTGGAAGTATAGTAACGACAAAAAAAATTTTAAAAATTTTTATTGTCCAAATAGGCTTAAAATGTCATGAAACGTCGAGATTTTAAATTTGAGCGAAAAAAAATTTTCTGTCTGTCTGTCGTCTGTCTGTCGGTCTGTCTGTCTGTCTGTAACTTTTTCTTGTGCGCACGTTTACTCTGGAACCGTTTAAGATATTGACTTGAAATTTGGTACACATATGTACTTTAACGAGATCTAGAACTAGATTATATTTTCATCTTGTTCCGTCGAAGGGTTGGGGGGGTAAATTGGGGTAAATTTGGGGTAAATAGGTCAATCAAGCAGGTAAGAGTCCATAAAATTGGTATTTAGTATATACAAGAGAAGCTAAGGTCTCAAAAAAAATTTTGGCATTAGCCACCCCCATTACCACCCCCACCCCCTTATTAAAGGGAATGAAAAAAAAAGTGATTTAGTGTATGTACAGGAACCAGAAATCTCAAAATATTTTTTTACTTCATCCACCCCCCACTATCACCCCCCCCCCACCCCACTACCGATGTGGGGTATCGTTTTATGGGTTTTTGGGGTAGAGGATTTCAAATATTATATTATTAAAGTTCCATAAACAATTATTTTCACATACAAAGTTCGTTGTGAGTGACTTGGATAGAGAAACTGGATGTGGAAGTAGTGATTCCTTGGGCAGCGGCTTTTAATTTATATCAATAATGTCAAACAAATAATTCTAAATTTAGTAGAAATCAGCAAGTGTTGACAGTAATAATAATTTCTTTCACTACAATTCAAAGAATAATTTTAAAAATATTTAGATCACGTAAACAAAATTCCATGTGTCTAATACCTATAACCAAAATGTACATAAAACGAAGCGTGTACAAGTATGTAGATTTCGCAATACACTCTTATTATGCTTGACCACAATTAAAAATTTTGTTAACAATTTGTAGGAGCATTTATTCACCAAAACATTCACAACCGTTGCATTGAGATATCGGGCATCTGCATCATGTACCCAACATAACCTTAAATTTTAAGTTTTTCAAGTTTATTCTCATTTTTAATGTTTGTATACGCATTTTTAGCTTGGAGCCGGTACTGGCTCTAAGCAAATATTTAAAAATTCGCGTAAATAATTTTTCAATATTGTTGATTAATAGAAATAGACTGTTAATTACAGGTTAGATTTCCAACCTACAAAAAGAGTCCTATTTTATTGGGACAAAGTATTTAGAACTTCATAAACATTACACTGAACTAGATTTTAGTTGAAAATACGGGAACCAGGCAGAAATTTTAATAATAGTTGCTTAATACCCTTAAATCTTAAGAAACACATATTTTTGAGGTTAGTTGTGACGTCACTTGCAGATGCCCTTACTGCCGTCATAAGGTGAAAAGCAGCATCTAGATATTTGTCATAAATGAGATTCTAATAATATATGAGCACCCAAGAGTTCTGCAGTTTAAAATATTATTAAAAAATTATAAAGTACAAAAACATAAGTGGATAAAAAGCAGCTGCATGATTTTCTTAATTAATATTTACTAGTTGGGAAAAAAACAAACGCCTTTGTTACTTTCCTCGCCAACCGACAATTTACAGATGGGCTATTCTCCTTATGACTTATGACGGCAGTATAGATGTGACGTATGCAACGCAGCAGCTACGAAACCATTTTATCTTTGTCGTACGCATTCTTTACTTCTTTTCAGTTATCGTGACGTCACAAGAGCAGTGTCTTACGTTTGGAAAAAAATTAAACAGGTAAATAAATTCATACCTGCTCGAAAATGATGGGTAAAAAAAAATTTCAAAAGCAAATGTTCAATATATTAAATAATGAACAGAATGGTATAAAAAAAATTTCGTTTCACCGTTCAAAGTGGTTTTAATTGAAAATAAAAAAATTAAAATTTTTATAACTTTTTTATTAACAATTAAAAAAAATTACATTTCTCTGAAACGAATGTTTATATTTTTCTGAGTATATAGAAAAAAAAATGTTTTAAATTCATTAACTTTTCAGCACGCTATGATTTTTTAAAGTTGTACGTACCATCCCTTAATTTCTAACCAGCCTAACTCCGTTAATTTTACTAATACCAAAAAAAGTCTAGAGATCATTTTTATATAAAATTTCATGCTTTACAATTTTTGTTTGAAACTTTTTTTACTAGCTTTTACACATTTTGAGTAATTTTGAAAAAACACTTTATTTTTTTTTTCACCCCTTCCCGGGGGTTCAGAAAAAAATTTCTTTCATTAATCGTGTTCTAATACATCAAAGTAAGTTATATCAAAAATTCAAGTATTTACCTCAAAATTTTGATTTGCCGACTTATTTAATTGGACTAACGAGCGCGAACACTTTGAAATTTTGGTTGCTGGCACGGGAAAACAAAACTCAACGAAAAAACCCGTTCGAAGCAATTCCACCCTGGTGGTCTTCCTGCCAGGAAAATGTGGTGAAATGAAAGTTAAGGATTAAAAGAGTTAGGGTTTTTTAAAATTTATCGGCCTATATGGAATTTGGAAACAAAAATAGACAAAAGAACAAAATGAATAGAAAGGGATGAACGAGAACAAAATAAACAAACAGAGAGAGAATAGAAAAGATGTAAGTTGAAAATGGACAAAGTTTAGGATAGTGATAAGTTGTAGTAGTGGAAAGTGTGTCAAAGGGAGTTGCCGGCGAGTTTCACGTTCTTTTTCGGCTTCAAGATTGGCACGACCACGGCGCATTTCCACTGGTTGGGCCAGTGTTGCAGTCGCAGGATCGCGTTGATAATGTATGTCGACTGTACAATACCTTTCCTCGGGCGATATTTGAGTAACTTATATTCGATGCTATCTGAACCCGGGGCTTTGTTGTTAGGTAGAGTTCGTATGATCTTGGCTACCTCCGAGGGCTTGGCCATGACTTTTAGAAATTCTCATCGTATCAATTGGACGTCATGGCCAATTAGTTCGTTAATGTAATTTTCAACATTGTTCGGTATCTGTACGTTGTGTACACCCTGAAAATGGTCTATTAAGTAATTCGCCTTCTGCGAGTTCGTCATAGCCGTTTGTCCGTTTGGTTTTGTCAAGGTGGCTTCCCGCGTATTTTTCATTGCCTTCGACAGTTTCCACAGCGAGTTGTCCTGAGGATTCAGCGCTATCCAACCTGTGTTGGATTCGAACACACGATCTTTGGATTGTAAGCCAAAAGCTTAGCCACTGGACCATCATAGATTACTATGAAAATTGAATGTCTGTAATATATATCTTACGAGAATCATATTTCAACTCATTAAATATATTATTATGAAATATATATTAAGTAGTAAAATGTATAAACAAAAAAAGTGTTATAGAAATAACATTTCGCAAGATTTCTATTTAAGTATAAACGACAAAAATAAAGAAAATATTTTTTTAAATTAAATGATTAATAACTTTCTTATTTACTGATTGATTTTTCTTATTTACTGATTCATTTTCTTCTCTAGCTAACACTAACTTACTTTCCAAATTTCAATACAATCCGACTTTTCTTTCTTAAGTTATCGTGCTTACAAGAAACGTGATGGACAGACGGACGGACGGACAGATGGATGGACGTACAGATGGACGGACGGACAGACGGACATTATGAAGATTGTTCAGAATTCGTTCACTAACTCAATGATATGATTTTTTTCTCTACGAGCGATATTTACTGATTTAGAAATGTGCCGATCAAATACAATATACTCTTCGTTTTTGTGAAGAGTATAATAAATAAATGAACCTCAGCGCTCGAACTATTATAAATTATAACATACCGATGGTCTTTACTACATCAAACTGCGCATGTAGAGGCCGCAGTTGACCGATGACCGAAGAGATCCAAGTAGATCAGTCACAATAATTTTCATCATGGAACGATATTGTAAGTGACGGCAATTGTTTATTTGTTAATTTGTTTCTTTTTTAATATTATGAAGGTTTTGTTGTTTGTGACCCATCTTATACACAGCCCATTAATAATAATTTATGAATATGGAAATTTGTTATCGGTATATGATGCAAACATTGGTGATGTTATTAAATTGCATTGCAGTGCATTAGTCAATTATTTTCTAATTACACAGGTCAACATTTGATCTAAGAACAATCACCAGACTTTACCAGAGTATACACAGGTCTTTTTGGGTCGCTGATTCCGAATCCGAGGTTGGTTAAGCTTCATCACGTCAGGTTCTTGGTCATTTGAAGGTCAAACTGAGAAAAAGTGTTGTAAAAAATTTGAAAAAATTGATGTTCATGTTTCTGAGGTCGCTGAATTCAAATCCGCTGTTATTTTTACCCTTCAAGAACATCAGAACATCTAGAGGTCATTTAAAGGCATTTTGAGATCATTTTGAGGTCAAATTGAGAAAAAGCGACTAAAAAATTTGGAAAAATTCTTACATGGGTTTTTTGGGTCGCTGACCTCGAATCCGTGGTTGGCTGGACTCTATAATATCGGATTCAAGGTCATTTGAAAGTCAAACTGAGAAAAAATGATGTTGATGTTTCTGAGGTCGCTGAATTTAAATTCGCTGTAATTTATACCCTTCAAGAACATCTAGAGGTCATTTCAAGGCATTTTGAGATCATTTTGAGAAAAAGTGGTGAAAAAAATTTATGTTTATGTTTTTGGGATCACAGTTAAATTTATACCTAAAATTTTTCAGTTTCTTGGTTTTCAACATTCTTGTTTTAATTTGATCATGATATGGCCTTAAAGAAACTTTGAGATGAAGTAACGACAAAATTGAACTCAGTGATCCCAAAAACATAAACATACATTTTTTCAAATTTTTTACATCACTTTTTCTCAGTTTGATCTTCAAATGACCTTGAATCCGATGTGATAGAGTCCAGCCAACCATGAATTCGAGCTCAGCGACTCAAAAAATCGATGTAAGCATTTTTCCAGATTTTTTAGCCGCTTTTTATCAATTTGACCTCAAAATGATTTCAAAATGCCTTGAAATGACCTCTAGATGTTCTTGAAGGGTAAAAATAACAGCGGATTTGAATTCAGCGACCTCAGAAACATCGACATCAATTTTTTCTCAGTTTGACCTTCAAATGACCAAGAACCTGACATGATGAAGCTTAACCAATCTCGGATTCGGAATCAGCGACCCAAAAAACCTATGTATACTCTGGTAAAGTCTGGTGATTGTTCTTAGATCAAATTTTGACCTGTGTTATTTGTTTAGGGTATATGGAGACGATAACAATGTAGAAAGTTTTGACTAGGGTTCAGAAAAATATTATTTGTAGCTAATTATAATCGTGAAAAAACCATTTTCCGAAATGTCTCCATATCATCATGTTTCAGATTATACAGTTACGAAAATTAGGGTTTTTCCATTTCGTAAGGACTTAGTCTGTATGTCGTGTGTCTGTCTGTTGACGTTTGCGTTACATTTAAAAACCTTTTTGATGGATGAAAATAATATTTGACAGGTAGTTTACGCTATTGCCAAGAAAGAGACCCGACAATTCTTAATAAAAAATATACAAGTTAGATACTTTAAAAAAATAAAATGATAGGAAAATATCTGGAATATCTGGAATGTGGATAATAAGGATGAAAATCTGATACAAGTTTCTTAAAAAAAAATATACAAAGTTATCACTGAACGTAAAGTAAGTAATAAATAGAAGGTGTCAAATAGAAAGGAGAGATTTTTGCAAATAATTTTACAAATTCTTTATATTTCTCGCTTACCGAAGAGAAGTATTATTGTAATCGTGAAAAAATCACTATTCTAGATTACATAGGATTTTCACATTTCACATTTAGATTATGAAAATTTAGGTATTTCAATTCAGTCATTCAGTCCGTTTGTCGGTCGGTCTCTTGTCTCTATGTCTAAAAAAATATTTGACCGAATAAAATAATATTCGGCAGGTAAATAAGGCTTATTGCCATGGAAAATTTCTGATATATTTTGATCGAAAAATATAGAGGCTGAACCCAAAAAAGATAATTAAGGAAAAAATTTTACGGAAAACAACATCTGACATGTAGTTAACACAATTACTAAGGAAGAAACCTATCTTAGTTTTAGTAAAAAAGATATACGCGGTGGTCATTAAAAGAATAAAATAATTAACTGCACTAAAGACGTTAACATTTGACGAAGGTTGAATAGAATATACTTTTTTATTTTTATGAGCTACTCTAGGAAAAAGTGGGATCTTTACCTTGAAACAGGACTGCAAATTTCTCGAAAATATGAGTCCTGTTTGTAAGTTTAAAGGTGTGCCTCCAAGGAATAAACCTCTCACAAACCTTATAGAAATTGGCTCACAGTCAAATTTTCTGGAATTTGGATATGTTGTAGTTTTTGCTTTTCTGAGCAAAAGTTCTCATGGGCACAAGTCTCGGCAATGACTGCTTTTCAGGTTATCAGGGCTTGAACGTCACAATAAACATAACAATTTGGCGGAGTGAAGATAGCAATCTTTTTAGCAATTTTTCATATTTTTCTTTCTTTTACGTCGTATAAATTATTTTTAGTGGAAAAATAACTTCATACATATATTTCAAAAAAAAACAGAACAAAACCCGATATAGTTAGGGGCTGACGGAATAGCAATCCACAAAAAGTAAAATATTCTTTATGTAACTGTCTAATATCGTTTGTGCATTAACTATTTTCGGTGGAATAATAGCTATATACATATATTTCAAGAAAATAAAACATAATACGATATAGGTCGGGGCTGACGGGGTAGCAGTCCACAAAAAATAAAATATTCTTTTGGTAATTTTTTTAGTATCATTTCTGCATTAACCATTTTCTGTAGAATAATAGCTGTATACTTATATTTCAAGAAAACACAACAAAATCCACAAAAACTAAAATATTCTTTTTGTAACTTTCTTAATATCATTTGTGCATTAACCGTTTTCGGTGTAATAATAGCTATATTGATATATTTCAAGAAAACAGAACAAAATCCGTTCTAGGTAGGGGCGGCCGGCTCACAAAAAGTGAAATATTCTTTTTGCAACTTTTATTCCACAGAAAATGATGCATAAACTATATTAAAGTTTGTTTCTCGATCCATTTACTGATGATGAACTGTTTAATTTATTAAATAATAAATTAAAAAGTAAAAAATCGGCAGGACCGGACGATGTTCCAATGTTTCTTATTAAACATGTTTTAAAGTTATTAATAAACCCTTTAACATACCTAGTGAATCTATCATTCGAAACTGGTATTTTCCCTGAACTACTGAAGACGGGTAAAGTCGTACCTATTTTTAAAAAACATGATCGAATGGCTTTAGAAAATTATAGGCCGGTTACCGTCCCTTTAAGCTTTTCAAAGGTTTTTGAGTATGCGTACTTAAATCGTTTAACAATATTTGTAAACAAATTAAAAATTTTATCTAATAACCAACATGGTTTTCGCTCTGGAATGTCTACCATAACGGCTACACATTCCTTTTACGAAGAAGTTATTAGATGTATTGATGCAGGCGAATGCCCTGTTGGAGTCTTCTGTGACCTCAGTAGGGCGTTTGACTGCGTAGATCATGACAGTTTACTCAATAAACTTTACGATTACGGCATACGGGGTGTTCCTTTGAATTGGATATCTTCTTTTATACATTCTCGGAAACAATATGTTTCAATACAATATAGTGATCACGATTCCGTAAATAAGGTTAATTCTGATTTTTCTTTAGTAGATATGGGCGTACCGTAAGGCTCCGTCCTGGGCCCTGTACTATTTATCTTATATGTAAACTCATTAGAGTCTGTATTAGGTAAAACTTTTTTCACTATGATGATTTGTCTTTAATTATCTCAAACAAATCGCTTGATAATTTACATTTAGACATAAACAAAACTTTGGAACATGTCTGCAGTTGGTTCAGTCAGAATTATTTACATTTCAATGCAAATAAAACACAAATAATTAGATTTCACAATAGGCAAAAAAAGTGTGACACTGTAGCGGTTAATATCAATAACTGTAAAATTGAAAACGATGGTACTGCTAGTATTAGTTTTTTAGGAATTCATATAGATGAATGTCTCAACTGGAAAGCTCATTGTAATTTTCTTGTTTCCTATATGAGTTCAATTAATTTCTTACTTAGAAATATGAAGGAAATTTTAAATAAACAACAATTAATTAATTTATATTATGCAAAGGTAGAGTCACGACTACGCTATGGTGTCTGTTTCTGGGGTGTGTCCACACTATCTCAAACTGTTTTTATATCGCAAAAACGTATCTTACGTAACATAGCGAATGTGCCTAACAAACATACCTGCAGAACCATTTTTGTGCAGTATAAAATTTTAACTTTAGCGTCTTTGTTTATATTTGAAATATGTATATATATTTTTAAAAATAGACATAAGTTTAATCTCAATAAAGATATACACGGGTTAAATACAAGGCATAAGAATGATATTTATGTACCCTTTTCAGAACTGTCAGTTACCAATAAATCACCCAATTATTTAGGACTAAAAATTTTTAATAAATTGCCAAATGGTTTTAAACAAAATACTGAATTACACCAATTTAAGAAAAAATTGAAATTGTTCCTGGTAGATAAGTGTTTTTATTCTTTAGACGAATTTTTTAATACTTAGATTAAGTTAGATTAGTTTATATTATATTATATTATTTTCTCCTTTACCACTTCTGACTATTGTTATACAATTTTGTAATTGTCCCAAAACAAAATAAATTGATTTGATTTGATTTTGATTTTGATAAAAAAGTTACAAAAAGAATAAGGTTGCTTTTTTAATAAGAAACTACCTATATGTATATGAATAATTTCTATGGTGTCACTTCGTGATGTTTGGCATATAGCATTAATGGCGTCCACAAAATGGCCACGATTTAGATTTATAAAATCGACATTATCTCAGTTATTTATTAGCCGATTTTCTTTTGTGATAGCTCATATTAAAGATAATTCAATCAGGACAATAAATAACTGAAATAATGTCATTTTTTTCAAATCTCATTGGCCGCCTCTTGACGACGTCATAAATGCTACCCGCCACACACCCCAAAGTAACACCATGAAAATAATTTATCAAGAAGTAGTTTTTTATTGAAATATCATGTCTACATCCTTCCTTCACTAACTTCGCCACGGAACTACATATGCCCCTCTGCTATAATGCACAAACCATAATAAAAAAAGTTACAAAAGGGATATTTTATTTTGTGTGGATTGCTACCCCGTCGGTCCCTATGTATAAAGCTATTTTTCCACTGAAAATAATTTATACGACGTAAAAGAAAGAAAAATATGGAGGATTGCTAGAAAGATTGCTATCTTCACTCCGCCAATTTTTTATGCTTATTATGACGTTCAAGCCCTCATAACTTGAAAAGCAGTCATAGCCGAGACTTGTGCCCATGAAAGCCTTTGCTCAGAAAATCAAAAGCTACAACATATCCAAATTTCAGAAAATTTCCAATTTTCTAGGGTATATTTTTAATATCGCCATTTCGTCGAATTTCAGCGGGCTCAGCTAGTAAAATGTTAAATGTAATATATTGCTGTACTTTTCAACTTAGTAGGTAAATGACATCTTAGATTAAGAATAAGTTAATATTGAATATTGTTCGAAACATTATCTTAGCTGAAGTAGAGCTATCATTCTAAGGTCAATAAATAGTTATCACTGAACGAAGCAAACTAAGATTATGACTTTTAAGGATAACATTTTTCTTGATAGAAAAAATCCTATTCCTACAGATATGCGAGTACAAGAACTTCTTAATTTAAGAATAGTAGTCTTAAATATAGTTTAGATTTCATTACTTTCCCTATATCTGAAATTCATTGCATTTTGAAATGTATATTTTTTATTGTTGAAATATTGAAATATCATCACTTAATATAAAATTAATGAGTATTTTTACAGAAAAGTTCGTTTCAGAATCATCTCAGTGAAAGAAACATCAGGAGCAAATTATGTTTAACAAGATGAAAGATGTTTATAAATGAGGAGGTGAGATGTCAGGGGCAAAATTAGAAACCTCTCATTTTACGCAACTCAGAAATATATCTGAACATGGCTATAAAACACTTGAACGCTGAATAACTTTATTCAGTGGGTGCATTTTATAATTTCGCCACCGTAGCGTCAATATTAAGAAAATATTCAAAGTGCTGCCACGTAGGGACATATAAAACATGGATACGGATACACTTCACATCATCGAGCCTTTCACAGCTTACATAAACATAGAAGACCCTCGAAAGTAAACGTTAAAGAGTATAGAGAACAATAGATAGCGACATAACATAAATTATATTTCGGAATCATACATCAATTTCCAGATTTAATTCATTTTTACTTTCATGTCAACACAGTTGTGCAATATTTTTTGAAGTCTCAACATATAATAGTTATATACAGGGTGATGTAGAAAGTGTTAAAATTTAAATGGGTGCGTATAGACCTGGTGGATTACTAAGATTTAGTCGAAGAGCGAGACTCCTGAATTCGAGACGGCATGCTATGCAACTCTCGAACATATAAAAACAGACAGTTAATTCTTATGTATGAACACCTAACAAAACATTAGATTTGGAATTGCAAAAATGGAGAAAACTGCACTTTTTCACCATTTTTCATGTGCCCTCCCGTATTTATGTCAGTTCTCATAAAAACTTGGTAATTTAGTATTCCTATAATCAAACCTTTCGCTTTCCAACACTTATGTAAAATTAGATTTATTATGACATGACTGAAAAATAAATAAATGTTAATTGAAGTTGACATTTTTGTGTAATTTACAGCGAAAAAGTGTGGATCGAGGTAACGTCGTTTATTGTTCAAAATAGGAAGCAAGAAACATGCCTTTTAACACGAACAATTGCTCTAGCGCGCAATCCCTATAATGGGTGCGGTATGAATTTTTCTGAGGCATTTCAACTTCACGGATGCTATTTGGCACGCTTGCTCGTTAGTCCAAGGAGATTAATTTACGATTAGAACGCGTCAACATGTTCCCTTGGAACCAAGATGGCGGCCATTCTTTGAAAAAATTTACCTCGTCTAAATTTTTCATGTAGGGTACGATTTCTAGGTAATTTTGACTTCCTGATGAAGAAAATAACATTTAATTTTTGTTAGAACTCAATATGGCCGCCATTTCGGCCGCCATAGTTTACATTAAGATGCTGAAAATATAAATTAATTAAATATTTCGCACATGAACATGTTGGGTACGGTTTCCGACTGTTTGGTGCTTCCTGATCACTAATTCGGAGTCCTTATTGCCTGTTAGATCAAGCCAATAGGATTTGTTTTATATACTCACTATTTGATCAACTAATATTAATAGTTGAAGTACGGAAATAAAAATGAAACGAAAATAAAACCACATGATTTTTACGTTCATATTATAGAACCTTGTGGAACTTAAACTTACTTGTACTTCCTACTACTCTTATCCAGCCAGAGCGTTCCGTAAACTTCCCAATTGATCTTAAAAATACCTGCTCAATATGAAAGAGAATATTACATACTTCTTTCCATAACATAATGTAATATTCTATTGTAGCAGCTTTGCCAATGCACATAGGGGTTGCTTCAAATAATTGGTACTTGACCAGGGTTGACATGATTAGTTGTTGATCTCACATTGCCCATATCATGGCACAGCATTGAGAGCGAGACTGAGAGCTCAGTGATGAAAGACAATAAGCAATTAAGTGGTGGATAAATTCGGCATAACTGATTCAGTAAATTACTCTGTAAAATATCGTTCTGATATTTTCGAACGTGCTCTAGCCATTATTTTTTATTCAACCAAGATATTTGGTACTTCGGTCATATGCTATCTAATCATGCGGAATCGCAGATGGCTCTAAAGTAAAGTGTAGAATCTTTAAAATTTCATTTCCATTTAGCAAGTAAGTAGTACACGCATATTATATTAAAAAACACTGAATAGGAGAAATAATTTATAAAGTAATAATATTTGGAATGCATACCCTAGGTAGGGTTATAAATAGATACCCGAAAGGTTCCCCCCAATTTAGGTCCTCTTTTTGCAAAAAACCACCCCCAAAGTTGGTTTTTCACTTTTATCTTGTAAACCGTTCGTCGGAAGTGAAAAAAGTATAGGAAATAAAAAATTTGTCGTTAAATTCTGCATAATGAATGTCCTATTAACCTGGTAGCCTATCCTCACCTATTTCGCACTAACAGCGTCTGAACAGATGTAAAAGTCGATTCTATTCCAAGTTTCACAGCGAATATCTTAAAACCGGTTACTTTAACGAGAAAAATGCTCAGGAATGAATTTATAGAGCGGAATTTTCTCTCTATTTTTATTTATGTTCCCAATTTTTTAGACAAAGTTGTGTTTTTCGGCTCCACGCAATTATATCACAGGATAATCTGCACTGTTCACTCAAAAGAAGATTTGGATTCATGTTTCAACTTTGAGCTTGCTTCAATTCCTCTTCTTCTCTTCGATGAGAAAGGATTAACGAGAAAAACTAAGAAATCGTCTCTGTATGATGTTCTCAATGCTGTACAAGAGAGGCCAATAGATTTTTCCGATTGCCAGTTCATTTTTGATGGCGGCAATTTGATTCATCGTGTAGTACGGCCGAAGCAGGGTACCTTTGACGACGTTTATACAGCCTACGTTCGCTTTATTCGTAATCATTACGGCCAAAGTGACTGTAGTGTTTGACAGATATGCTGACAAGGCCTGCAGTACGAAGAGCATCTAGAGACAGCAGCGACTTTTGAAACTCATTTCACCGGGAGTTATTCTCAATTAGAACATGTCACTGACTGAAACGCAAAATAAAATGATAAACAATCTCACAAACAAGGAATGGTTTATGTCGCAATTGGTGGAGAGATTTAAAAACGAGGGTATCAAAACAATTACTGCTGTAGACGACGCTGACGTACTCATAGTTCAAACCGCCTTAAATGAATCTCATGAAAACGATACAATGGTCATCGTCGGACAAGATATTAATCTTCTCGCATTGATTATCGCTCTTGCACCTGAAGATAAAGATATCCGTTTCTTAAGAGAGGCTCAGGGAAAAATAAAAAATAAAGCTTACAGTTCTCGTGACTTGCAGTTCTCGGAAGTATTAAAAAGCTGTAGGGAGACAGTTTTGTTTGTCCATGCGTTCAGTGGATGCGATACCACCTCAGCTTTCTTTAGTATAGGAAAAGTGCAAACGGTAGAATGCGTCAATAAAAGAAAAGATCTTGAAGAGATTGTCCGTATATTTAACAACCGTAGCTCAACGAAAAAAGAAATTACAAGTGCTGGAGAGCAATTCGCACTAGCAGTATACAAAAAAGAGACATCTTTGAATCATCAAAGATTCATTATCTTCAATAAGTTAGTCGGTCAATCCAGTACTGCCGGGATTTTATCAAGATTACTCAACAATGCGCTCTAATTGCCATGGGCAAGGATGTTTAAATTCTGAATTCGAAGAAGAGAGAGAAGAGGTACCCCTCAATTAGTAAAATTGGAAAGAATTTTAGTAGAATTGGCCTACAGAGGAAACCACCTTAAAAAAACGCACCGAGAGCTCTACCTCATGGGTGGTGTGGAAACGAGCTCAAATTAAAAAACACAGCTTTGTGGAAAAAAGGGGAAAATACATAAAAATCACTTGCATCAAAACTTCTTTTCTTCTTATAGAGAAAATTCCGCTCTATAAATTCATTCCTGAGCATTAAAATAACCCGGTTTTAAGATAATCGCTGGAATAGGATCGATTATTACCTCTACCCCAAAACTACCCCCCTGTTCGGACGCTGTTAGCACAAAATAGGTGAGGATAAGCTACAAGGTTAATAGTACATTTTTTTTGCAGAATTTAACGACACATTTTTTAATTCCTATACTTTTTTCACTTCCGACGAACGGTTTACAAGATAAAATTGAAAAACCAGCATTAAGTCCCCGTGGGGGGCGGTTTTCTGCAAAAAAAATGACGTTCCATCCCCAAATTGGAGGGGAACTTTTCGGGTATCTATTTCTAACCCTATCTAGAGTACGCATGCTAAATATTATTACTTTATAAATTATTTCTTCTAAAATATCTAATTTACGTGGACTAAAGTTATTCATATGTTTTTCAGGGTACTTTGTTTCCTGAGAGACTAAATCCGTAGTAGTCCAGTCAATGAAAGAGTTGTAGAGAACATTTTGGAGGGGAGAATTTTTCTCTTCAGGAATGTGTTGGGGGTAGTCAGGAGGTAAACATACTAAAAGTCCCCGCCCCTAGCCCCGCCGCTTCAGTAGGAGAGGGGGGTGGAAAAGTTCCTTTTTTCGATTCTTCGCTTATAACTCGGAAACAATGCGTCGTACGGAAAAAGGTAATCTATGCAAAATTAAACGTAATTAAATTTCCCACAAGAATGTTTATATTCATTTTTTTCCTATGTGTTATATTTTACGAGATATTCGCCAGCGAAAATCGATAATTAATAAAAAAAAAAATCAATTGTGTACCTTGAATATTTCTATCAAAGCGGTTTACCGTGGTCTGCTAATAATTCACAGTCACAAAACAATCTTTATTTTACAATACTCGACGTATTTACTAACGTAATATTTTGTCGAAGTCTAGACATTTCCTTAAATATACAGTGTGACTCACTTAAAATGAAGATACCCTTATAACTTTTTCATTTTGTTTCCGATTTTGAATCAAATTTTACTCAAGTATAGAACAAATTAGGATCTACTTATGACCAGAAAATCATTCACCTGCTATAAAGGCAAAGCTACCTGCGGTACCAAAATATGAGGAAAAAGATTAAAAATCATATTGGTTTTTAATCTTACGAACGATGAATTTTACGTAGCCACCACAAATTGCGGAAACTGAGGACCCACTTTGCCAGATGAGCTTATGTATGAGATATCCCCCATCAATAATCAAATCAAATTTTGGTGTATGTACGTTTGTGGTGCCGATTGGATGCATTTTTTAGAATTTCTAACATTCAAAATGTTTTATTTTTTTCAGCATTTTTTGGTACCGCAGGTGGCTTTGCCTTTATAGCAGGTGAATGATTTTATGGTCATAAGTAGATCCTAATTTGTTCTATACTTGAGTAAAATTTGATTCAAATCGGAAACAAAATGAAAAAGTTATAAGGGTATCTTCATTTTAAGTGAGTCACACTGTCTATTTAAGGAAATGTCTAGACTTCGACAAAATATTACGTTAGTAAATACGTCTAATGTTGTAAAATAAAGATTGTTTTGTGACTGTGATTTATTAGCCGATCACGGCAAACCGCTTTGATAGAAATATTCAAGGTACACAATTGATTTTTTTTTATTAATTATCGATTTTCGCTGGCGAATATCTCGTAAAATATAACACATAGGAAGAAAATGAATATAAACATTCTTGTGGGAAATTTAATTACGTTTAATTTTGCATAGATTACCTTTTCCCATACGACGCATCGTTTCCGAGTTATAAGCGAGGAATCGAAAAAAGAAACTTTTCCGCCCCCCTCCCCCCTGAAGCGGCGGGGCTAGGGGCGGGGACTTTTAGCATGTTTACCTCCTGGCTACCCCCAACACATCCCTGAAGAGAAAAATTCTCCCCTCCAAAATGTTATCTACAATCCCCTTTTTGGGCATTCATTGATTTGACTATAGGTCTCATACCAGTCAAAAGTTGTAGACTAGTACTAGCTCGAACTCCATTGTCCGTTTCCAATGACAGTACCTTATGCAATGGACGCTTCCATTGAGAAAGGGAGATACCGTGTGTCTAGTCGCGGGCTAGGCATGGGGAGAAGAATTACAACATCGCGCGTGCCAGCTGGCTGCAATCAAATAACAGAGCTGGAATGCTCCACCAACGGACGAATTTACGGCTGCCGGTGTTGTCAAATCTCTCGCGCTACGTGAATGTACATGCCTAATGGGAAATTACACGCACGGTATATACCTTATTGTTCAAAGCAACCTTCTCATTGGCAATAATTAAATACAAGAAATATTTGTTTATTCAGTTTTACAAGCAATACAAAAAATACAACACCGAACATACGACAAAAGTTGTATATTTTAGAACATATATGATAATAATCAGAGATTAGATAAGATTATCAGACTTTTTACAACAAGATTTATGCTTTTTGGTATTGTGGCTAATAATAATCGTTGACTCAATACTATTATTCTGATTAAAAGCATTTAATAATAATTGACTTAACAACTCATCAAGTTTCAAAATGTTTGTAGCCAATGTTGAGTACCAATATTTTCCTTTCTTTTTATTATTTTAGGTCTACCAAAATGCCCTCCATATCTGGCACAAACAAAAATTATTCCAGTAGAAAACTTTAGCAGTATTACAACCAAGCCGCTTCGAGGAAGCCAATCGCATTCTTTTTGATGGAAACATTTTTCCTTGACCATAACATGCACCCACCACTAATATTATTATTTGTTAAAATTACCTTTAAAAACATTTGATCTAGCTAAGAATTAAACTAAATATTATTACAGTGAACAAAAAATATTGTTAAGTTGTTTAGGTTTCCTTAAAGCAACGGTAATATTAGGGGAGTCAATGGAGGTTGAAAATATGCATTATTTCGGAATAATGGGCTCATTTAGCACTTTTTTTTAATTTGATTATCGGAAATATCTTAAAATTCTAAGACCCTGTGCAAAAAACTAGAATTTTGTGAGACTTGTAAATCGTCTAAAAAAAATGATAAACATGGACCGCACCCGCCTTGTCGAATCTCGACCGTGATGTCACTTGATAGTGTCACGCAGTAATTACAATTTATATAAAAGTTGTTTGGGACACCCAGTACATTACTTTATTGTTACATAGAAATTATTATTAAAATATTTGCAAACAGAAATTGTTGAGACAGCAGCAAGCTGGTGCATTCACCCGAGTTACTTGTTATCTAGGTAACTGGTGAATTGCAAAAAGAATAGCTAGAAAATATTTTAGTTTCAAAATTTAGTTGGGTTTTGATTGAGGGGACGAATTGATGGTGGCTTGGTGCGTGGCCCAACTCCCCCCTTAGAGGTGAGCCCCAGGGGGTATTTAATGTAAGTACTAATTATTCTGTTTTCTTGTGTTGTTTCTTTGTTAATAAACCGGTAACTTGTTTTCTACCACAATGTTTTATTTACAAGTATTCATTTAATTCATTAAATTCAAATCCTCTTGCAAGCAAGCGAGTATTTTAAAGGAACCCCGTCACAGCGACCCGAGGGCCGTGACACGAGGTGGGCATAACATGTGTTGAAAGTAATTATTAACCAACCCCAACCCGTAGTCGTGACACGTGGTGGAGGCGCCGGGCATAACACGTGTCGGGGTAATTTTATTAACCAAGCCCGTGACACGTGGTGGAGGCGCCTAGCCTCGCCCCTAGGGGGTGGTTCTTCACAACCCTCCCATTTTATTTAAATTTCTTTAATGTAAAATGTATTTTTTTTTAAGTGTGAAATCATATTTTACTTGCCTAAGTTTTTTTTATGTTACGTGTTGGTTTTCATGATTAAATTTGACGATTTTTTTATTTTAAAAAGTTTTAAATGAATACTGGTTAAATTTTCATACATCTTGTTGAATTTTGTGATTATATTTGGAGGTTTTAATTAAATAATTTATTTTTTCGTGTTATTGACTAACAAATTATACGGTGGTAGAAATCACAGGGTACTACAAAAGTAGGTAAATAAACTGATTTAGGGGCATCACGTAGATGAGGGGTGACTTACTAATTTTTTTTGGTGGTAGCGATGAAAACAACAATGGTTTTAATCTTTGAAAAATTTATAGCTGGATGGTGATTGCAATTTTGAATAATAAATGTGGTTTTTATACTTAATTTTTACAAGGGCTATTTGCAATGGTGGGGTTATAAATAAATTTACCTGCTGATAAGTGAATTCGCGATTTTTTTTTTTACTTTTTCTCCCATCTTACGGAAGTTTGTAATTTTTTTTTTTTAATATACAAAGTTAAATAACTTGTCGCCGTCGCGTCGATCAAATATGCCACATGTGAATTTTTATTTTTTTAGTATGTACCACCATATTTTATGTTGTGAGAAAACAGTTATTTTTGTTGCAGTTAGTTTTATTTGCAAAAATTGATTTGAGGGTGAATATAATGACAAATCCAAGGATAGGCGTTATTTTGTAAGCCTTTGTGAATTTGCGGTGAAAAGTCGATTGGAACTCGACTGTTTGAAGTCATCTCTTATCTCTAGAAATTAATAATAAACCTACATTCTTTGCGAAAGTCTTCGTTTGTGTAAATCTCTTGTTTTTTAAGTTAATTTTTTTTTACCGCGTAAATTCAAATGCCCCTAAAAAAGTACATCTTAGAAAAACCACGCACCAGTAAGGCCTACCACAGGAAATTTTACGTCAGGGTGAAAATTTTTATTTAAATTTACATAAAGGAGGGACCAGACTATTAGTAAATATTTTAAGTTTGACTAGGAATATTAAATTTAGCTTGAATGATTGTATTTTTTTTTTAATTGAGTTTAAAGTAAGATGGGGGGAGAAAACTTATAAAATATAACTGGATTATACAGGGTGATTGTGGTCATTGGTTGAGTGCAAGCCACATCGCGTGAATGATAGAATATAATTAGAATCAGTGAAAGGCTACAAAGGTAATGTTTTTTATTAGAATGAAAGAAATACCTAGGCTATGGTGGGGACATTGAAATATTTTTATGTATAATGAAAAATGGGTGACAGAGATTTAATTGAGATTCTTTCTTTTAATTGGTGAATATGAAATAATGAGCAATAAGGAATATCGAGAATTAGAGTTACTTTGTGATGTGATATTTTAGCACAAAAGTTGTGTTGTGGACAATGAGACGTACAATGAGTTTTTTCTTTTGAGTTGTGAGATTTATGATGAGTTACTGAAGTATGTTGTTTTTTGTAACGAGGCTTATATCGCGTTATCAGGAGTTGATACGGATATCCATAGCTTTCAAAAGCCTTGTAGGGTGGACAAATGCTTGAGACGACGGGAACGAGAATGAGATGAAAGTTAGCCCGGTCAAAAGTAGCATAAGTACTGTCACGCGACTGTTCACAGTAGAACAGTTAACCTCTTCTTTCGTAATTCAATGTTCATCGAGGCATATAGCCGGGGAAGTAGTTGTTGAAAGAAGAGAGCGATGTGACATAGAGTGCGCCGACGGTGGGACTTTATTTTTTTTGAATAATGTGTCATTGGAGGGTCCAAAGGAGTTTTTACGAGTTTATGAGTTTTATGAGAAGTTAGTGAGAGATATATATATTTTTTGAGGCCTACATTGAGTAAAGAGTTGATTTGAGTTTCGGGAGATATTTTTTGAAATATTGAAAGTGATATTTTGATTATTAATTGGTATTGGCCTTTGAATAGGCACAAATGCTTGAAATGAAAAAGCATAAGTACCGTTACGCGGCTGTTCATGGTAGAGCAGTATATCCCTTCTTTTGTAATTCAATGTTCGTCGAGGCATATAGCCAGGAGAGTAGTTGTTTTGAGAAGGGAGCGATGTGACAAGGAGTACAAAGAAAGTTGATAATGAATGGATGATGATTCATTATGAGTATTGGTACCAAAGTTCCTCAGTTTAGTGAATGAGGTTGGATGAAGCGTCGGGAGTGAAAGACGCGAGAAATAGAAATAATCTGTACGTGAGTTGAGACAAATAAGGTTCAACTAATAATGGTACATGAAAGTTAACTCTAATTTATAATTCGCACTAGAACATAAGTAATAAATGTGTGTACGGTCAATATTCCTGGAGTAGTAAACCATTCTTGGAACGTAGATAGAGGGAAGAGTTGTTTTTGATATGTAGTTAAAGCCTAGGTGGCCAACAAACCGAGGAATCGAGAGGTATAATACCGTGTGGGGTGTGCAAAAGAAATTTTTCTTTTGCGAATTCTAAGTAGTAAGATCGGTTGTTGGACCTTAATAAATTTGAACCAGGACACAGTCTAGAGTGGGTCCTGTAGGGAATTGTGGGGTCCTCAGATGAAGGCCACAGTGCCGAATCGGGTGTGTAAAATTTGTTTTTTCTCGGAAAATTTCAATTGAACCAGAGCAGACGGTTGAGCTACGATGCGATGTTGCTAGGCGATTTAAGCTAGTTCCTACGTCGAGGTGACTAGATAAATGGCAGAGTAAATAGCTGACGACTCAACACTGTCCTGTTCAAGCAAAATTAACGTTGATCACACAATAACCACAACAAACTGACATTTAAACACCCGCGGTATACTGAAAGTATAAAAAATTTATTTTTTGCTTGGAGCCTGTGATAGATAATCATTTATATAAATAAATGACCATAGTATTTGCAACCCACGGTATATTAAAACCCTGAATACTCGTTAGAAAAATGGCAAAATTTTTGGGAAAAGCGCGCGAGAGTAATATTTTCTATTACATAAAGTATTTTCTTTACCCTGTTCCCCCAGAGGGCAGAAATCAGAGTAATAATTAGTTATGTGATTTATGATTAGTGAAGAGGTCCTCCTATAAAAATGCCCTGTTTTAAAAGCAAAGTAATATTTTTTTTAGTAAGTTTTTCACTATGAGGTACAAGGTTAGGAACATTTTATTTTTCCTAGGGTCACAATTGTCTAAGTTTTGCGTAAAAAGAAATAATGGCGTTTGAAATATGAATTGCTCTTAACGCCGATGAGTTTTATTAAATAGTGGAGGTGAGAAAAAGTTATCAAAGAACTAATGAATTATTTATGAATGATTTATGAATTATTTTTTGCACTATATAAGAATTTACTCGGGTGTATTTGTTTTATGTAATCGCACCATGGCAACGAAGCACACATAGCACAGGAAGACAACCCTATTCGAAAGCCCCAGGATTAGAATAGAACTGGATTTGGAACTCCACCTGTTAGACGTAGCGACTGAGGCCCATCCATTGTTAAATTTTCTATAATTTCTTTCCCAATTTTCCCGAAACCAATCATAATGAAAATGGTAACTGTTTCTTGAACGAGTTCCCCTATCAGTCAGGCAATAAAAAGGCACATGTCAAAAAGGCAATTTTTTCAGATCCACGTTGCGAGTGGTTTCTCTTCGCCTAAATTTTTCCTAGCCTTAACCTGATTGATAGTCAGGTCCAGATGTAAGGATCAAATAATGGCGGGATGACAAGCAGACAGCACATTCCTGAAAAATGGTGGCAGCTATGGAGGAAAGGAAAAGGGAGCCCAACAACCTTACTTAAAGGGAGGATGGTCAGGATGAGAGCCAGCGGTCATAGTACGCGGGTGTGGATGTTCTTCCCTCAGTTCTGAGAAGTCACATGTTACATATCACGGTCCCAGTTGTGAAAATGATAATTCCTCAAACCAGCCAGGGGGGAATAATAGACATTTGGAACACATTGGAATCGTGGGAGGACAATAGTGTAAATGTGATCTAAGAATTGAATTTATGGAACAGAGCCGGACTCAGAATTCTGTGCTATAACAGTCGTGTGTTAGTTTAAAGTTATACAGTGCGAGACATTTTCGCGTGCCCGAGTTAGAAATTTTTGGTTCATCCTAGCTTTTCATTTGACGTATTGTTGTTAATTTTATTCAAAACCTGCTTTAGTTTATTACTGCAACGATTTATTTTTTTGTCTTTTTAGATATTTCCGTATTTTTTTTGTTGTTAAATCAAGAGCAATTTATTATAGTTACGGGGTAAAGGGGCTTGCAGTACTAAAGTAAAAGAGAGTTAATGTTTTTTTTTAATTTATTTTAAAAGGATATATTTTTTTTGAAACTGACAATGAAATTATTGTTTGATAATAATATTGCATCCGCTAGTTATAATTTGTCACTGCAACTATTTAATGAATTTAACTGAGATACAATGCAACTTCAAGTAGAGACTTAAGGACTTGCAAGTGGTAGGATTATAATCTATCTGGATTTTATTTTTTTTTACTTTGCTCCATGTGATATATTTTACAATTTTTTTTTTTGGCATTTAACACTTCTCCAATGTATGTTATGTCTATGTGGTTAATGCCAGTCAATTTAGATTTTGTTTGTTGTTCATTAAACACTAGTTTTAAAGCTGGAGGCCAGCTTTCTTAGGTGGGGGAGATGTGTCACGCAGTAATTACAATTTATATAAAAGTTGTTTGGGACACCCAGTACATTACTTTATTGTTACATAGAAATTATTATTAAAATATTTGCAAACAGAAATTGTTGAGACAGCAGCAAGCTGGTGCATTCACCCGAGTTACTTGTTATCTAGGTAACTGCTGAATTGCAAAAAGAATAGCTAGAAAATATTTTAGTTTCAAAATTTAGTTGGGTTTTGATTGAGGGGACGAATTGATGGTGGCTTGGTGCGTGGCCCAACTCCCCCCTTAGGGGTGAGCCCCAGGGGGTATTTAATGTAAGTACTAATTATTCTGTTTTGTTGTGTTGTTTCTTTGTTAATAAACCGGTAACTTGTTTTCTACCACAATGTTTTATTTACAAGTATTCATTTAATTCATTAAATTCAAATCCTCTTGCAAGCAAGCGAGTATTTTAAAGGAACCCCGTCACAGCGGCCCGAGGGCCGTGACACGAGGTGGGCATAACATGTGTTGAAAGTAATTATTAACCAACCCCAACCCGTAGTCGTGACAATAGCAACAAGCTAGCACAGAGAAAGACTCGATGATCTCAAGCGGAATGCACGAGCTTTGATATGCTGCTCAACCGTTTCGTTTCCTATCCTCTGACGTCACGATGTTGGTCGCACCGCGCTTCCAATTCCCTCTTTAGAAGTCGTATATTTCGAGAACCACATATCGGATTCATCTGAAATTTTCAACATTACCTAATTTTAAATAATACTTTGTCCACAAGAAGTAACAACTACTAAATAATATTCATTAAATGAGCCCATGCTTCGATTTTCCTAAAACATTTTGATATCACTTTTGCATAGCTTGAAGTAAAAAGTTATAAACATATAATCGTGAGGAAATTGTTTATTAATTATTTAAACAAAAAGAATCTTATGATGTCAAAAAAAGGTAATTCAAAATGGTTGCTCCAATATGGCCGACTTCCATCAAACAATAAGATAATTCAAAACACTATTCAATTAAAAACACAATTTAAATATTCACATAGAAACTTAAAAATAAGCTGAGAAAACGTGATATTGTTCATAGCATTACAAGATGATCTGTGAAAAAGTGCTCAAACTACTTTTACAATGCTCTGCGGACACACACATCTGCCCCGCAGGTGATGTGTACTGCTTGCCGCGAAGATGTTTTACTTTCAATCTCTTTCTATTATTCAAGCATTATAATTTGACTCATGGCCCTGTACCACGTGGCTATTTTTAATATGTTTTCGATATTTTAAATAGGATAAAAATTGTAGAAATAATCAACATTGAGTCGATTTAACGAAAAAACTTGATTTTTTCAATATTTCGTGAAAAGTATAGTAGGTATATAATATATAATCTAAAATTTTTTCATCATCAAATTTACTTATTTTTAGGTTCTACTATAAACGTACGCTGCATAGGTAGACTAAATAAATTTGGTATAAAAGTTATTAACTTTTATATTACCCATAATTTCACGAATTTTAGAGCAACCAATTTTTTTTTATTTTCATAAAAAGGGGGGGGGGGGGGGGGGGGGGGGGGTTAATTTAATTTTTAACGTAAATCCCCTTGAAGCATCTTAAAGTAGCTTTAGAAATCGCACTTACAGAGATCTAAAAACGCGATTTAAACCAAAGAAATAGGTGGTTAAAATTAGTTATGTATATAAAATTTTATCATTTTTTCAAAATTTTGAAATTTTGGAAGCGTACATCTTCAAAAATAAATTTTTGAGATTTTTTTCACTCATCGAATCTTTTTATATATTACTTTAACAGTAAAATGTGAAACATCCAAGTTTTTATCTTTAAATTTTTGGAAATGGTAGAGCTTTTACCTATTTTATCGCAAATCTCTTTATGTTCCGACTTCATATATGCACTATTCCTACATACATTCATCCTTATATTTGAGAATATAATATATAATAGCTACATGTTTCTTTTTTCATTTAAGCTTTTGTGGGGTCAATTTCATTAAATAGTTCAAGAGCTACAACAAATTTAGTGTAGCGCGCCCGAGGCCGCGCGCACTTCGCTTGCCGTAGTTACGCGTCTCCTAGACCGTGGGATAGTGACAGATTTTTTTAAACGTTTGATTCCTATCTGGCCTTTTGGGAGTCTTTTGTGCCTGATTTGTACTAACCATTTTCGTGTTTATCAAACGGTTATCCAGGGCCCCTCAGCGGAAAACAGAAAAGAAAATTTCATGAAAATGAGCAATTTCAAACGTTTTGTTCCTATCTGGCGTCAAGTTAGACTTACGTTTTAAAGAAAAATATCCGACGGAAGCTTATCGGAAGACAAATTCCGTGGGCCGGAAGGCCCGAAATTTCAATCCGAAGTTGTAAGAAAAATGGTCAAAATCAAACGATTTGATTCTTATCTGGGAATTGTAAATATAGGTAAATAGATTATAATTATCGCGATATAACAAACGCCAGATAAATTCCGAGGGCCCAACAGTGAAAAAATTATTGTTCAAGTTGTCAACTATTCCGCGAAAATCAAACGATTGGTTCTCATGTGAAATGAATTTTTTTTTAAAACATCACAGACATTTTTAGTGGGCCAAACATATTTTAAACCTTGAAATAATTTCACGAAAAATAGCCATATTTTCAAACGATTTATTAATGTCTGGCATTTGGATTTTAAAAAGATATGGTAATAAATAAACCATATTTCAAGTCCGAGACAAAAAGCGTGGGCCAAACATATTATAAATCTTAAAAGTGCACGAAAAAAAAAATTTTTTTCAAACGATTTATTCCTGTCTGGCATTTGGATTTTAAAAAGATATGGTAATAAATCCCAGACAAAAAGCGTGGGCCAAACATATTTTAAATCCTAAAAGAAGTGCACGAAAAAAGGCCATTTTTTCAAACGATTTATTCTTGTCTGGCATTTGGATTTTAAGAAGATATTGTAATAAATAAACCATATTTCAAGTCCCAGACAAAAAGCTTGGGCCCAGCCGTAGATATGTTGAGTGAAAGTATCGAAAAATCAAAAAACAGTCGTGTAAAAATCGATGCAATCTCAAACGATTCACACTCGTCTGGCATTTCACTAGCTTGTCATTGTAAAAGAGTATTACACACCTTTAAACAAATTTGTTTCGCGTCACTACTTAAATGCCGCAAGCGCGGATTTATGGGGGGTAACGGGGTAATTACCCCCCAAGATTCCGTAAACAATCAACTTTCATTTTAAAATTTCATAATTTTTATTATTTTATTTTATATTTTGGAATATATATTCTATTTAGTTGTGTTTATATTTTTTTTTTTAAGATTTTCTCCCCCCCGCTCATCAATTTTAATTTTCGAGGAAAAACATTTTTCTCCCCCTCAAGCTCAAGGTCCAGATCCGCCCTTGAAATGCCGTTTTTTTTCTCACTTGAAACTCAGTTGGAATTTGATTTTCTTTATCACTGGAATCAATATAACTGTCACTTTCTCATTCATAATCCCTCTATCGAATAATATTTCCAATAAATAAGTTACATACTAGCAAAAAGGAAATTTAAATTATTACATATTAATATATAATTTACAACTCTGCTCTACACCATATCTGAAACTGGGAGTCCTCGTAAGTCCGTACCTGTTTCATTCTCCCTTGGCGTAAGTAGTCAACCACACAATAGTGATTTCTTCTCTCATTTTAATGCACGCGACATAAGACACGTAAAATACGATGTGGTAGAAACATATGTGGTATGCATTGCTTGCAAGCGATGCTGTGACGTCAGATCGAGAAAGTAGTCTCGCGTGGGGTCCCTCAGATGGTGTACTTTAGCCGAGCGGTACGTCTTCACCCTAATTAATAGACTGGGTAGCGGTTGGCTTTGAGACGTCTGCATATTTGGTCTTTTGCTCATTATGTTAGAGAAAAAATAAAAAAACGTACGGAAAGCTCAATCAATTCTCTTTACATAAGCTATCTACAATTTTTTCTAAAAAAACAATAATTATCGAGATATTCGAGGAAGTGTAGGAAATTACACGTTTTCCTATAGTGTATGTAAATCTAAAAAAAATCATTTTTCTCAGAAACTTTTGTTTCGAAGGGCCGAGATTAACGGAGCGTCAAAGTAGTACATGATATTAAGTGAACATCACATATGAGATCGATTTAAATTAATTACCGATTAATTATGGTGACAAAATGGAGAAATTTTACCGAAAAAAAAGTCCCAAATCCCGCCCCCCTCTAATTCCTTCATTTTTGTCGGAATTCAAAAAATAAAAAAAAAAGATTTTAAGCAAATTTTATTCTATTCAAATTAGCTAGAGTAGTCTTTTTGCGTGGGAGCCAAGATTAACAATTTGCCAACTGTAGAACCTCAAAATTTGCGATATATCTACAGCTGCGCCCCAGATTTTTGTCTGGCATTTGAAATATGGTTTGTTTATTAACATATCTTTTAAAAAAAACAAATCCCAGACGAGTGTAAATCGTTTGAAAATGCATCGATTTTTACACAACTGTTTTTGATTTTTCGATACTTTCGCTCAACATATCTACGTCTGGGCCCAAGCTTTTTATCTGGGACTAGAAATATGGCTTATTTATTAACATATCTTTTTAAAATCCAAATGCCAGGCAGGAATAAATCGTTTGAAAAATGGCATTTTTTTCGCGCTTTTGTTTTTGTCTGGCTATCCAGGGGACCCAGCCAATTCGTCTGGGAATCTTAAATTGAAACTACTTATTGCCTAATATTAACAAAAAAAAAAAAGTGTCAGACGAATGTAAATCGTTTGATTTTCGCAGAATAATTGACAACTTGAATAATAATTTTTTCACTGTTGGGCCCTGGGAATTTGTCTGGTGTTTGTTATATCGTTAATTATAATCTATTTACCTATATATACAATTCCCAGATAAGAAACAAATCGTTTGATTTTGACCATTTTTCTTGCAACTTCGGATTGAAATTTCGGGCCTTCCGGCCCACGGAATTTGTTCGGCGATAAGCTTCCGTCGGATGTTTTTCTTTAAAACGTAAGTCTAACTTGACGCCAGATAGGAACAAAACGTTTGAAATTGCTCATTTTCATGAAATTTTCCTTTCTGTTTTCCGCTGAGGGGCCCTGAATAACCGTTTGATAAACACGAAAATTGTTAGTACAAATCAGGCACAGAAGGCTCACAAAAGGCCAAATAGGAACCAAACGTTTAAAAAAATCTGTCACTATCCCACGGTCTATCCGCATTCCATTATGGTGTGTTAAACAAAGAAATCTGGAGCCCACATTTTTGATCGTACAAAAAATCATCATATAAATTTTTGATGTGAAACTTCCCGTATTTTCGAATGGCGCAATTACTTTTTAAAAGAAAAAATATTTCAAGATATACAGAATCGGAAAGTGTTGGTTTTGGTATTGACCAGTTTTTAAATATTTTAAGATATATTTGAGAAAGACTGGTATTTTGCGACTAATTTGTTTAATAGCAAATTACGCTCAAGGACTATTGTTGGTAACTTTTGGTATGTTGTTCCTGACATGTTCAGAGATGAATTCTCAAAAGTTCCCGGAATTTTTTCGAAGTGAAAATCTCTATTGACTCCACTACATGCAAAGTATTGTAATTTGGAAAAAATTTACGTCGGTCGGAAATTATTTTTAATCACGTATCAAGCAAAACAATTCTCTTCACAAGGGGAAATCTTAAAGCTATTGAAGTATCGGCTTGTTATGAATGGCGGATATATGTATACATATAATTTAAAATCAGTGTTTCCTTTAAAATCCAAGTAGATGCTATAATTTATATTATATTTGGCAAGATATTCGAACATAAAAAACGTTTAAAATTAGAAATAAATAATTAAAATATTTAACTTTAAAAAAAACAATTTGTAGATTTTTGTAGCTTCCTATCAGAAAAAAGACTTTATGTCTATATTCAAGATGCAGGAAAGAGCCGAACACCATACCCAACATGTTCAATTTCAAAAATATTCATTTTTTTTAATTGCAGTGTATTTAATTGAAATATATTGGCCTTATTGCTTTCTAATGGAAAATAGCCACCATGTTCGTGTTCGTGAGATATATTTTAACCAGAAATCATACTCCAAACATACTTTTTCAATTAATATGGGTGATCGTAATTAAAAAGAAAAATGGTTTCCAAAAAATAGCCGCCATCTAGGTTCCTACGGGAAAATGTTGGTGCGTCCTAATCGAAAATCAATCCTCTTGGTGTAAGGACAAACCGTGACGTGAAGATGAAGTGCAGCATTCGCCCTATTTATGTGGCTTGCCGCATCCACTACTAATCGTATCGTGTAGTTCACTACTGTTTGTGTTTTAGTATACAGTGTGTTTCAGTTAACATTCCCACAGCCGATATTTCGGAATCTAAGAAATATATTTTTATTCTGTAAACGGTAATAGATTTCTATAGTTAATGCCTTCTTAAGGAAGTACAATTTACTGTTATAACATTATCACCAGAGATGGCGCTGTAGTTTTAAAATATTTTTCGATCGACGAAGGTTTGAAACATATGCCATTCGATTAAGAATTAAACGTTAAACAAAATTGTTCTTGTTCCAAAAAGTCAGATCTGCAGTAGTTTTTGAATTATTTTAATTTTATTGTCTAACTTTGAAGTGTTGTATTTTTTATTACTGCTGTAACTTTTTTAATCTTGGTTTTCAGATATAGGTTCTTAATAACCTTTTTGCCTGTTATAAGAAAATTATTTACTGGTGGGAAATTTCTTTTAATAGCACTTCCGATTTTACCGGAAATTACTTTAAATTGAGAAAATTGAATTAAAATAACTGAAAATTTGCAGTTGTTTATTTATTAACTATCAAAAGTTTAATTTTCGTTTGCGTGTCATTTTAAGAATAAGTTTGTAAAATTTGTCCAAAATATGGCCCACACCAATGTTAACAAAGTTAATATGTTATTAATTTATGGAAAATCCAATGAAAATGCAAAAGCAGCCAAACGTATGTATCAATTATAATTTCTAAACAGACCACAACCCGGTCGCAAGACTTTTTCCAATTTGTGTAACAACTTATTACAATATGGTTTTAAAAAGTTGAAACGTGAAAGAATACGAACAGCAAGAACCCATAAGAATACAGCTTTTTATTTACAAACCGTTAACAATGATCCCCACTCATATTGCGACAAATAAGAGCCTCCGCCAATGTATCACTATCGTCGTACCAAAGAATCTTAAAAGAAAATAAGTACTTTCCATATAAACCACACTTATTACATCATTTACTGCCTACGGACTATGATCGTCACTTAACCTTTCTTGCTGAGTTTGCTGTTCTTTATGAAGGAAATTGTAATTTCCTTAAAAATGTACTATGAAGTGACGAAAGTAAGTTTCATAGTAACAGCACAATTACAAAACATAACTGTAGATATTGGTTGGAAAACAACCCAAGATGGATGACTCGAACAAAAACCAAACTGTGTTCAACGTAAATGTATGGTGTGGTTTTTTATTATAGGTCCGTTTCTATACCATGAAAATTTAACTGCTGTGCGTTATTTAAAATTTTTAGTAAATGTTCCCCACAACAGAGCTGAAATTTGGTTTCAGCAAGATGGCGCCCCACCCTACAACTCTAATATTGTTATAAATTATATGAATGACACGTTTCCAAGGCACTGGATTGGCACCTCAGGACCGATTAGATGGCCCGCGAGTTCTCCGGACTTGACCCCTCTGAACTTTTTCTTGTGGGGATATTTGAAAAGTAAAGTATATCAAGAGGCAATAGAAGATATGGCAGATTTGTACAATAAATCTACGCTTGCGCTGGTGCAATTAATAGACATACATTATTAAGGACATGTAACGAGGAATTGTTACATCGCTTTGATATGTATATTCAAGCAGATGGAAGTAATTTCAAGCATCTGTTTTAAATATTGTTGTAAGGATGTACTGTTCAAAAATAAAATTACCTTGTTTGTTGTTTTTCCATTTAAATTTCTCAATTTAAAGTAATTTCCGGTAAAATCGGAAGTGCTATTGAAGAAAAATTCCCACCAGTAAATAATTCTCTTATAGCAGACAAAAAAATTTCCTATATCCGAAAATCAAGATTAAAAAAGTTACAGCAATTAAAATAAAAATATAACCCTTAAAAATTAGACAATAAAATTCAAATAATTCAAAAACTACTGCAGATCTGACTTTTTGGAATAAGAACAATTCTGTTTAAAATTTAATTCTTAATCGAATGGCATATGTTTCAAACCTTCCTTGATCGAAAAATATTTTTAAACTGCATCTGCTGCAGTGCAGTGCAGTGCCATCTCTGGTGATAATGTTATAATAGTAAATTGTACTTAACATTAACCATAGAAATCCATTAACGTTTACAGAATAAAAATATCTTTCTTAGTTTCCGAAATATCGGCTGTGGGAATGTTACCTGAAACACCCTGTATTTGATCGTAAATATTATTATAATTTAAAAATAGATACCTTTATTTTCAACTGGCTTATAATTAACCGTATATGTATAGCGTCAAGAGATTAGGTGAGATATTTCTACTGTAAACATATGCAGGAAAAAATGTTGAATTTCCAAATTTCTAAAAAAATTTTAAATCCTGTCAATTTCGTGAAATTAATAATGGCGCGTATGTCATTGAGTATTACTTACTAAAAGTATGAAGAATTTTTCAAGTCTTTATTATATTGTCGTCCAGAATTCACGGAAAATATGGACCATTTAGGAGCATATTTATTTTAAAACGAAAATATTTAATAAAGAAATATCAGTTGTAGTTAATTGACAATATGTGTATTCATTTAAAATACCGCCTTGTATGCATTACTATTAGACTTACAATGTACGGAAAGCATATTTACAATGCATCGCGTCCCGTTTACAAAATATCCCACATTTTAACCGTCAATATATCAAAACCGAAAGAGCTCATAAAATTGAAAATATGTATTCATTATGTCTCTATTGCGAACCAACCACTGAAAAGACCCCGCTCATTCCTTATGGAAAATGGACCCCGGTGAAATTGGCTAAATTTTTAATATGTTGTAGATTTCAACTTTCTGATCAAAAGCTCTCATGGGCTCAAATCGATCCTAGTCTAGTTTCCGGGATACAGCTCAAGAAATATACAAGAAAGACCTCTTTTACAATTAAAAAAATTTCGAATTCATGATTTTTTTCATACATTTTATATTGTGATACGTTCTAATATTTTGCATTAAAAACATTTGTTGCTTTAATAAAATAGAATAGAAAAAAATTAAAGTTTGAAAAATGTTGGCGAAGGCGCCGGGAAATCTATAAAAATGACAAGTGAAAAAAAAATATTCTGTCAAATTGGCTAAAACATTTTTTTGCATAAAGTATGTGTCTTCCTGATTAAAAAACTTTAATTGAAAAACATTCGGAAATTGCTCTTTTGATCTCTAATACCCCATCAATAAATCAAAAGTTCGACAGAATTTTACAAGAATTTATAGTTTTATCTCGGAAACTAGACATAGGATCGAGTTGGGCCCATGAGAGCTTTTGATCAGAAAGTCGAAATCTACAACATATTAAAAATTCAGCCAATTTCACCGGGGGGCACTTCCCATAAGAAATCAGCGGGATCCTTTGAATAACTTACGTTGAAGAGTTTTGAAAATCTGGTAAGTTATATTGAGAAATGGGACTGTTATTTTCAAAAAAGTTCGAGCCTCCTTCCCGCTAATGTTGAAAAACCGACACTAATGTGTCTCTCAGATTCGAACGAACTGCGTAGATTTGGTGATATATCAATATTACATTAAAATGTCTATGTTCAATAAGACCATCGCGAGGGAAATGAAAATTTCAGTCGAGCGTTGCCGACATTGCCATTTTAATAACAAACATGAAAATGGTATCAATTGTGTATTAAATTTCGGTTGCATCACGTAAATGTGAATTGCATTGCGTTCGAGCAAAATGTTAATCAAACAACTATTTGCAGTCGGCCACGCCAGACTGCAACTTTCACTCGTTATATATTGCAATCCTTCAATAACATTCATATTTACTGGATATTATTACGATCTCAAAACCCCATATAAATAAAATGGTCCCAGGTATTACAAATCCTTATAGTGAGAGATAGAGAGAGCAATAAAAGCAACAAATAAAAGAATTTCAGTTTATTCCTTGTACAATTTTTAGCTACATACAAGAAAAAAAAATGTATCATACAATTTAGTAAAATATTGATATAAATAACAGCCTTACAATAGTATCTAACAATCGTTACTCTGAAGCTAGGGGGAAAATACTTTAACTTTTAATTATATCAGAGAACAAAAATGTTTGTGATTACATACAAAATATAATACAACTTAACTTTTACAACACCCGAAATCCAGCAGCAGTTGATCACAAGGGGCTCCGATTACTGGTATAGGTTAAGACCATTGCCTGGAATCTCCTGCGTTGAATGCGATATAGAACTTCCAAATAATCTCCAGTTCTCCAAATTTACAGAATACCCAAATTACCAAAATTACAGGTCCTGCTCGTAGGTAACCCTCCGTTACAGTAATGTTGTGTCGCAAGGTATTATTTCATAATTTTAACTCGTAACCAATAGTCCTTCATATGATCCAAGTCCCAAAGTATTTCCAAAATTACATAAAATGACCCAAAGAGGTATGTGATAACGGCTGATGGTTGTTCTACTCCGTATCCCAAAAAACGTCTACAATAAATTACCAAAAATTATTTTCAAATTCTAACTTAATTTCGAGCACGTGTTTTGCTCGTAGATCAAGGAAATGTAAAACTTACCCAGAAAATTCTGGACGTAACTTGCCAAACAAAATCCGATTTAAATATCGAAACCCAATTAAATACACCAAAATTGAATTGAACAATGTGTTGAAAATTAGTCTAGATCCGTTAATCTATAACGATTAGCCACGTGTGCCGTTTGACTAATTAACACTTAGCAAGGTTTTAATCTCAATTCTTGATTGAAAAATGGCGAGTATTACTACTTGCCTGGCATTTATAGAATTTGCCTTTCACAAAAAATAATTACGGAAGAACGACCATCATTTCCCTTTTCTTGACAGTTCACCGTGAAACTTCACCATTGCCAACCTCTAGATTTTAAAAACCAAATCTATATTATGGACTTTTGATCATATTTCACTATATATATAATAATTATTAACAATCATTACACATAAATATCGTTCCCCAAAATAATTATACTTGTCATATTGTAAAATGAAATTAAGCAAAAATTAAATAATTAGGATTTGTTGTAGTCTTCGCCATCTATTGGTGAATAGCATAACCAGACGGCCTGGTGAAGTACTCGAACTATTAGAATTGTATTGAGTTACAGAATTCTCATTTTTGCGTCGTGACAATATATATATATTTTTTTTAAATTGGGTTGTTCCTCCACCTGTTACTGTTTAAATTTCGATACAATTGTACTTATCTTTATTACATTATCATACTTACAAGAAACGTGACAGACGGGAAGACTAATGGACAGATGGACATTTTGAAAGTAATTCAGAATCCAATGATATGTTAAATGTTTTTCTAGGAGCGATATTTACTGATTTAACCCAGTTTATATACATTCACCTTCGTGAAGAATAATGCTTGACAACAGTTTCTAAAATGCCTTTTTACTTCAAGATTTAAGATTATGATATAAAACAAGTCTCTCTTTTTGGGTATTGTAGCTTATTCAGTAAACTTTAATGAAGAAAGGAATTTGTTTGTCGTTATAATTAAAAGTTTTATTTACTAGTTTAATTTACTGCTAAAAGTTTTTAATTTCCGTCAGGTAGTGTTTATATTTCAGCACGAGTTGTGTGAAGTTCTTGCAAGTTTTATATTTTCTAAATAAATAACATTTACATATTCGTTAGTTGACATTATAGAGGAATATCCGTGAAATTGGCCACCTAAGATGCGATTTTCTATGTTTTCTCCTTACCATCATTTAGTACCTTATTTTTAACTATTTGTAACTTATATACCGAAATTTGAAACTCACCCCAGCAAATATTAAAAATTATATTTTTGGTGTAAACTTCCCGGGAGCCGCATAACTATTAATATTTTTAGTTTACACCTGTCCATCATTTAGTAACGAATTTATAACCCAGAAATTAAAATGTGTAACCACATCATCGCCGAGTAATAAATTATTAAATCACGGCGTTCAATTTCACGGTAGTCACATGGCCTCAAAGTTTTGATTTTTTTTCCTGTCATTATTTAGTAACTAATTTATAACTATTTGCAACTCAAAATGTAAATTATTAGTAATTCAACCGTTATCAAGGTACCACTGATCTTTTTTTTCAGCCGACTTCATGGAGAAAAACATCTTTTAGGACTTTCTCAAAAGTATTATTTAAACGAAATATTTTCTAAAAATGTTTCTTCAACCGCCTCCTAAATCACTCAAGTAACTTCCCGAAAAATCTAATTCCATTTTTTGCTGGAACCTGTCGGAACTGTATAGATTCCTTAAAATTCCCAATTTTCATAGATATAATTATTCACGAGTTACACCGCGTCCTAATTTGCAAAAAGTTTACGAATTATTTTTTAAACTGTTGATCATACGTTAACGTACCAAAAAGCAATCTTGTGGAGTCCTAAATTCTCTACGCCATTTTATAGAACAAATATTGGAATAAAAACAAATCCCGTTAGGGATATTTTGCGATCTCATCAAGGCATTTGATTGTGTCGATGATACAATCCTGATTAATAAGCTAGAATATTATGGAATAAGGGGAAGTGGTTTACGTCATATATAAGAGAACGGAAAAGGTTCGTAAGGATAACTCATCAGACCAATACAGAATTAGTAAATTATGAATCTAATATTACAGATATCCAATGCGGTGTTCCTTAAGGTTCTGTATTAGGTCCAATATTGTTCATAATATATTATATCACTGACATAGTCTTTAATTTCCTAGCAGTTGCATTATAACTTTGTAGTTACAGTTCTACAATAGTTTAGAACTATTGTGCTCGAATAGTAAATAGTGGAGTACTTTCAGGGTTAAATAAAAGTCAAGAAGGATAATTTCAATTTAACAAGATTTATCCAACATCAGGAAATCATCAAATAATAACTCTAAAATTGCTATAAAATATTATATTAGATGTGAGATACATAGATATTAATATTTATTTATAAATATAAAATGATAACAATCATTGATACAATCTTCCCACGATAATAACACGTAAACAACCTAATATAAAATATCACTCTAGCCAGACCCTAAAACCTTTACTATAACGAATAAATATTTATGGATAGTTCTCGAATTGAAATCGTTCAAGTTATTTGACAGTCAATACGTAAATTGACACTTTGACATTTGATCAATTTGACACCTATCACTTCAACAATTAATTAATATGACATGTCACTATGACATTTAATTGACGCCACACTTGACAATTAATTAGTACGTAACGTAAAATACTGATAGCGAACCCCATACACAACACCAGCATATGATAGAACTACCTACCTCTATCGTCTAAACGCAATCGCCGATTCGGAGGATCACGTTCTGCTGGACTTATATCGGACAGATCTGAATGATAAGCCAATATTGCGTACTCTGATTAGGACAGATCACTACTCTGAGTTTCAGAACCACACACTATCTAGCCACTATTCCTTATTTGATTTCACATCAATATTTAAGGTTGTGAACCTTTACTGTTTGATTCCTGGGATAAGAATGAATATCTGGGCTCCTGCATTGCCTTCTATAGAAATTGCTAGATCCATTACATTTTCTTAGTTACCATATTGCTATAGATACGGAGAAATAGTTTGTTCGTAACGATGAATCCGATTTATTCTTATTAGTAAGTACTATGTACTAACCCACTATTAATCTTTCAAACTATTGGTTAATAACTCTAAAATTGTTATAAAATATTATTTTGGATATTCAGCAGATAACTTTCAAAGAAATCATTCGTTCCTTTCATATATCATTGATCTAAATCTGACCAAGCTAGAATATCAACAAGGAGTCCCCTTATGAACTGATTTGTCAACTTACTTCGTGCACCTACTCTATTCAACATTCAATACGCCAAACAAGAAAATAACTGTTCTTTCTATATATTGAAGATCTAAGTCGGATCATGGCAATATATTATAAGAAATCCTCCCTTACGAGGAAATCTTTCAAGCATCTCTAGCCCTACCTAGAGGATACTCCATCACAAACAAACATTTGTTACATTTCAAAGCCAAGAACTACTAAAAAGCACAATGAAATAAGGTTTAAAATTTCATGCATGCAATTTTGAACAGTCACATGCAGTTTTAACGCAATGCTTTTAAATTGCATCATATCTCGCAGTTGTGGGATTTTATAGAAATAGTGAACAGAAGCACGTACAAAACAGTAGTTGGTACTATATTTTTAAGCCATTTTAGTTTGTTGTGTAGCAGTTCGACTGGTAGAGCGCCAAGAGCTAATTGTAATACAGCTAATAACACATAATATGCCTAATAATATAAAAATAATAACACAATTTTAAATATGGTAAATATTTATTTATTTAGTAGGTATTGTAGCCATACCAATCGCATTTCTAGGAAATTTCGTAAGCTTCTCTGGGGGGAAATTAGGAGAAGCCTGAATTCTTAACGCATGTGTAGATTTCACGGACACTGTTTTAAAAGAAAATACATATGCCAGAGGACCTCAACAAAACCCAGATAACAGTCATATAACTACTCACAAAAATAGCAAGAGTAAGTCAACGACGTAAAACGTCAAAATTAATAGCAGGAAAAACAATTATAAAAAGGATAGAAAGTACGCAATAAAGTACCGGGGACATGTCCAAAGAAAGAATCCTACTATCTACTGACAAAAGTGCTAATACTGAACATCAACAAATTAAAAATAGGAAGACAATTGAGAGCATCATGAACAAACTAGGACAGGATAAACACTGGGAACGAACAGCAAGAAAAAAAGTGAAAACTATAAAGAAATCACAATGATATTATGATCTGCCAGAACCAGAAACGGAGGAAACAGAAAATACAGAAGAAGATTTATAGAGGCGAAACACAAGCAGAGGAGCATAAACACTTCATATCATGACACAATGCGGTAACGCATCTCATAAACCACAAATACGGAGAGTACTTTCGTGCGGTTTTATCTTCCCCCAGGCATGTTCAGGTTAAATATTATAGCACACAATTATGAGCTCGATTACTCACTGTATAAAAAATATTTTATTGCGATTGGCAGATTATTAAGCGTCTATCAAAATATCAAAATAATTTTATCAATTTTTTAAAGACAGAAAAACATGGCATCGACAGAACTTAATATATGAAAAGTATTGCCATAGATTAAAAAAATGCATTCTATGCATATTCTATATTCCATATTTATTTAGCAAGGCTCGTTAGATATTTCAAAATTAAAATTTTAATTTCAATTACATTTAATTTATTCGCTCTTTTAATGTAGTGCCGATTTGTAATTTGAGAATACGAAATATATTAAAGTACCATGTGGCTACTAGACAATAAGTGATAAATTTTGTAAGTTTGCTTACTCTTATTTTATTGTTCGGTTGTTAGTACACCCATTGAGTAATTGTTTCCTTTCCCAATTAACTTGAAATTAGTTTAACTTATAACTAGTTTAAGTATTCTCTGTTAGATAGGTAAATAATTGAATTACTCTCTAAATATTTTAATGACTCTAGTTCAGGTGGTATTGTTTTGAAGAGTAACATCATTAACATAACTAAGTTAACGACTTAAACGTGCTAGAAATAAGTGTCGTTGATAAAACGAAAAGTGCACACCCCGCAAGTAGCTTTACGCACCTGGCAATGTTCCTGATTTCCACAAAATATGGCTTCAATTTTAATTTGTTAATCGGCCGAAACAAACAAAAGGAATGTACATAAACAATAAACAAATAAAAAAATACGACTGTTAAAATAGCTGTACTTTTTTTTATTAGTATTTTTAGTGCGTAAAACATATGTTTATGGTAATAGTAATAGTGAAAATAGTAAAAAGTGTGAAAAAAACGCTTATGTATAGCCAGATCCTTGAATTAATTGATCTCTGCTGTTAATGTCCACTCTTTAAGAAATCTAAATTAGTTGGGCATTCTATTTGATTTTTTTACCTTAGCTCATTGAAGTACCTTATCCCTTACATACGCCAAGTCTATCGGATTTGTGTATGTATATTTTTTACACACCTTTTTTTTATACATTCTCGACTGCAAAGAGCTACAGCTTATATTTTCGCCTGAAGTATGGTAGGTGCGTAACCAAAGCCCTTTGGTAGCCTATATTTTGGGCATATACACCAGCCACGACCGGCTTTAATGTGAACAGGCCGGAGTGTACGATGTGGCAACGCTGCAATCTTAAACTCTGTCAGTCCCATTAATAATCTATGTAATGAAGGAAAAAATAGTGTAAATATTTCGTGCAAAGACGAGATTACCTTCGCCCCCCGTTTTCGAGGGTGCTGAACACGATGGAAGTGGTGGAAGAAGTGTTTGACCGCCGCAACCCCCTGAAGCGGCCAAGAACCATCCGTTTTAACCCTTTATGTTTTCATATATAAACTGGTCTGGGTAGTGATTTATCGACGGGTTATACTTGAAATTACATGGAAGAGGGTTATTCAAAGAATTACATGAAAATATTTTTATGACAAAATAAGTTATTTGCTTACAATTAATTTAAAAAAACCTAGGTCGTTAACAAACAGCATAACAATCCTCATATTCCTCAAAATGCACATCGCACACGATCTCTTCTCCTTCATCAACGCCCTAGCGATAACTGGTGGATGAGGGTAAGTTTCCGTTACACGGGGCACTGCACCAGACACTAACATAAACTTTTCCATTTCTCTCCTTCCACACACCATAAGCATCTTTGTATCGTTCACATTTGGATATTGCACTATCATAAAAATGTTTTATGAACACCATTTAATATTTTGTAGGCTGTTTCCTCAGTTCTGTCTGGTTCTTTGGGAAATCTAAGGGCTCGAACATAACCTTCAGATGAAGAACTGTAATTGCTTGTACAGCCAGGTACACAACATTTATCCGGCATGTTGTTATTGTTTTCAGACCCCAGACCTAGAATTTATTAAAATTATTTTATTGGTTTTGGTGGTAAAAGTGAATTGAATTAAAAATATAGCTTGCATAAGTAAGGTTGTAACGTAATTTGACGCACAAAAAGTGATTTCAGGTGCGAGCGGTGCGATAGATACCCATATAATTAATTAAAATGACTACTTACTTTATAAAACACAATTTGTGAAATTACACCAACAGAGAGTCACTTTTTATGTATTATAATGCCAATTTATTCGTGACAGATTACTGCACAACAATTTAGTTTTGCCAAGAACGGGGACTGAAGCACACGTTGCCACATTTCCATATACTGGCCTGCTCACATTAAAGCCGGTCGTGCACCAGCACATACAATTTAATTCATCTCAGATTAATCTGTGTACCAGATAAACGACCTTTTTCAAGTTGCGATCATCTAGGGCTTCATACCTAGCGGCAAAAAATTACCGCTTTAACGCTTTTCTCGAAGTCAGGTGGAGTTGGTGGAGGCTATGTTTGGTCAACTGAAGTTATTTAAAACAGTTGGACAACCAAACAGATCTTTCATCTAGCTAGCATAATTCCTTTGAGAGAATCCCATAACTAGGGCAAAGCTAACGCTTAGAGGAAAATCATTTAATAACTTGGGTTCATTTTTATTTTTATTGACTGAAGCTAAAACGTCCACCATTATAAACTAAATGTTAATACAGTAGTGTCAGTTTGGCTTTCACACAGCCAATATTTACTTCATTACCAAGCCACACCCACATATTAATGAGAGTTATTTCAGCAGTTTGAAATTCCAACGGAACAAATTTTTGATATTGACAGTATATCAGTATTTTCCTTCACACGATCAGTATTACAGATAATATTCAAATTACTATCAGTAATATTGATCGTCCGTGGACCGCTTTAAATAATAATTCGAAACGGAATTATAAGTTGTAAATGAAGGTGTATTAAGCGTGACTCAACGCCTATATAATTTTATATAACAATATTTCACGTTACAAAAAACTTTACTACAAGAATGTTTTATCTTGATCTGTATTGTGTTATAGCATGATGAGATTATGAACTTTTTGTATAATTCCCTTTAAGCAGGTAACCGAAAATATGATTCGAATCACAACTTAAATTTTAATTATATATTCTTTTCAAGTATTTAGGCTAAGTGCGCTTTTCAATTAGGTCAATTATAATAATATAGGCTAAACCAATATCAAAGTACGTGGATTATGTTGCCTTTATTTTGTATAAATAAAAACACGATTTTTACTGATTAATTATTACTTGGTGGACGATTCTTCCTCTCTCCCAGAGCGAGCGATTTTTCCACGAGGTCGAAAAAGTAATATGTCGCTAAATGCATCAAAATGAAGACCTCCAATTTTCAATTCTTGTTCAAATTTTCCCACTTTTCAAGGCAAGGTGCAAGTCGACTGGTCGATGTATGAAATTTTTATTTCATTATTATTGTATAGTATAATGCCCTTAACGTAAAGGCTTAAGAGTTTTGCTGAAATTTATGGTGTAATCGATTGTAAAGAGCTCGTTTTATTCATTCTAAACGTTTCTGGAGATACTTTAGTAAGAATCTAAATATAGTACCATGAATTTATATATGTTGTATGACTATATATTATGTCGTATATAGTAGGTAAGATAAACAATTCTGTGTAGTAGAGAATTTGGTGATCTAGTTGGTAAAAAGAATATATACTGTATCTTATTCACTAAAAGGCAAGTACTCTCATGTAGATATAATCCAATTAATAGAACAAAAAAAAGTAAGTTTGTAATACAAAAATAGCGTGAGACAATTTTTCTGGTTTTCAAGTTTTTGAGGGTGTCTCCAGAGTGTTTTGCCAAGTTAACGGGGTCGGAGAGGGTTGACGTCGACCGACAATTTTGAGAATAATTCGAACATAAATGTCTCTCCCGAATCGTTAATACTTCAACAAAAATGGTAAGGAACCTTTTTTGATCAGCACTAATAAATGAATGATAAAAATATTGATCCTTTGAGTTTTCCTTTGTACTAGTTCTTTGGTGAGAAGCAGTTCTTAGTAAAGTGATTCAAAGTAATAATGGCCAAATAGTGACAGCAGATATATCAGGTCATGGAAGGTCCCATAAAAGGCCTCTCTGATGAGAACTGTAGACAATTTAGTGGTCTACTAGATCGCTATTGTATTTTAATGTACAATTAATAGTTTACGAAATAATTCGCAAGAACTACTTTTTGCAAACGTTGTCACGCTATAATTTGCAAATATTTAGTTCTATGAAAATGAACCTTTCAAAAGTTTGTAGAGAATTTATTGCTAAACAGAAAAAAGGTCCTTACCATTTTTGTTGTAACGTCAACGGTTCGGTGAGATATTTGCGTTTGATTTTTTCGCAAAGACAGCTAGAACGGTCCCCCTCCCAACTCCGCCAACTTGACAAAATGAAATAATCTGCGCACATAACACCACCTGGTATATATTTATACGAGTGTATCATCTGGATCACCAGTTCATAAAAATTTTTCAGATTGTCAATTTCTATGTTTCGTTGTTTTCTCATTAGCCAACTCTACAATAGACCTTTTCATCATAGAAGCGCGCATGTGCTGCCTCTATGTTTGTTTGCGGGAACTATGAAATGTTCGGACACCTGGATTGTCAAAATATCTGGACCGGTATCATTTTTTCACATTAATTTAGACGAAAGTGTGATTGATGGTGCAAAATTAGTACACAACATTGTGTGTCTCAAGTATCCTGGCCGTAAAATGACTGGAAGCAAAAACAAAGAACTGGTTGCAAGGTTAGAATTCAACTATCAACTTATCAATTTATATACAAGCGCATTAAAAGAAAACATATTTGTTTAGTCTGCAATATGCTTAATAACATTCTTCGTGCAGTAATTGATAATGCAGTAAAAATATTTTCTGTTTTTTATGAAAATGTAGTTGTAGTTGAATTCTAACCTTGCAACCAGTTCTTTAATCTTGCTTCCAGTCATTTTACGACCACGATACTTGAGCCAGCGCCTTAATTGAGCGCAAGTTTGTTCTTCCACAATGTTGTGTACTCATTTTGCGCCGTCGATCACACTTTCGTCTAAATTAATGTGAAAAAATGATACCGGTCAATCCAAGTGTCCGAATATTTCATAGTTCCCGCAAACAAACGTAGAGGCAGCACATGCGCGCTTCTAAGATGAAAAGGTCTATAGGTAATGTCTAAACTATAACTAATTTACTTTAATGAAAGCACAATTATGGCCAATTGCTCTTTACACATTAATATAAATGAAAATACAATTTTTTTCATGAAGAAATATTTTGTTTTTAATTAAAGTATCACTATGAATGGCTTGTAAAATCTTCGAATTTAATTAAAAAAATATTTAATGGTAGTCTACAACGATGCCTGGAAATGTCGTCGTTGGTGGGCTAAGCTCTTTTATTATTTTATCGTCGCTATAATTTTCAATGTATATATTTTGTGTAGAGGAAGTTTAAAAATTAATAATATCAGGAAAAGGCAATGAATCACTTTTCGTATAAAATTAGCAGACGATCTAATTGTTTGACGTTGGATCTTGTTGGATCTTCTCAAAAGCAACAAGACGAAAATGCCAACAATGTTCAAAAAGAAAAAAATAATCCAGAAGCTATATAATATCCTGAATGTCAAGTGGCTCTACGTGTAGGATGTTATAGACATTTCCATGGAAAGCAATTTTGCAACTATCGTACCAGAGAAAATTTACAAACCATTTTTATCCTAGATGATGACTGGTACAAAATGGTTTATCATATTTTTCCAAAATTTCGAAAACTGATATTTAAAGAAAAAAGCTACTTTGCGACGTTATATGATCGATTGACGTGAGATTTAGATCAAATCTACTGCTAGGAAATTACCTATATGCCTTAAAGGGTCAAAATTGACCGGAGAAATGAAAAAAAATTATTTTTCGTATATCTAAGCAGATAGAAAAGTACTTAAACTACCTAGTTATATTAAGAATTATATTTAACACTAGCTTGGAATATATTTTTGACATCTTTATAGGATATTTGACCTCAGCTGACTGATTTCGAAGATAACGTCCGTGTAACTTTGTTTAAATTCTTATTTTTACAGTTTTTAACTACTCTTATGTATTATATGCAGTATAACAGTTGTACAATTATACCATCACAATAAAACATGAAAGGTTTCTAAAATCTCATCACAGCGAAAATAAAATAAAACTAGTATGCTGTAACTGTAACATCATATGATAAATCTAAGTTTCGCATTTTACTGTCAAAAAGGATAAAATATTTGCTCTATCGTTTAGAGTGACTTTGCATGAAAAACTCAGAGATGTTTCGTTTTTATGGCAATGCATAAAGTAGCTAATTGTACAGTTATTTTCATGGCTCCATTAATGTACAGGAAACAACGCTTTTTATTACTGCAATCCTCAGTTTTTATATTCCATATTACCTTTTTATTCTGTCTCATTATTATTATAGCATCGGTAAATCCAAACGACTCATATAGTGGAGTAAAATTAAGCATAAAAAAAGTGCAAAAGGAATTGTCTTGCTGCTGCGATATTATTGTTTTAATTTGTTTTAGGTGTGACAACAAGTACAATGAAAATGGGTTAAATTTGACTATTGCTTCATATAAAATTTAGACAATTTATGTTGCAAAACTAAAATTTTCTATTTTCCTTATTACCTCCGGCCCTAGCAACCACATCGCAAGAATAAAAATACCAAAATGTTCGTAATAAAATTTCGAACAAAAGCAAACTTTGTAATAACTTGTGTGTGTGTGTGTGTTTTGTTAAATGGCACCGGTCATGAACCAAATAGCCAGACATATGTTGTCTATTCAACGTATTGTTAAAAATAGCCAAGAGAAAGTGGAATAAAAATTAAACCTTTTAAAATATGTAATAAATAAAATTAATGTACATTTTCAATTAAAAATTACAATAAAATAATTATTATTATTAGGTATAAAATAGATTGTTTTCAAATATTTGTTACAAAATATGGGTTCAGGAAAAGTATATGTTTTAACCTTTTTTTTCTTCTTGTTATTATTTTTATTTGTATATTTTTTAATTATCCTTCAATGGCCTTAGTTATTACCTATTAGTAGTTTTTTTTTATTTTTTTTTAGCCTTTGTTATACTTCTATTATTCTAATATATTTTCCCATTTTTTCAGTTTTTATTCATTTTTTTTTAATTTTTATTTTTTTCCCAAAACACCTACGACAACACTATCCTAAAATATAATATGTACACTATACACATACAATGCACATACTTACATTAGATGTGTACTTTTACGTAACTAGTTTGCAGCTCTATTTTGTTTTTTGTTATAAATTCATAGAGAGTATTTTATACACATCTTTGTTTTCTAATGCTAATAAATTGGGTAGATTTGTAGGTAGTGAAATCTTGTTGCGGGCAAGTTTAAAAAACATTTCATTAATTTCCTGGAACTTTAAAGGACATTCCATCAAGCAATGTTGTAAATTGCCTTCTTCTCCACAGCAGATGCAGTACTGGTCCTCTTTGAGATTCAATTTGTATTTGTATTGAGGGTAAAGACAATGTGAACTTCTAATTCGGCACACTACTCTTACGAAATTTCGATTAATTTCACCAATAAACCGAAGATGTCTGATTTTAATTTGTGTCTGAAGTTTTTTATAATTTTCTCCTGCTGGATAATTTAGATAGTGCTGCTGCCAGTTTTCTCTTATTAGTCTATTAATGTCTGTGCTGGGGATTTTATAGTTAGAGATGATGTCTCCATTTTCAGTTGCTGTAATACCTGCGTGTACTTTTATCAATGTTATTTCAAGGCTCTTGTCTCGTTGTATTAGTTGGTTGTAGTATTTTATATCAATTATTATATAGTTTGCGTCAGACCTTGGGTTACAATTCTCTATTTTCAACACTGCACTCTTACTGTTTGTGAATATAACAAATTTGTTATTTTTCTCATATTTTGTGCAATATTTAATTGCCTCCTTGATTACTACTAGTTCAGCTGTGTAAGTAGACACGAGTTGGTTAGTAAGAGGTATTTTTTAGACATGTTTTCGTTTTCATGGTAAATAGCACAGCCGGTTTTGTTATTTTTGACTGAGCCGTCGGTGAATATATAATCGTAGTTGGTCCAGTTAGTGCTCAATTTTGATTTGAACACTATGTTGTTTGGCAATACGTTATCTTGAAGATCTATGAATGACGTTCTGGGTAATTTTTCATAATTTTTATATTCTGGTGTGAAACAAGGAAGAATGCCCAACTGATGTGTTTCTTCTTTGAATTGAGATATCCATGTGTAGCTTTCCACTAACAACGGTAATTTTTTTTTTCCCAGTATTTTGCTGTGTGGGCCCAGTATGGTTAATTTGTGTATATTTTTAACAGCATCCTTATTCCTGCTGTAGATGTTTAGTAGTATGTTATCGCTTAACTCTTGCCTTCTGAGTTGTGAAGGAGGTTCAGCACATTCGAATTACAGGATGTTCAAAGGAGTGCTTTGAAGAAATCCAACACACAGTCTGAGACTTTTGTTTTTATTTTATTCAATTTTTTGAAGATGAACTTTTGCTGCTGATCCGTAAAAAATACAAGCGTAATAGAAGATAGATCTTACTAGAGAACGATAGAAAATGAGGTATAGTATATTGGAGTCGGCTCCCCATTTTTGGCGACTAAATACTAGTAAAATATTAAGTGCATTTTCACTTCTTTTGCAAATATATTGATAACTTGTTAAATTGGAAAATGACTCTTTTTGTATAATTTAATAGATATTATGTAAAAATGCATAAACTTTATAGAAGGCAAGTGAAACCATGCTTTTCGTTGAACTAAACCTTCCTCCTAAATTTTAGCGTAAATTATTTATTTAAAAGATTTATAAATTAGAGGAAATTTTAACCGCTTAATTTTTAAGTACATGAACTCGTAGGAGGACAATATTTTTTAAAACATGTAGGTTTTTAATGTATATAATGGTATTAAAGAAAATGTTTTCTTCATTTAAACCGTTTTTTTAGAATTTCTTTACAATTTTCGAAATTGTAATTTAAACAAATTCAAATAACTTTGTGGATTCTTTTAGCAAACTTTTTTGAATTCATTACCATTTCATTTCAATTGTTAGTTAAAGAAGGGATATATTTATAACCAATATTTTGTGCAGAATTTCTTTTCCCAGTTTTCCTTGGTTTTCCGGGAAAACAGCTGGACAATTATTAGTTACATATTCTTCCATGTTTTTATTGTAAATATGAACCTTAACACAAAATTCTTATTATATGAGTATAAATGAAAACATAGCTGCTTGAATACCCTTCCTGCTCTCTTGTCTGAGGGTACGTGGACTCCTATCATGCAGATGTTGTCCTTTCCATTTTGTATGATTACCGTGACTATGTTTTCGTTTATATTTTCCGTCCTTATTTCGATGGGCCTCTCCCGTCTGGTTACCCATGCAACTCCTCTGCTGGTCTTTTCTTGCCCCCGCCCCCCCCCGCTTAGTTGCCATTTATAATTTTGTGTGATTGCTGTTCCGTCTATCATGTGTGTTTCTTGTATACATGCAACGTCGATGTTTTCTGCTTGCAAGGCCTCGTCGATTTTTTCCATTTTAGCTCTTTGTATGCATCCTCTGACGTTCCATGTTGCCAGAGTTATCCAGTCATCTGGTGATTTCCGTTCTTTGCGATATTTGGCATCTGTTGATAATCGTCGTTTCCTCCCATTCTGGGCGGGGGGTTATAGCCATGCTTGGGGGGTTTGTTTTTTCTAATCGTTCTAGTTCGTTTCGTTTCTGCGTAGTAATTACGCTGTCGTAGTGAATTCTGTTGTTTACCTGCTTCCTGTACACAATCTCAATTGGCATGTTGTCGTCTTCTTGTTGGTTGTTGAGGTGAAAAGTTATGATTTCGCCCTCCTCTTGGTGTATTATTATTGTCCTCCTCTTCAAGTTTGCTGTTGCTGCTATCGTCTTCTGCCCACCCCAGAAACCATCTTTTCTCAGATCTCCGATGAACGCCTCTATATTTTCTTTGTTGGTGCTGTGTTGATTGTAACGGGGTTCTAGTTCGTTGATGGATGCTAGCATGAACGGGGTGAAATAATCTATGTTGTTTTGTATATAATCCGCTACTTGTTTCCGTAGATTTTTCATGGCGTTGGTGTGTGCCGGGGTTGTTATGTTTTCTCCTTCTAACTGATGGCTTATTGCTCCATACAGACAGTTTCCGTCGCCGTCGATTTTTTGTACCAGTAGTTGATGTGTCTTCGTTCTTACGTTCTGTAGTGGGTACATTGTTTTTGTGTTTTCTGGAGAGTTGTTATTTCTTGCTTACTTTTGCTTATTCTTGACCTAAACTTTTTAATAAAATAAAATTCCTTAGCCTTACCAGAGCCATACCAGGCGTGGAATGTAAACAGTCAGTATGTTTTTAGAGCATGCATGAGAATTTTCTATATTTTTTAGGCTCTGAAACCAGGCCAATGAGCAACAATTTTATCCAAAATTTTTGTTATTTTTGAATTAATTTAGTTAGGCGCGATGTACTGTTACTCTGATGGTACGCCCCTGGTGCTTAGTCATATAAGTGTAGCTGGACGAGAGATTGTTTATTGATATTGACTTATCTAATTTATTGCCCGACCTGTTTATGAAATTCTTTAAGTTGTTTACAAAATGTTACTAGTTTATAAGTGGTAATTTGATACTTAGCTGATTTACGGTTTCCTTTATGGTCCGTCCTTCGAATACTGGATCTTTGTCAGCTTTTTTATTGCACAACACTGAAGAGTTTAATCACGTATTTATTAATTATTGGCACTTATCACTTAATTGTTGTTATGTTGACCATGTGTAGAATTTTTTACTCAAGAACTAAGGTAATTTTGACCTATTTAGGTCAGCTTTTTACCGGTTTTTTTCACGTTTTCCTGGCCGCTTGTAAAAAGCGTCTATTCTCTTTCAAATACGAGCTTGAACTCCCCTCTGGAAAATGGTAACTCCTATCCAAATATTGTATAGGAACAAAATTGTAGAAAATTTTATGCACGTTGTTTTTTGTGGAAAAAGTTTTTGTCCATCTTTTTTAGTGTTTGTGTCAAATGACAAAAACTACATTGGCAACAGTTTTTTTAACATATGGCCACCATTTTGAAAGTACAGCCAGTTTTTTTTGGGACATGTCTTAAATTGTTCCTTAGGCATTAATCTTTATGAAAAACATTGTCCCTAAGGATCGGTGGGGGGTACACGTACACCTAGGGAGGGCTTCCCGACTATGTTGACAAATTATAAAGTTTCATACGCGTTTTATACGTTTGACATTAGAGTTATGACATTAACTGTCATATTAATTGTTTTCAAAGATGCCCTTGGTTACCTATACTAAAATCGTTTATTAATAGAAAATCAGCCATTTAGTACAGTAAGCGAAGCAGTAAAAATGGTAAAATTCCCGGCCCGAAAACAATGAAAGGAATTTTCTTATTTTTTTTTGAAATATGCTTTATAAAATACGTATATCAAAATCTATATTGTCGCATTACCTGCTTTTTATTTTTAAGGGTGGAAACCACCTAAAAACTGAAAAATTAATAACTTTTCTAATTATACGAATAAATTCACGAAAATTTGTATACTTATGTTTTTGAGGTCGCTGAATATGACTGTGAGGTCAAAACTTATGAGACAAAAATATTAAGGGTTGAAGTCACCCTTAAATACTGAAAAATTAATTGTCTTCTAATTTTACGAATAAAATCACGAAAATCCATATATTTATGTTTTGAGGTCGCTGAATATGATTATGAGGTCAAAACATAGGAAAGATGAAAATTAAAAAAAATGAAACTACCCTTAAATACTGAAAAATTAATAATTCTTCTAATGTTCAAATAAATTCACGAGAATCCATATACTTATGTTTTTTAGGTCGCTGAATATGATTATGATGTCTAAATTTATAAAAAAAAAATCGGCAGCTACTGGAAACGGCTAGAACCTCCCCACAACGGTGGATCCAACTCAGTTGTGTTTCGATATTACATTGGAAATCAGAGCACTGAGCAAACAGATAAATTACACGTGACTTTGGAACCATTTATTTCATGGATAAATATCGAACGAACTGAAGTGGGCTACAAGCAATCTGTTAAAATATAACCCCTCATGTTTGTTTATGTTGCATGTTACTCAATTGCCGGATATTATAAGGTTATTAACAGATAACGTTTCGAAGATTTTGTAGAACCTTGAATAGCGAATAAAAATAATAATACATTATTTAGCCCAAATGACACTCTAACCTCAACAAGTCAATAACATTATGGACAGTTCAAGCAGACTACGCATGCGTCAAATTAAAATCTTCCTGCTCGATCAAAAAGGTCCGAGCGACACTTTACATCACACATAAGGGTTGGATAATATTCACTACATGACATTATTACCAAAACACACGCAGTTTCTCAAGAAAAAACTAGAGAAAAATATATAAAACCACGCAAACTGCGTTTGGTTGTCCCTCAAGCAAATTGTCAAAGTTGTCAAAACCACGTGACCTAAAATGGTCTATTGTTGATTAATAAAAATAGATTGCTAATTACAGGTTAGATTTCCAACCTAGGGGCGAGCGTAGAGGCGACTTCAATGTGGATGTCTGACTGGCTCCGAAGCGAGTATCTGGGGAGGGTCAAATGCAGTATTATTTTAATTTTAAACAAACTAGTTTTTGATTTGATTTGAATGTCAGTCGTTATTCCGTTGAAGCAACGTCGAGCACGGTTAGTACTTGGATGGGTGACCCATCTTGGGAAATACAGCGTTCTCATCCCACCTTCTAGCAGCTTGTATATCAGGGTATTCGCGGAAGCTACGTAATTTCAGACGAGGATTACGTGTGGATATACTATCCTTCGGAGGGGATGTAAAGCAGGCAGTCCCTTGTCTATCAAATGTTAGGCAAGTAAAAGATCCCTACTCTTCTTAAGGGAAGAGGTTAGGCAAAATTTCCAGGTTGGGGGTAGCTCGTCTCCTGGCGTCGGTGATAGGCCATGGTAGCGGAAATAGGCTGACGTTAAATAAATAGATAATAAAAAAATTCCAACCCACAAAAAAGTCCTATTTTATTAGGACAAAGTATTTAGAACTTCATAAATATTACACTGTGCTAGATTTTAGTTGAAAGTACGGGAACCAGGCAGAAATTTTAATAATAGCTACGTAATATTCTTAAATCTTAAGTAATATATATTTTTCAGGTTAGCTGTAAAGTCACGTACCATAACCTATAAATCACCATTCACAAAGGTTACCAACCCAAATATTTTTGACAGATGGCAAAATATATTTTCCCCTAACAATAATACCAATAATATTTTTGGATGCTGTCATGTGTGCACATATAACGAATTCTTTTTAATTCTTTTAACGGAAACGAAATCGAAAGGGTGCAAGTGTGATATATCGTTGAAATTGGAATTTTTACTGCTTTTCAATGGTTCGATTACAAATTGTAAGTAATCATAAAATAAACAACTTGTTGTGCCAAAATGGCACTAAACGTAATCCAATCTCAACCAAAACCTTTTCAGATCTTCTGGAACACTAAAGACGTTTCATCCAAATCCATTTAGAAGCTTTGCCGCTTTCGTGCTAATAATACATACACACACACACACAGAGACATTTTTCAAAAACCACTTTTTTGGGTTCCTGGGACCTCAAAACGTAAAGTTTTAATATTATCTCAATTTTCGATTTTGGACTAAATGTAGTAACCTCCCACAATTTTTTTGTGGGGTGGTTAAAAAATAGTGAATTAAAAATGGTCACAAAAGAATATAGTAATATATGTCTAATTTTATTAAAAATACAAATTGTTATAAATAATTCAAAATAATACAATTAAATAAACTAATTAAATAACATTTTTAGTCTGCACTCTAAATATGCTAAAGTGCAATTCAACCCGCTTTTTCTGCGTATTTTTCGAAAAATAGACGACTATTGCTCGTTTCTCTACCTACTATAGATATTTAAAATGCGTGTATAATCTGAAAAGTTTCAACATTCTTTCAAACTGTCATATCTCTGGAACAGTTTCGTAAGAAAAAAAAAATAAAAACCCAAACTCTTAGTTTTTTATAATTTTCATTTCATTTTTATATCATGTTTTTATCAATCTTATAGCTTTTAAGATAATTCAATTTTAAATACATAATTTTCTTGCGTATGCGTTCGAGCGCCATCTTTAAACCTTTATATCTCTGAAACAGTTTGTCGTAGGTAAATTAAAAAAAACAAGGTATTCGTTTTTTCATAAGCTTCATTTTTGTACTCTTATCATTTTTTATAAAAAAATATTTTCTGAGCAATTTCCAAAAACCCGATTTTAAAAAAAAAATACGAAAAAAATTTCACACCACATTTTTTAACCAATCATAGGCTTGTTTTTTGTTAAGTTACCATGGCAACCCAAAAAATTTCCGGAAATTTTTTACATTCTGTCAAATTAATAAGTGGAAATTTTTCTGTCAATTAAAATGTCAAAGTAAAGACGCGGGAGTTGGAGTGCTTTTAGAATTAAATTTATTTGGCGACGCAAAAGAGGATATTATAAATACACAAATTAATATGTTTTATAACCTGGAGCCATTTTTGTGCTATATGCTCATGCACTTTATTCTTATGGCTGATAATCAAATTTTGTTATGATTAGAATGTAAAAATTAATCTAATTGACGTCTGTAAGTGCGGCAGCCATTACTATCTTGTTACCTTTCATTATTCCATGGCCGCCTAGAAGTTGTTAATTATTGTCTCTGCGACAAGAATGAATACATTCCCTGTGCTCGCATTTAAGTAATATCAGAAATAAATGATGTTCCACCAATTTTAGTAGATCAAAGTAAATAAAAAACGGAAATATAATATGTTTTTAAGTTACTTATAAAAAGTTCATGTAACTAAACTTGGAGAATGGTATATTATTTCACTAAGAAATTTCGTATTTTATTAAACATATTAATCTTGAAGTAGGTGGGTACTTCAGAATAATTATCAAAAATAAATGATGTTCCACCAATTTTAGTAGACCAAAGTTAATAAAAAACAGAAATATAATATGTTTTTAAGTTATTTATAAAAAGTTCATGTAACTAAACTTGGAGAATGGTATGTTATTTCACTAAGAAATTTCGTATTTTATTAACCACCAGTTGTTATTCCATGGCTCACTATAATGAATGAATTTGTGTCATTCGTAATAAAAATGTTCAATTTTGGCATAATATTTATAAAATAATGGTGTGAAATTTTCTTACCGAATATCCCACGAGCTTAAATTAATATCCGGAAATTTTTCCTCGTTCATGAATATTTTAAGAAAATTATCCCTCGCCTGCGGCTCGGGATAATTTTCAAAATATTCATGACCTCGAAAAAATTTCCGGAAATAATTTAAGCTCTAGGGATATTATAAGTGAAAATTTTCTTTATTGAAAATGAAAAATAATTATTTTAAAAATTCTGAAAAATTTGAGCAGGTTAGTAATAATATGCATTAACAATATCTACAAGGATTTTTAAAAAATTGGAATTAATCAGAAATTAGAGCAATAAGACTAAAAAAAATGACGCCTAAATTTTTAAATGCGCTAATTTTTTGTTTGTAACTTTTTTAGTTTTCATTATAAAAGGTCGTAATGCGTCTCAATCGAAAGAAAATTTTTGCTTTTTCTGAACGTTTCGGCGCCATTTTGAAAATGCCATATTTCCAAAACTAAACATCTGAGAAAAAAAAAGAAAAAACCGTTCGATTTGTCTTCGTAAAAGCTTTAATTTTGTACGGTTGCATTTTTTTAATTAAAGTCCATATTTTTCGAGTAATTTAAAAAAAGATCTAGGAATGCTGATTTTAGAGGGTGAAAATCGCAATTTTCAGTTCGCAATATTTCGAAAAATATCCATTTTAGCAAAAAAGTGTATAACACCTTTCTTTCTTATCATTTGATTCTCTATAAGATTATATGCATTTTTTGTTTTTTTTCTGACCCCTGAGAATGGGTTGAAGAACCGCCCCTAACCAAAAAACATTAAAAATGACAATATAGATTCTCCTGAACATATATTATGAAGCATGTTGAAGAAAAACATTTGAAAATTCATTACATCGTTTTCGGGCTGGGATTTAAAAGCTTCACTTACTGTACTAATTAATATAATAATAGGGGTTATTAATGTGTATCGGTAAAACAAAAAGCTATTAGTTCTACGGAAAAAATATGTAGCACGTAAAACATGGGAAATTTTACGCTCTTTAATACACCGTATTTGTTTTTTATGTAGCCTAAACAGAAGCTGAGATATTTAAAAAACTATTCTTAACCATTTTTTTCAAGAGGGCGGCAAACCTCGGTCGCGCAACGTGCCGAAAATTCACCAATACACTCACTACCAAGCCCCAACATTTCGCTGACGTCGCGCGTCGGGTGAATGTCGACTTCTACATAGTGATGTCATATTTACTGATTGGACTAATATACACGGTTTTACATTAAAAAAAGAGATTTTCAGAACTGCGAAAAAATTGAAAGAAAGCAGGAAAAAAAATTGTGATCATTTTAATCAGCCTAGTGAAAACCGCACATTCTTATTAAAATAGAGAAAAATATCATGGCACACGCGGTATCCTGTGAGGTTCAGAAATAATATAAATATTCTAAACTATACCCACGAGTATAAAAATATGAATTATACGTTTAACTTATGCAGATTAACCTGAATAAAACGTAAGGAAATGGGTAATTAAATGCGCATACAAGGAAATAAAAAGGAACTTTACATTAGTGTTATTACATCCCATTATTCGAAGTTCTTAGGGAAAGGCTGTAAAAAATTAAAAGTTAAAACCTTCTTAATGCCTTTGTCGTAAAACTGAACATGTAATGACTCTCTTTAAAACGTTAAAGCTTACAAATGTAACTGATTTTGACATTTATTCTGGGGTCAAATTAAAACGTTAAAGAATAAAAATAAAGGTTTATTCAAAGTTTCAAACCAGAGCCTGTTTTAATGCTGCATGTTAAAACTGGAATAATACTAGTCTAATTTCTAAACCAACGACTGTTTTCCGCTCTGATTAAAAGATTGTCATTACCTCATAAACACAATATGGTATTAAATGTAATAGAAATAAAATTTAACAGTTAACACATATTTTTTACTAAAAGTATAGGTAGCAGATTTCCTCTTTGAAAATGGCGTTAACTACATGCCAAAACATTGTTGTCCTCTGTCACAAATTCCCCCATTAATTTTTTTTTTTTTTGAGTTTTCACTAAAGGTATTTTCAATTTTTTGATTGGCAATAGCGTCAACTACTTACCAAATAATATTTTTCTTCGTCAAATAATTTTCTAGACATAACACCAACAGGCAGACAGATGCCAGACCGACAGACTGATGAAATTAAAAGACCTTAATTTTCGCAATCTGCAATCTATTTTGAAACGTGAAAATCCGAAAAAATCTCGGAGAGTAAATTTTTCACGATTAATCACGGGAATATACAAATCACCCAGCTACGACATAATTCAGTTTAATGAAAAATTAGAATTGTACATAAAAACTTATTGCAATTTTCACACAAATCTAATTGCAGGTGACACAAACATTAATATTTTAGAAAAAAAGAACCCAATAATTGAGGAATATTCGAACATCCTATCAGAAAATGGTTTTGTGTCTTTGGCAAATAGCCCCACAAGAGTACAAAATCAAAGTCAAATATGTATTGATCATATTTACATAAAAACTAAAATTCCATATAACAATTAGTACAAGTTAAAGACTCTATTTCAGATCACTACCCACAAACTCTCACAACATGAAATAGTACAATAGATAAAATAAATATAGGAAGTGGTCTTATAGTAAAAAAAAATAATTACACTAAACTAGAACAAATTTTGCGAAATATTGATTGGGATAATGATATTTTTAATGACAATAATATACATGTAATGACAGAAAAATTTATAAACTATTTAAAGTACAAAATAAAAACATCAACAACAAATATATCAGTCAAGAAAAATAAAGGTAAACCGTGGATAACGCAGGCCCTAATTAGGGCGTAATTATGTCAATTAATACAAAAAATTTAATGCATAAGCGTGTTCTTAGAAACCTTGTTAATACAAACATCAAAAATTCTTATAAAACATATAAAAATAAATTGAATTCGTTAATAAGGAATGTTAAATATATAAAACAAAATAGAAAATAATGCTGGTAATGTAAAACAAATATGGAAAATAATAAAGGAAAGAGTTAATAGTAATCAAAAACCAACAAAGAACATAAAAATAATTATAAATAATGATAATGAAATTATTGATGACAAAAAAGAAATTGCTAATAACTTTAATAGGCGTTATATAAAAGTTGGTAATAAAATAGCACAAACAATTCAACCACACAATGAACTTGACTTGGTAAATGAAAATGATCTACAAAAAACGATGTTCCTGGAAAGTACAACGGAAGATGAGGTACTGCAACACATTAATAGATTAAAAAATGGTAAAGCTCCTGGATTTGATAAAATTACTCCCGAAACATTAAAAAATTCTGCTTTTATTTTAGTTCCGCGAACAAAATTAATTAACATTAGCTTACAACAGGGCACCTTTCCAGATATTTTAAAAATAGCCATATAATTAATCCCTTGTATAAGTTTAGTCCCGATACAAATATGGAAAATTACCGTCCTATATCATTTCTATAATATTTAACATAGGCAAAGTTTATGAGAAAATTATTAAATGCAGAATGGAAAATTTTATGAAAAAGTACAATATATTGTCACCATATCAGTATGGTTTCCGCAGTATTTTATTAACCCAGGATCTTTCATAACAGAAAAAATATATGGCAACTTGGATAACTCCCGGCCACCCACTGGTATTTTCCTTGATGTTGCAAAGGCGTTTGATACTATAAACCACCAAAAATTTTTATTCAGTATTCAAAAATATGGTTTTCGAGGCATAATCTTAAATATTTTGGCTAGCTACCTTGAAAATAGACAACAAATAGTAAAAACTGGAAACGAAAAAAGTTATCCCTGGTTGTAGAGACCCCAAGGAACAGTACTGGGTCCGTTACTGTTCATTCTGTATGTAAACAGTTTATTTCTCCAAATCATTAATAGTAGAGTTATATCTTATATGCCGATGATACGGTTGTCTACGTGGTGGGGAATACTTGGCAAGAAGTTAAATCTAATGCAGTTAAATGCCTACAAAAACTATCTAACTGATTCGACAGCAAAATCCTAAAACTAAATTATAATGAATCGAAGTTTATAACCTTCACGTCTTATAAAAATAATCTACCATTTAAAAATTCACAATTCACAAACATACGGGTACAAACAAAGAAATATGTCATATCAAAAAATAGAAAGAACAGCCAATACAAAATATTTGAGAATAGAAATAGATTGCCATTTGCGCTGGGACATACATATTGCCAGCTTATGTAATAAAATTCGAAAAATAGTTTACTAATTCAATATATTAAAAAATATATTGTCATTAAAATTAATAAAAAATGTATATTAGGCATTAATACAATCACTTACATGTTATATATTATAATTGATAATGTAGCGGTATTACAAAAACGAATTATTAAAATTATACTTAATAAGCCCTCTACTTATTCAAGTGAATTACTATTTAATGAATTTAATGTAATGAATATCACAGAAATTATACGCGTTAGAAACTCTAAAATATTATTATAAAAATAAAAATAATTTCAATCTATCAAATCATATGCATAATACAAGATCCAAAACACAATTACAAACAGTAATACCGAAAAGAAATAAAACAATTGGTATAAAAAGTTTCACCTACTTTTCATATAAAATTTACAACTATCTGTCAACAGAATTAAAAACAATAAATTATTCATATAAAATATTTATTAACAAAGTAAAAAAATGGATCAGTGAAAATACAAATTTGATAAAAAAATATTCTAAATTAACATATTTGATATTAGCTAACTCTATTTTATTTAAAATATAAATTTCTGTTAAATTTATTATGTCACGTAAAAGCTATTGAATAGCTTCCGTGATTGAAGCAAAAAAAAAGTTAAATTGTAATATTTGATTTGTAATTTTCAGTGATAGTAAAACTACTACTACTACTACTACTACTACTACTACTACTACTACAATATTTTCCTTCGGTAGTGGAAAGAAATAAAAAATATAAATAGAGGCTCCAAGGGGAGTCCCTGAGGAATCTTTAATATTAGATATAAAATCATTCAAACGCTGTATATTTTATTCTATCGGACAGATAACACAGGTCCAAAAAGAAAAAATCTGCTCCAAGGACTAAACTTATCATGCCTATCATGTATTTTTGTGTGTTGAATCCGAATTTTCAATTTAAAAATTATTCTACCGCGTAGATTTCGAGTAAATCCCAGTTTTTATCATCAAAATACAGGCAATTTTTGATTTTAGAAAATTTTTTAAATTGAAAATTCGGTTTCAGCACACAAAAATACTTAAGGCGTGATAGGTTTAGTCCTTGGAGCAGATTTTTTTTTTGTAGACCTGTGTAATCAGACATTCGTTCTGTAGAGACCTTACACAATAAAATTACAGAGCAGAGTAACAAGAATCAATTACAAATCTTGTTAAAAGCCTTCGAAATATCTGTGTACATAGCATACACAGATAATCCTACTTCTATAATAAAAATATATCTTTTACAAATTGCACAAGATCAATTATTAGTGCTGACCAGGTTTTGTAACATGCCAAAGTCCATTGCAAGTGAATTATTCTATTTGAACAAAACATTCGTCAAATATTGGCAGTCAGCAACGCCCGAGTGTTACTTCCACTTGTTTTGTAATTAAATTGTTTTCTAATGTTTATTTGACTTGCCTACATTTTATTTTGTACTAAATACTGTAAGCCTCATTTTCTTATTATCAATCAATAAGAAAACCACCAGTTATTCCAATTACAATTTTCAAATATTTGAATGTGTTTGTTGGTTTGAAATGATGTTGGGTGCAAATAAATCTTAACTATTTCCCTTTAGACCTTGTTCGAAAGTTGATAGGATTAACCGACGTTCTATTGTCTTGTCTGATAATTGCATTTGTTGGTTTTCCCCGACATTCCTGTCAATGAGATTTATTTAATTCTTGTGCACATTTTCTGCCTGATGAAAAGGACAAAAGATATCTGAAGCACATAATGACCAATAAGTTGAGTATTTATTAGGAAAGTTCGACTAAAATTATTTTTAAATAATTATGAAAATATTGTTCCTTTATCTATTTCCACTGAGAAATCTACGGTACTTAAACATATTTGGTTTACTATATCTTTTTATAATAATCGTTAAATTAAACACGGACATTTTCCAATTAATAATTTTAATTAGATAGAAAATTGTGAATATATTGATTTGAATAAATTAAGAAATTTTGTAGAAATTTTCAGAGATGTTTTATTTCATTGTAGGCTGGTACTAAAGCGGATTTTGAAGGCTAAAAAAAAAGTATTAACAGGCAAGGGCCAGCCGGAACATTTCGTTAAGGTTATAACTAAGAGAAAAAACAAAAATTAAACAGGACAATGTGAAATGGGGGTGCTGTTTGGGGGTTGAAAGTGTTTTTTTGCAATTTTCGGCGAAAAGTGATCTCCTAGCGGAAAATGTCCCTCACAAAAGTTATAGATAATAAAAAAAATCTAAAACTTTCATATAAGGCAATTTTCAACATAACCTCAAATTTTCCGTGAAAATGGCGGAAAACCGAATTTTGGGTTTTTTATTCTTTTCTCTCGTAAAAATACTTCAATTTACATGAAATTTTGTGAAAGTGTACTTCTTTTTGCATTGAATAAGCATGATTTTTTTTGGAATCTGGGAAACAAGTAGTTTCCGAGATATATACATTTTCGAAAAAAAAAAAAAAAAATATTCCACGGAAAACTTTATTGGTGTTTTTTTCGATTTAAATATTCTATACGGGCCCATTTTAACCATTCAAATATATCTACTTTAAAATGGTATATATATATGTTAATGGTTTATTTTTCATGAAACCGCTTAAAATTGAGAGAAACCAAAAAAATGTCACGAATTTTTCAATATTTTATATTATTTTCAATATTTGTTATTATTTATGTAAATAATGGATTAAATTTCAATGACAGAATTTACATCAATGTAAATATTACTAAAGTTGAGTGAATTTAATTGAAAAAACACGGGGAAAACATTCTGAAACTTAAGTTTTTCATGACAATGCACCGTACATACTGAAAGTGACCTCGATGAAGGTATTTACCTACAAAAATTTGCAAAATGAATAATTCTTTTTTTAATGAGTTAATGAAAGTATATAGAATAATATCCTGAAGAGCTTACATTCCGCTCGGATGCAGAACATAAAAAAAAGTGAAAATAAAATTTTTTTTCACACATTTTTTCAAAATTTTCAAATTAAGTCAGTGTAGAAAAAAAATAAAAAATACAGGTGGATACACCATGTGTTTCTGAACAAAGAATGTCCTAATAAAATTTATCGCTAAAGCCACGGTATTTCTGGAAAAAAAATAGTGAAGTAACTTTGTCTCTCTGCACGGCCAAGCGCTCGGTTAAATGCATACTATGAAACCTCTAAAAATTCTTAGCTGTTCTAACGAGTAAAATAAAGCTTTTCTCTTTCCGATTACACATTTTTAACATTTTTCTTAGTGAATAGGAGGATAAATAGTGAGTATGGAGGGAAAATATATAATTATGAACGCATACACAGACACCACACATAGCCCCTGAATCGCTGGCATGAATTTTTACGTGCCTTTACTGTATTATATTTATTACAAGTATACCTATCCGTACTTCAGCTGTATCCAATGGATTCCTTATACATTTGTTAATGTATTGGAAAAGTTCCAGAATTTATATTCAAAACAGTCAAAAATATTTTCATAGTTATAATAGATAAGATCGTGAAAATCGCAATTTCTTATCATGATCTGATTGATCATATTTTCGAAAAAAATGCATACAAGTAAACGAATTTGTGTTTGAACATTCGAAAAGTATATATTTTTTCAGAAATAGTGATATTTTATTTTTTCCAATAGGTCAATTTCTCGGAGTTACAGCCTCCAATCATGATACTATGAAATATAAGATACGCTCGGTACGAGTAACAGCTTTCGACCTGGAGTGCGCATAGCGTCACCCTCTAGTCAACTTCAAATCGAGCCCGCGTCGGCGACCATTTACCTAAAAATACACCTAAAAATACATCGAAAATCGTAATATAAGACCTAGAAAGCTGATTGCAGGTAATTTAACTTTTTAATATCATAGAATTCTATGACTGCTTTTGTCAGCACTTTTCATTTCGCATAAGGCCGTTGTGGGTTTAAATGTTTGTGAAAACACATGCAAAATAATTGGTGCAAGCACATATGATCTTTTGCACCGTTGATTTTTCAACGTGTAAGCTATTTATTTTGTTTTTATTTAATACCAAATTTTAATTCATTTAATTAAACAAAATAAATAGTAGTAGTAAATAATACACTACTTTAATTGGTTTAATTATGAAACAGTACATTTATCTAACGTTATTCAGGAAAATAGACAAACAGTCAAGAATGAGAAATATTTATTCTGTTATTTCGAGATAAATTGCCGAATTCTTTAATGCTTTTATTATGAAAAATATTTTGCATCTGCAAAATAGCGTTTTCGCAGTATGACTTAATTCAATAAATAGCTCGGGATATATCAATGTGTTCTCTCATGGTAATTATTACAAATATTTAATAACCTCCATTGATTTGATGAAACATCTCAAGAAAATCTGAATTCAATTTCATTAAACAACACTAACGTACATTAGTTCTCAGACCGAATTATCTGCGCTGTATCGTTCGCGAGAGCGTTCCGTATACTTAATTGCAATTTTCTCGAAAACTGTTAATCCTAGAAAAAAAAGTTTCAAATAAAAAAGTTAGCTCCACCCTTTATCTTCATATGCCCTTGATATACTTGGTATCTATTTCGAAAGGCAAAAAAGTTTCTCGTTTGTTGTATTCCCACCTGTAAATTTTCACAGTTTATCGACATAGCCTTAGAAAAAAAATCATATTTTCTACACTTATTAAAACTTGACCTTCATATTAACACATTTTGTTAACAAATATGGATTCATCACAGGTTGAGATTAATTCGTTGTCCCGTTTTTTAGTTAGAGCGAGTTAAAGGAAAAAATAATTGTATCTATTATTTTACAATTTTCTCACATTTTTTGTCTCGAACAACCAAAAGAGTCGTAATTTTTTATTTTATCAAAGGATAAGTTTCTAAACACTTCGGTTAAGGTAATTACTTCCACATCCAGTGGAAGTATAGTAACGGCAAAAAATTTTTTAAAAATTTTTATTGTTCAAATGGGCTTAGAATGTCACGAAACGTCGAGATTTTAAGTTTGAGCGAAAAAAAATTTCTGTCTGTCGGTCTGTTGGTCTGTCGCTCTGTCGGTCTGTCGGTCTGTCTGTCGGTTTGTCTGTCTGTCGGTCTGTCTGTAACTTTTTTTGTGCGCACGTTTACTCTGGAACCGTTTGAGATATTAACTTGAAATTTGGTACATGTACTTTAACGAGATCTAGAACTAGAACGGTGTCAGGGGAATTGGAGCTGAATTAATGAGGAGCTACCTAGCAAATAGGCAACAATGTGTCAGTATAAATGAAACTTATAGTGAATTTAATTCAATTGAATATGGCGTTCCGCAAGGCACAGTTCTGGGTCCTATTCTTTTCAATATTTATATCAATGACTTGTTTTATCTACCTTCACAGGGTCAATTTATTAGTTTTGCGGACGATACAGCTATTTTTTATACAGGACCCACATGGAAAGTTGTCATAGAAACAGCACAACAAGATTTTAAAATGATAAAACAGTGGTTTGATTCTAGACTGTTAACAATTAATTTTAATAAAACCGTGTACCTGCCATTTCTTACGAGTAATAGTAACTCTTATGATTTCAAACCACTGGAGATTGAATGCGGTAATTTGATATACCAGATCCCAATAAAGTATGATACTAGATACTTAGGAATCGTAATTGATTCACATCTAAAATGGGATGTTCATATTAATAAATTAACTCAAAAATTAAGAGGTCTCCTGGCGAAATTTAAATATTTAACTAAAATTATAGACGTGAATCTACTTACTACAGTATATTATGCTCTCGTGGAATCACAACTTCGCTATGGTATAATTGCTTGGGGAGGTGCATACAATTGCCACCTGGCAAAATTAGAAACAATGCAAAAATGGATCCTAAAAATTATCCATCAAAAAGAAATTACCTTCCCGACCAATTTACTATTTGAACAAGCAAATGTGCTGGATATTAGACAATTATATTGTCATTCAATAATTTGCTATCAAAAAACACACCTAAGTAATATTCAAAAAGTTGACCACATTTACAATACTAGGTATAGTAGGAACGCATTAGAAATACCTCATGCTAGGAAGACAATCGGACAACGTTGTTTTATATTTTTAGGACCAAGAGTGTATAACAAACTTCCTCCTGAAATGAAAAACTTAAACTCCGCAAAACTGTTTAAAAGTAAAATTAAAAAATGGATAATATCTCTCGGTAGATTGCATTTACATCAGTTAATGGACATTAAAAACACTTACCTTTTTAATAAAAGATACTACTAAACTTAGCCATTCTGCTCCATGGATTTTATTGAAATTGTATCAACTCTGTATTCTTGTGTATTATATAGTGTTTTATATAGATTTTATACATACTTATATGCATTTTATCCTTAATTCGTAAAATTATATCCTGTTTTATGTTATACCCTGTGTACAAATTTATTTTTGCAGGGTTTATTATATTATTATACAGTAATAATAATTAGGTATAGATATTGTAAGAATGCATTAAAATGTACTTAAATTTTTAAACTGAAATAAATATTATTATTATTATTATTATTATTATTATTATAGATTATATTTTCATCTTGTTCCGTCGAAGGGTTGGGGGGTAAATTGGGGTAAATTTGTGGAAAATAGGTAAATCAAACAGGTAAGAGTCCATAAAATTGGTATTTAGTATATACAAGAGAAGCTGAGGTCTCAAAAAAAATTTTGGCATTAGCCACCCCCATTACCACCCCCACCCCATTATTAAAGGGGATGAAAAATTGTGATTTAGGGTGTGTACAAGAACCAGAAACCTCAAAATGTTTTTTTACTTCATCCACCCCCACTACCACCCCCTATCACCACCCCCACCCCGCTACCGATGTGGGGTATCGTTTTATGGGTTTTTGGGGTAGAGGATTTCAAATATTATATTATTAAAGTTCCATAAACAATTATTTCCACATACTTAGATAAAAAATCGGATGTGGAAGTAGTGACTCCTTGGGCAGCGGTTTTTTAGTTTACATCTAAACTAAAAATTGACCGCTGAACTAGTTGACTTTTACGTGACGTAACAGCGGGAACTGCAGTAAGGGGAGGTATGCGTGAGAGCGTATCTCTATTTCTTAGTATCATGGCCTCCAATATGTATATTTATCAAGAAAATCATCAAGCAAGGAAATATTAAAATGATTAGCGATAAATTTTGTTAGGGCATTTTTTGTTCATAAACACGTGATCTATCCATCTGTAATTTTTATTTTTTTCTAGCTTGACTTAATTTAAAAATTTTGAAAAAATGGATGAAAATTTTTTTTCATTTTTTGTATGTTCGGCATCCGAATTGTAAACTTTTCTGGATATTATTCTATACACTTTCACGAGCTCATTAAAAAAAATTATTCATTTTGAAAATTTTTGTAGGTAAATACCTTCATCGAGGTCACTTTTAGTCACTTTTAGTATGTACGGTGCATTGCCAGTTTCAGAATGTTTTTCTCCACTTTCTTTAATTAAATTCATTCAACTTCATTTCACAATTTCACATTATCTCGTGTTTAATTTTTGTTTTTTCTCTTAGTTCTAACTTTAACTAAATCTTCCGGCTGGTCCTTGTCTGTTAATAATTTCTTGGTATTGGTACTAGTCTATTGTAGCTAAGTAGTGATTAAAATTTCAATAAAAGATTACAAAGTTTTCTAGTTTTCTTTATATTTTTTTATTATAAATTTCTGATTATTTCTATGTTTTTTATTGAAAATGGACTAGGAATCCCGCACGGATTATATATGTGTATTTTAGGGAACATGACATTTTTTATAGCTTCTCAATATGTTGTACTGTCAGGCCCTATCTATAACTATTACTGAATATGGTATCCCATCTTACCTCAGGAGGGCCAGAAGAATAATAATAATAAAAATATCGCGAAAACTTATTATCTTCTTGCTAAGTGTAAAACTATAATATATATTAAAACAAGACAAGACAAACGCTGTAGTTTAGGCGGTAAAAGAGCAATAAAAGGCTTATTCCAGAATTATTTTACAAACACACAAGCGCAGGCAGACGCTCTTATGTGTGTGTGTGTGTGTGTGTGTGTGCGCGTGTGTATACAGTGTGTCCCAAAAGAAACGCATACAATTTATAATTTTTCTTTTGTTTTGAGTTCGCAAAAATTCACAAACACTTCAATTAGCAATATCAGACGGGTCTATTTGTCGTAAGGAAAAAAAATGACACATCAATAATTTTTTAAATTGGGCACCCTCTATTTTGTTTTAAAAATTGGTAGAACTTTAATAAGGGAATTCAGTGATATAATTTTTTTTAAACATCCAACAAAAACTTCTTCTATTACAATTATTACAATTCAAAACTTCATTGATATTACAGTAAATGTTCAAAATGTGCGCCGTTAACAATTTGACAATAATCAATACGTTGTTCGAAACTATTATAACATTTTCAAATACGTCTGGTATTATGTTTTGTATTTTCTCGGATTCGTTGTTTTAATCCATCCATTGTATCTGGTTTATATACTTGCACTCTGCTTTTAAGATAACCCCACAAGAAAAAATGGGGTTAAATCAGGCGAACGGCTGCCACTCAATAATTCCTCTTCTGTCTATGCATCTGCCTGGAAATATTTCACTGAGATAATTTCTCACGGCAATTGAAAAATGGGTGGGAGCGCCATCTTGTCGAAACCAAATTTTATTGGCAGGTATAGTTAGGAAAATAATTTGCGAAGGATGGAACAACTTCGGCACGTAAAAAATCCAAGTTAATAGCGGTCGTCTTACTGATGAAGAAATAAGGGTCCACTATTCTTTTTGCAACCCAAACGTTTACCTTCTGTGGTCATTGTGTGGTCATGTGTATCACCTTCTTGTATCCAGTGTGTATTTTAGGTGATCCAGAATCATGAATATTGTTTATTGACAGTTCCATTGAGGCAAAATGTATCTTCGTAAGAAAACAGAATACGATTATCGAGGTTGAGCTCCCTTTGAAAGAAGTTTATCATAACCTCACAAAATTCTAATCTTCTGTCAGTATCGTAGGCCTATACTTCTTGGACTACATTAACGTTGTATGGATGCCATTTTTAACTCCGTACATTTCGGTGGGCTGAGGATTTTGCTATATTAAAATTGGCTGCAATAGAACGAACTGAATAATGATAATTCACATTCTGTTTATAATTTTTACTTACAGTTCTTCGCCTTCCTATTCTAGGTAGGTCTTTCACACTTCCACTTTCTTCAAACTTGCGACAAAGTCTACTTAGTGTTGATTTGTTGATTGTGTGACGTGGATCTTTTTCGTTAAATACCTGCCACAGTTCAACTTGGCTACGAATTTGATTACCATATCCAATCATATTCAAAATGTCGATTCGTTGTTTTTCACTAAGCACGAATCCTAGACGAAATACAAAACTTAACACCAGACGTAATTGAACATTTTGAACATTTATTTTATTGTAACAAAAATGAAGTTTTAAACTGCAATAATTGTAATAGAAGAAGTTTTGAAAATGAAGTTTTTCCCTGGATATTTAAAAAAAAATTACATCACTGAATTTCTTTGTAAAATTTTTAGAATAATATATAGCGTGTCTTATTTAAAAAGATTATCGATGACGTCACAGATATATGGAAAGTTCAAAAAAAAGTGTTTTTTATTACGTACAAATAGAGCAATCTGATATTAATAATTGACGTGTTTTTATACTTTTGCGAACGCAAAACAGAAGAAAGTTATGAATTTTAGTCGTTTCTTTTGGGACACACCGTATACTTGTGTATTTATGAGTGTATACCGTATCTTGTAAACACGATAGGTTCTGTTAAATTTTTAAAATTTTACTTCGAATTGGCACATACCTAAAATAGCATTATAGAATACTCCCTATTGCAATTCAGCCACGTACGTACGCTGTGAGCACTAGAGGAGTGTTTTCCATGTCTCATGTAAACTATGTATACGTGTTATAATTTTAGGGCAAAATGTTATGTATATTACTGCAACTTCTACTCATTTATTGTTAATGTTGGCTTTAATATATTTTTTTTAATTACACAGTACAAAAAAGAAGGTCTTATCCTAAGGTTATCATCTGAAGTATTTTGACGCACTGTTAAAAATTAACAAAAAAAAAAAGGTAGAAAGGGTGGTAGAGGGAAACTGACACGATACATTTTTTTTATCCAAAATTAGCTTCAGCGCATCGACATACTTCAGAAGAGCTAGATCAGAACCTTAGGACAAACAAGACTTGTTTTTTTGCCTTTTTTTAGGGGATAAAAGGGAAACTGACACGATAGAAATTTTTATTGTCCAATATTGGCTTAAGCGCGTCAAAATACTTCAAAAAAGTTGGATCAGAACTTTAGGACAAAACCTTTTTTTGCTCTTTTTAGGGGAGAAAAGCTAACACGATAGAAAAATATTTTATTTCTCCAAAATTGGCTTCAGCGCGTCAAAATATTTCAGAAAAGTTAGATGACAACCTTAAGACAAAATCTTTTTTTGTAGACCTGTGTTATTAGTGCTTACCACAAAACACGTCTGGACTAATGGACATAATTAAAGAAAACAAACAATTTTTTTCTTCAAGCGTATTAAAATGTTTAAATTATGTCACCAAACAGAGAAGTAGAAGTAGGACATTGTTTTACTAGTAACAAAATATTAGTACCGAACGCCACCGTAGTGGACATTGTTTTACTAGTAACATAATGTTAGTTCCGAAAGCGCCGCCGTAGTGGGTATTGTTTTACTAGTAACATAATGTTAATACCTAAAGCCACCGGTGGCGCGCTATCCACTAGCCACTTGTCATATTGTGTCAACATGTAAGACTGTAGTTTGAATATTTGTACATTTATGATAAATAAATGAATTTTTGCATTTTAATACGCTTGAAGAAAAAATAGTATATATTATACGGAGTAGAACGCCTTTTTTTGTGTTTCGCCCAGTTTGCAAATCCTGGGCTCAACACAAAAAAAGAGTGCGTTCTACTCCTAGTAATATAATATACTATTGTGTTTGAGCAATGTTTAACATACGTAGTTAAATCATTGACAAAAACTAAAATCGAAAATGGCCCTAGAATTTAACCTCGTGGCATTTCCATTTTAACCTCTTAGCTGTAACTCGGAGTACTGTTCACCTTTTAGCGCTAGGCCTCTTACCCCATATCAAAAAATGTATTTTTGAGTACAACGTTTAATTAAATTCCCATGAAAAGTCTATATAAAAGCCATATTATTGTCAAGAGTATTAGCAATATCATAGCAATAGAGAACGTGATGAGCCGGTGAGAAAATGTTATTTTACTTCCACATTTAGTGGAAGTTTTGTAACGCAAAAAAAAAAAAATTTAGTTCGAATAGGCTTACAATGTCATGGAACAGCTTACGATGTCGATTTTAAGTTTCAGCACAAAAAAATCTGGCTGTCAGTCTGTCTGTAACTTTTTTTTGTGGGCACGATTACTCTGGAATCGTTTAGGATTTTGAATTGAAATTTGGTACACGTACGTATCTTAACGAGATCTAGAACAATATTATATTTTGAACTTATTCCGTTGAAGGGTTGGGGTAAATTAAGGTAAATAGGTAAATCAAGCAAGTAAGTCCACAAAATTGGTATTTAGTATATATAAGAGAAGCTAAGGTCACAAAAAAATGTTTGGCATAAGGTACCTTTATTGCCACGCCACCCCCATTATTAAAGGTGGTGAAAAAATAAAATTGTGATTTAGTGAGTGTACAAGAATCAGAGGTCTCATTTTTTTTACTCCATCCACCCCCACTACCACCCCCCTTCCACCACTCTCACCCCCACTACCGTTGTGGCATATCGTTTTATGGGTTTTTGGGGTAGACGATTTCAAATATTGTATTATTATAGTTCCATAAACAATTATTTTCACAAACAAAAATTTTTTCGTTGTGAGAGACATGAATAGAAAATCTGAATGTGGAAGTAGTGATTCCTTGGGCAGCGGTTTTTATAAAAAAGAAAGGGCATAAGTTGATCTTTAATGGCCAAGTCTTAAATTTTCGAAAAACTAGAAATTAAATTAATTGATCTATGGTTAGAGAAAATGTTTATGTCCCCTTTTTTATATGAACGAATAAACCAGTTAACACACATGTGTCCAAAGTACATACAATGAATGTCAAAGAGCGGATGTAATATTGTCCAACGTGCGTTCTTTTTTGGTGCAGGGATATCCTCAGTACGTTCACCGAACATTGTGACGTACAAAATAATTCATTACTTGGACGTCTATATTTGCTGTAAAACACGTAAGAAGTCCATTTTTTGTCTACTGACATTCATTTACAGTTGAACCAATCGCATTTGTGAGCGACGTTGAGTGGCAAGGGGTGCAGAACGCAGAGCCGGATTTAACTATATTGTTCGCTCGTTTACTTTTTATAATATTACACTTACAATATCCCCAAAAGCACTGCTATGAATTGGTAACAAAACTTACTAAAATTATTTTCAAAAACACGTTCCCAAATAAATAAATATAAAGTAATTATCGAATTATATCTTCACCCCGACAGTATAAGGTTGACTGCAGTGTCTCTAATTATGGTCCTGGATTAAGGTGCGTATTCATTAGAGCATTCGTTCCGCATGAACACTGAACGAGCGTGGAATGAGCAAATGAACAGACAGTGTGGCCGGCGAGCTGAGCTAAAACCGAGCAGCTCGTGCCGATCCGCTGACTGTCGGTACATCAAAGCGAGCGTTATCTGAACATGTGCTCGTTCATGCTCAGTGTGGACTTGTTAATACAAAGTTCGATATCGATCTAATATATAGAGAGTATAAAGCAACTGTTATAATAAATATAACTAAAATTTGATTTTCAAACTTCTGGTACAATTGTTGAAATTATTTGTTTGGGTATTTCAAAAAGGTATTGCAAACTTAAATAGAAGTATCCAGTTGCAAGAAATTTTAAAGTAACTGCTAATCTCTTTTCCAGGATATTATAATTCCTAAAATTAGTATCCTGCTTTGAAGTTTTGTTTTTAATTAAGTTCAGTAAAATTGTGAAATCTTTCGGTGACATCCTTGCAAAGTTCTTAAACTGATGGCTTTGCGGTTGGAGAGTTAATTGTTCTAATATTTGATTTTTTCGTCTTCTGTATATCGTTTTTTGCACAAACACTTTCGTTTTTTCTTTTTTAGCGATAAATATATCACGAGATAATAGCACTTGCTATTATAATATTTGTATCCATATGTAGTAGTTCAGCGTTCATTCCATGGATCAACTGGATCAGTGCCCATGCGGCACATCTCACAACACCGAACGAGCTCGATCCGAGTACTTCCTGAACAAATTCGATGCTCATGCGGAACGAATGCTTTAATGAATACGCACCTTTAAACAACACACTCATAATGTATATTCCCACAGCTACGTCAGATAGCCGACATCTTCTCTTTCACTTAATGTAAAAGTGGAGTGAGTGAAAAGACGGGAGATCTAGTTGCCGCCTATCCATTCCACTCGCCCCTCATAACGGCTCACTATTAAGATTACTTCAACTATAACAATTTCTGGACATTATAGAGTGTGACTTCGGGTGGGGTACCGCACTCTTGTAAATTTTCTTACTTTTGATTTGGCGAGAAAATGTATTTACAAAAAGTTTTGCTTGTCTTAGGAAGTCATAAACAGTTGTCTTTAAGATAAATTATACACAGTATTCTAAGAATTTGACAATATGAAATCGACTTTAAGCAAACTACCTTTTTTTTTGCATTTTTATTGAAATTTTATTTGTTAAGTTCCTCTAACTTTAATATTTCTGGCCTTTTCAAAACAAAGATTTTAAAAAAAAATAATTGGAGCTACATATTTCTATTCGACAAGTTTTTAATAAATTATATTATTGAATATATTATCAAACCCACATGAACTTGATGTACGATTAGTAATGGAGGATACAAAAAATAGTTTATTAATATTTGACTCCAAAAATTCGAAATCTCTAACATTATTTTGCTTCGTAAATTGTTCATTGAATTAATTAAGAACTTGTTTACTTGTACTTGACTTGTATAATTACATACCGTCCGTTATAATAAATGAACCATTAATTAAATTCGATTGTTAATATGAAGGTACTTGATATAATCGTGAATAGTTAAGACATGTAAATAGATAATATAAAGAAATCCAATTAAGTCAAAATTAAAAGAGTTTTGAGGTTGAGTAATTAAATAGTGAAGTGATTAATTTATGTGCATAAAAACTCTTTTCATAAGCTGACGTTCAGTGGGCAAACTAATGAAATATATAAGTAATTAACCTCTACAAAATTTGCTTTTAATCAAATTTTAATGGTAAATGCATTTTCCATGTACAACTTTGGCTAATTTGATGTAGATTGCACATGTAAAATAAATTCAAGTGAGTAATAAATTAAAAAATTACCAGGCATTTTGAGTTTATATGATGTGTTGTTTTTAATATAATATAAAGTTTATTGTATATTTTAACTCAGCGTATTTCCGCTACAACATTAATTCGATATAGGTATGGTCAAATGAAACTGTGCTGTTTTCAACGATTGTTTAAAGTGAGGAGGGTAATTTTTTTATGGAAGTGCAATCTGTATGTTATCAGTAAGTTACAATAAAGTTTTGTCCAAGCTGGGAGGTGAGCGTTTTTCGGAAATTGAGTTTTAATTTTGAAGAATGGGTTTTGTTCCGTTTTTTAAAGTACCCCGTCCATTAGACCAAACAAACAATCAAAATTTTTGTAATTAAATTATGAATAAAACGTCATATGTAAATCCGATCTGCCCTTTTTTTTTGCAAAAAGAATAAAAACTGAAAGTTTCTAATTTTACATAAACCGAAATTACTAAAGAAGTAGTTAATCTCTTTCAATGAAACCTGGTGAAATTTTAGATCCTTTAGATGTAAACTGTTATAAAAAATTGCAAATAAAGTATTTATTATTTTCCTTAAAAAAAAATTTGAAGCTTTATAAAAACTGCCATTTAGTCACAGTAAGACTTTCTTGTTCTTAAATTGTAGCTTTTTGAACGTGTGTCGTCGGGTACAAGGCCCATTTCCCAGAAAATGACTCAACAAATTATTGCTTAACAATAATTTGCACTTAGAACTAAATTCATGTTACGATTTGGGGTCCTCAGCTACGAGTTGCAAATATTACCAAGCGCCTAAATTCGTTAATTATCAAAGGGCCAACAGCCCTTACTACCTGCGTACTAATCACGAACCCAGGTATCCTAGAAATAGCTAAAATAAAAGAGTTTCGAAATCGACTGGCTCGGCTTCTTACGCTGACCCCACAATATCGCCGGAGTTCAACCACCTGGGTACGCATCATGTAGACCAGTAATGAAGAACCTTTATCTGATCAATGTGAGACCATGGCAAGAACGGTTATTCATTCGAAAAGCACCTAAACGGCGAAGCTCGCCATTATAGTAAAACCCATTCGACTTCCGGAAACGATGGGCATTATGCACAGCCCGGACAGGCCACGCCCCGTTCACTGTGCAACTTTTTTGGTCTCCCATTCGTCCGACTGAGGGATATTAATAAACGACTTTTAGCTTCACAGTCAGATAGTCCCCCGATTGGACACAAATTGTGTTTATCTATTTTTTTCTTTTAGGTATTTCTCCCAGGCAGGAAAATACGGTGAGATCAAAAATAAAAACTGAGGACAACTGCATGTCGGGGTTAAACTCCGACATGGAGACGGACGGCTTGTTCAGAGCATCGTCACCCGGGAGGCCCTCGGTGAGAAAACTCAAGAAAGAAAATAACCAACTCAGAGCCCACATCCAGAGGCTTAAGGCCAGGATAAAAGAAGTCACTGGTGAGCTGTTGGTCCAGTGTGAACAAAGCCAGGTGCAGCACCAGGAAATGATGAAATCCATCAGACAAGCATACGCCAGCCCTGCAATGTCTACGAGGGAAGCACCAAAAAGGAAAAATCTTCCAGAGAGCGATGGAAAACCCCCAGATGAAGGTGGCAAAAAAGAAGACGCCACCAGCCACCCGACGCCCGCGCAGACCAAAGAAGACAAATCGTCCACGAGCCAGGCGCACTCGAACACGAACCCAAAGCAGACGGCCATGGAAACGGAGGTACAAAAAGCACATAATATTCCCCCTGTTGTCCTTGGGAATAAGAAATATGGACGGCCGTGAGCCAGAGGCTGCATGAAGCCCGTATTCAATTTTTCAATCTAAGAAGTCCAGAATTGTCAGGGAGGGCATCTCTATCGAGCCCTCAACTACCGACGACTACAGACAGATGACGAAGATATTCGCACTTGAAGAGCGCGAATATCACACGTATGCGCTCCCAAAAGAAAGAGGCATACCCAAGGGCATGAGCTGCCAGGACGTTCAAGCAGACTTAGAAGAACAGGAGTATGCGCTTACCACTGTGCAGCGCATGACACCCAGGAGGACAAAGCAAGAAATTCGCTGATGCTGGTACAGGTCCCCCTCGACCAGGAGAAGATACTCACGGTAAACCGTTGCTGCTCCCTCGTCGTCAGGACGGAGCAACAGAGAGCCCCGCAAGCCGTCACGCGCAAGGACGGTGCACCGCGCAATCGAAATGCGTGAAGTGCGGAGAGGACTACCATTCCAGAAAATATAAGAAAAAAAAGGAAGCATCAGCCAGGTGTGCTAACTGCCAGGGAGCACACCCTGCCAGTTACAGGGGGTGCCCAAAGTACCTCAAGAAGTCAGTACCCAAGATTCAGCCAACAGCAAAAGGCACAGCCAAGAAGACGACAATCAGCGGTCCGAGCTACGCGAGATTAGTCAAGTACAAAGCAGAGCACGCACCTATCAAGGCCCAAACCTTCACTGTGGTACTTGCACAGATGAAGCAAATGTGCTCAGCAATGAGCAAATTCATCGCACACATGCCCAACCTAACCACACTGTAATGGCTGCAAACCGAAGTTCCTGCCGACGAAAAGGCCACCAGAAGGAGACATGACGAACACCCAACTACTCACCGACTACCCTGCAGGTATCAGACAAGCACAGACTAGTACCTGTAGTTACCAAGCTCCGTGCAGGCCGAAAGTGCTACCACAAGCACTTAAGCTTGCAGTTCTTCTAGCTACTCAACTCATCCCTGCCTTTCCGACGATCCGGATAACAGGATGTCAATTGACACTCTATGCACCGGCAGTAAATCCCAACCAAAAATAACCCAAAGTTTCCGAACTATCCGAACCCCGGGGTGACAAGCTGGCAAAGAAAGAAGATCGAGAAAGAAGAGCGCCAGAAGAGGCCTTAGCCAGCAAGGTCCGAACCGGGGGAGGTGGACCGAAATCCTTAAGAGCGCTCACATTTGTGAGTAGGATTGTTGTAAAATAAGCTCCCCCACCCCTCACGAGGCCAGTCCACGTCTGCAGCGATACATTAGGTTAGAGAGCACTAGTCCTGCTCGACTTCTAGTCATCCGAAGCCGTCATTATTGCCATAGGATATTGGCGCGTTCACAGTCAGTCGAATTCGAGCAGCGATAGCGTGCACTTCGATGATTGTCAAGCTTAGCTTTTGCTTTTGAATTTTTATTAGTATTTTGAACACGCTGCACATTAGTAATCAGTTAGATTAATTATTTGACTTTAAAATAAAGATAGGGATAGTTCAAAGTCACAGAACCTCTCGAGATTTGATGCGCCCAATGAACATACCAATTATCTCACAAAAGAATCGCGAGACCTACAGGTATCCAACTATTGCCTTTCTTTGGCCCCATAGCCCTTGTCAGGGTAGGGTCTTTCAGGCTACATCGTAGAGACGTTGAGGATCCAGGAGGAGCGAAGGACTATATAGACGATATACCGAGGGATTAGAGAAACCGTTATAAATCCACCTATCTCTAGGCGATTGGCAATTTATTCATAAAGAATTCGCTTGAAGTGAGGTAGTTGGTAATCAAATATCCAAATAATTCTCATAATCCAGTCCAGTGCCATCCAAAGCTCCCAACCGAACTCGAGCTCAAACCAATCCAAGTGCCCTGAAACCCTAACCATAACCGTAGATGATAGTAGTCCGACTTTACCAACCCGAGGTCTTTCCAAGAATACACAAGTTTCCGTAAATACAGTGTACAAGTGACAACCAGTTGTTGCGGTACTCTCTAGTGTACTAAGCTTCGGTTTGCACGACCTGACGCCGCGAAGTAGAGTTAGAACTACCGGATAAATTCACCAAATTTTAAGTTAGGGACTGGCAAATGGATCTTCCATTATACTCGACCTTCAGTTAAAGGGCGCTCCGCCAAGCACTGAGCTTAATTATAAAATTCCACCAAAGACACAGCCATCTCAGGCCCCACGGCTGTGTCACCAATTCATTAAATAACCAGCTTAACTACAGGTCAAATTAACATCATAATGGACTTTCTTGGGACTCCGTTACCACCCCATCCATCCATGGGACGACGTTTCTGGGTCTCTAGTAAGGAGCTACAGGTAACATAAACAACAGCTATCCCGAAAGCCACAGCATCTCCAGACGGGAGACGTCGCTTCACGACACGTGCTTTACAATGATGATAAAAATTATCTTTTTATATCTTATTAAAGATACATTTCGTACATTTTCTGTAAAATGCATTTTTTTGTAATGCAATTTTTTATCGAAAAAATAGCCAAATACTTTTGCCATTTGTTAAAAGTGCTTTAAACAACGAACAATAAAAAAATTACATTAATTAGATATCGTATCATTTGCGTTTCATGTATTTATTTCTACACATGTATATTATTTTGAGATGAAATTTGTACTGCATTCTCTAATGTGTGATTAACGTCCTGGCAGAAATTAGCTATAGCTATTCCACCACTCAACCAGGACACGCATACATAGACAACATCATCTCCATTTCCCGCACTCTCGTTACCACGGCTTCGAGATTCTAGGCGAACGTACGCAGATGATTTTCATGCGTTTTACTTGCTCATCTAGAGGGTTCAGAAAATGTCAAACAAGTTTTCCGAAACATCAGAAAATGTCATTTTTCGTACGTTCCTGCTGGATCTAATGTTTGATATGAAGTATGCAGTTTACGATTCAGGTCAAACGCCATTCTTGCTCTTTAGATATCGATACCGTACGGCCTTCATACTCATGTATTAACGAAGATCATTTAAAAATTCCGTGTTTTACTTTCTCTGCCATAATTCATCGAATATACAAATATTTTACGGCCATAGCCCAGTGGTTGAAGTGAGTATTCCCATGCGGAAATCTGCGATTCAAATCCGGAATATTAAGTTTATTTTTATTTTTAAAATAATATAAAGAAAAGAATTTGTATTACCATTGTAAAGCTACAGTTTAGGAAAAAAGAGTCTTAGTGTGACCAAATGACACTTTTTTATGAAACCTCAAACATTTTTTAGAAAAAATAATAAATATTTTTATTTGCAATTTTCCATAATAGTTTACACATACAAGACCTATAATTGCACCAAGTTTCATTAAAGAAGATCCATTACTTTTTTTAATAATTTCAGTATATGTAAAATTATAAATTTTGCTGTTTTTATTCTTTTTCAAAAAAAAAGGGACAGATCGGATTTGGACCTGGAGTTTTATTCACGATTTATTTACATTTTTATTTTTTGTTTGGCCTGGTCTGGTGGATGAAACCCGAGATATTAAAAAAAAAACGAGACAAAAACACATTTTTCCAAGTTAAAACTTAATTTCCAAAAAACGCTCACCTTCCAGATTAGACAAAGCTTTACTGTAACTATCTGATAACATGTATATTACATTTCCATACAAAAATTGACCCACCCAAACAATCGTTGAAATCGTATTTTAGATGTGTTTATATAAACAACACTGGTACTCCCAATATAATTTTTATAACTAGACGTTTTAATTTAGAAATATTTCCACATGAATTAAATTTACTTTTTTTAAAATAATTGAACAGTAAATGGATCATAGAAATGTTTTTTCGAAGGTTTGCTAATTTATATAGTCTAGGAAATAGCGTGCAAATTCGACGATGAAAAGTTACCGTCTGCCAGTTGGTAATCCAAGAGACCATATAAGTACAAAACTTTTTTCTCTCTGGAAATTTTTGGTATGGTTGGGAGATAGGGAGGGGGGGGGACATTTCTTTTTTAATAGAATGATTATCTATATCTGTCCGAATAGTTAGTATATGCAGTTACGCTGGCAGACAAAACTTCCGGTCAGCGCGCGCGGTAACCGGAAATTGAAAAAAAAATTTTAGTTACCGGACCAAATTCGGCACAAAGTGTTTGTTTTGGCGTGTACAGTACTGTATTGTAGTGGCAGACATTTGCATCGGTCGGTCTTTGAGCAATTTTCCATCAAAGTGGTCACTTTTCGCCACTTTGATGGCCACCATACCAAAAATTTCCAGAGAGAAAAAACTTTTGTACTTATATGGTCTCTTGGATTACCAACTGGCAGACGGTAACCTTTCATCGTCGAATTTGCACGCTATTTTCTAGAATAATAGGGGATGTGTTAAGTGCCACTTCTTTTCAGGAGTGGTACCTAAAAAAAAATAACCATAGGAGCTGAAAGATAACCATATTTTGAAAAAAAAGGTTCTATTCAATTTTTTACATAAATGGGTAGTTTTTAAGTTATAATGATTTAAATGTTGATTGCAGTTTTAGTTTGAGAAAACAGGTTGTCTCAAAATGGTTTTCATTAAATAATTCGAAAAATATCACATTTAGAGAAAAAAGTTTCAAAACCAATAAGAAAGCTTATAAACATAAACGGAGAATGACCATTGTTTTTTCCAATTATGAATTTCGGAGATATGGAAGTTTAAAGACGGCGTCCGAGAGTTTATAAATAATCAAAATAAATGATTATTGCTTAAATTTGGATGGAGTGTAATTCAAATTAAGGCTTATCAAATCAATGTCGTTAAAAGTGTCATGTACCACTTGGCACTAGTTCAGTTCATCACTATCCTCCTTTACCGGCTAAATAGTTCAGTCGAATTGTAATTTGACATGGCGAATACAGATAACCACGATTTTATTATTTAAGTTGATCGGTTGAACATCCAAAACAAGCCCTTATAGCGTGCCAACTGATCGTAAAATTTAAAAATCGGTTTTTCGCGTTTAAATACAAGGCTAATAATCTGAGAGGAAAGTTTAAATGGGAAAGTCATAGGTATTAAAAAACCTATAAAATGAGCCTGCGAACATTAAGATAGTCTTATTAGGTCAGAAGTAAATTCAAAAAAACCGAAATTTTGAAAAAAAAATTTTAATTTCAGCAAAATTTTAGAAAAATTTTTGAAATTTTACTAAAGTACGTGCTATACAGGAGGGAACGTCTGATAAAAATTTCAGCTCGATATCTGCATTATTTGTTGATAGATTCAATTGTTTTGAAAAAATAAGGGTCTTAGAAAAATGGCTATATCTCCTTGTAATACAAGAATAATGTTCGATTCAACGAAATCATTACAATTAAATGTAATAATAATAATAATAATAATACAATAATAATGCCATGTATAATAATTAACAAGTTGTATAACGATAAAATATTTAACATTAGGTAGGTGTATCAAAAATAATTATAGATATAAAAAATGTAAGATATACAAACGTGTTTTTTTTTTGAAAACATAAATCGCCCGACTGCTCAATCGGCGCACCGTTACACTCACGCACACTACTTTTTCATATTCTTCGAAAACCAGTTATTATAGAGTAATGTTTTTTTTGAGGTGAACTAAAAAAATATCACTTCAAAATGGTAGACCAAAGATATTTAACTTTAATTGAATTTTTTCGAGGGGGCAACCGCTGGCGAAATTTTGTACACTTAATACCTATTCTAGAAAAATACCCCTTGTTTCCCCTTTAATTCCTTGTAATTCCTCTAATTCCTCAAATACCTTTATTTCCCCCTAATACCTTAATATTTTCTAGATTATCTCGGGAACGATGCACTTTTTGATAGAAATACCTATATACAAAATTATTTCTTATAAAATTCTCTATAAAAAACGTCTCCACACTTTTTTCCCTAAAATTAATAGTACCGTAGGAAATAAGGCGCACACATAAGGGTTGAATCCGGTCAACACAATAAATTGTAATCGTTACTATAATCTACTTAAAAGTTCAATGCTTAACGCTAAAGCAGTAGCTACTAAACTCCGCCTAAAATTATAATAAATGTACCATTTCCACCCTCTCACCCCTATAAAATAACGCAATTTTTAATGAAGCGAGAATATATCGGGTGGCTCAGCCGATAGGGACACTGTTGTGTTGTGTATTTTTATATATTTGGATTCTGCTGGCCAAAATATATATGATTTGACCCTCAAATACTATTTTGATTTTCAAAAAATATAAATTGTTTAATTTTTAATTTTAATCATAGAAGGTCGCGATTTTGCCAAAATTGTTAAAAATCGATCTGCAAGCACCTTTGGAATATTATCTTTTCAGATACTAACATTAAACAAGGTTTATAAAAATTTATACAAATTTTACCCTCGATTTTACCCGAAAGTGGGTTTAAAATACCCGCTTTTTGGGTAAAATCCCGTACATTGGTAGCCCTGAACAGTAACAGCATTTACACCAAGCTCTAAAATAATGCAGTGACCTTGGGTCGTCTGAGATGGGGTAGTGGGAAAAATTGAATTTTTTTACATCGTGGTGGTATATAGATATTTATACTTTTTTCGCGTAAAGACAGCGTTGGAAATAGCCATACGGATATTCAGCGAATGATATGACCTGCGCTGATTACATTTGCGCCTCGTTTACCAAAGTATTATTAATTTTAGGAAAAAAAGTTTAGAGAAGTTTTTGATAGAGAATTTGATAAGGAGTAATTCTGTATATAGGTATTTTTATGGAAAATGCATCGTTCCAGAAATAATCTAGAAAACCTCAAAATGGGGGTGGAAACGACATCCTAGGGGAGCACACAATTTTTGAAACTTTATGAATTTTGTCCGATATATTACAATTTTAACTGTTATATTACTAAAGTATTACAAGACATCGTGCAAAGTTTTAATAATGAAAAAGCTGGTCATGGAGAAATTGTAAACATAGGAGAGCGATTTTCTAGCTTTATCCAACTCTACTTCCGCAGAAAAAAGTCTAGATGTATACAGATTCATGACTTTCAACAAACTTGGTAAAGCGAACAATACTGTAATATTATCAAAACTACCAACAACTTCTGCTGCTGCTTGGCAACACTCATATCTCGTTTTTTACCATACTCAAACATGGAAAAACATTGCGCTAGAAGCTACTGATTGGGGATGGAAAAAAGTTGGCGGTATATTAACCCGAACTATGACAACAAAAGAACCGGCTACCGAATCTGTTTTAACACTAATTTCTTGTTCATGCAAATTAGGGTGCGAAAACAGGTGCAGTTACAGAAGAGCAGGCTTACGTTGCTCCACAATGTGTTACCATTAACAGGGACAAGCATGCATGAATGTCGAATCCATGGAAGACGACAAAGATTAATTAACGTAGGTAACCTTTTGATAATAAGTGGATTCGACCTACAGAGGACAACACACTTTACCTCTAGGGTGGCATGGAAACAAGTACAATATACAATATTCTCGCTTCTTTAAAAATCGCGTTATTTTATAGAGGTGGGAGGGTGGAAGTTACATTTATTATAATTTTAGGTGGAGTTTAGTAGCTACTGCTTTAGCGTTAAGCATTGAACTTTAAAGTAGATTATAGTAAAGATTACAATTTATTACTATTAATTTTAGGAAAAAAAGTGTAGAGACATTTTTTATAGGGAATTTTATAAGGAATAGTTTTGTATATAGGTATTTTTGCCAAAAAGTGCACCGTTCCCGAGATAATCTAGAAAACCTCAAAATGAGGGGTGGAAAAGGCATCCTAGTAGATGAAGCACACTATTTAGGGGTGGGAACTTTTCGGTTTAGTAATTCTTATGCTATCCTTAACATTTCTACCAATTTTCAAAACTTTATGAATTTTGTCCGATATAAATCGATATATTACTGAACTAGAAGTCCATAGTCTCATCGGTAGTTTAACTAATTACTTGCTATTTTTAGCGCTAATCTCGGCGCCAATGTTTTTACAACACTGACGTCCTTTCTATAAGAATTGGCATGTAATTCTTCAAGATAAACATTCCATTTCAATATTTTTACGCGCCCAAATATGTACCTATAACTATATATCCAATTAAAGCAAATAAAACAACTTTTACAGTATACACGACAAAATACCGTAAAATAGAATCACAATATTCAATTAATTTTGTCTATTTCAAACACAATTTAGTTAAGATAAAATAATAATACCTTATACGTGCCGATCGAAAAGCCAACATAGAAGGGTCTCATATGGTAATAAACTATCCTTCTTAATCTTATTCTTGGTAAGTAACTACATATTTTGATAGTTGTCAGCAGTCGACTAACAATTCTAATCTAAATGATTTATTTTTATTACTTACCTAAGCACAAGACAACACAACGCACCTGTTATTAACTAACGTAATATAACGATTTTAACAAAATATAACCTCATTTAAATTCTGATGTAGATGAGAGCATGCACAAATCTCATTTAGTACCTCTAATTCCCTCCTAATACCTTTTATTTTCTCTTAATTCACTTCTAATACCTCGTAATAATATTTATTTCCTCCAAATTCTCCTGTAATTCCCTTAATACCTAATAATTCCTTCCGAAATACCTGCAGTTCCTTCCTAATTCCTCCGATGTGTACACTATTTCCCCTCAGCGGTTGCCCCCTCGGATTTTTTTATGCAAAAAAATTTTTTTTTTGAAATTAAATTTTCACAACTTTTTTCTGAATAATGACCATATAGAAAAAAATTTTTAATATTGAACAACTCTCGAAGAATAGAATTTTTCTTCTCATAGCAAAATCTGTCAGAAAGTGAAGTACTTTCATTCCTTATCCGGTATGACATCTGTTGGCACACTATAAGGCTTGTTTTGGATGTCCAACCCATCAACTTAAAACAATAAAATCGTGGTTATCTATTTTCGCCACATTTTATTCGTGACAATTATACTGGACTATAAAGTATAGTGTCGTTTTCAGTTTAATGTCAATTTGATTTGTTATTTTCGCACGCCGCACGCGTGATTAGAAATGGTCGAATTTAATATCTATTTGATGAAAATATTTTTAATAGAAACATCGGTATGGTTAACGTTGTGTTTTTACTGCTTTGTTTTAAATATGTATTTATATTTCGTATAATATATTAGCTATGGTAATATTATAAAACTAAAAACACTAAACGAAAACACGGGTACTTCGTAGATTTATGAGATTTGTGGAATTTTATTATTGTTTGATATGAGGACAACGTACTCATAAAACTGTTAAAATTATAATAAATATACATTATATATACTTTATAATTAAAAAATAACAACATAACAATAATTTATAAACAGTGACAAACGTAAATTGTATGCATAAGTATTTAAAATAGTAGTAATATATGCAACAAATGTCTTAATTTTTAGACTATACATTAGCATTTTATAAATTTAAGTCATTCCTGAATGGATAACGGAATTTTTCCGGAGGTTGAACTAATTCATATATTAGGACTCGTCCTAAACCTTATGAGTATTTAAAAAAAATAAAATGTAAAAGTCTTAACAAAAACTTACCTCACTATTTGCCACTTGGAAACTTTGCGCACGTATCTAAAACAAAAATTTTTTGTGATTAATACGGAACTGCATATTTTCTTAATAATTAAATTGTTCTTTATAAAGCTATAATAATTGTATAGGTTATAATATAAAAGACAGACAAAACCATTTTTAGGACGCCTTTTATATTTTATTATTTACTTATACAAGGTGTTTCACAAGAAAAAGGACATGCTATAATTGCACACAGAGAACACCATTACATCGATATTTTCTAAAGTTTGATATTCCATTATGTAGTGGAATTTATTTCGAAGGCCGCAAAAGTGTGACAAAAAAAATTAATGAAGCCATTTTGTTCAGTTTTTTTATGTACTTTTCGAATTCAATAATGAAATTTAAAAAAAAGACATATACAGGGTACTGTTTTCTTGAAGAACAACAAAAACTTTTTTTCAAGTCCGTATCTGGATTTATTTTGTGTGTGATACAAATACTTATTCAGGATCACTAGTGTATTCTATGTATCAAAAATGAACGTATTACTCCATTCCTTTACAACCATGATAGTTTATATCATGCTTTATATAAACAATGTTTTATTATTATTTTGGAGTAAAATGTTACTAACATTTTTGATTAAGCACACAAAGATAGGAATATGTACAGGATATCTAATTGGATACATTGAATACATATACAGTGTGTTCCTCAGGTTCAAACGAAGTCTACTTATGTTAAAACGTCGCTGAAAAGACGTAGGGGCGTATCTATAATGTATATTTATTTGAAATACGCCTCTTCATCTTTCGAGTGACTAAAAAACTGAATTGTACCTTAAAATGTTATCAAAGTGTTTTTAATAAGGCTATTACAAAAGTAATGAAAATTGCAGTCTGGTGCTGCTGACTGCTAACACCTATTAAAAACGATAGGTTATGTTAGACTTAAATTTTTTATTTCAAATTAGAAAAAAAATATAAAATAGCATGGTAGAAAACTCTATTGAAATTCGGCAATATCCGTTATACAGAGTCATCATCATGATTTATATAAAACATGTTTTATTGTAATTTTGTAGTAAAATGTTATTAAAGTTAGAAGATTTGAACATCTGTGTATATAATGATGTAGTAAAACAAAAAGCGTCTGTTTGCCTGCCGCACGTGGTCGCCTAGTTACAAAATAATTTTTCAGAAATCCAAAAATTGACCCACAATAGCCTCATTTACGCCAAATCAATTTTAGTGCCAATAAGACGGAAATGTGTATACTTTCAACAATAAATACATCTGCTGTTTCAAGCGATCACATTTTTAAAACAAATAGCTGTTAAAATGTCAAAAGAATCGCCGACAATATTCTCCACCATCTCTGGCGAAAAAAGTATGTGAGTATAAAACATTATACGTAAAATGTATGATATTAAGTCTAATATTACAAGTATTAGTGAATTCCGTTTTTACCCAGGCAGCACACGCCATTTTTTGGTCAAATACGTCACTTTGGACCCTGGTAGGACAGTGACACAAAAATGACCTGATATGCCAGAGTGCAGAGATAACATTTTGTGACTATATTAGTGTTATTTAGGGTTACGTAACGTATTTTGGATTGGAATAACTGTACATATTAGAAATAAAAGGTCATTTGGTCAATGACATGTGAATTTTAAGGGATGTAGAAGGCCTCCTTCATTTTCAATATATGATGGGTTAGAAAAGAGCCGCTATGAAGGCGGGTTGTTAACACAGGCACACAAAATTTAAAAAAAGTCGAAACCCAGAGGGTAGACCCACTACCTTTATGTATTTTGAGAAAATGACAAAAAAATATTTTAATTATCCAATTTCCCCCTTACAACCCTCCTGGGGGATTGAAATTCCGCTTGTTCTAAACATTTGAAAAGTAGGTTTATTGGTGAGCTGAAACCGAATATGAAACAATTACCCCTTAGCACTCCCTCACAACCCCCTAGGGAGGGTTAAAATTTCACTTCTTATGAAAATTGAAAATGTATGTTTATCTTAAGTGTTTTGGTGCGGTGAAACCGAATATGACGATAAGAAATGATTTTAACCACCCAGTCACCCCCTCATATTTTTTATTGTCATATTCGGTTTCAGCGCACCAAAAATCCTAAAAATAAATATACTTTTTAAATATTTAGAACAAGTGGAATTTCAACCCCTCCTGGGGCTAGGGGGTGACTGGGTGGTTCAAATTAGTTTTTATTGTCATACTAGGCTTCAGCGCACAAAATACCTACTTCTCAAATTTTTAGAACAAGTGGAATTTCAATCCACCAGGGGGGTTGTAAGGGGGTGCTAGGGGATAATTGGATAATTAAAACCTATTTTTATTGTCATATTCGGTTTAGTGTCCCAAAATACATGGGGATAGGAGATCTACCCTCTGGGCTTCGACTTTTTTTTATTATGTGTGCCTGTGTAATTACTAGGTAACCACATACTGCTTTTTATACTATTTCGGCTCGGCAACATAATAATGGTCTTTGACCTGATCATTACAAAATCCATGTGAATCACTATTAGATACTTTCTGAATTAAATTTAAACATTGTGGCTCAAGTTATTAAGTTTTTATAAATTTGTTAAAATATAAAATAAAAAGTAATTGCTAATTATCAATAGTTTACATGTGGCACCATCTAGAAATAGTTCCTACAAATAACTATGTATAAAAAAATGATGTTATAACTGCGTCTTCCATCAAAAATGTAACGTTACAGAGACGTAATACGTTGATTGATGTATATCAAAATTAACAGGGCATATTTCCTCAAATTTAACGCGCATCTGTCTGCTGAATGCGACCTTCTGCCGGGTTTTCATTATTTTTTTTTTTTTTAATTCGATTATATATCTGAGAAGCTGTTTCTACAATAATTCGAGTACCGTTTTCTTTAATCACCGTCTGTTTTGAAAATGTGACCGCTTGAAACAGCAAACTCATTTATTCTTGAAAGTATACACATGTCCCGTTCCATTGGCACTAAAATTGACCTGGTATAAAAGAGACTCTTCTCGATGCCATGTACGGCAGGCAGACGGACGCTTGTTTTAGCATAGACATCATTACATATACATATGTTCAAACCTTTGGTGTCTTAACGTGAGGTAATTGTTTTTACTCTCAACTTTAAATTTATGAAATATAACGTATATGTCGTTACGACTTAAATGCCAAATATTTATCCGCAGGTATTATTACTGTTGATGGTAAAACTGGTTAATTTTCTTCTGAAGTCATTGTTAATTTGACTCTTAATTAAAATCGCCAAGGAAATTAATTACATATATCTAATTTTTTTTAAATAAGGTAGAGTAATAAAAAGCTCGTTATAAATGTAAATCCCCTAAAAACGTGGTCAGTGTGCTATAAGAAATTTTAAATATTCTTTTATATTTTACATGGGTTTGGGTTATCTGCATATTTAGAAAAAAATCACTCGAAATACCAATTCCTATGATAGCTTTTCGATAAATGGGGACATTTAGTCAAATTTCGTATTTCACTTTTTAGTACGTTTATACGAAATAATCGTCGAATAATTATAACACTGAAAATTTGAGATCGATCCGAAAGTAGTTTCAGAAATATACTGTTTTAAACTTGAACCGACGCACTCAGTGCGGACGTCATTCAATCCGAAACTGTCTCGAAGTTGCATTTACGGCTATTTAAAAACAGATTTGTCTAATCTGCCAGAGATGTACTTGATTGTGGTGATTTGGAGATTACTGGAATATTTTAACACAAGAGTATGCACCATATTAAGTGCCGAAAAGAGTGGAATGAACATGCAACTAGGATTGAATGACGCCACGCAGCGTTGATGTTCTTGATTAATTTTGAAGCCTATAGAGATCCTAGAATATTCTGTTTTTTTGCATTTCGCTTCACCGCGCGCCGCGCCGCTCTGAACCGTAACTTTGACCTCTCTCATGTACCTGCCTAAAAAGTATACACCAACATCATAACCATCGTGATAAGGTGGCGACACTAACAAATAATTGGATAATTCAAACAACAGACGTTTATTTGTTTATTTGAGGCGTTTACTTCCAGAGTGGCCTAAGTGAGTTGTTTTGAATTTGGCGCTTTTTGAGCCTATTGAAATATATAAACCATTATTTACTTGCAATAGTGTTCGGTAGCTACCTTCATACTTAGATGGCGGCACCCAAGCCACTCTTGTAATACTAAAAATGTGGAAATTCAGTAGCGCAGTAGTGGCCTATAATTAGGCACGTGGAGGTTTCTTAGACGAATAATAATAATAATAAATATAAATAATAATCAAGAACAAATAATTATACTTGAAAAATATTTCTCATACTAAATTTTCAATAAAATCAACTCACTTTTCTATAAATATAGCGAAAAAATATAAAAAACATTTTTTTCTGCATATGTCATTATTATTGTGTACACAATATAAATAATTATTAGCTTCAAAATATTTATTATACTAAATTTTCAATATAAACAATTCACTTTTTCATGAATATCGCGAAAAAAAATAAAAAAATAGATTTTTCTTGTAAAAGTTTTTATTATTGTTTAAACAATATAAATAATTATCAACCTCGACTGTGAGAAACATTTTTGAACTTAAATTTTCAATAAAAACAACTCAATGTTTTATAAATATCGCGAAAAAAAAATTTTAAATATTTTTTCCTGTAAAAATTGTTATTATTGTTTAAACAACATAAATAATTATTTGTGCCACTTAGGATGTTTCTGATTTTGAATAATATTAAAAAACACACATTAAAAAAAAATGATCAAAATCGGAGGTGTTGCTGAGAATTAAGAAGTGAAAAACCTTCATTGACTCGACTAACTTGTTCCTTTCCACTGTTCATTTTTGCAAATACATAAAAGTTTCATTGATATAAAGGTCTTTATTTAATGCTATGATGGCCCAAGTGAACTTTTTTTGCAATACTTTGAAAAATTTTGGTTGCGCTATAGTGGCCTAGCATTTAAAAAAAAAGAAAAACAGACAATATTGCATAAATCTTTACGGCATAAATAAATTCAGTGTCACACACATACAAATAAAAAACATCAATTTCCAACAAAAAAATTGATAATTAATAATCAAATTTAAAAATCAAACAATTTTCTATTAATTAATATTATATTTGTTGGTTAGGCCACTCTGGCAGTAAACGCCTCATTTCATATAAAATGAATTTATTTAAATTTTTGGGTAATATCTCTATGAATGTTAAACTACATGGCAGATCTATTGTTCAGTAATTTATGACTTTGTATTTACCAAATGTAGTATAATAAAACGAATCAAAGTAGTTAAATATTAATAACTTCCAGTTTATTAAAGAAACTTACAAAAATCTGTCACACCACAAATTAACGAGGTTATTTTTATCAATAAATATATTACTGCTGCTATAGATTTTTTAATTATCTGGATACATACCTAACTAATGGAGAAGTGATGAATGTCTCGCATTATGTACGAAGGATATATCTTTCAACACCATTTAAAGGGACGATTAAAGCTAATCTTAGGCGATGAAAAATTTATTCAGAACAGTCATGTTGAATATATGCTTTCGTAGATGGACATTTCGTATTAAAACTATAACTTTTGCTGAGGAATATTCAAAGAATATTCTATAAAGCCATATATAATAGGGTGGGCCAAAAAAACACTTTTTTAAATTTTCCTATCGATATACCTGGGAAAAGTTGCCTATCGCCTGGCTAAGCAAAACGAAAAAAAAAAAAAATTTCAAAAAAGAAACTTGTTCGCGCATCGCACTCACTTTTAAAAAAATTGCGAAATTCTGCTATTTTTCGATAATTTTTTGTAATTACTAAACTCACTACTATCGAAACGCTATAGGTAGTGAAGTGAAGTTTGGGACCCGAGGAACATGAAAAAAATTTAAAACCTTAATTTCAACATATTTATTGTTCGTGAAAAAAGCTCAAAAACACAATTTTTAATAGAAATGGTAATATTTCGTAATTTCTGCTCATTTTTAGTAAAGAACGGTGAATATATTTATCATTGCTAATTTTGTTATTCAAAAGAGTGCACTTTAAGTCAAATTTTTGGAAAAATTCGGGCATAATAGATCTTGATAGGATGGTTGTCCTAATGAAGCTGTCTCGTGCACCAGCGCCACACACTTTTTTAGATGTTTCGGCCACAAGTTTAATACACAGTTCTACAGCCTGTGTGTGACAAGGCAAGCTTTGGAAATCCGGTTGCAGCGGTGTGCCAGTCTATATTAGATTTTGAATGTCCTCATCCATGACGTTCCTTAATAGTGGAGGAGATATATTGCAAATATCCCACGAAATCATGTTGACGTAGTCCGTTGCTTCGAAGTTGAGTTTTGGCGTGGTGAAGTTTCAAATAGTCTTTCGATTGCAAAGTGATCGAGCTTTCAACACCCGGTGTAGCCCCAGTTCTCTGATATGTCTTCTTTCATCCACAATCATTACAAGGATCAAGGGGTAAGCAAAGAAAGCGTTTTGCTCAATTACTAGGTTGATGACAGTAAATTTTGAGTTAGGTGCCGTGATTTTCTGATGGCTTCAAAAACTATCTTTGTACCATCTGTGAAATTTTTGCTAGTTTTATTTTGAACCAGAGAAACGTGTAACATTTCAAAAAAAAATGTAGCAACTGTCTAATTTCATCATTAGGTTTTTCTGTTTTCTATTTCTAAAATTGCACTTGACTCTATGGCAGCAGAAATATCAGATAGGTATAATAATTGATCCTTGCTCAGAACTTTTCTGTCAACTTGAGGAATGGAAATCTAATACAAACCGTTGCAATAGGATTTCCAAAGCTTCCCTTGTCACACCCAGGCTGTAGAACGGTGTGTCAAACTTGTGACCGAAGCATCTAAAAATGTGTGAGAGATGGTTTCATTAGGACGATCCCGTCTATTACGCCAGAATTTTCGCCAAAATCTGACTTTAAAGTGCACTCTTTTGAATAACAAAATTAGAAATGATAAATGTATTAACAGTTTGTTTACTAAAAATGAAAAACCGCTGCCTAAGTAATCCCTACTTCCACATTCAGATTTTCTATCCAAGTCACTCACAACGAAAAAATTTTGTATGTGGAAATAATTGTTTATGGAACTTTAATAATATAATATTTGAAATCCTCTACCTCAAAAACCCATAAAACGATACCCCACATCGGTAGTGGGGTGGGGGTGGTGATAGGGGGTGGATGAAGTAAATAATATTTTGAGGTTTCTGGTTCTTGTACACACACTAAATCGCATTTTTTTTCATCTCCTTTAATAATGGGGTGGGGGTGGTAATGGGTGTGGGTAATGCCAATTTTTTTTTTGTGACCTTAGCTTCTTTTGTATATACTAAATACCAATTTTATGGGCTCTTACCTGCTTGATTTACCTATTTACCCCAAATTTACCCCAACTTACCCCCACTCTTCGACGGAACAAGATGAAAATATAATCTAGTTCTAGATCTCGTTAAAGTACATATGTGTACCAAATTTTAAGTCAATATCTCAAACGGTTCCAGAGTAAACGTGCGCACAAAAAAAAAAAGTTACGACAGACAGACCGACAGACAGAAAATTTTTTTTCGCTTAAACTTAAAATCTCGACGTTTCATGACATTCTAAGCCTATTTGAACAATAAAAATTTTTACAAATTTTTTTGTCGTTACTATACTTCCACTGGACGTGGAAGTAAAATAGAATTTACAGAAATTGCGAAATATTGCCATTTTTTACTAAAAATTGTGTTTTTTGAGCTTTTTTGTCGTAAATTCAACGGGAAGCATATACGTAATCTGCAGACGCATAAGGCATAGCTGACCGCTTCGGGTTTTTAAGAATAATAGGACCAATGAAAACGAGAGTAAAGTGCAGACGTAGTTATCCTAGTACGTCTGCAGTTTACTACATTTGTAGGCGAATGGTCTGTGTCTTTATTACTTCCACATCCAGTGGAAGTATAGTAACGACAAAAAAATTTTTAAAAATTTTTATTGTTCAAATAGGCTTAGAATGTCATGAAACGTCGAGATTTTAAGTTTGAGCGAAAAAAAAATTTCTGTCTGTCGGTCTGTCGGTCTGTCGGTCTGTAACTATTTTTTGTGCGCACGTTTACTCTGGAACCGTTTAAGATATTGACTTGAAATTTGGTACACGTATGTATTTTAACGTGATCTGGAACTAGATTATATTTTCATCTTGTTCCATCGAAGGGTTGGGGGTAAATTGGGGTAAATTTGGGGAAAATTTTTAAATTAAGCAGGTAAGAGTCTAGAAAATTGGTATTTAGTATATTAAAGAGAAGCTAAGGTCTCAAAAAAATGTTTGGCATTAGCCACCCCCATTACCACCCCCACCTCATTATTAAAGGGGATGAAAAAAAAATGTGATTTAGTGTGTGTACAAGAACCAGAAACCTCAAAATATTTTTTTACTTCATCCACCCCCACTACACCCCCTATCACCACCCCCACCCCACTACCGATGTGGGGTATCGTTTTATAGGTTTTTGGGGTAGAGGATTTCAAATTTATGTTATTAAAGTTCCATAAGCAATTATTTCCACATAAAAAATTTTTTCGTTGTGAGTGACTTGTATAGAAAATCTGGATGTGGAAGTAGTGATTCCTTGGGCAGCGGTTTTTTATTTTGCAACAGTATTAAACACCTCCAAATTTTTAAGCAGTGAGACATATAAGCCCGAAGATAGTGACGATTATGTCCGAATATTACCGAATCATTTAGGCTATGCCTTATGCGTCTGCAGATTACGTTTATGCCAACGGGAAAGCTGGAAATCACGAAAAACCAGTGCCGGACTGGACAGGTGAGATAGTGAGAAAAATCTCACCGGGCCCTTCCGATTCAACACATTTTTATTTAAAACTTTCGTATTTACTGCAATGTGAATAAATAAAAAATGGGATAAATTCAATCAAAGCGATCTCACAGGTTTACAGGCAATAAAATATCTATAACTTGGGATTTAGGTGGTAATAAAACATCTGTTCTGGTCCCTTAAAGGCGTTTTGGAAAAGAATGCGAAGATGAGAGTGAAATGAATTAAATATTGATGTAAATAGTAATTTACGTTACAAGACCGGAAAGAGGTGTGTTGCAGGTCGACCAAAGCCAATTCCTGGGCGAACCGCAGGTGAGCCCTGGAAGCTTGGGGAGACCTGCAAAACACTGTTTTTCGGTTCTGTAAAGTACAAATTTTTTTTTTCGGCCGACACTCATACACAATTAATTTTGTATTATTTTTTCAATAAATTTTCTAACAAATACAACGACAAACAATACTAACTAATTAAATAAAATATTTTTACGACTGGCACTATTATACAACTTTAATTTATGCCTGTAACGCTTCAAAATCTGAATCCATATTTTCCATAACTTGTGAACCGACTTTTGAAAACTTGTAAAAGTCAAGTGTATTTATCTATTTGGTAAAAATACAATTTTGACACCCTGTATCTTTTTCCAACGCAACAATTTACTAAAGCATGTTTAGTTATATCCTCATATTTTCCTCGTCCTCATATTTTGGTCCAAAGAATCTACCCTTGAACTATGGTCTGTTATTAATGGTCCTCCTGTATACAGGGTGCGCCACTTAAAACTCCCCAGGCTTGTAACTTTCTTATTTTTTAAGCGAGGACCATGTTGGGCACATCAAATTGTAAGTATTTTTAAGGCATTTAAACAATGTACAGAGTAATTTTAAAATTTTTTTTGAAAAAATTGTTAAGAAAGAAAACTTAATTTTCTTGAATATTTTTTTACCTCACCCTGTACATGAACTGCGCTAATGTTTTCTTATAAACGTTTTAATTAGCTTCAATTTATGTTATTAAGTTATATCGGAAATTCTTTTTGGTTTTAGAGAAATAAATTAAAAACACTCTTTCCGATTCCAAACTGATTTTTTTTTTAAAATAACTTCGAAAAGAATGTAAATAATAATTTTGTGCTTTATTTGTAAAAGACATATCATAAACAATATTCAACGTAACAAAACAGCATCAAGAAACAAAGAAATAAATATTTTTAAAAACAAGCTTATATTAAAATGTACTAAATAGGAAATTGCAAAATTTGATTTAAAAAAATTTGTTTTTAATAACATAAATTGAAGCTAATTAAAACCTTTATAAAAAAACGTTAACACAATTCATGTACAGGGTGAGGTAAAAATAGACTCAAAGAAATTAAGTTTCATTTCTTAAAAATTTTTTCCATTTTTTTTTAAATCACTATACGCATGTTTAAAGGCTTTAAAAATGTCTACAATTTGATGTGCCCAACATGGTCATCGCTTCAAAAATAAAAAAGTTACAGGTCTGGGGAGTTTTGAGTGGCGCACCCTGTATATATTTTCTCCCTCCGGTCGCTCCGATGTCTTATGGGACTTACGTCTGCCAAATAGCCACAACCACCTCTCCTCACAAGCAGGGTTAATTGTGAATCGGGTCCACCCCCTAGAATCTCACTGAACTAATGTCGGCCAGTCCGGCACTGCGAAAAACCGTATTTTTGTGCCTCGTTTCGAGTGAGATAAATTTAGTACTTCTTACGGACAACCAAATGAACTAATTGACATCAATAAAATTTAGACCAGGAGCCCGCCGACCACTAATTGTGTGTCATAGGTTTATTCCCAAAATGTGTGAATAGTTGTTAATTTGATGTAGTAGAGCACAGAAATGTCCATACCAGCCTTTTTTTTTGGTACAGGGGCGTACAGCAGCCCCCCAAATGTGTAAGAAATATGACTTGCAAAAGTAAACAGCCACAATTAAGTCATAGGCTTATGCGTAGGATTTGGAGGGATTTCTTAATTTACCCCCAAAATCATGATTCCTCCTATTTATTTTGGGTGGTACAAGAAGGCCAATTTTGAAAAAAAAGCCAGGTAAAAAAAATGATAAGTTTATGAATGGTAATTAGATACTTGGTAAGTATGAACCTCCTGAGTGTGAAAATACATTCGCTATCTTTGAAAAGTGATGCGAACATCTTGCCTTTCACGATAATTGACGGCGTATCGAAGCTTCCTACCGCATGTACTACGTTTCAACCCCTCTAGCTGGCCCTTGTACCACTTGTCAAAGATGGCGTACATATTTTTGCCCTCAGGAGGTTCATACTTACCAAGTATCTGATTGCCAGATGTAAATGTATAATATTCATCGAATTACACGGATAACCAGTACATGCGGTAGAAATAACCGATACGCCGTCAATTATCGTAAAAGGCAAGATATTCGCACCACTTTCAAAGATGACGAATATTTTTTCGTACTCGGGATTACGAAGTATTTGATTGCCAGTCGTAAATGTATAATATTCATCGAATTACATGGATAACCAGTACATGCGGTAGAAATAACCGATACGCCTTCAATTATCGTGAAAGGCAAGACCTTCGCACCACTTTTCAAAGATGGCGCGAATGTATTTTTGCACTCAGGAGGTTTATACTTACCAAGTTCCTGATCGCCATTCATAAACGTATCATTTTTTTAACTGTTTCTTTTTCAAAATTGGGTGATCGTAGCGCCTCCTTGTACCACCCAAAATGAATGGAAGTCTAGACTCATGATTTTTGGGGGTAAATTAAGAAATCCCTCCAACCCCCATGTCTTGCACATTGGGGGCCTGCCGTACGCCCCTGTACCAAAAAAAAAGAGCTGGCATGGACATTTCTGTGCTCTACCACCCCAAATTAACAACAATTCACACATTTTAGGAGTAAACCTATGACACACAATTAGTGGTCGGCGGGCTCCTAGTCTACTTCTTGTCGGATTTTTTCTGCTCTAAAATACCTGGTTTGGTCTATTAGTAACTATTTACCATTTAATATCCAAAAATGTAAGATCATGTAATTTCACGTAATCTCGTGAAATTTCAATATCTAATGGACAATATATATTTAGATCAAGCCTATAGGAATCTTAAAGACGTGATTCCTGATTCAAAATCTTTTAAAAATATAAAAACATTATTGTTGCTATACACAACTTTTGTACGTTGTGTATAGCAACTTGAATATTGTTCTGTAGAATGGAACCTTTTCTATTCTAAGTAAACACATTTAAACCAAACAGTACATACAAAAAAATATATATCAAACATTCTGAATTAATTCTTACCGATACATATAGTAGTAATTCTACATATCTAAATATAACTTGAGTGAGTATTATTCATTTGTACGAAATAATTGATAATTTAGCTTATTAGTCAACCACATTGGTAAAAAGCTGCATTGATATTCCCACTATTAAAATAAGGTCATATAAAACATTTTGTCTTTTTCGCTAAAAAAGAAATATGAAATGAGATCTCCTATATGTCCAGTAAGTATAACAGTTTTCAGCAATTTTGTGACATATTTGATTACTGTTTCCGAACGTTTCTAAACAACTTGAAAAACGGACTATAATGACTATTTTATTTTTCAAATTCACCAATGATACCTATATTTTTTTAAACTTACTTAAGGTTGCTTGTATTGCTTCGTATTTTCAAACCATTACTAATTGTCTTGTCTATCGTGATTGCTTATAATTGTAGTTCTAGTTATAGTTATAGTCATAGTTTTAGTTATGCTCTAGATTTTAAATATCATCAATATGGAGTAGGTACTACTCGCATTAAACAAATATCTGTAATTGAGAATTTGTTGCCTCTAGATATGTTAAAAATAAATAAAAAAGCTCAAATTTATGTCGACAACGTTTGCATCAGTATCAGGATATATTTTTCTCTTGAAAGTAGCAAGAGTGCTATATTTTCAATCAAAATGAAGAAAAGTGACACTCTAATAAAAATTGTTTACAATAAATTTGAGCTCGAATGGTAAGTAATTGGGGGACAATTTATTGAATAAATTAATAAAGATGCTAATAAATGTTTATAAGTATAGGCTTTTTTATTTTACAATAGCTAGAACTTTATTAAAGCGGTAATATATATTTTCTACAAACACCATTAAAAACTAAATTTTTAACACTGCATACTTGAATTAAAAATGTAATATTATATAAACTCGCGTTAAAAATGATCACATGATTTACTTTTAACACTAGTGTAAAAAGTAAAATGACAAGTCGTTTGCCATATTGACATTTATTAACAAAAAATTACAAGTTATTTAGAAATATTTATATTAATTGTACAATTGGAGCAATTAGTAATATTTATCCCTTGTGAGGAAGCTACTTCACAAGAAGAAATTGTTGAAGTTGAACTTACTTGTCATCTGGCACCTCTGCAATAAACTTATCAATATTTTGGCGTGTAAAAATTTTTGATTTTTTTGGACGATATCCTTCTCCTTTGCGCTTCAAAAATGCGATGAGTTTATAAAACTTACTTATATCTTTATTGTTCTTAACATTTAACATAGCCTTTATCATTGAAAAATGTGCCCAAAGCGTCGAAGACTTCCAAATTTTAGACTTTTGCCCGAAATAGGCCAACATTACATTTTCACTGTACTTGCCTGCAACATTGTTCCGATCGCACCATTCCACAAAGCGTTTGTACGCTAATTCATATTGTTTTTTGGATTTTGTGGCAACAAATCTAAAGTTGCCCTTGTAGCTGCTTCTTCAATTTCTTGAGGAATCGATTCGCTTCCTTCTGGACTATAATTAATATTGGAACTCATTATATAGCAATAGTTTTTCACATTTGACAAGCTTATGTCAAACAACGGGCAAACTTGATTTATTTTTTTTTCATAAATCCTACAAACTACCAGAATTATGAGGTAACCATTAAATGGATTTGAAATCTTTTTAAAGAAACTTTATTGTTCTTTTAATGGTGTTTGTAGAAAAAACATTGTGTGATACACGTGTTAAAAATGACTTTATTTTGTTCGTGGAGTTGCTCCACTCACTTACGCTCGTTTCGCAAACTTCTCCACTCACAAAATAAAAAGTCATTTTTAACACTTGTATCATAAATAACTATTTTCTAATTATAATTATTGCAATGATGTAAAATTTCACAATTCTTAAACAGTGCCTATGAGAAAATTGTCAATAATATTGCTGTAGTACAAATTGTCGCTTCGTTCAAAATTTCATTGTTATATAATTATTTACACATAAAATACGTTGTCATAATTATTCCCCTTGTATTATTAAATTTTCGTTAACACCACAGTATAGATACATATTGTGTTGGTACTAATGAGTAGAATCTGACTACTGACCATAACAACCAGCCGGCAGATGTTAACATTAGCTACATTAACTGCAACACAATATATATTTTTTTCGATTCACACATTAACTATTTGTGTATAATAATGGTCAGTGACATATGTAACTATGGATGGTTTAATATACTTTGAAGAGGCTAGCTCCAGTCAAATAAGTTATATTATATTATAACGGACAAAAAAAGTCTAAACAATTTTAAGTGATAGAATGGCTAAAAGTTGACATATAACAGAGATAATTATAGCACAGACATGAAGTAAAAGCTTTGTTAAAGAAAACTGATAAGAACTCCACACTCAACTTCAATGCAGATAGGAAAAATCGTGGTCGAAGGAACTATGCTGCTGGCAAATAATGAAAATCCCGCATTAAGTAAACACGATTCTGTTTCAAACCATGTTTACCCACAGTATGAAAATTGAACTAGATCTAATCCATTATTTCCATTCAATGCTGTCTCATATTTTAAAATGAATGCTGAACTGGAAAATATTTTTCTCTCACCTAAGTTCTGTGTAAATAAAAAAGAAACATATCCAGTAATCTTTAAGTTATTAAAAACGGACTGAAGTTTTTTGATTAGTTGCTTTATCTCTGAGCAACATGAGTGGATTATGATAGATAAATTCATATTTGATTATTGCCAATCTATATCGAAAGGATATACAAACAGATATAAGATAATAAATGGAGCATTCCTGTAATTTATGAATGAAATAAGAGAATGACATTTTTGCAGTATTTGATAATACCTATAAAAGTTGCAGACGTAGGTAGTGGCGGATACAGCTAGGATTGATTTAGGCTACCTTTCCAAGGGGAAGAGGGTGTGAAAAAATAATTTGTAATTTGCTAAAGTGTGTTCAAAATTTGAAACATTACAACCACATATCATTTAATAATAGCAATTCAATCTGATAATTCTTTTTTGAAATAAACTCTTTCACACTCGGAGGCTCTGCACCATGCGAGAATATTAAAAGATATATGACTATAATAGGCCATGGCATATGTATTGATTATATCTGCCTTGCCTCGAAAGGATTTTAACTAATATTTCAAGATATGTCTTCATGACATTCTCCATAAACTAAAATCATGTTTAATTTATCTTGATTAATATGAGAACCCATATTTAATAACACACACAAAGAAAACAATAATTGGGTACTGCAATACAGTTCTATTAACATACCAATAAACAAAATTGTGATTGCAATTGAGAGAAGTCAAAACTGTTTGTTATTCCAAAGGTAACTTAATTTATAAGCTCTATTAAACTTCCTCAACTATTTTTAATATATGTAACCTAATAATAAAGCAATTATATGAAAAATTCATTAAATATGATTTTCTCTTAATATTTTTAAATTGCCCTACTTAACATAATCTACTTAGAAATACATTTTCTTTCACATAAACCCCATTTCAAAATTTCTCCCATCGAAATATTTCTTTAGAGACCAGCGCTATCTACATACTGATATATTCAAAAACAATTATATTTAAAACTGAAGCCCTCCTTATGCCCTATAAACTGGCTTTTACAGGATTAAAACATCTCTATTCGTTTAGAGAATATTCGACATGGGAGTTTTTATTGCGACACCCTGTTATAATTTACCACACACGATGTCTATGTGTTTATACCAGAATAGCTTGGAATTAAGTAACGTACCAAGTAATTTGGCAGAAAACACAATATGAAATTTTGCAACAAAGGTTTCTGGAGGTGAAAATTTAAGTAAACTGTTTGTATTTATTATTATTATTTTTTTTTTCATTTAGAATCAGTTTGTTTCTTTGACACCAATGATTCGGTGATATTATTTGTTCTATTATGAAGCCCTCGGATGTATCAGCTGTCACGGTAATTGTAGTGTCTCGCAACCATTATTACTCCGCCGTGATCTAAATAACTTGGTAAATCATATAGAGCATGAACAGTAATGGACCTAACACTGAACCCGGAGGTGACATCAAATATATCCGAATTATGGTCATTTAAGGGTGGCGGTGCCATGCTTAAGAAAATTATTTTGTAAGTCGACAATTTCTTCTACATCTCTGAACCGATTGAATAAATTCTTAGAGAGGCTTTTAGAGAAAACTTGATAAAATGATACCAGACTATTGAAATTTGACTTCCGTATGAAAAATTCCTTCTTTAGTTTTCAATAACCTATTACTATTCTATAAAGTTGTCCCTAAAAGCCCATCAAAAATTTTTTTTAAATCGGTTCAGAAATGTAGGAGAAATTGACGAGTTATGTTCACCGCCCACCTTTACTTGACTTTTGATAATCTATTTTTCATGTAGGAAATTAGTCACAGTAAAATGTTACCTCTAATACCGGCACTATGTAATTTATTGTTTAATATTTCTTTATTAATAGTGTCAAATTCTTTGGAATAGCTGAACATCAGTGAGACAGTATGCCTACCCTTAAGCAGTGATAAAAATTACTTGAGGAGGCAATTTCTGTTTTTTTTTTGTGAAAACGAAACATACCTTTTCTAAATAATTTTTTTCGACATTTTAAATACTCCTTTTACAAGTTTATGGTTTTTACTTCTATGTTATGATCACAGATTCCCATGCTCAACAATCAACTTAAACACTTTGGCCGTGATATTATCGAACAGTTTTTAGTTTTTGTACGGCTGCCCCCACTTCTTATTTCACTTGAAGTTTAGAATTCATGGCCATACTACATCTTCTTGCCACAACCAACATTTAGGCAATATTTAAATAATTTTATATATTCTGAATGTTTTACCTACTTTTATTTTGGCTTCGGCTTGCTATTTATCCTTATTAGTGACGATGATATTTTAGCTGCGATTTTCACCTTTGTCTGCGATATATTAAATAAGTTGTATCCCAATGGTGTTGCCTATATATGTTCGTTTCTAACTATAAGTAAAGTTTTCAATGTTCCTTGCACTATTTGCATATTCTCCAGTTTACATATTTGTTTGGACCTGTTTAGTAACTATCTACTTGTTTCTGTGACAAATAATAGAGCGAATTCCAGTTGTAATATTCATTTGTATGTATTGGATTCCCAAGAGACGGCTGATTTATTATTATGCCGAAATTAAATAATATTTAATATCGACTTATAATAAAATATATTTATTTCAGTGTAAGATAATTATGTATATCATCATAGCACATATATAAATGATTATAATTGGTTTCTATTATAATCAGATTTATACCAAACCAAATATACCGAATATAAGAATTCAATTGGCTAGGAAGCAGTCCCTTTATTGCGTGACCTTTTTTCTCAATTAAGCTATTGACTGCTAAGTTATAAAGGAACTAGACGATCACGGTATGGATTATAGAGACTTATATATTCTTTTAAAGCTTCCCATATCATGAGATCTCAATATATCATCATTAACTAAGATTACAGTCCTATCTAAAGATACCTCCTTATTATTTCTGCTGTATTTTAATATATTTTGCTTTAATTTAATTTCATGTTAAATGAATATTTTCTTCTAGCAGCGAGTATTTAGGCCAGGAATTTGAGTTCTAAAATAACTACAACTGGGAGAAGATTTAAGTACAACTGAAAATTCACACAGCTCTGTTTAGTATACTTAGCATCATATCCAAAGTCTCGTAACTTCCAAGTGAAACTCTTGGGCCCTGGATAAGTTCTGGACAGCACTGTAATTTACATTACGTGCAAAGAGGTTGACTAATCATCAATGAAAGGAAAGATGAACTATTATTTGGTGTTGCGGAAAGTGCCAAAGCGCATGAAACTCAAAAATGTCGCAAATATGTCTCTTTTGGTGAAAAATAAGCTTTTAGTAGATATATTGGAATATGTCTACGATGAATAAAATCGGAGCTACAAGTGCCTAAATCGTACTAGATCATAGAATATAAAAGCAATTATTCCGCCTCCGAGTTCTCCAACTCTACATCCATGTGATTTTTTTATTTTAAAATTACTTCTGACACGCAAAATTATCAACTATTATTATCATACATCCTAACGCCTACCTATTTTTAATCGAGTCCTTAAAGTATTGAAGTAATTCTCTTTTTCTTTGGCTGACTATTAAGGTTTTTACCCAAACTAAAGAAGAGGCCATGAACACCACTGTTGCAGCTCTTTTACTACAATTGCGATCCTCTGCAAATCTAGATGTGAATGTCGGTGTTCGGGTCTGATCTATTCTTGGATAATATGTTATTAGATATATCTTCAAAGAGATTAACTATGAGGAAAGTGAAAATGATGGTCACTCACAAATCACATATGAATATCGAATAGAGTCGGAGTGCCTCAAGGCTCAATTTTTACGCAAATGACATGGCTGCATTTGTAATTTAACAGGAATATTGTTGATGTTGCTATCATAACAAAATTATTCGGACCTTAAAGTTATTCTTTCTTTTTGAACGCTAATAAGTCAAAATTAATTTCATTTAGTAATGCGCTGAATGTTTCTAGTGTCTTTTATCATCCATGTACTGATTAATAAATAACATAGCCATTTCAGAAGTACAAAGTGCCTATAACTTGGGCTTAAATTTCGATAATACCTTCAAATTCACCACACAGATTATTAAATGGAAAAGATTCTATACATCTCTGAAATTGCTTTATCCACACAGAAAATATTTTTTCATATAAATAATCTCGATTTGTCAAATTTGTTATACTGCACCTCTGTTTATTATCCATATCTAGATGTTCTAACGTAGAATACAAAGGACTCATAATTCATGTATGAGATATATGTTAAAAATATGACGTAATAGTCCAATAATTATAAAAATTTCCATTACAAAAAATGTTATGTTATGTTAGATTTTCCTTTAGTAACAAAACCACAAAAATCCGTTCTGAGGGTGCCGCGCAACCCCCCAAAAAACCACCCTACGGTGAAAAAAGCCTTATTTTACTTATAACTCGTTAACCATTGAATATATAAAAAAATTGCTCATCATAAAAAGAAAGCTTGACTAATTTCCTAAAAAAAAGTCCTATTGTAATTTTGTTGTATATGTTGTGTTGCCATTTTTGATGGCTATTGATATTTATTAGTATATAAAAATAACAATATAATATGTTATCTCTTAACTTTTTGAGTCTAACTATTCACAGGCCCGTAAAAAATAACTGACTTTAATATAAGTTATAAATGCATTATCTTTTAGCTCAAGGTAGTACTTTAATTCAGAAAAATTTAGGAATAAAAATAAAAAAAAGACCCAAACATCTTGAAAATTTAGCTCAAAATTTTTTTTTTTGAGTTTGTAAATCATATATCTATTGTTTCTCATCATTTAATAGTTTAAAAATTACATAAAAAAAAATACCATAAAAAAATTGAACATGCAATCTTTTTTGGATTTTTTTTTTAATTAATCTAGCGTCCTTGTATTTTAATATTTTTTAATGTACCCGGTCTAAAAATAAAGGGTAAGACTTCATATTAATTGATCATACCATTTAAAATTATACTATATTTCTCAGGAAAAAAAATGCTATTGTAAAATATATTTTTTTAAAATTTGTAAATAAACTCAGATCAGAACTCATTACTAAAGTGTTTCATTTTTTTACTTTTGACATAATCTCAAAATTAGTAAAAATATAGTGACTCTTATAATTTTTTATGATATAAAGTTATTAAATCTTTCATTTGCTTCTTTTTCCATAACATGTCAACAATTGGCAAAGATCTACTGAAAAAAATTTGAAAAAAAAATTATTACTTACACAATCTCCAAATTACAAAACATATATTTTATTATTTGATAAAACATCGAAAAAAAGTCCACGAAACAATTTAAAAAAGTATGGAAAGTTACTTTTACAATAAGTTAGCAAACTCTGGTTCGGAGGAAGTTATGACGTCAAATTAAGCATAGGCTCTGTAAATTACTCTCAAAAAGGTTGTAAGCAAGCCATAGTGTCATGCATTTATTGTTGGGTGTAAAACTAACACGAACACAATCACTTGCTAATGGTGATAAGTTAGACTCCAGCGTCTTTCACTAAATATCCACTTGTACTATGAAAAGGATCGTTTAACGTCTGTCATTGCCATTAAAGTGTTTTTATTGATTATTAGTATTTTACTTGTCAGGGGCTTGTATCTGATTCATTTCATTTTACAATCGCATCGCTGAGACGTGAATCGTCTCAACCCGCCCATGTTAAGAATCTAGGGACCGCAAGAATTTATATCGTGTGATTGCACTCCGTAGAAACGATTATGCAACTTTTTTATAAAAAACCGCTGCCCAAGGAATCACTACTTCCACATCCGGATTTTCTATCCAAGTCACACAACGAAAAAATTTTGTATCTGGAAATAATTGTTTATGGAACTTTAATAATATAATATTTGAAATCCTCTACCCTAAAACCCATAAAACGATACCCCACATCGGTAGTGGGGTGGGGATGGTGACAGGGGGTGGGAGTGGGGTGGTGGATAAAGTAAAAAAATATTTTGAGGTTTCTGGTTCTTGTACACACACTAAATCACATTTTTTTTCATCCCCTTTAATAATGGGGTGGGGGTGGCAATGGGGGTGGCTAATGAGAAAATTTTTTGTGAGACCTTAGCTTCTCTTGTCTATACTAAATATCAATTTTATGAACTCTTACCTGCTTGATTTACCTATTTACTCCAAATTTACCCCAATTTACCCCCCATCCCTTCGACGGAACAAGATGAAAATATAATCTTGTTCTAGATCTCGTTAAAGTACATATGTGTACCAAATTTCAAGTCAATATCTCAAACGGTTCCAGAGTAAACGTGCGCACAAAAAAGTTACAGACCGACAGACAGAAATTTTTTTTCGCTCAAACTTGAAATCTCGACGTTTCATGACATTCTAAGCCTATTTGAACAATAAAAGTTTTTTAAAAATTTTTTGTCGTTACTATACTTCCACTGGATGTGGAAGTAATATACTGATGTTTAAGTTGAAAGGAAAGGATGCTATTGTGGGTTAGAAAAAATTATAATAAAGTAATTCAGAAAAATAAATGAAAAAAACCTGCTCAAGAGCAATTATATCAAGTCGCTAAAATTATGTGATTTGATGTGTAAAAGGCCTGTGCGAAATGTGATTTGGTGGATATTTATTTTTTCTCGCTGAATTCCTCAGGGTGGAGAGGGGTGGGGTCGAGGGAAGGATCGTAAAGGGTATGTATATTTGTTTGGTGGAGTGCGTGATGCATTGAGTTAGAATATAAGGAGATGGCATTCTGTACAAATTTCGTATAGAGGAACGGCACCGGTAGGCGTGCCTAAATGTAGGAAATAAAAATGGTGGTTTTGACAGACCCGGACTATTTAAAATTATAAGAACTTTGTACCCCGACGAGACAGCCTATTTGATTAACGCAGAAAATGTTGAATTCAATAAATGCAAGATTTTTAGCAGAAAGAATTAGAACAAACATATTCAAATAAAACACAAAATAAACAAATTAATATATATTTAGTGACCTCTAAATAATAAAATTTTATTACATTTAATTAGTTGTTTTTTTTAATGCGGCTCTGTTTGTTGTTTACAATACCTATGAAAGGTTATTCCCGTTCATTTCTTTTTGTCTCTAGAAGAGCAACTTCATTTGGCACACGACACCATAGTCCTTTTAATGCTTATTGTGCAAAATTTAACAAACTATCAATAAAAATCACAATAAATCGCACGGAAAACAAACTGTGGCTATTTGACGGAAAAGTAGTAACACCTTGATGAAGTGATGCCGTTTTTGATCACGTGACTGCTTCTCCCGCCCTTCTAACTCAATGGCGTGATGTTGTTATCATGGACGTCTCGTGTGGTAGATGTCAAGTTTTTGGTGGATTAGTCCGTGCATGTGCAGTGGCGGTGCAAGAGCACCTTGAGCCCCTAAGAAAACATTGAATTGATCGGCCGGATACGACAGGACAAAACTTACGACTCATTCCAAGTACTATCCGGGGCCCCTAAGCTTTCGGGGCCCCTAAGCTTTGCTTATACCCGCTTATACATATCACCGCCACTGTGCATGTCTTATGCTGCTATACCACTGGTCAACAGAGATGGGTTGTCGAGAATTCTGACTGCAATGCATTGCAGCTGAGGCTTCTCAACGCAACACTTCTTACCGGAAAATTCTAATTAGGACATATTTGCGATATCTGCCATAATAAAGTGGAAAAAAATGAAAAGAATGAGACGTTTTTGAACTTCGAGAACTGCAGACGCTCCCTGCAACTTCCAATGCCATGGGACATTGCTATTAACTACTTCAAATGATATCACGTGGCTTTTTTGGGAGCCCCATGTGAGAGTCATGGGTTCAATTTGCTCGTAACGCAAATTTTAGTATTATCCAGCGATCCAGGAGTTCATGTAGAAGAACGCACTACCGGGCGTCAAAATCACGCGACACCAATTTATTTCTCAGGGGGCGCCAGTCGCGTATTATCCCGTTCTTATACCTCCCAGGCAGGTTCGAGATAAGATGCACTTCGATAGCCGGAGAATGGACCAAGGCTGCACTGCCACAGATCGGTAATAACGCTCTCTCTGGACATGAATTCCCTCGTTAAGGGTTTAGGTACCTAATTTTCTGAATTTTTGTATAAAAAAATCCCAACCGAAGAATTTCTCTGCGGAGGGATTAATTTTTGTACGCGGTATTCACGTTTTTATCTATTATTAACGGACTCTACCCCTTAGGGATTTCTCAAAAAACGCATAAAAAAATCCCTATCGAACCTCCGTAAAGCAACCAGAAGGTCGAGTGTCAATGTGAGTTAACTCGACACATCCGGTTTTCGATACGAAAGTTCCAGGGATTATAGACCGTCAACAGGCCTCAAGATCAATTAAGAAACAATAGTTCAAAGAATCCGTTTATTTAACAGAAATGGTTATACAAAATTCTCAAGATAAGAATCGTGCCTTCCCCAATCGAGGTAATGGCTTTCAGACCATACAAGCGAGAGCGCTTACGCTAACGATCGATTAGGTAGAAAAGATTAATGCATACCTTCTCAGAATCAAAATGCGAGCTTTTTAGAGAAGTCTGAGACTATTTGTAATTCATAATTACGGCTGACTGATTTTAACTTAAAAAAGTTTTACTAAATGAATTTAGTTTCGCTAGAGACTACTTAGCTTTAAAGTTCTTGTATCGTGGCGGTTCACGTACTCAAACACATTCGTGAGGACTTATAACTGCATGAGTTTAATGGCGTTCGATCAGTCCACGATTTACTTGCTTCTATGCAGTTGTTCAATATTATCGATATGGCGACTTTTAGACAAAATTGAATTATTGGTTTTTTATGCACAAGGCGTTTTCCTCTATAATTTTGTCATTTGGAAAGCCCCGCTATTGGCTTTCCTACCATCACTTTGTCGAGACCACTCAACGCACTCGACCAAACTGCGAGCCGCTGAGTTAATCCAAACTCTTTCTATGCGAGAAACCGGCCTTGTGCATGTGCATTGATTTTTTTATCAATTTTTGCTTATCGGCACTACGCCGGCTTTGTCAAAATCGTCTATTTTGCCTTTTGGATGCAATGCATCGCTAAAATTTTATGCTCATGCTTTAGAACGGGACATTCAATGACCGTACCTCAAAGGTCAATGTCTTTGGTGGAGGAATAAAAAATAAAAAAAAATCTTTCAAAGTATATTTTCGTGGTACTTTTTAAACTGACTTTGTGGTACTTTTGAAAAATCTATTTTAAGCCCAATTTTGGCGTATTTTTGAAAAATCAATTTTCAAGCCAAATTTCAACGCAGTTTTGAAAAATAAATCTGCGAGTTAAATTTAGGCGTACTTTTGATAAATCGATTCTCAAGCCAAATTTCGACGCAGTTTTGAAAAATTAGTCTGCGAGTTAAATTTTGGCGTACTTTTGATAAATCGATTCTTGAGCCAAATTTCGACGCTCTTTCAAAAATATTATTTTTCAAATTCCAATTTGTGGTACCTTTAAAAAAGTATATTATTCATAAATCTTTGTCATTATTTACTTTCGCTCTCATATCCTGAACCAAAAACATATTTTCCTAAGTGAAAATTCGGTGTTTCTTCGAATTTTCACCTGGTCATTTCTAACGCCTTATAGAACCCAAAATGGTCCTTATGGACTGATCTGTGCCTCTGCAGACTCTTAAAAATGTCCTTAAATGAAATTTTTGCCTTAGTCGAATTTTGATTCTGTCTTCAACTTAGGACGATTTTGGAGAGTTCTACAACATTCACACATGGAATTCCAAAAAGCTAGTGCGGGAGGTCAAAGGACTTTATATATAATGTTAAGCACAAAAAATATAACAACAATTTTCTGCTTAAAAGTTCTTGAGCACGATAGAGCACTTGTATCTACTTACATGACAGCGAAAGCGTTCGATTTCTTCGTGAAATAAATAAAATTTCTGACTAATATGGAAGAAAGAACTTTCATTGCCCTAGATGTGGTTAGGATTCCACAATAAACCAGGTTGCCTCGTCTCTCTTTACCTGATACAAAATTCTATATTTTTTTTCTAAAGTTAATAGGGAACGTGAGCTGGATTTAAACCGTCGTGAGACAGGTTAGTTTTACCCTGATGACTCGTCGTTGCGATAGTAATCCTGCTTAGTACGAAAGGAACCGCGGGTTCGGACATTTGGTTCACGCACTCACTCGAGGGGGCGGTGGTGCGAAGCTACCATCTTTGGGATTATGCCTGAACGGGGTTATTTCGAATAACCTGGAACGCGATTAACAAAACTGAAAATATAATTCCAGTACTGGATATAAATTTGGTATTACTAACCATTAATTCAAATAGTATACTACATCATGATTTCAATATTATAAGTAAAAATACAATTTGGATTCTACTAAATAATATTAAATAACATCAATATAAATATTTTGTCTAATGTTTCAAATATTTCATATAATGAATTAATTGAAATAAATTGTGTAAAAAGTGTCAATGTATATTGAGTGTCCAATAATGAACCAACCAATAAGTTATTTGGTTCGTCATTTCTAAAGGATTATTTTATAAGTTAGCTTTCAAATATCGATACAATTCCTGAGATATCCTGTTGAGAATATAATAATATTCTCTGCGGGCAACAGTAGATGCAAAATCATGATTTATGCAATTTGTAGCGTTGTATCTGCTGTCGTCGAGCACGAGATAACATGTTTATTAAATAATACATTATCGTCATGATACTTTATAGTAATTGATTTTGTAATTTTGACGGAATGTATAATTAATTAGTGTGGTTTTTATGTAATTATTTGTGAGTTTACTCTGAAACTTTTCTAAAGAAGAATCAACTTATATTAGAAATGTGACTCTAGAAGAAGCGTCTGGAGGAATCCATATGCATACACTTATATTTTAGATTTGAATACATCTATTATCCGGTGGATTGACAGTCAAAATACCAAAGCGTAGAAGGCCATGATAATCATATATGTTTTTTTCTAACTTGAAATTCACAACTATTAATTCGTAATTAACAGATGACGAAATCAGTTTTCACAAACACCAAAACGCTTACAAACGACACTTTAATACTGTAATGTGTTACAACCCCTAGAATGATGTATTTGCACCTACTCGAGAAAGAACCTACCAGAAGATTCCAAAGTGACAATCTGGAATTATCTAGAGAATGGTGGCGTCATCACAGAAAAATCGAGATCTGTCATTTTTAGGTATAAAAGACCGACCGCATTCTCGGCGAGTAGTTCAGAAAGTATAGAAAGTGAGGTTAAAAGTTCAAATAGAAACAAAGTGATAAACATTGTAATTTTTAGTCAGTAAAGTGTATTTAAATTAACAATAGTATTGTGAAGTATCCAGTAAATATTTAATAAAGTGTGTTAGTGGACATCTCTTGTTATAATTTTTGGAACCCACGGAATTTGCGAGGGTGGTTTCCTAAGGGTGGAAACCGTGACAAATTGGTGTCAGAAAGCGGAATTTTATGACAAGAGGAGCTCTGAAGTTGTGCTGGAGTGTTCGAGAAGTATTATCGAGGGTTAGTGCTAACACGGAGGACTCATTTACTGGACATTGTTCGAGGGTTATTTTCGAACAGGAAAATAGTGTTAAGTGGATTTTTGAGACATTGTAGAACATTTTATTAGCGTGATAATTAATTCCTTTGAACTGAGAAGTGATAGAGACACTGAAAAAGACTCATTTAGTGCGTGAAAATTTCTAAAACTTTTCTATTTGGACATTAGTGGAGATTATTAAATTCTCTGGACTGGATAGTGACAAAAGACTCTGGATAAGATTTATTCGTGCTGTTTCTAGATTTTTCTGGAAAGTTCCATTGCCGATATTGACGTGACAGTTAAATTTGTTTTATTTTAATTTCATTGTATGCCCGTAACAACAAGAAGTATGGCAGGAGAGAAACAAATGCAGGATCTACTTGCAGAGCTTACGAGGATGATGGCGCAGCAACGCCAGGAAGATAGAGAAGAACAGGAGAAAAGACGTCAAGAGGGAGAAAAGCGACGTCAGAAAGAAAAAGAGGATGAAGAGAGAAGACGTCAAGAAGAAAAAAACGAATTGAGAAAAATTATGGAAGACTTGAAAATACGACAGCAAGAGGAGAAAGAAGAGCAAGAAATACGACGTCAAGAGGAGAAAGAGGAACAAGAAAGACGACGTCAAGAGGAGAAAGAGGAACAAGAAAGACACCAAGAAGAATTAAGGAAAATTCTGAATGAACAAATGAAAATACAACAAGACACTATCATTTCTGCCAATGAAGTACTAAAATGTGAAGTTAAAGAAGAGATAAACAAGGTAGAAGAAAAAGTAGATAAGGTAGAAGCAAAGTGGGTGTAGTTGAGACCGAAGTCAGTCAGATCAAAGGAAAGATGAGTGAGTTCGAAGGAGAAGTGGAGCGACTTAAACGACAGTTGAGAGATAGAGGAAGCCAGCAGGTGGCATCATCAGGTCACCGTTTAAAACCTCCCTCCTTTGACGGCCAAAGCTCATGGACAACGTACAAGAGGCAGTTTGAGGCAGCAGCGTGTGCGAAAAACTGGGATAATGAGGAAAAGGCCATGGCATTAGTTCTGGCGTTAAGGGGCCAGGCCTCAGAGTTGCTTCAAACTATCCCAGTGGATAAACAAAGGGACTTCAAAGTCTTGGAAGCTGTATTGGACTTAAGATATGGCGACCAACATCTCGTCCAATTATACCAGGCTCAGCTGAAATCCCGGATGCAAAAAGCTGGGGAAAGTTTACAAGAATTCGAGGCTGCCATAGAGAGACTGGCACACCTGGCATATCCGAGTGCACCTAGAGAATTTCAGGAGCAATTAGCCGTGGGGGCCTTTTTAGATGGCATAAGGGACGAAAAGGTCAGGCGAGTTTTGAGGCTAACGAGACACCAAAGTAGTAGCGAAGCTTTGGTGCGTGCACTCGAAGTAGAAGCAGCTTACAGGGATACGCCAAGGTCAAGAGTGCGAGCTGTGACTCACGAAGAATCACAACCAGAAATGAACCAGAACCCCATGTTGACAGAAATACAGAAAATGTTCATCAAATTATGTGATAAACTGGATGGCCTCGGGAAGCAAGAAAAACAACAAAATAGAGGAAAGCCGAGCGGAGGTATTAAATGTTTCAACTGCGGCAAAGTAGGACATATGAAACGAGACTGTCGACAGCAGAACTCGGAGAGTCGAGTAAATGCTGTGAATGTAGAAGAGAAGCAGGAAAACTAAAGATAGCCAGCACCAAGGGGGCTGTGCTGGCTAGGGAATGCGGTGCCCCCAGAGAAGTAAAGATTTCCCAGCTCCAAAGAATTCCAAGTAGTCTGTTGTTGGAAGGATATGTGAATGGAAGAAAATGCGTCTTTACTATTGACACCGGTGCTACGTCATCAATAGTGCGGCCAGGGTTTATATCAGGCTTGCAAATTGACAAGAAGCAAAATGGAGTAATCATTCGAACAGCCATGGGGGACAGGGCTGCGGTCCATGGAGAGGTCAACTTGGAACTGCAGGTTGGACGGTTGAGGTTCAATTACAAGGTCATTGTGGCTGACATTATGTATGATTTCATTTTGGGTCTGGACATCATGGGAGAGCAGGGATTCATTGTTGACGTAGGGGAGCGAGTCTTAAAAATTGGAAATGAGGAATTTATTCTGGCAACCGCAGACGACCAATTCCATAAAGCAAGGTTGTTAACAACACAGACGATTAAGATTCCTGCTCATTCGGAACAAATGATCAATGCTGCCTTAGAAGGAAATCCTGGAGGGTACCGTGTTGGCCTAGTTGAAGATGACGAATCGATTAAGTCCCTACCCAATATTATTGTGGCGAGAACTTCAACCCAGACTAAAGACAAAATCCCAATTAGAGGCGTTAATTTAAATTCCCACTCAGTGACAATTAGGGAAGGCAAACCAATTGGCTCCTATTAACCGGTCACATGGGTAGCGAGGTGCGAGGAACAAACAGAGGGAAGTTCGTCTACGAAAATAGACCAGGAAGTTTTGACCTTGCTGAGTACCCAGTTGGAGCATTTATCTGAGGATGAACGAAGGGAGGCAATCAAGTTTCTAGAAAAGGAAAGTTCAGTATTTGCCAAGAATACAGAGGCCCTTACAAAAACAGACATAGTCCAGCATCGGATAAATACTGGCGACTCACCCGCTATTCGACAACCACCTAGGAGGCTTCCATTAGCAAAACGAGAAGATGTCTCGGCAATGATAGACAAGATACTACAAGATGGAGTCATTGAGGAGTCGACGAGTCCCTGGTCATCGCCAGTAGTTTTAGTTGCCAAGAAGGATGGAACATTAAGATTTTGTGTCGATTATCGAAAATTAAACGATGTCACAAAGAAAGACAGTTACCCATTACCACGAATTGATGACACGTTAAGCACGTTGGCAGGCTCACGATGGTTTTCTACGTTAGACCTTAAGAGTGGATACTGGCAAGTGGGGCTTCATCCTGATGATAAGGAGAAGACAGCATTTTCAGCAGGCAATGGTCTTTATCAATTTACCGTGATGCCTTTTGGACTTTGCAATGCGCCAGCTACCTTTGAAAGATTGATGGAATTCGTACTGCGAGGGCTAACCTGGAGGACGTGCCTGGTTTACCTTGACGACGTGCTTGTTATGGGACAGGACTTTACAGAACATTTGAAAAATCTTCAAGAAGTATTTGGGCGAGTCAGGAATGCCCATCTGAAGTTGAACCCGAAGAAGTGCCTGCTATTCCAGAAAGAAGTCAAATTTCTTGGTCACGTGATATCTTCGGATGGAATACAAACAGACCCCGACAAAATTTCTGCTGTACGAGATTGGCCAAGACCATCTAACGTTCATGAAGTACGGAGCTTCCTTGGCCTCTGCACTTATTATAGGCGCTTTGTGGAAGGGTTTGCAGAAATTGCGAAGCCATTACACCGGCTGACAGAAGAGAAAGTGCAGTACCAATGGACACCGGAATGTGAAACAGCATGGAGAAAATTGAAGGCAGCTCTATGCACTGGTCCTGTGCTAGCGTACCCACAACGGGAAGACTTTTTATTTTAGACACGGATGCCAGCAATTCTTCGGTCGGTTGTGTACTGTCTCAAATCCAGAATGGGTAGGAAAGAGTGATCGAGTACTTCAGCAAGGTGCTGTCCAAACCGGAAAGAAACTACTGTGTAACCCGGAAAGAGTTACTGGCCATCGTTAAATCAGTGGACCATTTTCATAAATATCTTTATGGACGACATTTCAAGATTCGGACCGACCATGCTGCATTAAAATGGCTGTTGTAGTTGAAAACCCCTGAAGGTCAACTGGCTCGTTGGATAGAACGGCTGCAACAGTATGATTTCAAAATCGAACATCGACCTGGAAGATCTCATAAGAACGCAGACGCTTTATCTAGAAGACCGTGCAAGGAAGATTGCAAGCACTGCCGCCACGTTGAGAAATTGCAGGGTACGGTGGCCGTCAACACTATTAAAATAGAGGTTCCAGATGATTGGACAACCGAAGCCCTGAGACAAGAACAACTGAATGACACAGAGATTGGGGCTATATTGAAAGCAAAGGAGAAAGGAATTCGACCAGCGTGGAAGGATGTTTCAGACAAGGCAGTTGGATTGAAGGCTTTGTGGGCCCAATGGGATTCACTTAAAGTCATGAACGGGCTGCTAAAGAGAGCTTGGGAAAGCCCGGATGGCAGGGAAGTTGTTATGCGTCTAGTGATTCCTAGGTGTCGAGTACCGAAAGTACTTCAGGAAGTGCATAATGGAGCATCCGGTGGGCACTTCGGCGTTAATAAGACCCTGAATAAAGTACGGGAACGATTTTATAGGGTAAATAGTCGCCAAGATGTGGAAGCTTGGTGTCGCAATTGCAGAATTTGTGCAGCCAGTAAGGGACCACAGACTAGAAGTAGAGCTCCTTTCGAGAGGATCGCGATCGATATAGCTGGCCCATTCCCAGTAACCAAGGATGGTAACAAGTATATACTGGTTGCCATGGACTATTTTAGTAAGTGGCCAGAGGCCTATGCGATTCCAAACCAAGCAGCAGTCACTGTCGCCAAAGTCTTGGTAGATAATTTGGTATGTCGGTTTGGTGTACCCCTGGAGCTGCACTCAGATCAAGGGAGGAACTTTGAGTCAAGGGTGTTTCAGCAAATCTGCAAGTTATTGGGGATACACAAAACATGGACAACAGCCCTTCTCCCGCAATCAGATGGAATGGTGGAACGACACAACAAGACCATGAAAGAACATCTCTCTAAAGTGGTTCATAAGAATCAACGTGATTGGGATCTCCACATACCGTTCTTCCTCATGGCATACAGAGCTGCTATCCACAAGTCTACGAAACAAACACCAGCCCGTGTAGTATTTGGACATGAGATCAGACTGCCGTGTGATTTGATTTTCGGAACACCAGGTGGAGAACAGCTTCCTGTGAACAGCTATGTGGATGAAATGAGTGAACGGCTAAGAAATGTTCATGAGCTGGTTAGAGACCAAATCATCATAGCCAGTGACCGAATGAAGGCTCGATACGACCGTAAGGGTAGTTCAGAAGGGTTCAAGGCAGGAGATCTGGTTTGGCTGTACAACCCACAGCGAAAGAAAGGGAAGTCACCGAAACTTCAACCTCCTTGGGAAGGACCTTATACTGTTATTACCCGAATTAATGATGTCGTCTATCGGATTCAACGAAACAAAAAGTCCAAGATGAAGATCGTACACTTGGATAGACTGGCGAAATACGTGAAAGAGGCTGAACTGCCTGACCGGGACTTTCAGGCTTAAGGGGGGGCAGTGTAATGTGTTACAACCCCTAGAATGATGTATTTGCACCTACTCGAGATAGAACCTACCAGAAGATTCCAAAGTGACAATCTGGAATTATCTAGAGAATGGTGGCGTCATCACAGAAAAATCGAGATCTGTCATTTTTAAGAATAAAAGACCGACCGACCGCATTCTCGGTGAGTAGTTCGGAAAGTATAGAAAGTGAGGTTAAGAGTTCAAAGAGAAACAAAGTGATAAACATTGTGATTTTTAGTCAGTAAAGTGTATTTAAATTAACAATAGTATTGTGAAGTATCCAGTAAATATTTAATAAAGTGTGTTAGTGGACATCTCTTGTTATAATTTTTGGAACCCACGGAATTTGCGAGGGTGGTTTCCTAAGGGTGGAAACCGTGACAATACTATATTCGACGAGAGTTTCGTCAACCATGTTAACAACAGTCTGGAGATGTTTAACATCATTAGTAGCTCTACAGGCCACATGTGTGCCTTGACTTTCTCAAGTTTTTTTCGCCATCCCCTGCCAGTTGGTTACCCCGATTCCTTATCCTCCACTCCGTATCTCCATTATAACCTCGACCGATCTTTGGATCGTGTACCTACTAGGTAAATATTTAGGATCTTTTTTGATGGATAGTGTTCATCGACCCATACTATGTGCCCCGCCCATCTAAGTCGTGCGGTCTTGATTACAAAGCCACACAAAAAAAAGTGGTCTGGCCTGCGGACCAGACCACTGTGCCCTTATGTATTTGGACCCGCTGAAACCGAATCCGAACTCAGAATTGTCAGATTGCTTCTTTTTCACCCCTAACCCCAAAAAAAACACCCCCCAAAAAAGTGATCTGTCCTGCGGACCATACCAGTTATACTTATGTATTTTGACCCTCTGAAACCGAATCTGAAGTCAGAATTATCAGATTGGCTCGTTTTTGACCCTCTGAAACTGAATCCGAAGTCACAATTGTCAGATTCGCTCGTTTTTCACCCCCATGTTACCTTCAATCGGTAGCAATAAGCAAATGTCAGATATCGGGTTTAAAAAAAATGAATGTAGGGTTGAGCGCCAAATAAATTTTGATTCTTGTCCACTGCCACAATAAATCTAGATGTTGTCCCCCTTCAAACTTACTAAACAGGGACCCAAACATATAAAAAAAATGACAAATCTGCTACTATTATTATTTGAGTTTATTTACAAATTACAAATCAATTCAAAAAATAAGTTTCCGAGACTGACACTCAAAAATTTAGTTTTCAGCTAATCTCATATATATATTATTATACGTCTAATCTTAACAATATTTACAAATATCTCTTCCAACGAATGTTACTCAAAACTATTACGCAATCTCAACACTAGCTATTTAAGACAACGTAATCGCAAGTTTAAAAAAATATATATTTGAACTAATAAGTTTACTAAATAAGCAGAAATTAGTTACGTATGATGTTAAATCGTAGAAGCAGAAATTCTATGGTTTTAATGTAGCTTAAGCTTAAGCGCAAGAAAACACACCAACTTAATATTGCTGGACTAAGAAAACGTGTTAGTTAAAACTAACTTCCGCTGTACACATTATATATTGATTGGAAAAGAAAGCAATTTTACCTAACTATCTACCTATAAATTTAATTATTATAGTTAATCAGAAGGGTGTCCGACCGACTTTATATACAAAATGAAACAAAATATATTTACGCAAAAAAAATAGAACTTATAGTATATGACTTAGCTGTCTGTCTGTCACCATCCAGTTAATCGGTGTGGAAGTGAAACTGTCCTGTATCGTACTGGATTGCCCTCCAAGGAGATTATATGGGGGACCAAGAAATATTAAAATGGGTCCACGCAGGAGCTTCCGAACCAAGGAGAGATAAGACTGCCGTTATGGTTGGTGGAGTAGCCTCCCCATATAAAGACCCTTTAAAATCAAGAAAAGTTCAAATTAAGAAACATCTACAAAATGTGGCTGTTACATACCTTCAACGAAGGGTCTTATATTCCTGTTTTCTTCAAAGAAAAACAACAAATTTCCATTGCGACCAACGATTATGGATAGGATAACGTATCCAAGGATTAGTCACCACTAAAATACCTAGAAAATGCCCCATTAAAAATCTCCCAGACCATGTGCCACCAGGTATGCTTACAAAATTGCCAATAAAACCTTTAATAGGTGTGATTTGAAAAATACATCCAAAATTCAAAACTACAATTCAACAACTCCAAATCACTATTTATTACTGTACGAAAATTAATCCCTTAGAAAGGATGACGCTTGGTCATAATGTTTTCATTTCAGCAGCTTCAGCAAAAATAATAAATACCATCGTGGCAGTTATCAGCGGAAATTAAAAAAAAAAATTGGAACCAAAAAAGGATCAATCTTGTAAAAACGGTCCTAGTAAGTGGCGCAACCAGGAATACATTTCTGTAGTTTCATATGCAAGATCTCTGAAATGATGCTAATGCCCTAGAGATGTCGCCACACAAAACATAATTTTTCAATTAATTGTTCACATAGGAATAACATAACAATTAATAACCATATATTTTAAATATGTCCATATATTTTAAATAAAGAAAAGCTAATTGGCATAATAGGATTAATTTATTAAGGAATTCTTTTATCTAAATGAACTTTTAAAAGTAATGGGAAAATTGCGATCTAACTGGTAACTAGTTGGTAACACTGTCAAAACGTCAATAATATTGACATCGAATCCGTCAAAACTGGAAATTCAAAATAGCTAGACAATCAAATAAGACGAAAAATGGAAAATACGCACTAAGCGATATTTCTCTGACGCAAAACGGTAGGTGTACTTGTTTTCAATGACATTCTTTTATTCCTTGAACCCACATTCAATAATGACCAAAACATTTGTTTATTACACCAGATACCCATCATGACCATTACAAGCCACTCTCTGAAGATATATACAGGAGGATGCAGCCAGGGATGGCAGTGATTATTATGATATTATATCCCAGTTATTCAACAGGCTGTCTGAACTCTTATCCGACAAGGTTATTAGGCAATCACAAGCACTCTTAAATGTATACAAGGCTCTGAGTACGAAAATTAGTGAGCATAAGAGCAGGTGAAACCACCGAATGAAAGGCAAACAACAGTAAATTGGGATCACACACCCGATCTCATTGCAGGAGCTCCTTGCATAACCACACTTGCCTTACCTACTTATCAAAATATACAGAAATTGTGTTATAACTTTAATTCAGAAGAGTTTAAAAATACTATGACGTGACGAGTCAAATATACTGTAACCCAATCCCAAAAAAACCCCAAAATAAAAAGAAAAAGTGGTCTGGTCTGTAGACCAGATTAGATCTTTATGTGTTTGGACCCGCTGAAACCGAATCCGAAGTCAGAATTGTCATATTCGCTCGTTTTTCAACTCTAACCTCAAAAAACACCACCAAAACAAAGAAAAGTGGGCCAGACCAGTGTATCCTTACTAAATACATAAGGATACACTGCCACTGGTATGGTCCTCCGGACGGACCATTTTTGGGGTGGGTGTTTTTTGGGGGATAGGAGTGAAAAACGAACCAATCGGACAATTCTGACTTCGGATTCAGTTTCATCGAATCCATGTACACAAGGATACACTCATCTGATCCGCAGGTCAGACCACGTTTTTTTTTTTTGAAAGGGGGGGGGTATTTTTGGGGTTAGAGGTGAATAACGAGCGAATTTGACAATTCTGACTTCGGATTCGGTTTCAGCGGGTCCAAATACATAACGATACGCTGGTCTGGTCCGCAGGCCAGACCACTTTTTTTGTGTGTGGCTTCTTGCCTTTGGCTACTTGTGCGTATTTTTGATACAACTCAAAGTTATCATCTGCGCCGTGTTCATCAGTAAGTTTCCACTTATAAAAATTGGGGTTATATAAATTTTGTTTTGTGGTTCTGTTTTCCATGACTTTTTAAAATCTTTGAAGAGACCGTCTATAGTAGCTCTTGTTGGCAATTAACATTCTACTTTTGATCTCTTGTGATGTTATGTTTTCATTGTTGACAGAGAATCCAAGATAGATAAAGTTTTGTTGTATGTCGAACTCATAATTGTCTATTCTTACGTTTCGGCCTTCCATTAGATATCTGTTGCTAGGTGCTGAAGCCATTATTTTAGTTTTTTCTTAATTCACTGCTAACTCCCAACTTCTCTGCCTCTCTAGAAAATGTTAAAAATGCTCTCTTGGCTTTATGTAAGGTCCAATATACAATATCTACATCATCTGCGTACGCCGACAGTCGCGTTGATTTTAGTATCGCACTTCTTATGTCTGAGATTTTAATGGCTTTATCTAGTGCAATATTGAATAAAAGGTATGCTAGGGCATCGTCTTGTCTCAGTTCCTTGTTGGTCTCAAATATGTTGGACATTTCGTTCTGAATTATTATTCTTTTCATGGGTACAACCTCAGACATTGTTGTTTTTGCCAATTGTATCAATTTTGTTGGTATGCTGAGTTCATTGTAGGTTGTAGATTGTTCAAGGGGTTGCTGGGCTTTTAGAGGCTTTCTTCACATTGACCTAGATCTTTATGTTGAGTTCGTACAATGCCTTCTATAATGTTGGTCTTATATTATTGTCGTATGCAGTTTTATATAGTATGTGTCGATGTAGAAATCTCTAGTCTTCTCGAGTATTTGGCGTAGCACAAATATTTGGTCAATTAGGTGTTTTCACTGTATACAAATTTGCTTTTTGATATTATGAAAATAAAGTACTCCATACATTAAAGCACTTACCAATATTTAAACACCATTCTTTCATCTATGAATTTAAAATTCAATCAAAAAATAAATATCAAAACTGAATAACTAAACGGGTATTATACAAAACGGTCTGTGACGTCATCGGTTGCATTAACATAACCTCAACTTTTAGGTTTTTTAAGTTTATTGTCATTTTTATTGATTATATCCGCACTTTTCATTTGAAGCCAGTATGGCTCCAAGCAAACATTTAAAAATTGACGCGTATGATGTCTCAATATTGTTGATTATAAAAAATGAGCTGCTAATTATAGGTTGGATTTCCAACCTACAAAAATCATCTAATTTTATTGGGAGAAGATATTTAAAAATTTAAAAACATTACATTGAACAAGATTTTAGTTGAAAATACGAGAATCAAGCGGAAATTTTCATAATAGTGACGTATTACTCGGAAATTTTTAAAAGATATGTATTTTTGAGGTTAGTGTTTATGACCGATGACGTCAACAATAAAGCTTAGTGTTTTGGACGGTAAAATTTTATATTAAATTTAAAAATACTTTTTCCTGGATATTACTCAACTGGTTGGGGAAATTCAAATGTTTTTTGTTATAATTAACTATTAGCTTCACAGTCAATGGTATTTTAAAATTTGTAAAAACACCGAATTGTGGAGCGACCTGGTCTAAAGCCACTTTGGTATTTGCTTAGAATAGTCTTAGGAGATGTTTAACACTGAAGTAAATTTATGAACATATGCTGTAAATACAGCATAGTAGTTATATGTACGTATAAATATACCAAACCAACCATGGTTCAACGTATTCAACTAATCCCGTCATCCCTACTTAAACTATATTTCAGCTTGTTGAATCATGACCTACCAACCAATAAAAAAATAAAATAATAAAATGGGACAAGGTATTTGCCACTATTAGAACTATTTTTAAATTTTGCAATTTCTAAATTTACAAAAAGAAATCCAAAGGATAAAATTGAATCAATGAAAGATCGGGGATTTGCGAAATCAGGGTAAGATAAGGTAAGAATTTGAAATATGTTGGGTAAATAAACATCCAGTTTTAACTAGTTTCAATGAGCATATGGTCAATCTCAAATATGAAACAACTGAAAAGTCGCCAATACGCATTTTATGACGGTCATATGATAGATATCAGTAACTTAAAATTAGGTAGGAATGTAACAAGTAATAGACAGCTGGATGCTTTTGAAAGCTTAGGAATTGCAAAATAAAAAATAGTATGAATAAATATCCTAAATAGCTCGCTTTATTTGTTAGTAAATTGCGCTGAAATATGGCATTAATTTAATACAAATATATATTGTTTTTACTTTTCAGTTAATCACCTCTAGATTATGATTATCGAAACGCTAGTCGAATCTGATATTTGAGTGAGTTGTTTTTGTAGAAACTGCTTGTGAATTCTCGATTTTAATTATAGCTTTTTCAAAAGGGAAGATGCTGTTCTAAAAATGGTATCATATTCTGGTTGGTTTGAACTTTTTGAAAATGCATGACTTTGACGAATTCCTGTCAACTGACCTTTCTTATTTAACTTTACAAACTCATTCTATGTATGATAATTATTGTTTTGTTCGTTATTCTATATGCTATAACTGTTATTTACTCTACATGCTATTTATTTAGTTATTTATTTATTTATTCTGTCATTCTCTATTCTTTATTTAAGAGAACCACTATTTTATTCTTTTTACTATAATTTATATAATTTGGCGTGTCAAAACATAATTTGTGTATATATGACCAATAAAGGTATATCTATCTATTTATTAAGTTCCTTCTAAAATTATTAATCACTGAGTCAAGAATAAACATAAGCATCACAACATTACAGGAAATCGTCATGGGAAAACACTTATTAATGGACCATGCCCAAAACAAACTGAAGATCTGCTCACAAAAAACAAACAGAATGCAGCTGAGAATCTTCTGACACGACAATTTCCTGTTAAGAAGCACATGTACACAATCCTAAAGTTTGCTGGTGACCTTAACTGCAGACTGTGCAGCAAGGTACCAGAAACTGGGTTAGAGATATAATATCTACGGGCAAACATAAACAGACCCGGAAACTATCAAGACTCGCCCATTCTCAAACCTATATCACCTTGTCAGCGGCACAGAAGTACTAAAATGGTCAAAGTTAATAAAGACAAGGAGAGTACAATGAATCCATAAGGCTGCAGTGCCCTAGGAGTACTTTATAGGCGAGCCCTGGGAGGAAGGTTTTTAGTCAGTAAGAGTCTGACACTTCTTATACAAGCGATGGAGCCCATGAATGTCTCCCCTCCTCGGTAAAAAAAAGTTTTAAAATTACTATTGAGAATTGTCACGTCTCCGACAGTTGGTCTGTATATATGTACTTACATGGGGAAATACTCGTTGCAATCCTTAACAGATCCTCTTTATTTTTTTAATCGCTTCGTCTATTATTAGTATAGAACTCTGTTGGTTTTCATAATGATAGTTTAATTATTATAAGTACTTATTTAGCACCATCACCATCAACTAGTTCTAATTCCAAAACGGATCAATGAATTCGTTTCAAATTTTCACCATATTATCAATACATATTTGTTAACAAAATTTATTGTTATATTGACTATATAGATGAAATTTTGTATTAGGACAGCACTTAACATTATTTACAACTTACTTAATAAGATTTTATTATATTCATATAAAAGAAGTTCTTACTGTACTCCTGATAAAATTGTATATTTTTAACCTCCCCACAATAAAATTGTGGGAGGTTACTAAAATTAGTTGAAAATCGAAAATTGAAATAACATCAAATCTTTACGTTTTGAGGTCCCAGGAATCCAAAAAAGTGGTTTTTGAAAAATGTCTGTGTGTGTATGTGTGTGTATGTATGTTAGCACAATAGCGGCGAAACTACTAAACGGATTTGCATGAAGGTTTCTTTACTGCTCCAGAAAATCTGAAAAGATTGTGGTTGAGATCGGACTACGTTTAGTGCTGTTTTGGCACAACAATTTGTTTATTTTATGACTACTTACAATTTGTAATCGAACCACAAAAAGGCAGTAAAATTTCCGATTTCAACGATATATCACACTTCCACTCTTTCGATTCGGTTTCTGTGAAAAAAATTAAAAAACAAAATAACACGCTTCTTGTGTAAGCTATATTTTATAGGCTAACCTAACCTTCGCTAGACTAGTGTGTTAAAGCGTGCAGACTGTATGCTGAGTATTTTTGACGTGTTAAGTGCATCGAAAGATTACATGTTTTTTCGACAATTATAAAGCCCGCGGAAGGTGTGAAAAGCCTTCGTGAGCCGCTCACAAGCCCTACAAGTGTAAGCAACAACACCGGAACGCAAAAACCAAATTCCCCAGAAAAACTTTGGAACAAAAAATTTTACAGCAGTCACTTCCCCGACCCCGACCGATTTAGGACGAGTTATACCAACTAGGTTCAAACCAAGTTCAGCTTGAACCGAGATCAAAATCCATGGTTACGATTATTGTAACAATCGTAACCTTGGCCTTTCATCTTGGATCAAATTGAACTTGTTTTGACCTTAGTTGGTACAACTTGCCCTTAGTGAAAAATCGGCCGAGGCCAGAAGATAAAACAATATATCAACTCAAACTTAAACGATCCACCATGAACACTACCCCGGCCACAGCTGGCAGGGAAGCTGTCCACCAAGAGTTATATGGTTTTTCCCAAAGATGGCCATCCCTACCCTACCACCCATTACCAACGAACTGGTTTTTTCGTTTAGTTGTATTTCCCGTATCAATAATCAAAATTATTATGTGCTCTTGCCTACGAACTTAGTTTTTATAGTGTTGTGTTTATTTTTATGTTAACTAAATAGCGGGTTTATACGTGGGTTCGAAATGTGCTTTCCGAGCGAACGGACGCGTCTGAAAAACGCTGCCATTAAAACGTGAAAACGCCCGCTAAAAGTCCGCTAAATTTGATAAAAATTAGGTGAATTTGTAGAGTAAAGAATTCCGCGCAAATCGATATTTCATAACAAAAGAACAAAATTGAAATTGAATTAATATTTGAAAATAACTAATACAGAGTATTTAGTGGCAGAACCGATAGTGCAGTGCTATGCATAAAGAAACAAGCTTAAAGGACCAGGCAATACACAAGAGGAATAGATAAGCTAAGTATCTTCTCATTTTTAAATTACCACCCAAGTTTATTTATCTAAGTTTATTTATGTCTTAATGATTAACAAGTGTCTGCCGGATAAAACCATTACAATGCTTTTTAGGTCCAAGCCCTAGCTAAATACAAAGTGTAAAAAATATAACTTTTGAGGTGTCAAGTGAATAAATAGATAATTTCGTACATAATTTACATTTGTATCAAAAAGAATGTGTTTTGTGGTATTGTATGTTTTTCATGCAAATTTTTAAGGTGTCAAAAGTGAGTGACAGGTTTGAGGAATAATACATATCTTGGGAGGTGCAATTAGTGATTAATTACGTACATAATTTGTATTTGTATTAAAAAGAGTGTGTTATTGTGGTGTTGCATTCTACATCATAAATGCTGTATTAAACTGGTGAGGGGCTGATTCAAACGACTTTCTTCGAAAATATGAGAAGTGATTATGAAACCATCGACCGTTGTCATCGTAAATTTATAGCAAGGCAATAATGGTGTTATTCCTTAAGAAAAAGAGAGTTTCTTAGAGAAGCGAGCATTGACTTGGGTAATAAATGGACAATCTGATCAGTGGCGTACTATTGGCTTAACACGCCGGGGGCTGAATTTCTTGCAGTTCAATGGAAATGTATAGTTTTTCTCAGGAAATGATATCTATACACAAGAATGATGAATCGAATACAGAACATAGAACCACAAAATCAAAGAAACGGGGGAACGAGTTAGGGGCAGTAAAGGGGCGGCAGGGGGGCATACAGAAAAAATGATAACACATACACGAGAAGAGGTATACCACGGCAACAGTGGAGATAAACTGGAGGAAGAAGAGAAAGCAAAAAATGAATGAATCAAATTAATACAAGAAGACCCTTCAATAAGCCACCATCCAAGGAATAAATGCTAGAAATCACGGTAGTGATAATAATTAAAATTAGACTCGAAATAGTCAATGAGGTATTGTTGATATACTGCGTCAGGGCTGAGTTGGCACATCACTTCAGCGGAAGTATGCCTAGGGAAGTTTCTTTCAGAAAAATGGTGTTCTCTAAGAAGACACACACATACGTCGATAATCTCCTAATCGATGCAGAAGAAGAAGAAGAGTTGGACCAGCGGAGAGGAACACAAAATAGATGAATATTCCCTAAAAATACCGAACAAATTGAAGTACCTAGGAACAGACCGGACGAACCAGCTGGAGCGGAGAGAAACAGTAAAGGAGATAATCAAAACGGCACAAGGGTAACATAACAATATTTCATTGAGAAAAATAAACTATCATGGGACCTTACCAAATGTATGTACATAGCCCTCATACGGACAACGATGATATATGGAGTCAAAAACGCGGCAACAACAAAAGCCAACAGAAGAAGTTTTTGAGAATAGCAGAAAGGGCATCGTCCAACTAAAACAACAAAAAGAAAACAGCGACACAAAACATCAACATAATAGAAATATACGCAATGAAGTATTGGGGACATACCCAACGAAGGGACCCAACACATTTACTGAAGAAAGCGCTAGCACCGCACAGCAACAAACTAAAAATAGGGAGACCATGCTACAGTGGAGAACGACAATTGAAAGGATCAGGATCAACAAATGAACATCACTAACAAATCGTAAGGATATATACTCTACCACAATCAGAAACCGAGGAATCAGAAGACTCAGAAAAAAGAAGATTCGAAGAAGCAAAAACGCAAAAAGAGGAGCAAAAACACTCCATATTACGACACAACACGGCAACATATTTCACAAGAAGAGTCAGAATAGGCAGAAGTCCAGAACCAAACACACAAAAAATTGAGCTTAAACGCTCCCTCACGACACGACAACGCATCTCACAAATACCTACACCTCCCATCCCACATTCCTTTACCGTGCGCCATGTGGCTCTCGCTGCTGGCAACAAGCATGACCTTAGTCTAACCTAGCGTGGACGTAGCAGGCCGAACTGTATACCTGGGAGTGGCAGCAATACCTACCGCACGCTGGTAAATCAATCAATCAACTAAATAGCAGGTTTATACGTGCATGAATTTAGTGGCGCCAGTAGATATTGGCACGCCAGTAAAAAAAATATCGCACGTATAAACAAGTACTGGCGAGCATGCATCAATGCATGCAAGGTGGTGAAGACTTGCTCGCCAGTTCTCGTCACTAACTGTTTATACGTGCAATATTTTTTTACTGGCGTGCCAATATCTACTGGTGCCACTAAATCCATGCACGTATAAACGCACTATTAGGTCCATGTGGACACATTATAGTTTTAACCTTACAGAAGACAGGAGCTACTATTCCACATTTCTATTTTTCTCCAAGCCAATATTTGTTTTAAAACATTGAATAAAATATTAATATTGTGCAGACTATAAATTTAACACTCAAGTTCGTAGGTCCAAAGCCCACCAAATGCAAGACTTTTTTTTTCTGTTTTCATATGAAATAGTATATTGTGTATTTAAGTGTGCAATACATTCCCGGACGACGATTCAATAGTCCGAAGTCCGAGAATGTGCTTTCACACCGAAGTACACATACTATTTTCATTGAAATCATAATTAATATTATTATAAATTAAGGAATTTGCATTAATGCAAAACGTTTCTTCATTACAATCTAACTGCTTACTAATAAATGCAATTTTAATGTGAGTTGATTTGTCTGCGTGTATTTATTTACTGTCTAAAATATACATAAAAAACCGTACGGGAATGTTACTTTCCCGGCCTAAGCCGGGAAAGTAACATTCCCGTACGGTTTTTTTGATCGTTGCTTAGCAACGGATCTTTTCCGGTCTGTTTTCTGATAGTTTCTGAGCAACGGACTAAAATACTGGAATTGTGCATTTTTCGATATGAAAGTGCGCCGAAAATGTAGATATTGCCGATCGATTTCCGGCCTAAGCCGGGAAAGTAACATTCCCGCACGGTTTTTTTGATCGTTGCTTAGCAACGAATCTTTTCCGGTCTGTTTTCTGATAGTTTCTTAGCAACGGACTAAAATACTGGAATTGTGCATTTTTCGATATGAAATCACGCCGAAAATGTAGACATTGCCGATCGATTTCAGAAAAAAATATCTCAACTCAATAAATATAATTGAATGAGATCGTTCATATTTTTTAGTGCTCTTTTCGTCTTCAAAGATCCATCGGGTGGGCAGGTTCCAGCCGCTTTCATTAGCTGCCGATATTTTTCACTTCCTATTAACCTAAAAAGTAAATTTTAATTCTGAGTTTTAAGCAGAAGTTTTTATATATATTAACAGATAAATTGTACTCATTTAAATGATACACTTAGTAGCTCAGCCTCTCTATTACCACAAACAATACAAGAGTATAAGTTCGCATGCATTTGCCACCAAATTGTACTTCAATCATACACCAAAGTGACCGCAATAACTCGCAGCCTTGTTATTTATGCCGTTCAGGTTCGGGGGTAGCGAAGTGCTATTGAACTTATTTCCTTCTGATTGCTGGCCACAGTTTGGCTGACTCTTCAATGTATCCGAGACAAAAATCTTCAACGTGTGCTACCACTGGAGAGTCGTCTTAAAATAAACTCGTGGTCTTATAGATTCTTTGCCAAGAACAAATTCAAAAAGAAAGTCGAGTTGCCTGAGTAGTTTTTCACAAAATTATTTTTCCATGGGTTATTCAGGGTGTTTTGTTTTAAATTGAAACAGATTTTGCCCAGATATACTATTATATTGTAGACACCAAATGAAACATTCCCAAGGGATATAAGAACGACGAAATGATCAAATATTAGTAATATTTCATTGCCTTGTGTCATCTTGTCTATTTTACTTTGTACAATATATACATATTGTGTTTTAGTCTGGACAACTATTATATTATTTGACAAGTAATTGCAAAAATTCAATTTTCATGAAAAATTTGTTTCGTTCATGTTTGAAATATCTTAGTGGCTTTATGTCTTTCTGATGATGGTCACAACAAGGGCGAAAAATGCTAAGCTGTGTAGAGGAATTTTAGAATGATAGTTTAATATTTCCAGGTAAGTCTTGTTTTATTAAAAACTTTAAGACAGATTATTGTGAATACATTCATTTTACAGCACGTTGCCTCTACCATAACAACATATGAGTTGTCAGAGAATTACAAAGATTAAAAATTGATATTTTAATTAGATTCTCATTATTGATTGTATAGATAATTATTTTGTAAATAATTTCAATTTAAAACTTCTTAATTTCTATCATAACGAGAAGTAGGTTACCTAAACAATGCAAAGAACTGAAATTAATATGTTCGTAGATGGACTGTATTTTGATTTTTCATATATTATTCTTTGCGAAATCCTATAAAAAATATTCTTTACTGTAAAATCTAAATTTTATTCGAATTTGTTATAAACAATCTTTAAACAAACAAAATATTTACTAAAATACTAAACTTTATCAATTACACAAATCTACAAAAAAAGTCTTGTCCTAAGGTTCTTATCTTAATTAACTTTTCTGAAGTATTTTGATGCGTTGAAGCCAATTTTGGCCAAAAAAAGTTTTCATCTACCACCCCCTAAAAAGGGAAAAAAAGTCTTATTTGTCCTAAGGCTCTGATCTATCTTTTCTGAAACATTTTGACGCAGTGAAGCCAAATTTGGACAACAAAAAATTTCTATTGTGTCCATTTTTCTCTACCATTCCTATTACCTCCTAAAGGGGGCAAAAAGAAGGTCTTGTCCTAACGTTCTGATCTAACTTTTCTGAAATATTTTGGTGCGCTGAAGCCAATTTTGGACAAAAAAATGTCTATCGTACCAGTTTCCCTCTGCCACCCCTAGAGGGAAACTGACACGATAAAAAATGGTTTTTTGATAACAAATGATTGTAAATAACAAAAGCAATCGAATTACCCCACTGCCAAGGTGTCCGGAGGGTTTGATCTGACTCCAGATTTATGATCCCTATAATTTAAAAACCCTCTGATACGAGCTTCGGCTGTTTCTTAGATATATCGGAAAATTGATCCATTTAGGGAGATCCTTGATTTATTTTAGGAAACAAATAACCAATTATGGGTCACCATATCGATAATCTGACCTCAGATTCGTGATCAGCGTCTTCGAAAATTCTTGGTACGAGTATAGGCGGATTTTGAACCATGAAAGCGGTATTTGAATATTCGCGATTTTTAGAGAACAGAATATTTGCTGGTCGAAGCGTTCAAATAGCTCTAGCTCAAAACCAGTATATTTTTGAGCTTGGCGCCCATTCAGACTTTTGTACTACTATTCCGAGAGTCATGTGGATTAGCCTACTGGTGGTTTGGTAGGGGTGGTTTCTAGGGGTTCGGTGGTTTAGAGGGTTGGTGGTTAGGTGGTTTAGCCCGCTTGTGGTGTGGAATTTAATTCCTTCAAGAAAAAAAGCGATTAAACTCGCTGTTCCCAGGGTCAGGTGGGTTAGCCTTCTTGTGGTTTAGAAGGGGTGGTTTCTAGAGATTTGGTGGGTTAGAGGGTTGGTGGTTAGGTGGGTTATGCCGCTTGTGATATGAAATTCAATAATTTCAAGAAAAATAAGCGACTAAACTCTCTGTTCCCAGGGTTAGGTGGATTAGCTCTCTTGTAGTTTGGTACGGGTTGTTTCTAGAGCTTCAGCTGGTCTTATCTCGGAACCAATGGGGTTTGGAGCTTCGCCCCCATTTAGACTTTTTTTCTACTCACTGAGAACTACCATTTCCCAGAGTTTCACGAAATTTGACCGGAGCCGCAAAACCCATGTATTGTGTGCGGGGTCCTTTGTCCAAAACAACTTATGTGAATTTATATAAACACACCAGATATAGTAGACAAAATCCAATACTCCAAATCCAATACCAAGTGGTTACACATTTAAAAAAATGCAGACATACATCCATACCCCCGGAATTGTCAGTGCCGGGGCTGGGGCCTGAACCCAGACCGCGATAGACAGTACAACCAGCGTATTCACCACACAATTCGCCTTAGTTGACTTAGCTACCATGCCTTTAATACAATAGGAATTCCTGTATTCTTCAGAATTTCAAATTTTAAAACAAAATTAAACTTTTAGGAGTTGTCTTTTACACAGACTTATCCTGGAAATCTCAAATCGATATAAAAGGCAGGGAATTAAATCAAGCCAATTTTGCAGTTATTTAAATAAGAAATTCACCTAATCTTAAAGTATTACAAAATATTTATGATTCATTTACATACTCACATATAAGTTTTAATATAACGTGAGGAACGTTGTGTTGACATATGGTTACTGAAAGAGACAGAGCTATTATTTGCGAAAAATTTTTATTCATTTAATTGTCAATTTACAACCAGGAGAAAACTGACATAGTTTTAAGTCTTACAACACCATTCAGCAATTTAAATTTATATATGCGTTTATTTCAGGAAAAAAATGCACACATTTTCTATAAAGCTTCATCCCATCATCAGGTGAAAGCAGTGATCTACTAGTACCATCAGATAAGTTATTTTGCAAATAATGTAGAATTATTTGAAAAATAACTTTTCTACTGGTATCTTAAATTATATAATTCTTAGCCGCTTGCAATATTACTTCATACAGGGAGATCGAGAAAGACTCTACGTGCCGCTCCCTAAAGATTGTTTTTGTGCCGCCTACATACTGCATACATATGTACTCCCTGTCAAAAAAATCTCATCAATCCGTATTGAAAATTATCAAAAATTAATAAGTATCTATGAGAACCTATATGGTCAATAAGTTTCTATAAGAGTTAGGTAAAGTTGCTGTTGAAATTGTTATCAGTTTATATCCGCATTGACCAGCAAAGTGAGTCAAGCCATATTCATTTGTTAATCCAAACATTTACTTATACTATATCAATGAGAATTTATGAGCACAGTATCTAATGTAATTCGTGCGGCTTCCCGTGATTAAAAGACAAGTGTTTCTTTAAGAAACGAGCTGCATTAGGTTAGAACAGTTTGGATTTGCAATTGAAGATTACAAATTATAATGTTTGAATAGGGATTTATGAGATCAGTTTCTATGAGTATTAATGTTTTTTTTCAGTAATATATTAAATGTGTTTTCATTTGTTTGAATGGGTAAAAAGAAAGGTCAGTTTTCAACTGCAATTACAAATACAAGTTTAATCGCTTCGAATGGGATTATATGCGATCAATTTCTAAAAGTATTTATGCTGTTTTCCGAATATAGTTATGATGAGGTTTAATCAGTAACAAATTGTTAACTACTTGTTATGATATGGTCGGAAATTCCAAGTACACATTTAGTATTCCTTCAAGAGGATTGATGACAGCAGTTTCTACGAGTATCTATTTGTTGTTCCTATAGTAAATTATATAAGTCTTTATCAGTACAGATTCGGATTTAATTTAAATATGAAAATTATATCAGAATAAAGCAACCAAATATTTTAAACAGTATCTATTTGTAAATCCAAACATTTACTTATACTATCTCAATGAGAATTTATGAGAACAGTATCTAATGTAAAACGTGCGGCTTTCCGTGGTTAAATGGCAAGAGTTTCTATAAGAAACGAGCTGCATTAGGTTAGAACAGTTTTGATTTGCAATTGAAGATTCAAAATTATAATGTTTGAATAGGGATTTAAGAGATCAGTTTCTATGAGTATTAATGTTTTTTTTCAGTAATATATTAAATGTGTTTTCATTTGTTTGAATGGGTAAAAAGAAAGGTCAGTTTTCAACTGCAATTACAAATACAAGTTTAATCACTTCGAATGGGGTTATATGCGATCAATTTCTAAAAGTATTTATGCTGTTTTCCGGATATAATTGTGAAGAGGTTTAATCAGTAACAAATTGTTCACTACATGTTGTGATATGGTCGGAAATTCCAAGTACACATTTGATATTCCTTCAAGAGGATTGATGAGAGCAGTTTCTACGAGTATCTATTTGTTGTTCCTCTAGTAAATTATATAAGTCTTTATCAGTAAAGATTCGGATCTAATTTAAATATGAAAATTCATATCAGAATAAAGCAACCAAATATTTTAAACAGTATGTATTTCTAAATCCAGACATTTACTTATACTATCTCAATGAGAATTTATGAGAACAGTATCTAATGTAAAACGTGCGGCTTTTCGTGGTTAAATGGCAAGTGTTTCTATAAGAAACGAGCTGCATTAGGTTAGAACAGTTTTGATTTGCAATTGAAGATTACAAATTGTAATGTTTAAATAGGGATTTATGAGATCAGTTTCTATGAGTATTAATGTTTTTTTTCAGTAATATATTAAATGTGTTTTCATTTGTTTGAATGGGTAAAAAGGAAGTTTTGAACTGCAATTACAAATATAAGTTTAATCACTTCGAATGGGGTTATATGCGATCAATTTCTAACAGTATTTATGCTGTTTTCTGAATATAATTGTGATGAGGTTTGATCCGTAACAAATTGTTCACTACATGTTACGATATGGTCGGAAATTCCAGGTACATATTTAGTATTCCTTCAAGAGGATTAATAAGAGCAGTTTCTACGAGTATTTATTTGTTGTTCCTACAGTAAATTGTATAAGTCTTTATCAGTATGCATTCGGATCTAATTTAAATACAAAAATCATATCAGAATGAAATCCCAAATATTTTAAACAGTGTCCACCTGTAAATCCAAGATAATATTATAATGAGAATCCATCACAACAGTATCTAATGTAACGTGTGCGGTTTGCCGTGGGTAAATTTTAAAATTATTTGCAATAAATAAGCTTTAACGGATTCGAACAGTTTTGCATTTCCAGATGAATAGTTTTAATTGTTAGGGATCTATGAGGTCAGTGTAATGTTTTTTTTTTCAATAAAATGTGTTTTTATTGGAAAATAAACATTACACAAAGACACTGATCTCATAGATCCCTATTTAACAATTAAAACTATTCTTCTGGAATTGCAAATTAAAACTGTTCAAATCCGTTAAAGCTATTTATTAAAAATACTTTTAAAATTTAGCCACGGAAAGCCGCACGCGTTACATTAGATACTGTTCTGATTGGTTCTCATTAAAATATATCTTTAAATGTTTGGATTTACAAGTGGATACTGTTTAAAATATTTGGTTGTGTCATTCTGATATAATTTTTGTATTTAAAGTAGATCCGAATGCATACTGATAAAGACAAATTTTCTATTGGAACAACAAATACATACTCATAGAAACTGCTATCATTAATCCTTTCGAAGGAATACTAAATATGTACCTGGAATTTCCGACCATATCGTAACATGTGGTGAACAATTTGTTACTGATCAAACCTCATCACAATTATATTCGGAAAACAGCATAAATACTGTTAGAAACTGATCGCATATAACCCCATTCGAAGTGATTAAACTTGTATTTGTAATTGCAGTTGGAAACTGATCTCATAAATCCCTATTCAAACATTATAATTTGTAATCTTCAATTGCAAATCAATACTGTTCTAACCTAATGCAGCTCGTTTCTTATAGAAACTCTTGCCATTTACCCACGGAAAGCCGCACGTTTTACATTAGATACTGTTCTCATAAATTCTTATTGAGATAGTATAAGTAAATGTCTGGATTTACATATAGATACTATTTAAAATATTTAGTTGCTTTATTCTGATATAATTTTCATATTTAAATTAGATCCGAATGCATACTGATTAAAACTTATATAATTTACTATTGGCACAACAAATACATACTCGTAGAAACTGCTATCATCAATCCTTTCGAAGTAATACTAAATATGTACCTGGAATTTCCACACGTAACATGTAGTGAACAATTTGTTACTGATCAAACCTCATCACAATTATATTCGGAAAACAGCATAAATACTGTTAGAAATTGATCGCATATAATACCATTCGAAGTGGTTAAACTTGTATTTGTAATTGCAGTTGAAAACTGACCTTTCTTTTTACCCATTCAAACAAATGAAAACCCATTTAATATATTACTGAAAAAAAAACATTAATACTCATAGAAACTGATCTCATAAATCCCTATTCAAACATTATAATTTGTAATCTTCAATTGTAAATCAAAACTGTTCTAACCAAATGCAGCTCGTTTCATATAGAAACTCTTGCCATTTAACCACGGAAAGCCACACGTTTTACAATAGATACTGTCCTCATAAATTCTCATTGAAATAGTATAAGTAAATGTCTGGATTTACAAATAGATACTATTTAAAATATTTGGTTGCTTTATTCTGATATAATTTTCATATTTAAATTAGATCCGAATGCATACTGATAAAGACTTATATAATTTACTATTGGTACAACAAATACATACTCGTAGAAGCTGCTATCATCAATCCTTTCGAAGTAATACTAAATATGTACCTGGAATTTCCGACCATATCGTAACATGTAGTGAACAATTTGTTACTGATCAAACCTCATCACAATTATATTCGGAAAACAGTATAAATACTGTTAGAAATTGATCGCATATAACCCCATTCGAAGTGATTAAATTTGTATTTGTAATTTCAGTTGAAAACTGACCTTTCTTTTTACCCATTCAAACATATGAAAACATATTTAATATATTACTGAAAAAAAAAACATTAATACTCATAGAAACTGATCTCATAAATCCCTATTCAAACATTATAATTTGTAATCTTCAATTGCAAATCAAAACTGTTCTAACCTAATGCAGCTCGTTTCTTATAGAAACACTTGCCATTTAACCACGGAAAGTCGTACGTTTTACATTAGATACTGTTCTCATAAATTCTCATTGAGATAGTATAAGTAAATGTAAAGACTTATATAATTTACTAGAGGAACAACAAATAGATACTCGTAGAAACTGCTCTCATCAATCCTTTTGAAGGAATACTAAGTGTACTTGGAATTTCCGACCATATCATAACAAGTAGTGAACAATTTGTTACTGATTAAACCTCATCACAATTATATTCGGAAAACAGCATAAATACTTTTAGAAATTAATCGCATATAACCCCATTCAAAGTGATTAAACTTGTATTTGTAATTGCAGTTGAAAACTGACCTTTCTTTTTACCCATTCAAACAAATGAAAACACATTTAATATATTACTGAAAAAAAACATTAATACTCATAGAAACTGATCTCATAAATCCCTATTCAAACATTATAATTAGTAATCTTCAATTGCAAGTCAACCTTATGCAGCTCGTTTCTTATAGAAACACTTGCCATTTAACCACGGAAAGCCGCACGTTTTACCTTAGATACTGTTCTCATAAATTCTCATTGATGTGGTATAAGTAAATGTTTGCTGCTACATTCTGGTAGAAACTAATAGAAATTTCAGAAGCAACTTTACTCCAGGCTCCAGTAGAGGGAGCTGTATACGTGTAGCTAATTCATATCTAATCTAATGTGACCTAAGGAACTGAAGTGTGTTTGTTAAATTAAAAACAAAGCAGTCTCTTTCACTGCTAACTCATTCATTGCTTCTAGGCTAGAACAAGAACACCCGAGGAAATAAGGACTTTGCAGAATTTTGTGTTTACCACAATATTAGTATTTCTATTTGAAATATGCAATTTAAACTGTACATTTGTCGGCATGCATATCCAAATTAATACTAATAAAAAAGCAAAATGGAAGTTTACAATAAAAATACATCTGTAAAATATACAATTGAAACTGTACATTTGTTGACATGTATATCCACATTAATACTAATAAAAAACAATGTTGAAATTTACAATAAAAACATATTGATAAATGGTGTGTTACATACGATAGATACTGGAGAAAGGACGGACTGGAACTCTTATGATATTACTTATAGAAAAGTTTAGAATCTCTATAAAGTTGTATCTGTAATTCCATATGTTTACAGATATAAGGGCAAGGGTGCATTTGCAGACACTAAACTGTAGACTTGTTGATGTATATTTCATATAAGTACTCATGAAAGGGCAACATGATAATTCCAAATAGCTCATTCGGAATTACTGTTTCATAACCGATTTAAAACTTAATAAAACAGATAAAATCCTGTCTGTATAATACTAATATAACTTATAGGAACGATAAAACCGCATCACTTTTTTTTATAAGTTTCTATGTGGAATTTTTGGCAGGGCTATTTTCTGGTACTTTCAACATTTTCACGTTGGCGACAGTACCCTTAAATATAGTCAATTACAGTATTTACACAAAATGCGAGTTTCTTTATTAACTTGCCACACAAGTGACAGTGAACTGATTGCGTTGAAAAACACTGATTTATTAGTCAGAAAGGGAGATAAATGATAAATCAAACACCAGCCAATAATAATAACATTCACGAAAATGACAGACATCAGATTGGTAACAGTGACTAGCAACATAGGAAATTAATTTTGATGTAGAATAGAAATAAATTTTGATAATTTTAGTGACTTTTCCGTGTGACGTCACGTTCAGTCTTTCTCTATCTCTCGGTATAAACTAAAAATCAAAAGCACGTTATCTCACTGTGCATTTTATAGCGTTGATTACTTCTTAAATAGGTAAATTTATGTTTATTTGCAATTTTTTAACTGACTTCAAAAAATTTACGAGAGGAGGAGGTTCTCAATTCGACCCATATGTATGTTACTTTTATATATATTTTGTACAATCATTACTCTGGATTGGCATAAGCGATTAAATTCTATTATACAGCGTGTACTACCATGATATGCGGAAAATAAAATGGTGTACTAGTCTTCAATGCGGGAAAGCCCCTGCAAAATTTTAGAGGGTCCTGAGGTAATTTAGTATATTTAGTAAGTAAATTTGCGAAGATACACTACTGATGTTGAGTAGGTCAGGAATAGGTCGACAAACTTACTTGTGAAAGAACGTATTAAAGTTGTTTACATTTCCTTAATTGGCATAAAAAGTGAAGCCGCCAAATTCGGTCAAAGTACAGATCAAAGGGCCGCGTTCCTTTCTTTCGGTCGAACAATCAGGACACCGGCGTGTTATTGAAATATCTCGTATATCTAGGTTCTTTTTTCAGAGTTCACTAGCATAAGGTCATGTCTTTTCGATTTATTACGATTTATTTCGCTATTTTTGAAGTGTGTTTTGATTAAAACCAAAAAGTCACTTCTATCCTCTCCAGCTTTACTGTCAGTAATGTCAATCCCAAGTCTGATAAAGTGATATGGTTGTACCGCGTTACGTCAGATTAGTTAAAGTCATTGGCGGCGCATTTCTACAAAAAAATAAGGTCATTTTTTTTGGTCATTTTTTTTTAATTTCTCATTTTTTTAATTCCTTTCGGTGGGGACAGCCTATTATTAAATTTTCCGCATGTCATGTAGATCACGTCTATATTTCTAAAACTGTAAGATACGGCTCAGTGGTGCTCCCATATTGATTTCATAGAGCTGCATCTAGTGAAAAGTGAACAAGAAGTTTTTTTTTGTTGTTGAAAATTTGTCAATATTTGGTAAAGGCGCCGCACAGTGGGACCAAATTTATTTCTAGCCGGACAAAAGTGCAAAAAAAATTGACGCCAAACAAAACAAAACTTGTCTTAACGTACTCATTAGAGGTAGCTAGGTTTATTGTATACACGACGCATCGCTGGTAATTAGATTCAGAGTGTAAGGTGCAGTGTAAGTTGCATGTTATTTGCGTACGAAATTCTCGTAATAAGTGGCACATCTGAACGTTTGATATTATCAACATAGCGTTTCTATCTATCTATCTATCTATCGGTTAGTGGGTTGTTTTTTTTTTTTTAAATAAGGTAAGTGTATGTAGCCTACATTCACATTTCCCAAATTAGGATTGTCTATTGAATAATAAAGTATAATCAATTGTCGACTGAAAAATTTAGTTATAGTTATGTTAAATAGGACCGCAAAAAAAAGAGGGGGCGAGGGGATATTTCTCTATTTTATTTTTCTTTTCTGCACAGTGGTTACTTATGATTGCTTAATAGCTTATGTGCCAAGTTGCGCCATAACTAATGTTTTTAAGCATGAAATTTGACACATACCACCCGCCCATGTGCTCTATCGATTAAAATAATTATTTTTTTCGTTTAACTCGCCCTCACACAGACAAATTGCGATGCGCAGTGAGTTTCCCTGAGTACTAAGGATGCGCAGTGGGTTCCCTCGAGTACTATGAATGCGCAGTGGGTTTCCCCGCGCACCATGAATGCGCAGTGGGTTTCCTCAGGTACTATGGATGCGCAGTGGGTTTCCTCCAGTACCATGGATACGCAGTGGATTTCCTCGAGTACTATGAATGCGCAGTGGGTTTCCTCGAGTACTATGGATACTCTTTTTGAACCGTCGAATACGTATCTCCTTATTTCCTCAGAAGAGCCCGTCACTGGAATGTCACGTTTCTGACTTACGCATGACTTACGGATACCCTTTAGACCATCTACCACTACGGTCTTATCCCTTCAGAAAGTGAAAATCGAAATTTCGTCTCACTCGTGTATAATAGATTCCAGTAAAGATTATTTCTGTCAAATTTCACGCTTCTAGGTCTAACCATTTCCGAAAAGTTTAAAAAACACCCCCTCCCCGTTTACCCTTTCGGGGAGGTCTCTTTTTGAAAATCCGTCTTCTTATTTTCTCAGAAGAGTTCATCGCTCGAATAATCACGTTTATGACTTACGCGATTTCAAAAATACGGGTGCGTTTTAAACCATCTACTACCCCCGTTTTCACCTACAAAAACTGAAAATCGAAATTTCTTTCGCGTATCTAAGAGATTTGAACAAAAAATATTTCTGCCAAATTTCACGCATTTAGATCAAAGAGTTTCCGAAAAAGCTTAAAACTTCAACCCCCTTTTTTACCCCCTTAGAGGTCGAATTTTAAAAAATCCCTTCTTAGTAGATGCCTATGCCATTCGAGGAACCTCTATGCAAAATTTTAAGTTTCTAGACTCAGCGGTTTGAGCTGTGCGTTGATAGATGTGTCAGTCATTCAGGGTATTCTTAATAATAAAAGCGACATTACTCAGTTTGGTTTTATTTATTTTTGGGGCATTTTACTACACTCAGTATGTGATATTATTTAATGTACTTGGCTCTACAGTCAACAAAAATATTGATTTTATTTATTTCAATAATATGTATTCACTAGAGGTTATCATTACGTAAACACTAATTTTGACCAGGTAAAAATTGAATTGGTCCCACTGTGCGCCGCACAGTGTGGATTTTGCTATACTTTTTTCAAAATTCTGTAACTCGCTCAATTTTGAACGGATTTTGATGCGGTTGGGCTTAAAATGCTTGAAAAGTTTCACTATGCAAGTGCCACTTTCTCATAATCTATCACGTACAACCCTTAGAAAATGTAATATAAACCCCTAAAATATGGAAAATTTTAAAAATAAAAATTCAAAATCATTTTAAAAGTTAATGCATTTAAGAAAAAGATCACTGGGCATTTCCTGGAAGTAAAATAATCATATACTCATTTCATCCGATCTTTTTATAGCAAATGTAAGGATTAAGAAAAAGAGAAAGAAAAAAGAATTATCTGATGAAGCCAAAAATTTATTAAAAAAATTATAATTTGGAAATACTTTATCTAGTGAAAAAATTTGAGGACTTCAAAAAATATGTAATTCCTAAAACATTTTCCTAGAAAAATAAGTAAATATAAAGATATGTGTTACCAAATTTTTCTTATTGTTGTTGATTATTTTGGGAGTTAATATTTGTAAAAAAGCTTGGGCTGGATAAATCATATCAATGGTCAATGTAAGTACTTCAAAATTTAAGTAATTTTTTAAATACTTTTTATTTTAATGGTATCATAAGTAATAAAATTGCAATGAATAAATTGTATAGCTTTTATCCACTCTTGCTTTAATCTCGGCTCCAACACCTCGGATAAAAATAAATAAGTAATATAGAAGGCATTTTTTTTTAAACTAATTTTCTAAATGGGGTATTTATCAAATAAATTGATATTTTCTACCTTTTTTTTTCCACATACACTTGGAAATCTGTTACTAAAATATTTAAAAAGCTTTTATGCTATAATTTTTTTGATTTGTTTATGTATCATTATGATACAAAGTTAATAAAAACCTCGAAAACATATTTTGTTTACATTTTATTGAATTTATTGTAAAATAATCATATATATGCAAATTAGTTATATACACCCTCTTTGTATTCAGGGGGTGATGGGTAATTTTTGGGAGTAATGGAAAAAATGTTTATTGGGGGCTCCAAATGACACCTATATAGTATTTTGGTTTTCTCTTTCCATTTCTGAAGACCGTTTTTACGTAGGATTCCTAGAAAATAAAATATTAACCCTTGAAGTGGCATACATTTTAAATTAAACTTTTAAATATACTTAATTCTTTAAAATGTACTGAAGTAAGAAAATCTTTAAAATTTACCTAATTTAGGAGTTGATATTAAAAACGGACTCCAGAAATTGAAAGAGGAGACCAAAATGTATATAATTAATTTGCAAATGTGTCATTATTTTACCTTCAGGAAAGACCTATCTGACATTTTAAAAGCCCAGTGCTATTCTTCTTACATGCAGTAACATTAAAAAAAAGAGAGAGATTTTATTTAAAATTTACTCTATTTTAGAGGGTGATATTTTATTTTTTAGAGGTTGTACGTAAAAACGGACTTAAGGAATGGAAAAAGGAGACCAAAATACCTTATAAGGGCCATTTTGAGCCCCCTAATATTCATTTTTTCCATTACATCCAAAATTCACCACCTAAATATACCGCCCAATTAATTTGCATATATATATGATTATTTTACTTCCAGGAAATGCCCAGTGACCTTTTTCTTAAATGTATTCACTTTTAAAATGATTTTGAATTTTTATTTTTAAAATTTTCCCTCTTTTAGGGGTTTATATTACATTTTCTAAGGGTTGTACGTGATAGTTTACGAGAATGTGGCACTTGCACGTCAAAGAGTGAAACTTTTCAAGTATTTTAAGCCCAACCGCATCAAAATCCGTTCAAAATAGCAACTTACAGAATTGTAAAAAAAAGTATAGCAAAATCCCCCACTGTGCACCGCATCGGGATTGCATTAAAATTGCTAGCTAGTAGGTATTTTAAGTGTAGCTGGTACCGAATCTGATCTCAAAAATTAAGAATTCAAAACAGTGAATCCAATACGATTGCCATAATGCAACATTATTGCAGATTCCATAAGGCATTTGGAGATTTCAGGATTATCTGATAATGAGCCTTACGTTAAACCTCAAAAATTAAAAACGATGAATATGTTAGTTTACTGAGTGAGGGCGAGCATATCGGCATCTTGACTGTGCACGTATTTAGATACATATAGTGAAGCATCGTTCATCGCGGTTAGTACTTGGTTGGGTGACCTATCTGAGGAACTACGACGATCTCGCCCCACCTTATAGCGCTACAAGCGCTATACGCAAAAGCTATGTAATTTCAAGACGAGAATTACGTAGTGGATACACAGTCCTTCGGGGGGAATGTAAAGTAGTCGGTCCCTCTATTAAGTGTTAGGCAAGTAAAAGATCCCTACTCTTGGATAGAGAGGAGGTTCGGCATAATTTTCAGGTTGGGAGTAGCTCACCTCCAGGCGTTGGTGATAGGCCTTGGTAGAGTTAAATAAATAAAAAACCTAAAGAGAGAGAGGTCACTAAAGAGGGTGAAAACCTGCTCACCGACTCAATATGCAATGCTTACGGAGTTAGGCTTGTGACCACGGAGTCCTGAATTCGATTCCTGGCTAGGTCGTTTTTCACGTATTGCCACGATGGTAGCTGTGGGCTAAATCTCGGTTGTGTGAGAAACAACACGGCAAGTATATCTTCTCTCCTGAGTTCAAGTCTCAGCTGCGGCAGATGGCAATGTCGCAGGGAATAGTTGTTGTGCTGCTGTGTACGTGAGCGTATCCTGATTGAGTGGTGGAATGGCTATAGCTAAACTCTGTTAGGACATTAATATAAATAAGACCACAAAAAAATTGAACATTCCTCAGAAGATCGCAAAAATTTGTGAAATAAAATTTCACCGTTACGTTGTCCAGTTAACTGAATCTAATTACCTATATCAATATTGAGGTAAGTGTAAAAATGAACAAGTAATGAATTCAAACGTATTTTTAACCGATATTAGATAATTAGGTTCAATTAACTGAGCGACGGTGAAATATTTCACAATTTATAAGCGATCTTGTTTACAGGCGGTTCGATTTCTTTTTTTTTTTCTCATTTTTTTTATATTAGTATACTCGTACTTTTTGCTTCATTTGAACATATATATGATTATTTATAATACATCACAATTATAATTTATATATTATATTTTTAGTTTTAGAGGTACTTTAATATTAGATCCCTATAAATATTTTTCATTACTACGATTAAATAACGTAGAAACGTTTAGGAATGAAAGAATTACTTAACTATAGATTATTTCAGCTTCCGCCTCTCATTTTTCTTCAACAATTCCCCTTAAGCTATATAGTAAATGATGTATTTTCAATACAGTCTTGATATATTTACCAACACACATTTCTCAGGGCAGAACATAAAACATTTAAACTGTTGTCTGTGTAAGTTATTCTTACGAAGAAGGATTCTTACCATCATATATTGTATATGTGTATTTCCTTTGTAAAGAATACGTTTCAATAAAATTTTAAACACATCGGGACAAGAAAAGCTTTGTAAATAGATAAAGCATTTGTAGAAATGTACAAAATCGCAATAAATTTTTCAAGTGTTAGAAGTAAGTATGTATTTCTCTATGAACTAACCCGCTAATCAAGAAATTATTACTTTAATAGAACTTCATTGTTACAGGATTACACGTGATGTTGATAATAGTATTTAATATTCGTAACTAATTGATATAATAATTTATTAATAAAACGTGTTACATTATCTACCTATTTATATCTTACCATGAACATAGTTGCTGCATTATATGCTAAATATTTGGGAACTACTAAGGCAGTAGTATATATATTTTCGGAAAATTTTGTCATTCAGGGTGGGGGTGATTACAAACCTCGGGGGCTGTTTTGGCGTCTCCTGGTTACAATGGTATCTTAGGGGGTAGTTCCAGAAGGGTGAGGGGGGGAAGTAATGCAACCATTGGGATCTTCACCCTCGAAAACGGGGAAAGCCGCTCTTCGCAGTATTTTAGAAAGTTTTGCCATTCAGGGAGGGGGGGGGTTTCCAATCTCCGGGGGTTACTTTGGCATCTCCTGGTCAAAAGATACTCAATTTATCAATATTCCCTCTAATAACCCCGATCTGTCAGCCCTCACAAGCGTACTGTGGAAAAATCAGAACGAGGGGTAGTTCCAGGAGGGTGAGGAAAAAGTATTGCAATTATAGTGTTCCTCGACCTTGAAAACGTTTTGTCATTCAGGGAAGGGGTGGTTCCAACCGACGCGACGGGGGTTATTTTGGCGTCTCCTGGTCAAAAGATACGCTACTCCTGTAATAAACCCGATCTGTCAAGCCCTCACAAGCGTAGTATGGAAACATAAGAACAAGAGGTAGTAGTAGTTTTTTGGAAGGAAACATTACACCACCATCATGTTAGTGGTAGATGATATTGAGAGTGTGTGACTAGAGCCATTTTAAACTATTCAGAAGTTTTATTTCAATGCGTGTGGTTCTATTAGATTTATTAGATTTATTAGCCCGAATTTAGGGATGAAATGTCAATTTGCGAACAATAAAACATATGTACAGTGTGTCCCAGGATAGATGTAACAAGAGGTGTAATTGACCAAAAATTTTGGAATTTTGGAATGGTATTTGGGGATTGAGTCCTGCTTGTTGTAAAACTAAAGTATACCAAAAATGACTTGATTTGGTGTACTACAGGGTGTTTTATAAACAAAGTAAAAATCACCACTGATAAAGTACCTTTAGTTTTCAAAATATGAAAAAGTTCCACTAAGAAAAGTTATTTAGAATGCAATTTTATACCTCTATACCAAATTTCAGGAATATAAAATTATTTTTTTGAAACTTCCGTTTTTTGCGAATTAAGAGTTGAATTCATATTTAAAGTTGTGTAGGAGCAAATGTTAATCATCTCAAAAAGTAGACTATTGGTAAATAAAAAATTGAATATACGAGATGTAGGAATGTATAATGTTAATCGAACTAATTGTAAAACAAGAAACAATTACTAACAGAAGATTAATGAGGTTTAAAAATTATAACAAGTAATAAATGTCAAAAACATAACAGATTCACATACAAATTAATTATTGACCAATACAAAACAATGTTTACAATTTATTTATTTTTCGACGTAGCTACCACCCACATCCACACACATTTCGATCCTTCGCCTGAAGTCCTTAAAACTGTTTCGAATATGATCTAACGGTATGGAGTTTACGGCATTTGTAATTCTCTGCTTCAATACTGCTACATCGTTAGGAAGTGGTTCAGCGTAAACCAACTGCTTGAGGCGATCCCATAAAAATAAATCCAATATTGATAGGTCTGGGGATCTCGCCGGCCACTTGATCGGTCCATTCCTGGCAATCCAATTTTCTCCAAAATTTAAATTCAACCACTGATTAACCATTTCTGTGGAGTGGCCAGGGCAACCATCATGTTGACAATGAGCTAAAGGCATATCTCTTAAAATGTTTAAATGTTCTTCAGAAAATCTTTCAAGAAGCTGTAAATAAGTGTGCTGGTTTAACCTTCCCTCAATGAAATAAGGTCCAATAACTCCAACGTGATAAGAAACGGCACACCACACATTCACTTTTTTATAATATTGTCTTCTACAATGAATTCTAAAATTTGGATATTCAGAAGCCCAAAACCGACAATTCTGAGATGAAACAACACCATTGGTTGTGAATGTGGATCCATCTGAGAAAATTATGAAATTATGAAAAAATCTCTCTTCCATGATTTTTTCTCCAATGGTCAAACAAAAATCCAACCTACGGCCGTCATCTCCCTCTTCAAGCGTATGTTTATAATTTGCTTTAATTTTCTTTGCCTTGTAAATTCTTTGGAGTTCAGACTTGCTAATATTAATAAGAGCTGATCTATTTTAGTGGCATCTTAGGATTTTCTATAACAGAGGCATGAGCTATAATAGCCCCAACATTTTCTTCATCATATACTTTTATTTTTCTTTTCAGTAGCCAGAAACTTTTTAATTATTCTCATAGCCTGAGTACGTGACAAAGCAGTGTTTGGAAATTTCAATTAAATTACCACTCCTCTTAGCGAGTTTTCACCGCCAATTCCGTAGCATTGCACAATATAATTTTTTTTACGCACTGTGAGTACCATTTTCACTTAATTGTTTATGCTTGGTTCGTTGATTTGAAACAGAAATTAAGGATAATATTGACTACGTTTGAGAGATATGTCAATAATAAATGATAAATGTGTATCCACTGCTTTTCTCATAGCCTACTTTTAGCTTCTACATAACTTTAAATATTAATTCACAAAAAATAATTTCTATGCAGTTTTAATTGAATGGTTCGAAATAAAATACTAATTTATTGAAAAAATGGGATGTTTCAAAAAAATAATTTTATATTCCTGAACTTTGGTATTGAGGTATAAAATTGCATTTTAAATAACTTTTCTTAGTGGAATTTTTTCATATTTTGAAAAATAAAGGTACTTTTTTAGTGGTGATTTTTACAACTTTGCTTATAAAACACCCTGTAGAACACCAAATCAAGTCATTTTTGGTATACTTTAGTTTTACAATAAGCAGGACTCAACCCCCAAAAACCATTCCAAAATTCCAAAATTTTTGGTCCATTACACCTCTTGTTACATCTATCCTGGGACACACTGTATATTTTTGACATGATATATGGAATCAGCGGTTCAAAAAACATTAGGATAGGTCCCTTACACCTTTGGAAATTGAATTTTTTTGTATACCTGTGTAATTAATATAAGTCTACAAAATATTGCAAATTTTATAGTAAATAAACAAAGGACCCCGCTCATTTCTTATGGGAAGTGGCCCCAAGTGGAATTGGCTGAATTTTTAATATATTGTAGATTTCGGCTTTCTGATCAAAAGCTCTCATGGGCCCAACTCGATCCTATGTCTAGTTTCCGAGATACAACTATAAATTCTTGTAAAATTCTGTATCTCGTCGAACTTTTAATTTATTGATGGGGTATTAGAGATCAAAGGAGCAATATCCGAAAGTTTTTCAATTAAAGTTTTTTGATCAGGAAGACACATACTTTATGTAAAAATTGTTTTAGCCAATTTGACCGAATATTTTTTCATTTGTTATTTTTATATAGATTTCCCGGCGCCTTCGCCAACATTTTTCAAACTTTAATTTTGTTCTACACTATTTTTATTAAAACAACAAATGTTTTTAGTGCAAAATATTATAAAGGACTATTAGAACATATCACAATATAAGATGTATGAAAAAAATCACAAATTCGAAATTATTTTAATTGTACAAGAGGTCATTCTTGTACATTTCATGAGCTATATCTCAGAAACTAGACATAGGATCGAGTTGGGCCAATGACAGCTTTTGATCAGAATGTCGAAATCTACAATATATCAAAAATTTAGCCAATTTCACCGGGGGCCACTTTCCATAAGAAATGAGCGGGATCTTTTACGTGTCAAGTTTATTATTATTTTGTTGCCAAAGTTTCCACTATTGCTATATTAGTTTAATTATCTACTTATTACTTACCTTATTGTCGCTTTATCACGTGTCTAGAAAATAGCGTTTAGGGCCACAATTCCAAGATTTGTAGAGTAAGTTCCTTTCAGCTTTTAGGCGAGACGTGAGTGCGGCGATGAAAAATTAGGCTATCCTTTATTGCAAAATTTGCTACAAAAGGGCAGATCTTGAGAACTGCAAGCAGTTTGGACTGTATTTGCGTTCTGTGTCTAGTTTCAATCTATCAGAAAGATTTAATGTATGCGCCTCTTACTTTTAAAATGCCCGTCTGTTGTGAGGTGGTCTTGGGTGAAAGCTCCCTACCACCTAGGCTGGGATGTTAGAATCAGGCCCGTCTGGGGACACTTGTTAACACCCAAAGCTTAACACAGAAATACAACTAATGTAAAGAATGGTCAAATAATTAATATAAGCGGTGAGTACCAAATTGTCTAATCTAATTTTCAGCGTTGCGAGGATGACTTCTTTTTCGGCCAAAGGCTGCCGAACAATATGACTTCTTTTAACTTCCTTCAATGCCGCAATGGCGATAAGAAACGGAATAAAAAAACTGAATAAAAAAACTCTCTGATACCTACTTTCCAATAAAAAAATATAATTTAAGACGCGCGAACTCAACTAACAATATAACAAAGAGCGTACATTTATTTTTAATTTGCATAATCAAAATGCGGACGAAATATCCTTGTTTTTTCAACGCATAGTTGCATTACCTGTAATTGGGTAATTCTAGATTTTTTGGAACACCCTCGTAAATTTTCATATTTATCTGTCAGACACTTTCATGTACCTCGTCTTGACAAAAAAATTAAGATTGAAGAAACGCAACTGTCGAACTTATAATAAGTTCAAATAAAATGTCATTAGTATCAAACCCAAGATTTATTCATGAACAGTACCAGGAAAACTTCTTGATATACTTTAAATTGCTATCACTCTTTTGCAAGAAGGTCACTATCAAGGATACGTCGCTCAGTTGCTTTAAACGTAATCTGTCGGTTTTGGAATAGGTTCAGGGAAGTCGATATTGTTCGGAGAAGACTCTACTTATAACGTTTTATTTCGAGAACATCATTTGGTCAATTTAATCCTGCAGGTGAGAACGCAAACTGTTTTTTAGCTAAGAAATTTCCATTTTGCGGCTTCTGGTAGACACACAAACAATACGAAATCGACTTCAGGAAGTACAACTATGGTCAAGAAGTGCAGCGGTTGTTACTTATTTATTTAACTCGAAAGCATCGAAGAACTAGGAGAAATTTTATACAAGAACGTACAAACTGGAATATGGAGCAATAGGGCCGCGTTCTTTTCACTGACGGTTTCTTCTTTATCCCAATGATGTTCTATTCTAAGAACGCCCAAGAGAATGATATTTGGATTCAACGGTGAGAAATGTGGGGGCTTTTGGAAATGGATCCGTGTAGTTTGTTTAAATTGAAAATTCAACCATTTTAAATTTTTAAAAAATTATTATTTTAATTTTTAACAAACCAAACGTGTATGCTAATTTAAGGCGCTTCAGTTTTTTGCTAAAAATATACATATTTTGTCAGAAAATTTCGCTGTGCAAGAGAATTTTCTTGCTACTAGCGTGTTAATTATATTGTTTAATAACGATATTTTACCATGTTTAATGGATCCTGAGCGCCATTATTGAGATTGCTATTCGAAATAATAACCACACAATATGTTTACGTTCTATAACTATTCTTGCAATAATTGTGTTCCCAATGACATGTCACGTCCTCCATGCCATCCCAAGTAGCAAAATAGAATCCTAAAGGAACTGAATTATTTTATAGTTATCGTCTAGCGCCGTTTGAATAACAGTTTTATTTCTTAGAGTATCCAATTAAAACAATTTTATCGTATAAGGGAACGTTTCTCTAATATTGTTGTGTAAATGTTCTTATAACTCATAGTATAGGACAAAATCTTATTGTGCAACTTACAAATTTAATAACACTTGTACAACATTTTATACAACCATCTATAAAAATATTTTAAAAGAATCGTATAAAAATGATATTACACTTCTATACCTATTCTAACAACTTTTAATTTCTGTATTAAAAAATAGTTGTATGGAAGTTGTAAAAAAAGTTGTATTGAAGTTCTTTAAGCTAATTTATAAAACTGTTCTTATAGCAGCAGTACACAATAAGCATAAAATCATTTTATAATTAACCTATAAGTTCATCAGTTTACTCTATTATAAATACCTTATAGAACAAAAGTTATCGGAAATTCTGCGTTATAAAATCTGTTTGCACAGAACCCCATTTTGTTATAAAAATTAGACTAATTTTACTAGTCAGCTTTAAAGAATATATCCAACAAAAACTTAATGGAAGAAAATTAAAGAATTGGATTTTTTAAAAGAACAGTTAAAAAAATTACCATCGAATTTTTTGGAGTTACAATTCTTGTCGACCTTTACAAACCAGAACTAATAATTCATCTAACTGCAACCATGGGGCTAATTTGGAAATGAAAACAGTATTATCTACCACTGTCAGGCATCATAAAAATGATACTCCAGTAGAACTGCCGATAGACATGGTAGAAGATTTTCCTGTTGGGAGTCTATACCTTATTGACCTAGTAATGAAAACATGTCTTACTGGTTGTAAAAATGGAAATTACTCAACAAAACGGGCTGTCAAAGATATTAATCTAGTAACTAAATTTTTAATAATTGTAAAATGCCTTCAGAAATACTTCGAGCTGTTCGTTGACTCGATTCACTTGCCCACTGGAAAGGTACTGAATAGCGTACATTTCTACTATACATTAGCATAGTAATTTTAAAAAAAGTTTTCCCTAGTGATGTTTATCAACAATCTCTCTTGTTATTTTGTGCAATTACAATATATGCTCCTCAAAAATGTATATATTTATTTTTGCCTTTAGCCGCATTGATGTTAGAAAACGATGTTGAGAAGTACAGAGATTTTTATGGTGAAGATTATATGACAAGTAATGTAGCTAAGAGATTGGGTGAAAGGCTAGTAGTTCATAGATACCAAATTCCAAGGGCAGAAAAATTTTCAAATTTAAAAAATGCTGTATCAACAATACCACCAAAACATACCAACTAAATCTGTTCAATTTTGTAGGTTAGGTTACTAATGTCTACATACTATATTGGAGTTGATTGCAATAGAACAGAACAAAATAATTGTTTAGTGCAATATATACATACGTTATGTGATGCATTTGTTTTATAACGTAGTTTGCGTGCGCACTACAGGATAACATCGAAAGTTAACACACGGGGTTGCCCGTTGGACAGAAATTGGATAAAATTAGGAAAACTATGTTTGGCCAATAAATTACATTTTCTTCTTCTTCAAGTGCCATACTCATATTTTGAGCATAGCCGACCTCTCGTATATATACCTACGGCGTGTGTCATTTCTATGGAAAATCACATAAGTATAAGGGACTTACAGTTTATCATCGGATCTGGACGGCACTATCTGAGAGGCTGTTTTCGGTTTGCTATTGCCTTCCACACGAGATGACGCCCGATTAATTAAAGTACGTCGTACTGGCATGGTATTGAATCCGAGAACTTTAGCACCTCAGGCCAACATACAAATCTTCGCGCTAAGGGTGCCACTCAATATTTTACATGTTTCTAATCACTATTCTTTACTAGTTTGTGATTGATTTATTTATCGTTTGTAATGGATTTATCACCCACACTTTATATTTCTCAAACTATTGCCGATAGAAATTTTACAGACTGCTAAATAGGATTTAGATCTTATTGGTGTAAATAACCCTCAAATGCATAACAACAATATATTGGTTCGATCAACAGCTTTTCAATCAGCTGTTAATATCCTAAAATTTCACTATAAAGAATGTTGACTATGATTTTTTAATTGGTAGCAAACTTACATTTTCATAAAATGTCGGTTAATTCGTGTACTATAAACTCAAAATTAGAGGAAAATTGATCTGCAATTACTTAAATTGTCGTATTCTATAAAAAATGTGTGAGAAAATAGTTTAACATGTTATGAAATCTGGCAACCTCTAAAATTTATCAAAGTTCAACTGTTTATTTCAAAAATATTTTTATAGCGCCTATAGAAACAGCATTATAGGATTTTAATATCGTATAGAGTTTTGAATAACACAAAAGCATTGTATAACGTTTCGTATGGGACAAAATTATTGTATTATATTTCGCCATATTTACTTAAGGATTTAGCTGTTCATCAATTGCCGCCATTATGCAGAATTCCCATAGAAACGTAAAAATGCCCATTAAAAATAAATTTTTAAGAAAGGCGAAGATTATTTTCTTATCAATTTAATCAGTATTTTGTTTAAATTGAAAATTCAACCATTTTAAATTTTTAAAAAATAATTTTTTTAATTTTTAATAAACCAAACGTGTATGCTAATTTAAGGCGCTTCAGTTTTTTGCTAAAAATATATACATATTTTGTCAGAAATTTCGCTGTGCAAGAGAATTTTCTTGCTACTAGCGTGTTAATTATACTGTTTAATAACGAGATTTTACCATGTTTAATGGATATTGAGCGCCATTATTGAGGTTGCTATTCGAAATAATAACCACACAATATGTTTACGTTACAGAATTATTTTTGCAATAATTGTGTTCCGAATTTCATTACTAGAAAACAAAATAATTGTATAATTTTTTTTTAGTTCTATAAATGTTCTTAAAATACAATTAGACCGCTGTATACAATTACTATATGATATCTTTTTAGCAGTTGCCAAGTGCATATGTGAATATATTGTATAAGTAATCATGAGGATATACTTATAGGACAGTTTTATAATCAGCACGTAAAATAGTTTAATAAGGTTTGTATAGTTTTCTAATAGAATTCCTATAATACCGAAATGTTTTATAAAATTGGGCCCTTTTTTATTGTATAGACATTGTATAATGGTATTTAACTGCCTTATAAAATTTGTATGTTTCTATAAAATATGTTGTATAGCAGTTCTAATAGCCTTTATAAAAGTTATTTTGCTACTTGGGATGCGACAAAGAAGGCCAACTAGAATAATTTAGTTCACAAATTGTCCGCCAAAACGATATAACTAAGAAGAAGTAAGAAGGAAAATCAAGCAAGATAATTATGAATCTCTCAAACTTTCTCATTTCCCTAAATTACTGACTCTAGATCTCTTTTAGACTTACGCATACTCCCAGTTTTATCAACAATTTTGGAAAATGTTATTTACAAACAAATTTCTCACTACCTGAATGAAAGTTGCTTGTTTCCTGCATGTCAGTCTAGCTTTAGAAAATCCCATAGTACCGCCTCAGTATTATTAAATGTCATGGAAGTAAAATCACAGCATACGATAAGAAAATTACGGCGTTGGTTTTATTGGATTTTTCCAAAGCGTTTGACAGAGTTAACCATGGCCTCTTGTGTGCGAAATTAAAATATATAGGATTTGATAAAATTTATTTAAACTTATTTTATTCACATCTTTCAGACAGAAGTCAAAAAGTCATTGTAGATAATAGTGTCTCAAAAAGTATAAATATTACTTTAGGGGAGCCGCAAGAATCTGTCCTTAACCCGTTGCTCTTTCTTATCTAGAACGCGGATCTTTATACTAAATTAAGAACGTGCCAAATACAAGGATAAGCTGACAAGTTTATCATAGGTTCTTTCCCAGTAACACACAATTAACTTATAATTTAATAAGCTAGAATAGGTGAATTTTGCATACCTCATGACTTAAAAGTTTTTATAATCGTATTTTACGTTACTTGAAGACACACGTATTATGAAAAATAGAGTGATAATTTTAGTCTTCAAGTTAGTAATTAAATAATTCCACTCACTATAAAATGTAGAAATTAGAGTTTGATTCTAACCTAAGATTCATTGAGCATGTCCAATAACAATATCCCATGTGACAATACAGTTCTAGTGTGTTTTGAAATTGTTATATGCTCGTACCTCAAATCTAAATTAACATTTCCTTGTATATTGTACCCAGATAATGTATAAATTAGGTCCATGTCGAAGTTGCAAAAACCCCAAAAGTGCAGGGGTAGCGACCAAATATGACTACCCCCCAATTTTTGAGAATGGCCAACATGATGGTTATAGTCGCGCGGTCCCTGCCCCCTCGGACTACCCCCAAACGCAAAAAACACCTTTTTCTTTTGGATTTTTCATTGTCAGACATGTGAGGATTTGTTGGATTCGTTTTATTTTTGAGGAAACTAAATATATTCTGTAAAATTTCGCAACCAGGCATTCTAACGACCCACGGGGGTTGAAACCACCCCCTCCCTCAATTCCGAAACATGCAAGAAACATCCAAACATGCTGAAAATTGTTTTCCACACATTTTCAAGAATGGGGAACACGATGCTGATATTATTTAGCCTCCTATCCCTAACCAACTACTTCTAAATGCATAAAACTACCCTGTTTCCCCATTTTTCGTTATCAGGCGTGCGAGGACTTGTTGGGTCGGGTTTTTTTTTGAAGGAACTCAATATGTCCTGTAAAATTTTGCAACCAGACATTCTAATGACCTCAGGGGGTTGAAACCACCCCCTCCCTGAATCCTGAAATGTCCTTCAAAGCGAAGAAGGTATCCCCCCGTTTTTAAGGGAGGAGAACACGATAGTTACATCAGTTTCTCTCTTAGTTCTCAAAAACTACTCTTGCATGCCCAAAACCATCGGTTTTTCTTATAGTGAGATCACAAACGCTTATTGAATTAGGTTTTCTAGGGAGATATTTTTTTTATTGCAGCTTATAAGAGGCTTAATAAGACGGGCTATGCACATGTATATATAGTCGTGTATGTGCATAGTCCACTTCGTTATTATATATTTATTTTCACATTATGTATATGATTTTTATTCTTATTCTAGACACGCGTCATATATTATTATTAGGTATTAAATTTTAATTTATTCTTGGGCATTTACAAATTAAATCATATTGTTCTGGCCAATCGGAATGGACATTAAACTCTTCAATGAGACTTGCTCCATCTGTGCGATTTTATGCATTTAGAGTGAGTTGATTAGGGCTGGGAGGCTAAATAATATCAGCATCGTATTCCCCGGCCTTGAAAACGTGTAGAAAACAATATTCAGCATGTTTGGATATTCTTTTTGCGTGTTTCGGTATTGTTGGAGGGGATGGTTTCAACTCCAGTGGGTCGTTAAAATGTCTGGTTGCGAAATTTTACAGGACTAATTGAGTTTCCTCAAAAAAAACCCAATCCAACAAGTCCTCGCATACCTGAAAACGAGAAATAGGAGAATTTAGAGGTAGTTAGTCAGAAGTAGGAGGCTAAATAATATCAGAATCGTATTCAGCGTCCTTGAAAACATATGGAAAACAATTTTCAGCACGTTTTGATGTTTTTTACATGTTTCGGTATGGAGGGAGGGGGTGGTTTAAACTCCCGTGGGTTATTAGGATGTCTGGTTGCGAAATTCTACAGGAAATATTGAGTTTCCTCAAAAGGAAACCGATCCAACAAGTCCTCGCATGCCTGACAACGAAAAATCGAAAGAAGGGGTGGTTCTTTGCATTTAGGGGTAGTTCAAGGGGGATAGGACCGCACAACTATCACCGTTGGCCGTCCTCGATATGGAGGTTTGGTTTCCCCGTAGAAACCAAACCTGCACTTTTCAGGTTTTACACTTTTTTGGTATAACAGCGTGGACGATGACATCAAACATCTTAAATGTGCAACATTCAAATAAAAACCGCTGCCCAAGGAATCACTACTTCCACATCCAGATTTTCTATCCAAGTCTCTTACAACGAAAAAATTTTGTGTGCGGAAATAATTGTTTATGGAAATTTAATAATATATTTGAAATCTCACACACCAAAAACCCATAAAACGATATCCCACATCGGTATTGGGGTGGGGGTTGTGGTAGGAGGTGGTAGTGGGGGTGTATGAAGTAAAAAAATATTTTGAGGTTTTTGGTTCTGGTACACACACTAAATCACAATTTTTTTACTTCCTTTTAAATAATGGGGTGGGGGTGGTAACAGGGTGGTTAACGCTAAAAAATTTTTTGAGACCTTAGCTTCTCTTGTATATACTAAAATATCAATTTTGTAGACTATTACCTGCTTGATTTACCTATTTACCCCTCATGTATCCAAATTTACCCCCTAACCCTTCGTCGGAGTAAGATGAAAATATAATCTAGTTCCAGATCTCGTTAAAATACATAGGTACGTGTAACAAATTTCAAGTCAATATCTTAAACGGTTCCAGAGTAATCGTGCGCACAAAAAAAGTTACAGAGCGACAGACAGAATTTTTTTTTCGCTCAAACTTAAAATCTCGACGTTTCATGACATTCTAAGGCTATTAGAACAGTAAAAATGTTCAATATTTTTTTTGTCATTACTATACTTCCACTGGATGTGGAAGTAAAAAACCGCTGCTCAAGGAATCACTACTTCCACATCCAGATTTTCTGTCCATGTCACTCACAATGAAAAAGTTTTGTATGTGGAAATTTAATAATATAATATTTGAAATCCTCTACACCAAAAACCCATAAAACGATACCCCACATTGGTAGTGGGGTGGGGGTGGTGAGAGGAGGGTGACAGTGGGAGTGGATGAAGTAAAAAATTTTTTGAGGTTTCTGGTTCTTGTACATACACTAAATTACAATTTTTTTATCCTCTTTAATAATGGGGTGAGGGTGGTAATGGGGGTGGCTAATGCCAAATTTTTGAGACCTTAGCTTCTCTTGTGTATACTAAATACCAATTTTATGGACCCTTACCTACTTAATTTACGTATTTACCCCAAATTTACCCCAATTTACCCCCAACCCTTCGATGGAACAAGATGAAATATAATCTAGTTCCAGATCTCGTTATGTATATGTGTACCAACTTTCAAGTCAATATCTAAAACGGTTCAAGAGTAAACGTGCGCAAAAAAAGTTACAGACAGACCGACAGACAGAAATTTTTTTGGCTCAAACTTAAAATCTCCACGTTTCATGACATTCTAAGCCTATTTGAACAATACAAAGTTTTAAAAAAATTTTTGTCGTTACTATACTTTCACTGGATGTGGAAGTCAAAGTACGGCAAAGTTATATAAATAGTAGCTAGGTGTTGAAGAAATTATATGGAAAAACGAGTCTCTTTTCGAGATATTGTCTTTGCTTTCTTAAATTGTTCATATACAAATTCAATCTGGCTGACTGGGATACCTTGTATAAATGCTATTTGATGAGAAAAAATAAATTCAGGTCTACGCCGCGCCGCGCCGTCAGTGGTGGTTTTTAAAACTTCGCGGTGTAGTTAGCATAATGAGACTATGACACGCAGTTTCGGTTTCAAGTTTTAAAATTCTAGATATCATTCGGCAGATTAATGGACAACCTTGAACGTTAACACAATTAAATCTTTTAACAGTTCTATATGCTCAACTTTTTGGAGATTATTTAGGTATTAAGCAAATCTCAAGATATATTATGAAATTATCTAATTTCTCTATATTGTTGCCCTAATCTGGGCACGCTAATATACTAATTAGGTAAATATTTTAAAACACTCATTACTGCATAACCAAGCAAAACAACTACTTTTCTAGCTAATACTGACGAAGTATTGAATTACATGATGGGGTTCTTAACGTTTTAAAGCAAAAAATATATTAAAAATATTTAAATCATTTATTTAAATGCAGTCATTCACACTTTTTTTTATTTAATATGAAATTATCTACTTTCTGTATATTGGTACCTTAATCTGATCACGCTAATATACTACTTAAGAAAACACTTTAAAACACTCATCATTGGCGAACCAATCAAAACAACTACTCTTCTAGCTAATACTGACGAAGTATTGAATTACATGATGGGATTCCTAGCATTTTAAGCCGAAAAAATACAGGGTGTAATCAGTTTCATGTCATTAAAAAAAACTGGTGGTGGGGAACAACTAAACGAACAAAAAAACCTTAATTAACATGGGGTCAAAAACTAGAGTTTTAGAAAAAAAAATAAACAAAAACTTCGAAAATTTTCAGTAAAATTGTTTGAGAACTGCTGGAATGTTGGGATTGGCTTTGATATTCGTGTATGTCGGCGCCTCTAACCATCAAATACGCTAATACGGCTCTTTGAAAGTGCCGCATTCCTTTGTTAAAGGCCGCGCGTGGACGAGGACACAAGTTGATAGGCTTTTTAAAATTAGGTAAGGTAAGGTTTTTAGTGGTGCGGTATTTTAGTTAGAGATGGGAAAAGCGGTTCCACTCTTGTAGCGTTGCAAACGCGACAAAATAACGTTACTTTGGAGCGACGCGACAGAAATAAAATGATATGGCTCGCTCTGCCAAACGCGCTTATTGAGTTCAAGAGATCGCGTTTGTTGTGTAACGTGTGGTATTTTCGGAACTCAAAGTTTTGGAGGGTAGGATATGTAATGTAACGTGATCTATTATATGCAGTCGCTTATTCGCGTTTCGCCAACGCCAAAGTACAAAGAGCGCTTGTTAATTTCTATAGTTATGTAGATTTATTAGATTTTTGCATTTTCTTACTAAACAGTAAAAGTAAATACCAATAAAGATATATAGGTTGTAAAAAATATTTGTTGTATGAGTTGTTATTTTATATAAACTAATAGACTATATTACATAGACGTGTTTTAAACTTGGGTGGCCATTTATAAAATCGCAGTTTTCTCTCTATTGTTGGTATGTATTTTTATTTTATAAAAAAATATAAAGAATTATTTTGGTATTTTTTTACCAGGTAGGTATAGGCAGGTATAGCATTTTGGGTTGATAATTGATTTCTGTTGATATTTATGAAATATGGCCCCAAAAAAAAAACAATAGTCGTCTACCATTTGGAATTGTTTTTCTAATAAACAAAAATCAGATAAGATAGCAATTTGCAACGATTTTTATTATTGTTAATATATAATTATACGTATAATTATACATCCCTTGGCAACACTATATAAACCTATGTTAGTATAGGGCCAATAAAAGTAAAGAGCTTAACGTTAAGTTCTTTACTCTGGTATGGCATTGCATCTTTCCACCTTGTCGCTGGTCAAAGTCTACAAACTTTATGGTCGTCGGTAACGTTGACACACAGGGTTCGCTCCGAGTAACCGGTTACTTAAGCATTTAATAGCGCGACTGTACGTTACCTAAAAATACCGCGACAAAATAGCGTTACAGAGATAACGACCCATCTCTAATTTTAGTTTCTGTGGACATTTCGTTAAGTACACACGTGGAAGCCTTCGTTGTTTTGTATGTTACTTTGCTCTTTTGAATTTTGGACCACGTATTTACAGTTAAGATTTATTTTGTAATATTCAAATTGTTGACCTAGGTCAGTTTTTTTCAAAGTGCCCCTAGGGGGAAAAATCATAAAGGTTTTTTTGTTTGTCTAGTCGGTCCCCATTACCAGTTTTTTTAATGACATGAAACTGATTACACCCTGTATATTGAAAATACTTAAATCATTTATTGAAATTCAGTTATTCACAACAATTATTGAACTTTACGTTCTATTTCAACTCTAGAAAAGTTGTACAAGTTTTTTCGAACTCGTTAGTTCTCATCAGTTAAGTACAGAAACATTATTATTATTACTTTCTGTATATTGTTACCCTAACCTGGGCACGCTAATATATTAGTTAGATAAATACTTTAAAATACTCATTATTGGAGAACCAGTCAAAACAACTAGCTAATACTGACGAAGTATTGAATTACATAATAGGATTCTTAACATTTTAAAGAAAAAATATATTAAAAATATTTCATTCAATCATTTATTTAAATTCAGTCATTCTAACATTTTTCTTAAATACGTCTTCAGTATAAACATCAAAATAGAAACACAGAGGAAGGAATAGGTAGATCAACAATCATAAATTATTATTGTCTACAGAATATCCCAGCCAATTTTAATCATTTATAATATTATAATCAATTGTTTTTGACCCTATTAATTCCTTCCTATTATAATTAATGCCACAGAATTGAATAAAAAGTGTAACATGTTACATCAGGTGAAATAAGCTTTTCCAACAATTTCGGTCATATAATGAAATATCTAATTCGTAGAACACCCTTTCATTATTCCATGAATGAATATTTCGACGCCTACGGAAATACGGTAGCAATTTAAATATGTATATGGATATTTTTTACAGGAGCGACAAATAATATTTACACGACGTTAATTTTTAAAGCATTAAAACTATAAACATATCCCACAAGAATCTAGACTTTATGATGTTTACATTTTAAATGTTACACGAAATCACGCTTTCAAAGCCATATGAACTTGAACTAAATAAAAAAATCAATAAAGTAAATAAGTACCAGAAAATAAACAAGCTATGATAAGCACCGTATTCTCACATGAGAAATTTTATTACAATAATTTTACTTGCGTCGACAAGATTAATGCAAATGTTCAATACAACATTGCAGTGCAATTGATTCACACTCATGTAATTTAATACAATCAATCCGGCGCGGCGTTGCAAATAGGGCAAGCGTACATTTTGTGTAGGTACCTAGGCAATTTTTTTCACTCTTCGCAAAAACGAAGAGTTATTGTATTTGATCGGCACATTTCTAAATCAGTAAATATCACTCGCAGAGAAAAAAAATTCATATCATTATGTTAGTGGACGAATTCTGAACAACTTTCAAAATGTCCGTCTGTCCGTCCGTCCGTTCATCCTTCACGTTTCTTGTAAGAAGGATAACTTAAGAAAGAAAAGTCCAATTATATTGAAATTTGGAAGGTAAGTTAGCCTTAGCTTGAAAAAAGTTAATCAGTAAATAAAAAAGTTATTAATCATTTAAATTAAAAAATATATATTTTCTTAATTTTTATCATTAGTACTTAAACAGTAATCTTGAGAAATTTTATTCTCTATATTTTTTTTCTTTATACATTTTACTAATGTATATATTCTATAATAATATATCTGATTCGTTGAAATATAATACTCGAATGATATATACTACAGACAATCAATTTTCGTAATGATATGTCTAGTGGTCGAATGGCTTAAGCTTTGTCTAGCGGAAGTTAAGAGTATTAGAACACAAATTTATGCGCCTCATTTCAGGCTCTGGTAGGTACACCTCCCTCATAAATCTCTATGCACGTTGCCACGACATAACCCCACTAGCTGACTTCGTCCAAGAAACTTCTCAAAAATTCTACCAGATTAAACTGGACGGTAGCCCGCTTACCCGCAACATTACCCGAATCAGACAGCATAATGCCATACTTTTCGATATAAGACACCCCCTACCATACCAGGCGTTGCCTATCTTCCGGCAGCTCCCCTAGCCACACTTCCTTCTACGATAACTTACCCATACCCTTACTCTTATCTTTCCTCAACTTTACATCTTTCCAATCCCTCTTTCTCTTCATTTATGTTTGTACAATTTTGTTCTTTTATCCTTTTTGTTATTATACTCTTCGCAAAAACGAAGAGTATATTGTATTTGATCGGCACATTTCTAAATCAGTAAATATCGCTCGTAGAGAAAACATTTTTATATCGTTATGTTAGTGAACGAATTCTGAACAACTTTCAAAATGTCCGTCTGTCCGTCTGTCCGTCCGTCACGTTTCTTGTAAGCACGATAACTCAAGAAAGAAAAATCTGATTGTATTGAAATTTGGAGAGTAACTTAGTGTTAGTTAGAGGAAGAACCCTATTGTTTCAACAAAATAGATTGGTAAATAAAAAAGTTATTAGTAATTTAAAAAAATATTATTTACATTTTTTTATGGTTTGTAATAAATAGAAACCTTGCGAAATGTTATTTCCTATCACTATTTTTTTTAATACATTTTACTAATGTGTGTTTCCTAATAATCACAATAAATTTTCTAATGGTATATATTACACTCATTTTAGTAATAAGAAATGGTGGTGTAGCGGCAAGAGTTTCGTCTCGCAATCCAAGGGCCATAATATCCGGCCGTTGCGTCACTCTTACGCGCTCGATCCGCGGTAATTGTGACGTAATGAAACTCATGAGTGTAAACTGAAATATATATATATAATATATAAGACGACAATAAAATGATATGTACAATACCTAAACAAAATAAAGAAATAGTAAATTGACAAATTGGCAATCCAAGGGTCCCGGGTTCGATCCCTAACATCGTGATTTTTTTTTTCATATATTTTTTTTTTCACAACAAAGTTGGTATCACAAAATTTAGAATGTCCAAAAGCTAACATTATTTACAAGAAAAATGCGAAGAGTATCCTATAGAATGTGTAACAATTATATAAAAAGCTCAGTAAATCGGCGAAGAGTATAATGCTTCCTCTAGTTTTCATTTCTTTTTTGTCTCTCTAAATCCCCTCTAGGCCGAAAACTTACCTAAATCCTAATTTTTTAAACCACAATTTTATTTCCACCCTACCTTCCTTGTCGGCGATCAGACCACAAGGTCGTCATTTGTTCGAACGGGTTTTTTCGTTTAGTTGTGTTCCCCGTATCAACAATCAAAATTACGTAGAGCGCTCGCCTACGATTTTAGTGTTCTCAGAGTTGTATTTATTTTTAAGCTACTTTTAGGTCCATGTGGACACATAAAAATTGTAATCTAGCTTTTAAGTCTGCTCGTGGCAGACAGGAGATTCTACCCCCCCCCCCTCGAATTTACTTCCAAGCCGAACCGGACCTACTCCGCCAGCCTCACACCCACCTCGGCGATGTTCACCGTGGTTGTCTGGCTGGCTCCGGGCTAGGATCCGGTGAGGCACATAAATGTATAAAACTGTTAATAAAATGTTTATTGATTGATTATTATTGATCGTCTCGCAATCCAAGGGTCCCGGGTTCGATACCTAACATCGTGATTTTTTTTTCACAACAAAGTTGGTATCACAAAATTTAGAATGTCCAAAAACTAACATTATTTACAAGAAAAATGCGAAGAGTATCCTATAGAATGTGTAACAATTATATAAAAAGCTCAGTAAATCGGCGAAGAGTATAATGCTTCCTCTAGTTTTTATTTCTTTTTTGTCTCTCTAAATCCCCTCTAGGCCGAAAACTTACGTAAATCCTAATTTTTTAAACCACAATTTTATTTCCACCCTACCTTCCTTGTCGGCGATCAGACCACAAGGTCGTCATTTGTTCGAACGGGTTTTTTCGTTTAGTTGTGTTCCCCGTATCAACAATCAAAATTACGTCTGTCTGTCTGTCTGTCTGTCTGTCTGTCTGTCTGTCTGTCTGTCTGTCTGTCTGTCTGTCTGTCTGTCTGTCTGTCTGTCTGTCTGTCTGTCTGTCTGTCTGTCTGTCTGTCTGTCTGTCTGTCTGTCTGTCTGTCTGTCTGTCTGCCTGCCTGCCTGCCTGCCTGCCTGCCTGCCTGCCTGCCTGCCTGCCTGCCTGCCTGCCTGCCTGCCTGCCTGCCTGCCTGCCTGCCTGCCTGCCTGCCTGCCTGCCTGCCTGCCTGCCTGCCTGCCTGCCTGCCTGCCTGCCTGCCTGCCTGCCTGCCTGCCTGCCTGCCTGCCTGCCTGCCTGCCTGCCTGCCTGCCTGCCTGCCTGCCTGCCTGCCTGCCTGCCTGCCTGCCTGCCTGCCTGCCTGCCTGCCTGCCTGCCTGCCTGCCTGCCTGCCTGCCTGCCTGCCTGCCTGCCTGCCTGCCTGCCTGCCTGCCTGCCTGCCTGCCTGCCTGCCTGCCTGCCTGCCTGCCTGCCTGCCTGCCTGCCTGCCTGCCTGCCTGCCTGCCTGCCTGCCTGCCTGCCTGCCTGCCTGCCTGCCTGCCTGCCTGCCTGCCTGCCTGCCTGCCTGCCTGCCTGCCTGCCTGCCTGCCTGCCTGCCTGCCTGCCTGCCTGCCTGCCTGCCTGCCTGCCTGCCTGCCTGCCTGCCTGCCTGCCTGTCTGTCGGTCGGTCTGTCGGCCTGTCTGTCTGTCGGTCGGTTTGTCTGTCGGTCTGTCTGTCGGTCTGTCTGTAACTTTTTTTTGTGCGCACGTTCACTCTGGAACCGTTTAAGATATTGACTTGAAATTTGGTACACGTATGTACTTTAACGAGATTGGAACTAGATTATATTTTCATGTTGTTCCGACGAAGGGTTGGGGGTAAATTAGGGTAAATTTGGGGTAAATGGGTAAATCAAGCAGGTAAGAATCCATACAATTGGTATTTAGTATATACAAGAGAAGCTAAGGTCTCAAAAAAATTTTTGGCATTAGCCATCCCCTTATTAAAGGGGATGAAAAAAAATTGTGATTTAGTATATGTACAAGAACCAGAAACCTCAAAATATTTTTTTACTTCATCCACCCCCACTACCACCCTCCTATCACCACCCCCACCTCACTACCGATGTGGGGTATCGTTTTATGGGTTTTTGGGGTAGAGGATTTCAAATATTATATTATTAAAGTTCCATAAACAATTATTTCCACATACAAAGTTTTTTCATTTTTCTCTACAGGAGAATCTGGATGTGGAAGTAGTGATTCCTTGGGCAGCGGTTTTTACAACAAAGTTGGTATCACAAAATTTAGAATGTTCAAAAACTAACTTTATCTACAAGAAAACTGCGAAGAGCATCCTATAGAATGTGTAACAATTATATAAAAAGCTCAGTAAATCGGCGAAGAGTATAATGCTTCCACTAGTTTTTACTTTTGTAGGGGGTGGTCTTAAGTGTAAAACGGAGTTTCCGCGTCTAGAGGTGTTGTCATTCGGCAGTCATCTTCAAAATAAGGGAGCAATTAGTTTTTTTATTTACCTCGGTAACCGTAAGTTTGAGAAAATATTTTAAAATAACATTTTTGTAGATAATCCAATTCTCTATAACTTTTCGACATAACATAGAGAAAAATCTGTAAAAGTATTTACGCAAAACTTCCCTCTCTATTTAGCATCTTTCATTTATTCATTATCTTTTCTGTAGGATGACTGCCCTGTATATCCTCGTCAGTCCCATGTAGGCTAATTTTTTTATCCACCACTAGAGGTTGCAGATATAATTCGTACACATATGTGGATGTTGAGTCTAACTTTAAAACATTCAATTTTGTGTTAAATGGTCCCAAGTTACACATTTGTGTACAAAGAATAAAACATCTTTTTTATACCAGAGATTTTATTTAAATTCAAAATACAAATTAATAATAGTTCTAACTATGAAACTCTACAAAACAGTACTGTTTAACTACATCTAAATTATTTATAACATGAACATAATTCCTTAGCTGAAAATACCTAATTCTAATTAATGTATTGGCACTAAGAGGGATTTTAAATGCTGCAGACCAGTACGTTCTAATCCTGTGGAAGCCTAGAGTGCTCATTAACAGCGTTTTGCCTACAAAAGATCGAATTTCAGCTTCGTTGCTCCTAGTAATTTGTTAAACCTTTTTGAAAATGCACGTTTGTGTTTCCAGCTACTTTTTTAAAAAAATTTGCATCATCATACTAGCTGAAATAATGAACTAGAGAAAACCTTTCGCAGTTTTTCGCACTTCTAGGCTGCGGAATAAACTCTGGAGGTCGAGGTTCAATGTCACAGTCTTCGCTTATGTCATGCCAATTTTTGTTAGGAGGCTTTTGGTCTTTTTGAAGTTTTTGTTTTTTATTTCTTCGTCCATTCGTTGGTGATTTGTCTCTTGTATGTGATGTATTAGATATTACTGCTGCATCATTTTTTTGTATAACAGCTTTTTTTGGGTTTGGGGTTGTTTTTGAAGGAATTGGTGTCGTGGAGGACTCATTTCCATGAAATGAACTGCTGGAATCGCTTCCCTGATCTTCCTGAGTTGGTAAATTTGTGAAAATTAGATCACCACCATCGCCAGATTCCACGGCTGAAGAATCGCCTCCAAAGGCATAATCACCCGGATTATAATCTTCTTCATCATTAGTGACGAAGACGTCACTGTTTTCTTGTAACTCAGCAATCTGCTCATCAGATAATAGTGTTTTTCGATTTACTGTGGAAAAAAAATTAAAAATGTACTTTAAACTGTTACAATCCCTATGTCCATTTTTGTAGACAAAATAAATTTGCACTAAGACCCAACTAACACAAATGCGTACAAATAAAATCAAATGTTTTTGTAAAAATGGATGCAATTTTAGCAAAATTGTATACGTGATAGTGAAATTTGGATATTTTAGAAGCATTTTGTGATAACATTGAGGGCCATGTTGACATTTAAACATTAATATTTTACATTTACCTCGGCAAGTTGACGATTTTGTAGAATTAGCTGTACTAGTTGATGCCATAACTGCTCCACAATCACCTCTACTAACCATTTTGTTAATTCTGTAGTGATTTTGAAGAGCACTTGAAGCCTTATGTTGAATAGAGTGCACCGCATGACAATAGCACGCACAGTAAATTTGAAAAAAAAATCAAGAAAATTTGTACACAAATGTGTTCGCGGGGACCGACGTGGATATATATATTTTAACTAAAAATATATTATCAGGTTTTCGTCCCGGCAATAGTGACAACTATAAATTCCGAATATTATTTCCACCATAATTATTTTTATAGTGATACAATACAATGTGTTCCCGGGTGTATGTATCGCACTCTTGTAAACTTTCTTATTGTTGATTTGCTGAGAAAAATTCATTCTTTATAAAAATTTTGCTTGTCTTAGGAAGCCAAAAGCAGTTGCTAAATTTAAAATAAATTATACAAGGTATTCTAAAAAAAAGAAAATATGAAGTCGACTATATAAGCAACCTACTTTTTTTACATTTTTATTAAAAATTTTATTTAACAACGTTTTTTCAATTATGAAGAATAGTTTAAATACGGAGTTTAGTTGGAAAGTAAGGAAATAACAATTTTCAAAAAAAATAATAATAACATTTCATTCAACTAGATTGAAAACTATTCCAAATATAGACCTCCTACTAGTACACATTTTTCTAATCTTTTTCTAAATTCTTCATAGATAAAGAAAATTACATCCTCATTTATGGTTGCAACAGCATTCACAATTTTTTCCTTTAATAAAACTATGTCGTCTTCGAAATGGTTTGCGAATACTTTTTCCAACGGGGTTATACCTGGCGAACGGGCTGATTATGCTGTTGATCCATAACGGCCAATCCACCTGTAGTGGATGTGATTGTCTAATCATTGTCTAACTGGAATTGTAGAATGTGATGGGCATCCATCTTGCTGAAAAATTATTTTTCTTCAATATTCTTCTTAATTTTCATTGTCCAGTTCGCCCAAAACAAAATTATTAAAAATTTCTAAATAAATATATCTATTTAAATTTACATATTTTTATGTGTATTAGCTACATGCGAAATATTGTTGCCTTCCGTCACATTTCTCCATAATTTTTTTGTAACCACTATTTTTTATTTTTTTCTTCCTTCACAGTTGCGTTAACTGCATACGAAACACTATCGTCCTCCGTCACAATTTTACAATTAATTTTTTTAGGGTGACCACCCAATACGTTTTTTCTCATAATCTGCTTCTTTGATAGTTGTGTCAACTACATGCGGAATATTATTGCCCTCCGTCACATTTTTCTATTATATATTTTTTTGGTGACCATCCTGTATATATTTCACATTTTTCTTCTTTGACAGTTGTATCAATTACATTCCAAATATTACTGTCTTCCGTGTATAACAAACCGACAGACAGACTTCCAGACTGATGAAACTAAATGGCTTTAATTTTCGTAATCTACATGCTCTGAAACGTGAAAATCCGGAGAAATCTCGGAGGGTGACTTTTTCACGATTACAATACTTCCCTTCGGTAAGCAACGGAAGTAATAAAAAGTTATGAGCAGAAAAAGATAAAAGATTAGGGTACGGAGGAGCCCCAAACAATACATCGTCTATCTGCCCCCTAACGCTAACGGTTCATGTCTCAGAGGCGTAAAGAAATATGGAGAAAACTAGCTTGTTAGCAAGTTTGATTTTGTGTTTCATGATAGTTATGTCACGCAAAATTTTATTCAGCTTGCAAGTTGCTGATCTTGCCATCTGTATTATTCGTCGAATATCATATTCGCAGTTGTCTAGATTGTCCACAAAAGCTACCTCATAAGCACCTATCCTTAACGGGTCTGAGTGGTTTCCACTTTCCCGGTATAGAATCGTGATTTTTGGTTTGTTGCCAGTTACATTTAAACCGTAATCAGAGTTTATTGTTTGAAAGTTTCTTAGCAAGTGTACAGGGCCGCGTAAAAGCCAATTTTATAGTATTATTTTATAGTATTAAAAGGCGCCAAAAATGCTCTCGCACGAAGGCGTCTCATGACCTAGAAGCGGCACTGCAAGTGTATGAGCCCATCCCCGCTTGGTTAAACCAAGGTAGTACAATTTGCAAATCTCAAGATAATCTTCAATACTATTCAATAGAAATCAGAAGTAAGCTAGAACGTAGAACATTAGAATATTTTGATTTCAGGAACACGTGCGATATCTTTTTGTGTCTACACATACATAAACCGGAATAGTCGCTGCGTCTCATTGTGTCCACAATTAGATCACTGACTTGCCGGTTTTCAAAACGGTTAACAACGAAAATTTACCACCAGTTTTGCAGCAATTAATATCATTGAGTTATACGGTAAGTGAGAAGGTTAATTTTAAATAGTCAAACTAATCCAAGGGCGAACTAGTCCACCGAGATACCCTGGCAATTTCCGGTGGCTTGCTACAATGTTACGCCGCTGGTGCTGTTTAGCGCGATGATCGGCTCCGGCTGCCCTGGAGAAATGATAAATAGAAGAACAGATTGTTTAATATAATAATATGTGATCTTATCCTTAATTGCCTGGGTTTCACATTTAGATTCTTGCTATTGTTAAACAAAACAAAATATGTGGCAAGGTGGTTAATATACATACTCTCCATATCTCTCTTTTCGGTATGTTTGTATTACATATTGCATCGAATAAAAAATAGATAATAAAAGATAGCCTACTACCGCTGTGTCGCACTGGTGACATTTGCTACCTCATATATGAAGATTGGAGCAGCGTTTTTGTCAGCCAGTCAGGTTATAAAAGTAAAAATAATGTCTGGAACTGTAAACACCACTTTATACATTTTTACCTGCCGAATACGCGTGGGTTTATAAAATTGATGCAATAGCATCCGCTCGCTAATTAAATTACATAAAAGCCTGCATCCACTCTCTCTTTCCTTGTGATAATTATGTGAGGTGCAGCATTTGATTTTACTCTAGAGGAGTGGAAGGGAGATGAGTGTCTATTTCCTGCATTTGGACATTTTTTTAATATTTCTTAAATATCTCAGTTATAAATGAAGCAAAGAAATAAAAATTGCATAATAATCAGAATATAACTGCAAATAACACTTGCTGAATTTATTTTTTTTATTAATGCAGCAGCTGTTGGGGGCACTAAGTGATAGACACAAACATTTTGAGCAGCTTCATACCTACTCTGGAATTCATGTTTACCGCACGTAAACTATAGAGAATTTAAATTTCTTTATTTTTTTGTTACACATAGATATTTAAATTTTGTACAAATTTGTTCTTTACATATCTATATTTATAAAAAGCCTCCCTGCACCGTATGATTTTTGTCAAGAAGAACTACCATCTCATGACCATCAAAGTTAGGTAACAATTTTAATAATAGTGCCACGGAGCGTTAAATATGCTTAAAAATAAATTCTCTGGGCATCGCGGGGTTACAAGCTGAATTGTGGATAAAACTGAAGTTTATACATTAGTGAATCAGAATCCGGATTTGATGTGGAAACTAAGGATTACATTTACACTCAGTGATAATCATATGAAAGCATTTTTGTTGACTTTAGCAGAAGACGCTGTAAAACTCTATAGATAGTGATGAAATAATTAACTAAATATCCGAGGAAAGCAGTCTGTTGAGGAATATGAGTGAAATTGTGTCACTTTAAGATATTTAAATGCCTTTAAAATTAAAACTTTTTAGCCAATATGATCCCACTTAACCTTAACTACTATTAATAGTTGGAATAAAAAAAAATATATATAAATGGCCTGCTAGTTCTAATATTCAGCTCCAATAAAATGTTGTCAGTCCACCCCTGAATTTCTGAAAAACGTATTAGAAATTAATCCAGCGGAAAATAGTGTGGCATTTGGGTAGGTATCTTTGAAACTGTGACTAATGGAAATACGACCAGCAGCCATTTTCAATTAATTGTGCGGTCAGTGCTTTTCGCTATTGCTTGCTTACGTTGAACGTTTCTTTGTCAAATATTACAATTCTGTCGCATATTTTAATCTGGCCTGGAACTAATAAATATATAAATTACATACTAATATACAATATACCTGACGAGAATAAAGTTTTTGTCACCTTGGGATAATTTAGCAATCTGATTCTTTACACATTTCTAACCGATTTGATTTTTTTTTTTTTGAAAAATTGAACCGCCCACAAAAAAGGTGACTAGAAATTAAAAACTAAAATTTAGCCACCGCGTCGCCCCGTTAATTGAACTTTATTACCTAATAAATAAATAAATAAATAATTTATTCATCCTGTAAAACTAATTATATAGAACAAATAGTGGAATAAAATCCCAGCGAAATTATGCACATATGTGACCATCGACGTAGAACCAGATGAGACCCAAACAGTCGTGTGGAGCATGTTTAGGACTATATGAAATGCAAAATTAGAAATTTTTTTAGTAGAGCAAAATTTTTAAAATGGCCGTTAAACCCGCCGAAGACCCAGTTCGAAAATACGTGTTTTTTAATACACACATTGCCTTTAAAAAAAAAACTCTACAGACTATCGTTTTGATTTTTTTATGTAGTTGCAGGTAATTCTAGGGCGTTTCAGATGATGTGTTTGGTATTTTTAAAATATCTACTGATTTACCAAAAAGTGTTCCAAAACTTTGAATTTCTAGAACTGTGTACCTATCATGCTACTATACTAACTCTGCGAAATATTGGAAATTTCTATATACATGCAGCGAACAAAATGTAGTCCAGAGAATGAAAAAGTTTTTAAAAAAAGAAAATTGTCAATCGGTTGAATAGTTTTCTAGTTACCGAATTTTCAATCAGCGCCCGATTTATAGAAACGCGAAGTCTCGAGCTAGCAGCTCAGACAACGTTTACATACATGCCAGTGGCCGCGATAGTAGGCGACGCAAATCCATGCTTTGATGAGCTTCATACCTAAAAGCAAAACGGACAATTATTTTTTAAATAAATTGAAATCAAAAATATTCTAAATGTCTTCTATATTTTCTTCAATATTATCTGTCAGGAGATTATTATTACAATTGTAACATGTACATTCTAGACAACATTTTAATCTCTCTTTCAGACAGATACATTTATTATTTTGACACTGCTTGTCTTTACAAAATATGGTTAATAACTTCCTAATTTTATTAGGAATAGGCTGTTTTGTACCCATCCATAACTAGCAGGTTTTAAATCGGGCATTATCGCTATATGGCTCCACGTCCATATTTTAAGTTGATAAAGGCATCTAAAATATAAGTTATTTATTATAGATCAAAGACGTAAGTAATTTAATTTACTTTAAGAAGTGTTGCTGAAACGCTTCATCAGTTGGTGGTAACTCGAATGCGGCCTAATCTGTGGTCATAGTTAATCCCCTCGTTTGTTAGCTGCTTCCATAATTTTAGTACGAGTTGATTCGCCTGTTCCTGTTCATAAAAAATAAGCAAGTAAGAAGAAATAAACATGCATAAAAATTAATTCCTAACATATCTGTTTGTATGGAGATGATTTTTTCACTTTTATTTTTCCCCGATCGACGACCAAATAAACACATCTTACGAATTTTAAACAATTCGTCTTTTCTAGTCAATGGCCCTTTTTATATCTGTATTACTACCATCCACACTTTCTGAATCGGTTGCTCTTAAATTTGACTTTGGTTGGTTAATATAGGTAGCCCGACATGAAATGTGAAATTTAAAATTTCCTTTGCTAGTTTTTTGTGTTTCAGAATATTCTTCGCCAATCGATCTTTTCGTTCTTCGGCAACGTCTATTAACTTTAATAACCCTTTTTGTGTTGGTTTATTAACTGTATTTCTCTCAAAAGAATTACAGGGATCCCCACAAATTAGACAATTTTCGGACATGTTACCAAAACTGAAATTAATGATTGTGTGATATGTAATATTGAAAATGTTATCTATGCAGTAATAATATTTACGTTGTAATATTTACACCCAAGATATTGTTATTTAAAATTTTCAGACGGCTAGCAGATTTTTTTGCAAATATATTGTAAACAAGTTCATCACAAAAGACAGCATTGAAGTGTTTGATGAGCGGCGAGACGGTGAATAGCGAAGCACCGCCCGCCGGCCGGCGCGGGATTACTATGTAACCTTTTGTGTCACTTCAGAACTCATTAAAAATCGATAACTCGCAAACTAATAATATCTCCAAAAATTTTTTTTTTTAATTTTCCACTCTTTATATTATATTTCATTCGCTGAATGTATATAGAAATTTTTATTATTTCAGCAGAGTGAAGTTGTAGCTACAGAATTTTGCAAATAACAAGTTTATAAATATTGTCACGCCTAAAACGTGCTCTGAACAGAAACGACAAATTAAATCCACTCACTTCAACAAACAATATTTATTTAATAACAACAATAAAACAAAACACTATACTTACAAAAAATACCACAAACACAATATACAAACCCACGACACAACGTGGTTACTGAAGGACTTTCAAAGGACAGAAGGCAGTGCCTCCCTTTCGGGCTCGCGTAGAGACTCCCCCGTCATTGTTTACATTTTCGTTTAAATACCCCGGTAGATGATACATTTCGTTTACAGTTCAATGTTAACTTTGTTTACTAAATAGAACCTTGTTGACTCAGCAGTATGTCGATACGTGTGCATTCCAATAGTATTGAACCAAAACAATAATTTAAAATATTATGCAAGCTAGTTATGGATTATTTATTTCTATTTTTACGATTCTATATTAATAAATCAGAAATTAGGTTTGACACAATCCCCCTGTCCTTGAAAGCTGGACCCCAGCTTTTAAAACTCTAATTTACCTAAAATTACCTAATCTAATATAATTAAGTCTTTGAGAGTTCCAACAGTTTTTCAAGCACACACCTATTAAGTTTTGAATCACACTGTCACTGATGTCACTGGTTCTAGTATCTGTTACAACCCTGATCTAGCAGTTGATCCTCGGTGGACTTGACTCTATACCGTCGCTGGACGTCTCTCCGCCTATGGGGTGAAGTAGTGCCAGGACCATGGCTGGGTGGCACGGGGTTTAAGGGTATCTTTTTATAGGATTTTTGAAAAAGGACGGGAAGTACATGGTTTACCTTGAAAACCAACCAAGAAATCTAGCCTCTTTTGGGAAAGTCATACACTCTACACTTAACTTACAGCAAAACCCAAACTACTCATAACCGTACCTTCAAACTTGTTGATAAAATACTCACTTTCTCATAATTTGCAGCACAAATCAAATAACACATCTTGTTTCTTTTCACCTAGGCATATGTAGGACAAGTAACAACTTCCTGTACCAATCTTTGTATGTACCATAACATATAATCATAACATATATACTCATATATACTCAAAATCTTGCACTAGCAGGCTTAACTAAAACACATTCCAACATAGAACTTATTCTCTTTTTTAAACAACTACTTTCCCGGCTATGTGCCACGCTGAATATTGAAGAAAATAGGTTTCTCCTCCAATCTCTGTTCTATTTCTAACAAACTACTTACCCATAGTGCGACTATATCTGACAAGGGTGATTTTCAGTCCTTTTTTAGACCATCTGCCAAATCCCCCTTATCTTAAACATCTTATTTGCAAACTCATAATACATAATCATAACCCTTTAATATCTCAATAATAAATCATCATCATCATATCTCCATATTAACCTTGTACATCCTTGTGCACAATTATCAATAAAAAATTCACCTTCCTCATATTGACATATATCGTTTGCAAACTCATAACTACATAATCCTTAATGTAGCTCAATAATAAATCGTCATCAAATAATCATATTAAACTTGCACACAAATACGCAAAAAAACCTGTAAAACATTTTGTTTTCCATAACAAAGAAATTCTTGGTACAACTATTTACTTATTCCATGCATCTCTTCTTCTCACTTAAAATCATTATGCATCTTCTTATTCCCAACCCTGCCTAGGTGCATTTGTCTTACAAGATTTTAATTACTTTGTTTTTCCTAAACTCGTATCAAGCTATCATCTATGCTGCCGCATTGTCTACAGGGCAATTCACAAAGTTAGTCGATGCTGGCCAACACCTCGACCAATAGTGCAAATTACCTAGTAGATTCTGAGAACAGTCAGATTTATCACTTTCTTGGTGAATAGCACAAAAAAATTTATACACATATACTACTTTCCCCAGTTGAAATTAAAAAAAAAATAACTTATTTCTTAGTAAAGATATAGCCCATAATAATTACCACCTATTCCTCATATGTTTATTTATTTAAACCTTAAAAGACATTTGATATAAAAACAGTACACGTTTGAGCATATTTAGTTTATATATATCTTGTTACCTACTACTTCTATCTACCCTATGCATTATACCTAAGACCTCATTAATTTTATTAATATATTATTGCAAAATTGACGGCAAATTGGTGACAATTTTGATATCATTAAATAAACCATTCCAAGCGCTGCACAGTGGGCCAGAATCCGAAAAAGCTGGCCAAAAGTTGAAAATGGAATAATGGTTTTGAAAATTTTCACTTGGGGGGTTTTTGAGGTTGCTGATTACGAATTTGGTAATAGTTTTTTCAAGAACAAAATGGCGGCTCCAATATGGCGACAAACGTTAAAAAAAAGTAAGTCATTTCAATTGGAAATTAGTATTCTAGGGTTTTCGGTGGCTCCAATATGCCGACAAACGTTTGAGAAAAGTAAGTCATTTCAATTGGAAATTGATATTCGGGGGTTTCGAGGCCGCTGATTACGAATTTGGTAATAGTTTTTTTAAAAGCAAAATGGCGGCTCCAATATGGTGACAAACATTTGAGAAAAGTTAATCATTTCAATTGAAAATTGATATTCGGGAGTTTTCGAGGTCGCTGATTACGAATTTCAATTCAAATTTAAAAAATTAAATTAATCAATTAATTTAAATTCAATTTTACATACTTTTAGGCATTTTTAAATTCCAACCAAAAAATAAATAATTTTTCAATAATTATTTTTGACATAACAAAATGGTTTAATTTTTCAAAAATTGTTTATACTTAGCACATAAATATTATAAATTGTTACGTTTAAATAGAATCTTTATGCTAAAACCACACTATAAAGCAAAGTTAACGCGTCGCTGTATTTTGCACCGTGTCAGAAAAACGATCACAAAAACAACAGTGGCACCTAGAGGCAGCCAATTTTTACATATTTTTATAAGAATGTTTAACGAACAACTTAAAGATAACCCCATTGAACAAATGTGAATGAATCATAAACTTTTTTCTTGATAAAGATAAAAATGTTTTCTATATTCTATGAAAAAAACACCTCCTATTCAATGTTAATAATTTTTTATAAATTAATAATTACGAAATTTCACCTTCGACATTTAATTATACATACTTTGTGGAGGAGAATCCATTTTATTTTAATGCCACTTTCTAGATTTTTACAGCATTTTCGGTAACTACAACAACACGTGTGAAATACATAGCTCGGGGGATGTCGGCTCCTAGGGACCGGTTTATATTATACCTGGGGTCATCTACTAAACGTTCTGGAACAAAAAAGTCCTAAATTCGAAACTCGATTTTTCGACTTTTGGCCAGCTTTTTCGGATTCTGGCCCACTGTGCGCTGCAAAGTTTCCCACAAGCATGTAAAATATCAAAGCGATAGCTTATGTACTTTTCTTTAAAAGCACCGATTTTCGAATTCGGTCTGAGGCGGGATTAATGGCATTTAAAAGAAGTTCTAATTTTTCATTTCATATTGCCCTAAACATGCTTTACATAATTATGTGAATTTTATCTGGTTCTACGTACCATAACACACGAGCGTCAAATTTCCGTTGACCGCAACGACATTTTGACGTTGCGGTTCAGGGGTACTTTGCTAGACACTGTTTCTGACACACGGCCCGGTCAGCGTCTACTGACGTGGGACAAAGCCGGAACGTCAAAATACCGTTGGGGTGAACGGGATTTGCCGCTCGTGTGTTATGGTACTTTTTACTCATGAAATAGACGAGCCAGCCGGTCGATATTACTCCACTAAAATCAAGTTACTATATCCCGAATGAATATAAATACATATGGAATAAAATTTACATACAGTAGAAACCACACCGCTGTGAACACGACAAGCAATAAAAAATCCTCACTTATCTGTAAAAAAAAATTCTCCTCCCAACCCTTTCCTTTGTACTCAAAAACGCATTTGAAAGAAAATTCAAAAGGTTTTTACCCGCCCACAAGTTTGTTTGAAAAAAATTTAAAAAATTGATCAGTCAAATACTAGAAGACGCGAACAAATTCCATTTTGGTTTTTCAAAATCGCATGACAGGGAAAAAGTTATAGGGGTTGAATGATTTTCCTTAACTTACCTCCCCCATCTCCCCTAATTAACCCACCACCCTCACCCTTAATCAATTCTTGTCTATTCAACCTACCTCAAAAAAAATCTCATCTCCCTAACTCCTTTTTTTCGTGAAAAAATCAAGAAATTACTCTTTGTATATTACTGTTACGGCAAAATACATGTATTTTCAAAATAATTTTTCGCGAAAAGTTACCGTCCGATTTGAAAAAACTGGAAAACTAGATTATGCGCGACACATCTTCTATTTTTGATTTAATTTTTTCTTTTCGTCAAGTCAATAATAACAAAGTTATCACGAAAAAATGTGTTTTTACGAAGTTTAAATACGAATCCCCCTCATCCCGTGCTATTAAGCTTAACTAACTTGACAACATGGTAAGAGAGCATGCGTGTAACAGAATTGTCAAAAATTTTTTTTTAAGTTGGTTTCAAAACTCCTTTTTTTCTTGCCAGATCCGTTCCACTATATTGAAATATAGTCTCACTGAGTCTCACTGAGCCAGAGACGTATAAATTATCACTTTTATATAAAATATATTTTATTATAACTTTAGAGCAAACAGTTATAGTTGCCCAGAATGTTATAAGACACGTACAAAATCACAAAGCTTTGCCGCGAATCCCCTTAGGATAGAGCTGGGCATGCCTTATTTTTCCACATCATATTAAATAATAAATATAATGTATTACTTAATACATAAAACATCATTATTCTCATGTAAAGTATGTTCTGGCATGATTAAAATAAGAAATTAACGGAAACACACCTGTATCAATTATAATTTCAAATTATTTTGATATAATTACGCAACTCCCTCCTAACGGTTACTATAGCGACGAAAACCAGCGTTAAGGTACGTACGCACTTGTAACAGAACTTCGTTGCGAACCTCGTCGTGTAACCGTGTGGATGGGACTCTGTAATATCGTTGCGTAACGTCAGAGCGAACATGGGTGTTCGCGCCGAGGTTCGCAGCTTTCCCATCACTTGTCGGTATTCTCGCTTTACATCAAAGGATGTTGCTGTATGAGGTTACACAGAGTCTGGACGTATCCCAGTTCGGTTGTGTATCGTCTTGTGAGGAGTTAAAATATTTTCATATTCTCTCAGTGTAAAATAGACAATCGTGTTGCAAAGATAGGGTGGACGGAAGAAAATTTCGATTCTTTTTTGTACAGGCCGCTGATATGTTGAAACTTTAAATCAGTCAGCAACTTATAACCTCTATTTCTAGAATACAAATATATCTCCCACCATCTTTTCAGCCTTTTCTTTTTTGTCGCATAATTCATCTAAATATATGCCGCAGCCGCAATTTGCAGCATATTATTGTCCATGGTTTCGATAAACGTCTGTCTTCACCTCTTTTCTAAACATAAGTAACTGACCAGACTGCGAACATCATGGAAAACGGAATTTTCGCGACGCAACGAAGTATTGTTCGGGGAGAATTTTTCGGTTACATGTTAACGCGTATCATGACCTAGCTTTGACCCTGTTCGCGACGAAGTTACACATCCAGGTTCTGTTATAGGTGCGTACGCACCTTTAGGTCGTCAAATATTTTAGGAGGTAGTTGCGTAATTATCTCAAAATAATTTAAAATCATAATTGATACAGGCGTGTTGCTGTTAATTTCTTATTTTAATCATGCCAGAACATACTTTACACGAGAATAATGATGTTTTATGTATTATTAATATATCATATTTATCATTTAATATGCTGTAGAAAAATAAAGCCCCACTCTATCCTAAGAGGCTTGGCGGCAAAGCATTGAGATTTTGTATGTATCTCATAAAGTTTAGGTCAACTATATTAAGGTTTTTAAGCACACAAAAATACTATGTTGAACAAGATATCGAAACTGTACAATATACAGTATGTATATCAGGTATTTTAGAATGTTATTGAAATATGTTTAATAAGACAAATGAAACCAGTTGCAATTGGGCGTTGCCGAATGGAATATCTATTAAACTCGATAACTTCTTTAGACCTGAAATTTTTATTTAAAATTTGGAACATATGCAAAATAGCATGACAGTATCTCTATTGAAATTGAGTCATATACGTTATACAGGATGATCGCCAGAGGTGTGTAAACAGTCATGTTTTATATAAATTATATTTTATTATAATTTTGGAGAAAAAGTTTTTGATTTAGCACACAAAATACGAAGATCTACAGAATATCGAAAATGCAATATATAATGAGTCTCTAGATTCGATCGAACATTAAGTAAATTAAGTCATATATCACGTTCACTTTAAAATGTTATCGATAAATTACTTTTAATAAGATTGTTACACCGCTCAGTAACGCAGTGCTTATGGTATTAGGCTCGCGACCACGGAGTCCCGGGTTCGATTCTTGACTATAGCGTGCGTGCGGGCGTGCGGGCGTACGTGTCAGTGTGTCCTGGTTGAGTGGTGGAATAGCAATAGCTAAACTCCAGGAAGTTAATATGAATAAGCCGTTAAAGAAAAAAAACAAAAACAAAAAACGAATAAAAGTTTCAATCAAGCGTTGCCGACTTCGAATATTTATTTAAAGCGATGACTTCTGTTCATCTTAAAATTTATATATTGAGCATATGTAAAACGGTAGAATACTCCTTCTGAAATTAGACGACATTGGTTATACAAGGTGATCGTCACAAGCGTAAACAGTCAACTTTTATCTGTATTTCATTATAATTTTAGAGCAACATTTAACTAAGGTATTTACTCCCCTAACTTATCGATGGAAAGTATTGTAATTGTGAGAAAAGGGCTCTCCGATATATATTTGTATCTTCACATTTCAAAAAACTTTCAATTCCATCAGTTTGTCTGTCGTTCTAATGTCTGTTTGTTGAAGCTGTATCTACAAAACTATTTGATGAAGAAGGATAATATTTGATAGGTAGTTGCCAACTATCTCTTTAGTGAAACTGGTGGACACACTCGCAGTTCGCAGTCGTTCGTGCTCAAAATTTTGCAATTATGGCAACCATATTGGATTCTCCCTATTGAATTATTAACTTTTGACATCAGATTAGGTATCAGCTACTCTGAAAATACCAGTTTTAACTCAATTTAGAACAAATATGAATTTAACCTAGTTTTTGAGAGTCCTCGCCCCGTGTCCACTGGACGTAGCTTGATAAAAAAACGAGACCACCGCCGAGCAATAATATCTTATAGTTTGTAAAAAATATTATTATTATAATCGATTTTTAATATTACTGGTGCTAAACTGGTGTAAATATGAACAAATAACGAATTCAAACGTATTTTGTTTCATAATTTTTCGCGACCTATTTTTAAAGGCGATTAATTTTTTTTTTTTTTTAATTTTCTGCTCTTTGATTTTCTTTGATACTAATTTTTGGGGTTATTCGCATTTACTAAGATATGAAAAATCATTTTTTTTTTCATTTTTTTTCTACTATCGCTCTAATTTAACTCCATGCAGTGATTACCCAACTCATGCAAATTAATTGAATTTTCTTTTTGCAAAATCCCACTTGCATATAAAATTTCATACGGATTGGATAATTCAAAGTTAAAACCCTGGACTATATAGAATGAAATTGCCAAAAAATGTATACAATAAACAGAGAACTTCTTGATAAACATGTAAATGTCTGAAGATTTGTATGATACAGAAATGAACTCGTGCCTTCAATTATACGTAGATTTTTCGGCAATTTTTAGCATTTTCTCCTTAATAAACTGATCAGACATATAAAAAATGGTAAGGGAAATTAATTTCATAAAATGTGTGTAGTCAACTTTCCAATTCACCAAAATGACAAACACTAAAGGCAAAAGAGAAGGGCTTGGCAAATTTAATTACAATCGACCATCCCAAAAAAGATTCTCTCCGCACAATTCATCATTGTCTTGTTTTATCGTTATAAAAAAGCAATTCCATATGACACGTACGGGGAGTGCTATCCGAAGTTTGTTGAAAAGTGATTTGTGCGATAACCGTAATTAAAAACTATTTTTCAGGAATATTATTGAACATTTATTTATTTAATATGTTAGAAAGTACTGATGAAGATTAAGAATTACACATTACAATTTAATAAAAATTATCTTTTTATTGGCCATTCTTTCTAAATCATGAGCATGGTATACATAATTTAGTGCAGTCATTTCACGACTTAAAATCAGGTAAACAGAAATCAAACCTGTAATTTAACAGATTTTTTCTTAAAATCGATTTCTACAATTAAAATTTTTTTATTCATTTTTGAGTAAAGAACTCGTGAAGGTACTTCATTTGTTTTAAATAAAAAAAATTGATTTTCACAATAGACGTACTTAGTTCACATACTCCATGTCCAGTAGCATGTGAACTTTTATTAATAACTTAAATATTAATAATATTAGACATTCGTTAAAGTTTTTTTTTATTTGCTCATTGTTTATGATATTTCAGATTTTTTACAAACCTATTTATCAATACTTTCAAAAATTTTAAGGGGGTATAAAAAAACATTATTAGCGATTTCGTTAAAAATAAAAAATAATAATTTGGAATTCTTACATTCAAACGTTTTAAAGAACCGCTTGAAAATCTATATGTGACGGTCGATGGTCAATGTCTTGTGAAAATTCAAATATAGTCCATCTTTTTTCAATATTCGGTTTAATACGAAAACGTATTAGTATATCAAAATGTCCGTCTGTGGGTCCGTCCGTCACGTTTCTCATAAGCACGATAAATTAAGAAAGAAAAGTCGGATTGTATTGAAAGTTAGTGTTAGTTAGAGAAAGAATACTATTGTTTTCGAACAAAATCGATCAGAAAATAAAAAAGTTATTAATCATTTAAAATTTAAAAAAGTTTTCTTCATTTTTATGGTTTGTAATTAAATAGAAATTAAACAGTTGGAATGTGATTTTAAAATAGTAAACATTACTGACATTAACAATTTTCTTAGTAACGAATGATGATCCAGTTTTTCCTTGAAATCCAGGGGTCGTGGGTTCGATACACAGGCAGGTCGGATGTAGATGCTTTTTTACACTTTTTAATTTTTTTTATACTGACGAGGATTTTACCAATCAAGTTGGCACCAAAAAATTTAAAATGTCCAAAAACCAACGTTATTTACAAAAAAACGTGAAAAGTATTCTATACAATGTGTAACAATTATATAACTAGTTCAGCAATCCAGCGAAAAGTATGTTTATTCTAGTTTATTTAGTTATTTAATTTTCGAAAATAATTTTATTTTTATCGAAATTTCACAAATACATGACGACTAATATTTGATCATTTATAATCATTATAATTGAACATAACAATTTATCTAAAACATATATTCTCCCTTGGTAAGTATTCATTATCTTGTGCATTTTAGAAAAAAAATAGAATCAGCTGCAAACAACACGAAGCATTCCATATGTCCAATTCTTACAATATGCCGATATAGGGTCGCTGTTAAACCGAAATTATACTTAACGACCTTAACAATTGATTATTATTAAATGGGCAGATAGTCATCTTTATTTGACCATTTTAGATACAAACATATATTTGTGACAAATCGATGATACAAATGGATTATTATACAAATATGCCTCAACAATAGTCAACATACATTAAGTTTCAAAATCATTAACAGTAAATTTTTTAATAGTGTTATTTATAACTCATTGACTCATGTTGGCGTATTATCTAAAACTATATTGTCATTGTTTAGTTAACAAATCTCGTCCTTGTCTATTTGTGGAGGATGACGGACTTTCTATGGGCCCTGATAGACGGGCATCAAAAACGCCGCGTGTGAAACGCGACGGGTTGCACGCTGAAATGTAAACAATGTATTTCAAATGCTCAAGGCTTGACGAACGTTGAAGATGTCCATATACGTTGGCGGGGACGGATGGAACGTCGCTTGGAGCATTTTAAACGCTGGCACGCAGCATTTTCTCCGCTGACGGGTAAACCGTTCGAATGCAACACGTGTATCACAATTGAGTTGATCACACGAGCATGTGAACGTATAGTACTCAGAACAGTCACTATTAAAATATAACGTCGTCTTTTCTTTTTCAAAAGATGAATGCACAAGGCTGAACACAACCTATCTGTGTAACATTCATTTTTGAACTATACTGTATTCGTTCTGGCCGTCCAGTAAACATGCTCGTGTAGAAGTAAAATCTGAAGCGTGCAACCCGTCGCGTTTCACACGCGGCGTGTTTGACGCCCGTCTATCAGGGCCCTATAAGTTTGCCGATCACTATGGTAAGAAGTTAAATAGAGCTAAGTGTGAAATTGAAGTCACTTGGATAAGCAGTGTGAAAGACACTCACGATTACCCCCACCACTGTGAGTGCTATGGGGGCGCTTCTATATTGTCTTAGGACCAATCACTAAATTTAGATCTAAGGTTATAGCTAATATGGTGTGGCTAAGAGCATGGAGAACGTAATAGAGTGTTTATTTATAGTGAAAACAGAATGGCTAGTGCTCATTGTTTACAGTTATTGAGGAACAGGCTTTGCAGGTGATGGTAAATGGATGTTTACGTTATGCCTGCAGTACACTCTCGCCGAGACCGCTCGGCGAATATCTCGGCGAGACATTTACCAAGAGGCGAGGAAGCACGAGGGCCATGTGTACATTCTCGCCGAGACCGCTCGGCGAATGTCTCTGTTTTTAGTAATGTGAATGAATGACATGGATATTTTTACAATTAATTAATTTTATTTATTTGCTTCTATCATGATTAGAAAATATTATTTAGGTATTAAGCAAATCACATTTTTATTTATTACGAAATTACCTACTTTCTGTATATTGTTGCCCTAATCTGGGCACGCTAATATACTAGTTAGGTGAAGATGGTGGATGAAAACAATTCATCGATATAGAACAATTGAACATTTAAATGTGATTTTAATAATTATTATTTACCTCACTGTATAACAATGAAACATGCCTGAATTAATAAAGGGTGTAGCCGGTTAAGCATATGAAACATACCCATAAAGGAAATTACATAAAATGGACATCAAAACATTCCCTTGACTGTAAAAAAATTTGTTACAATATTATTCCAGAAATCCAAGGGGGAGCTGAATTTTTGCAAAAAGGGCAATTGTTAATTAAAAATTTGTTGCGACTTACCTAATAGACCAAAAATTTGAAAAAATTATCGCCCATAAAGATCTTCCAGATGAACTCAGAAAAAATATTACGTCGTATTTGGAGCGAAATTCAAATTTTAAAAAAATAAAGAAAAATCCAAAGTGCCCAAAAGTGCATTTTTTGAAAAGGTACCATCATGATATTTTTCAGACAGACGTGCATTTGTGTTATTAATACCCTCAATTTTTTTCAGATTTTTTTATTTGGTGGCACATGTTGAAAAAAAAATAAAAACTTCAAAACATTTATTTATTACATTTTTTTAATAACAATTTTTAACTAAATAACAAAAAGCTAATTAATCCTCGTTACTTCCCTCATATATCACCAACTACATGTTTGTGGTATCAAAAATAGGGGCCAGAACTTCAGCTGGATTAATAAATTCATGATAGATATCTTCTTCCTCTTTTAATAATAAATATAGATTTATTGCAACAAAAAATACATATCACAAAAGGTATACAGTACTGCTTCGCATATTTTCATGTATACCTAATTACTAAAATATTTGTATATATATGTCAAGTGTAAAAATATTTCAAGGATTTAACATTACACAGTTGTATAAAATATAAAATATATAACTATCATACACACATGTTTTTACATAAAGAATTATACCAACAAATTAAAATAATAATTATAAACCTAATCCTAAATCTAATATAAACTTTTTTATTTTGTCTTTAAAACTTCTAGTATTAGTAGATGAGCGAACCGGTAACATGTTATATATATGAGCTGCTTGATAGCAGAAAGAACTCTTAAAACCTTCTGATTTGTGTCGTGGTATACTTAGATTATTTCTGTGCCTTGTATTTAAATCGTGTATATCGCCATGTCTACATAATAGATCATTTAAATATTCCGGACAATTAGTGTTTAAAACCGTATTAACTAGGCAACTCATATGCATAAACTTTCTTTCGCTCATATTTAACATATTTGCACCACGTAGATGCGGAGTTATATGATCATACCTACTTAGTTGACAAACAAATCTAATGCATGCATTTTGAATTTTTTGAATACGATATTTATTAAAAGCTGTTAAAAATGGTCCATATACACAGTCCATATAGTTAGGTATTGATAGTACCAATGATTCGACTAGAGTTATTTTTACTGACTTTGGCAACAAATTACGATATTCATATATGTTTTTTAGGGCAAAATATGATTTTTGACAGACTTTATTTAGATGAAAACTAAAAGTAAAACTTTTATCAAGGTGTAAGCCAAGATATTTTACCTCATCGCACCACGTGAGATCGGTGCCGTCAATGTGAAGACTGTGAAGTGGTGTATCAACATTAGTTTTACTAAACATTATAGCTTTGGTTTTATTAGCGTTTATCAACAATGAGTTACTAATGGCCCAATTATTGATATTTAAAAGATCAATGTTTATAAGATGTTTAGCTGTTTCAAACTCTTGATAATTATATGACATGTAAATATTAAGATCATCAGCACTAATATCGGCACTAAAAATTGTAAACAGTATTGGCCCTAGTATCGACCCCTGCGGGACTCCTGACATTATTTCCAAAGGATTAGAAATATCGTATTTACCGTCAGCACTACAGAGACGAACCATTTGATTTCTACCATAAAGATAATTTTTGAACCAGTTAATTGCTTTTATATCAAAGTTATAGTATCTTAATTTTGCCAATAACAACTCAAAGTTGATTGAATCGAACGCCTTAGACATATCTAAAAAAACCATAGTTGTACATTTGTTATTATCAAATCCTTCTACGATGTCATTTGTGATTTTAAGAAGAGCTGTGGTGCAACTATAGCCCTTCCTGAAACCTGATTGGTACATTGGTATTATATTATTATCATTTAAGTACTTGACCATCTGAACTTGTATCATTTTTTCTAATAGTTTTGAGCCTGTCGGTAGCACACTAATTGGTCTAAGATCACTAAGTGAAGGATTTTCTTTTTTAGGTAATGGGATGACCATTGCTGTTTTCCATAATGTCGGAATTTCTCCTTGTTCTATAGAATAATTAATAATATGTGTGAGAGGGTTAAGACAATATGGCAAACAAAATTTTAGCATTGTAAGTGTAATACCGTCTATTCCTACAGCATTACTCTTGATAGAATGTAAAGATTTAAGCACATCTATTTGTGATACAAGTTCAAGGCTAAAGACGTTGCTGCTTGTTGCTTCATTCTCAGCCCATGCGTTGACTGTCTCCGGACTCACCTGATAATGAGGCACACTATTTATGAAATGATTATTTATAAGATTTGCATCTGAAAAATCATTAGGTATTTGTATTGCACATTTATTGTTTAATTTTAATTGATTTATTTTATTCCATAAAGTTTTAGAATTTTTGTTGGTATTATTAAACATGTAAGAATAATAGGCTGACTTTTCACGCTTGATAGCTGTCGAGACAATATTTTTCAGTTCACAGTAGTATTGTTTGCTTACCTCCGTTTTTAACTTTTTGTAATTATGAAAAGCCTTGTCTTTTAATTGGATCATACATTTAATGTTATAAGTCAACCAGGGTGTCCGAGGTTTTCTAAATTTAATACATCTAAGTGGTGCGTGCTTGTTAAAGACTTCGTTTATTTTGTCGTTAAAATATTGTAATTTTTGGTTTATGTCACTCATAAAATATATTGGATGAAAATCAATATTTGATATATCTGCATCAAACTGAGTCATATTCATATTTTTAAAATCCCTAACATATCTAAAAGCAGGTTTATATTTAAAGTTTACATAATTAATACTAGCAAATATAGCTTCATGATCACAGTTAATAGGATCACAACTAATGACACCACTATCACAAATAGTGTTACAGTCACTCGTAAAGATTAGATCAATAATAGAGGATGACTCTGGGGTTATTCTGGTAGGATCTTTGATGATTTGCTTCAGATTAAAAGTTTCACTTAAATTATTTAGGTACCTTACATCTGGTGAGTTAGTATTTAGAACATTTATATTGAAATCACCACATATTAGACAAGCGTCATATTTTGGTATTACATCGGGTAGGACTTCATAAAGATAATTTATGCATGAATGATGTAATGAGGGAGCTTTATATATAATTCCAAATGCTATGTGTACTTTATCGTGCTTCACCTCCACCCACAGATGGTCAGTTTCCACATTTTCAGTTGAAAAATCAAGAATTAACTCTTTTGCATTCAGTTTATTATCAACATAGAGGGCTACACCTCCTCCACGGGTTAACCGGTCTGATCTAAATAATGAAAATCCAGCAATATCCAAATTAGATGACTCCATTTCTTGTTTTAACCACGTCTCAGATATAACTACTAATTGTGCTTTGCTCTCATAAATAAAGGTCCGAACATCACTGATTTTATTACAAAGTGAGCGGACATTAATGTGAATAAGCTTCAACTTACCACTATTATTTGTGCATGCCTCTATATGAAGTCCTGATTCTGAGGCTCTATTTGAAAATTTTCACCTATATTTTTATTTCTTAATCGATTATTATATTTTTCTTCTTTCCTGAAGTCGAACCTATATACTGCTACTCCCCGTGGCCAGAAAGAATTAGTATACGCTTCTTCTTTAAGGTCGTAGCTAATCCCCACTTTAAAACACCTATTATCTTTTATTTTGTTATATGTGTCTATTTCTTTGACATAGATGTCATTTCCAACTTTTGTTTTTTTTTGTAGGTACTTTTCCACCATTTCTTCAGTTACGTGGTCTTTGACTTTTCCCACGAAAAGCCATATCTTCTTTTCTGAAATTTCCCTTCCTGAGAAACCATTTATTTCATCTTCCTTGGATATTTCCGCTTCTCCTCTTACTGTAGGTTCTCTATTTTTTGATTTCTTCTTGTAGGTAACTCGTTGAAATGATTCCTCATTTTTATTTAAGTTATCAGATGATTTTGAGGATATGTCACTATTTATATGTATTAAATTTTCCATTATGTTTGTTTGTTTATTTTCAAGAACCTCTAGATTTGTTTGTTTTGTAGAAGTTTTATCTTTGATTATTTGTTTGGGGGTCACTGCTTTAATTTTATCTGTATTATCATTCAACTTTTTTAATGAGCTTGGTATTGTGTTTTTATTTATGTTGTTATTTTTTCCAGTCTCAATTTGTTTGAACTTTTCTTCCAAATGTAATATTTTATCTTTTAACAACAATATAAGGGATTCTTTGTCATTAATAATCATGTCCTTATCTTTGATTCTCTCTCTTAGCAATAAATTTTCTTCTCTTATATATGTTTTGTTATCATTCTTTAATTCACAGCATATTAATTTGCCATCACCCAATATTTTTAACTTGTTTGCACTTCTTTCACAACAACTGTTATGAAAAACTGAGTGACAATTTACACATGTTATTACTGTACATTTTTTTGCACAACACTTAAATTTAACTTCACTGTTTTCTCCGTTTTTTGGAGCACTGTTACTATCAAACTCATCAGTTTCCACCATCTTGGAGTGGAAAAAAAAAAAAAAAAAAAAAAATTATTCACAACGTCTTGGCAGACATTTTGAGATCCATTAATTGTTCTAATTGTCTTCTCTTTATTATATGGCACGTCTGACAGCATCACACCACCTGCAGCGGTTGCCACATTAGGCGCACAGCCCCGCCAAGGCTCTCTTCCAACAGCTCTTTGGTAATATCAGCCCAATGTTAAGAAGGGCGCTAGATATTGTCCTCTCACCGGTTGATGTGACCAAAAAATGAGAGAATTCGGGAAAATACAATACTGGAGAGTCGCTTTGTGGGACGTACTTCTTAGAGCATTGAGATGGGTTGTCCACGGAATTCGTAACAGGCGCCTTCAGGCGTACATTTCGAAAGAATCAATACGTCATCTGTCTGTCTCCCTAACGGTCCACATCTCAGAGGTGTGCAGAAAGATGTGGATAACTAGTTCGAACAACAGGTCTGATCTTTGTGCGTTTCGTGATATTTCTGTCACGCCAAATTTTGCCCAACTTGTTGCAGATCCAGATAGATATCTACCGTGTGATAAATAATAAACAGCAACCGCAACGTGTGAGCAACATACTACTGTCCATAGTCTCTTGGTACAATTACAAAAATGACGTATTCCAGTATATCCATCAGAATTTGGCCTGTAGTCTATGTAGCATGAAGTAATACACAACTTTGTTGTCATGGTAATATCATAGACTACATCCCCACCTTCGTGATGCCAGATTTATTATTACAGTTACATGTTTATACCCGTTTGCGTCACGCAGAGTCAGCAGTATCCGTATCGTGACAATATTTTCGTCACTTCCATGCAATAGAGAGAAACTGAAAGAAAATATGAACTCCAAAAAACACATATCGTACTGTATTATTTTAGTAGAAATCAGTGATTGTAGAAACTAATAAATAGTTTTTGGCGAGTTTTTTATTTTCTTTCAGCATGTGAGAAAAAAAGAGGTGAAAACGCCTGAAGGCGCTTGTTACGAATTCCGTGAACAGCCCATCGTACCATCTCAATATTCTCAATGCTCTAAGAAGTACGTCCCACAAAGCGACTCTCCAGCATTGTATTTTCCCGAATTCTCTAATTTTTTGGTCACATCAACCGGTGAGAGGACAATATATATAGCGCCATTCTTAACATTGGGCTGATATTACCAAAGAACTGTTGGAAGAGAGCTTTAGCGGGGCTGTGCACCTAATGTGGCAACCGCGGCAGGTGGTGTGATGCTGTCAGACGTGCCATATTACAAAGAGAAGACAACTAGAAAAATCAATGGATCTCAAAATGTCTGCCAAGACATCATGAATAACAAGAAGAAGAAGGTCTATCACGAATTTATTAATTCAGCTGAAATTCTGGCCTCTATTTTTGATACCGCAAACATGCAGCTGGTGATAGATGAGGAAAGCAACGAGGATTAATTATCTTTTTGATGTTTAGTTAAAAATTATGTTATTAAGAAATGTAATAAATATTTGTTTTGAAGTTTTTATTTTTTTTTCAACATTTGCCACTAAATAAAAAAATCTGAAAAAAATTGAGAATATTAATAACACAAATGCGCGTCTGTCTGAAAAATATCATGATAGCACCTTTTCAAAAAATGCACTTTTGGACACTTTGGATTTTTCTTTATTTTTTGAAATTTCATACGACGTAATATTTTTTTTCTGAATTCATCTGGAAGATCTTTATGGTCGATAATTTTCAAATTTTTTCGTCCATTAGGTAAGTTGCAAAAAATTTTTAATTAACAATTGCCCTTTTTGCAAAAATTCAGCTCCCCCAGACGAGAGCAAGCGAGAATATACTAGGTGCCCTCGGCCTCGCGGCTTGTGTTCCCTTTGACTCGTGGCCAAAAAACCGACACAAATCGGAGCGTTAACGAGGCGAAGCGAGGCGAAGCGAGGGAGCACGGGGCGATGCGAGCGCAGCAAGTACACTCTCGCGCTCGCCTGCCCTCGCAACGCCTCGGCGAGAGTGTACTACAGGCATTAGAGTATTGACTAATAGAACAGCTATTCTGAATAGCTGGAACAACCGGTGTGAATAGCTCTATAGCTGTTTGACTTGATCGAGCTGTTCAAAGTAGCTGTCCGTGCAGCTCCAATAAGTCAAACAGCTATTGAGCTTATCAAAATATCTGTTCGACATGTTCGAGCTAAGTAAACGCTCCCATTAGTAAGATGAGTACCTACGACATATTAAAAAAGAGTGTAGCAATTACTCTAAGCTTCCCCTAATCTTTTTGCACACCTCGCGGGAGTGAAAGTAACTAGAAGAACGTCTACTCAGATATTTTTTCATCGTTGCACCTATACATCGCAGAACGTCGTACTTGTGCTCAGTCACATTTCTAATATTTTTCGCTCTTCATAGAGGTGAGATGAAAACATATTAAATAACGGAACTTTAATAAAATAAATTACTCCATGCAGGGAGTGGCTATGACAATTAAAAAATATAGAAGTATTGTACTACTCATCTGAGTGGTTTCACAATTTTTTTGGAACAAAGATACCGTTGTGGAGCCACTTTATTGAGAATATCCCCCAAAGGGTTAGGGGCACTTCAGAGTGATTTGTGTGCCATCTTTTAAAGTTTTCTGCTCAACTGAGCAGTTTCATAATTTTTTGGAACAAAGATACCGCTGTGCAGACGTGAAAGCGATTTTCACCTCCCGGAAGAGGTGGAAAAGTGTGGAAGTGTGTCCAAATGCAAGTGTGAGCCTTCGACTGACATTTTTTTACCGTGCTGAAAGATACAAATGTTTTATAGAAATGTAGTTGTTAAATGTACACGAAAGGGTAGAAAGGTGTGTTTTTGGGACTCATGCCCATTGAGGCTTTTGATTTACCGGATCAGTAGAACAACTTATCAAAAATTGGAGACATTTTACGGATACCGAACTTCCATTTGTGGTGTGCGGAGTCCTTTACGCATTAATTTGAAAGGTTTTCTGAATTTTAACCAATTTTTTAAGCTAATCTGGTAAAACTAATAGTGTATTTCAGATTCAGCAGACCAAAATACATAGAAAATGACCTGTCGCATGTCCAGTACATAACAAAATTTCTATACAATGTGTAACAATTATATAACTAGCTCAACAGTCCAACTGTGTGCCTGTATAATTAATAAATTATATATTAACAGTCAAAGTGGAATTTAATAATAAGGTCCTACGGTAACGTGGGCACGTAAAGATCTGAAGAATGTTATCATGAAATCAATAGATTACGCAGTAGAAACAATTGTATGATGAAATTGACAACGATATATGGGGCAGAGGTTATAAGATCATGATGAAAGAAATTAAACTCACCGGACCGGCTAAGTTTAGCCTCAGAAGAATTAAAGAATTCGTGAACGAATTCTTCCCGAATCATCAGCCCACGGAATAGAATGGGAACTCAGCCGAGGTTATACCCACCTTTAGTGTAAATGAAGTACAACAGGCCGCACCAAAACTAAAATCAAGGAAAGCCCCGGGACTGGATGGGATCAATGCAGAAATAGTACAAGCCCCAGAAACCATCACGGGTATAGTAAATATCATATTGGATATGGAAAACTGTATGACTAGTGCTAGTGCTGGTGGCCAAGAGAGCAGCTGATGGAAAAACTAAGCATAGACCCAAATGTTTGTTAGATAGTCTGAGGAAGCTGCTAGAAAAATTACTAGTCAGGAGGCTTGGTTTTATCTAATGAACAATATGGATTTAGAGGAGGTCGATACACGCTGTTGCTAGGGTCATGACAATTGCTGAAGAAGCGAACTCAGGTACCTGAAGGACCAGAAACTTATGCTTATTGATATCCGCGGACAAAAAGTATCCTTTTAACTCGGTTCCATGGGAAGAGGTAATAAAAGAATTGAGGAAAAGGCTGACAGGAGAGTACCTGTAGAACCTCTGTGTATTTACCTTAAGAGACGTGACATTATCTTTGATGACGGATTATGGAAGGTAGTCTTGGAAATGACATGCGGTGTACCGATCCTGTGGAACATCCTCTACGACGGTGTCCTAAGAATAAAGGAGTGACCATGGCGGCGTATGTGGATATCTTAGCTGTAATCGTGGCGGCCCGAACAATAGACGAAATAGTGAAGGCAGCGAATAAGGCGATTGGAAACATTGTCGCATGGCTTGAGGATAGCCCCTGAAAATGGTTGTGCAAGGAAATGATCTACAAAAAGCACATCTACAGAACTGCCGAGAATATACAGAAGGTCATGACGGTACTGTCCAGAATACTGCCGAATGTCGATGGCCCAAGGGCAAGTAAACGACGGATCTTATGCAGTGTAACACACTCCATTTTACTCCATGTTGCAAAAATGTGGAAGGCAGCACTGGACATGAAAAGATAGCTTGAGGGAATATACAGAGACCAAATAACCGCAGCAATAAGGATATGTAGCGCGTACCGCACTATCTCGCTGGACGCAGCATTAGCAGTTGCCGGAGTTGTCGCTATAGAAGAAATGACGGATAGGAAAGGCGGGTTTCATAGGACCAACGAAGATGAAAGAAAAGCAAAAAAAGAGAAACAGGACACTGAAAAGGTGGTAAATGAAATGGAGACAACCGGGAAAAGGGGCATGAACTAGGGTACTAATAAAAGTTTTGAGGAAGTGGTGCACCAGGGAACATGGAGAGGCAGGGTACTATCTGACTCAGTGTCTTAGTGGGCAAGGCTGCTTCAACAATTATCTATGGGCGATCAAGAAATCTCAGACAGACAACTGCAGTTTATGTGAACGAGGTCCTGACGACGTAGACCATGTCGTCTTCAAATGCGACAGAGGACAGGAAACGTATCCAAAATAAAGTAGGTACCATCACGGAGGACAATATTATAGAACACATGTTGGAAGTCGAAGTGAAGTGAAAAATAATCACTGAATTTATAGAAAAGATCATGAAAACTAGAGTCAGAATCGAGAAGGAGAAGCAGAGTAGGGTGTCATAAGAAATAGACAACCCCCGCCCTGAAATAATGCGCAAGTGATTAAAAGGCGTAACGGTGGATAAGAGAGGGAAGGGTTTTAGTGGGCAATAATTCTTCACTACCCCGCCTGACAATATCCTTGTTGAAGATTTCCTCTCCTCCGCAAAAGAAAGGTCCGACGGTCCAATTCAGATAACAACGGTATCCATATCAATATAGAAGCAATATACAAAAGCAGAATATTGCATTGTACAGGGGTCGTTCAGCGATTACAGATCTATTTTATGTCATCAAAATATTTGAGGTTATCGATGAAGACAAATAAGTTGGCGTTATATTCACTGATTTTTCTAAAACATTTGACTGATTTGACCACGGAATTCTCTTTCATAAGTTAAATGTATTTTTGTTTTTTCAGATGTTTAACCTAGAGGAAACAATATGTGGATTACAGTGATTTTAAGTCTGATCAATTCTCGATTAATTCTGGAGCGATACAAGCTCCAAATTGTGTTTTTATTATTAATTTTGTTTATTAAATAGGATGTGAATTCATTGAGAAATATTTGTTGAAATTTTCAGACGGGTTTCTTTGTAATTATTAAGATTTTAACAAAATAATAGTGGATCTTTTATACTTGTTTATTTTAAAGTACCTACTGGTGATTATTTCAGTGCGTCTTTATTAAAACTTGACATATTTGGTTCAATATCATCATTCCAGTTTTGTGTGACTTATGTGAATGTCAATTGTTTGCTATGCAGATGACATGAAAGTATTTTGTTCTGCAGATGAAGATTGTGTGCTGCTTTAAAGGAACTTAATAATTTAAATTGTGCAATCAAAGCAATTTACCTTTAAACCTTTAAATATATGGATATGTGTAATGAATGTCTTCTTTCTAGGTAAGAAGAAACATCGTGTGATATTTAGTTATCAATAAAACAGTCTTATAATGATTGATGAATATACTAACTTGGGTGTTTTTTTTGTTTCCAAACTGAGTTTTAGCAAATATATCTGTCTGCTTGGAAAAGTTTGGACTTCGTATCTAGATTTTTTTTGAGACTTCTTACCTGACAGGCAACCGCGATTGATAGCCTAATACTGTCAGATGTGCTACACATCAAAAAGAACAAGCTAAAAACGTACTCTTCGCCTGTTCACTGAACTTTTTATATAATTGTTACATATTCTATAGGATTCTCTTCTTTTTTGTAAATAATGTTAGTTTTAGACATTTTTAATTTTATAGTGCGAACTTAGTTGGTAAAAGACTCAGTGTAAAATAAAGTAAAAATAAAAAAAACATACCAAACCCCATTTGGGTTTCGAACCCGGGACCCTTGGATTCCGAGTCAATTTCAATTAAAAGCATAAGAACTACACCACCACCTTACACGCAAAAAAAATGTAAATTTTTACATTATAAGACACGAGCTAAAATCATATTTTCACGGTTGTACATTACATTATGAAATGTATATTTGTAAAATATATAAATATTTAGATATTAAAATGAAATATCATTCCACCAAATTTCTATTCAATTACAAAAAACATAAAAATCAAAAAAAAATTTTCAAATTTAAATCATTAATAACATTTTTATTTACCGATCGATTTTATTAAAAAAATAATGGGGTTCTTCCTCTAGCTAACACTAGCTTACTGTCCAAATTTCAATACAATCGGATTTTTCTTTCTTGAATTATCGTGCTTACAAGAAACGTGACGGACGGACGGACGGACATTTTGAAAGTTGTTCGTTCACTAACACAATGATATGAAATTTTTTTCGTCTGCGAGCGATATTTACGATTTAGAAATGTGCCGATCGAATTCAATATACTCTTCGTTATCGTATTTGCGAAGAGTATAAAAAACCAACGAGAATAAGGTATAGACCATAAAACGTCAGTAAAACGTTGCGAATAAGAATTAGAGAAAATAAAGTGCAGAAAATTGGATTTCTTTTATAAAGTTAATGACAAATTAAGATAATTTAAGGCATATGACACAACTAAAAAGAATTCTCGAAACCCCGCACAGAGAAACATAATTTATTAAGTTAAGGTAAGAAAGGATATGGTACAAATAAAAATTTTGAATACTAAAACCCACAACTAAGAGATAGTTACATATTTAAAAGGAGCAAGGAACATATTCTAAGAAGTTCTATGTCCTCTAGCCTAAGTCATAATATTCCTGCTTTGAAAGTAGTCATGTAAGTAGCTAATAATTTTTAATAGTCATTATCAAACGTATCAAACATAATTTCTTCAAACCAGGAATGGGATAAAGCGAAAGAAAATTTTCTTATCACTCAGTTACAAAAGATGCAATCAACATAATCTTGTGCACACATTTTCGATCGTCACTTGACATAAACATTCTTTGCCAGTATCTGCGAAATAGAAAGACTTGAGAGAGGCTGCACGACTAAGCGTCTTGAATAACGATATCGCTGAAGCCGTAGGCGTCCCATCTTTACTGTGTAGGGCGCACCCGGGAAAGAAAAATCCGTAAATAATACCGCTCATTCCTTTCAGATATGGGGTCACTGCGCAATAATAATCCTTGTAATTATTTAGCTTTACTGCTTCGAATTGCAGCTGCTTAGGAGCTCTCATATTTCCGAGTTGAAAATTGATTATACAGTAAACTATGCTGGAAGTTGGGAGTGGCGGTTGCAGAATGGTAAACTGATGCCAATAAAATACTGTAAACTTCTACTACTGATTTGGCGCTAACACCAACATTTAACAATGGCCAAGATCAATTGTGGCTGAACTGAAATATAGTAGTATGATGTGAAAACAGCTAGAATATTCTGAAAGGTCTCTGTAATTCACCGAAGTTACACTTGCGATAACGCATCTACTGTACCGGGTGACACAGATTCAATGTGACAAGTGTGACAGGTAGTATCTTGTTATTGCGCTAAGATAAAAGAACATATCATTAAAAATGATGATGAATGAATTTGTTAATTGTAAATTATTACCAAAAAAATGCACTGAATCCCACTACTGTAGAGTCCTGTGTCCTTTACTTTATAATCCATACCAAAGTTGCAAAAAAAGGCTTAAACCCCCAAAGTGCAACGGTAGCGGCCAAATTTCGAGGGCGGCCAATACGATGGTGATTGTCACATTGTCCCTACCCCCTAGAACTACCTAAACGCAAAAAACCTTTTCCCAATTTTTCGTTGTCAGGTATGCGAGGACTTTTCCGATCGGTTCTTTTGTGAGGAAACTCAATATGTCCTGTAAAATTTTGCAACCAGACATCCTAATGACCCACGGGGGTTTCAACCACCCCCTCCCTCACTAACGAAACATGCAAAAAACATCCAGACGTGCTGAAAATTGTTTTCTACACGTTATTAAAGGCAGCGAGCACGATGTTGATATTATTTTGCCTCCCACCTCTAATAATCAAGTACCCCAATCCCATTTTTCGTTATCAGGCGTGCCAGGACTTGTTGGATCGGGGGTTTTTCAATACCTACAATACTATATGAAGAAGAATGAATTACACTTAATAATAATCACATATGACGCATGCCTAGCATAAGAATAAAAATCATGTACATAATGTGAAGATAAATAATAATAATAAAACTATATAATAAAAAAGTCGACTATACACATACACGACTGTATATACAATATACATGCGCATAACCCGTCCTATCAAACTCATCTTAAACTGTAATAAAAAAATTATCTCCCTAGAAAACCTGATCCAATGAGCGCTTGCGATCTCACTATAAGAAAAACCGATGGTTTTGGACATGCAAGGGTTGTTTTTGAGGACTAAAAAGAAAGTGAAGCCAGGAACGCGTTCTCCACCCTTTAAAAATATTCTCTTTGAGGGACACTTCAGTATTGAGGAAGCGGGTAGTTTCAAACCCAGGGGGTCGTTAGGATGTCTGGTTGCTAAATTTTACAGAACATATTGAATTTCACCAAAATAAAAACCGATCCCGCATACCCGATAACGGGAAATGGGTGGTCTTATGCATATAGGGGTAGTTGGTTACGGGTGGCCATCTAAATAATATCAGCATCGTGTTCCTCGCCCTTGAAAACCTGTAGAGAACAATTTTCAGTACGTTCGGATGTTTTTTGCATGTTTCGATATTGAAGGAGGCGGTGCTTTCAACTCCCGGGGGTTGTTAGGATGTCTGGTTGAGAAATTTTACGGGACATACTGAGTTTCCTCAAAAAAAACGATCCAACAAGTCCTCGTATGCCCGACGACGATAAATTGGAAAAGGGATTTTTTGCGTTTAGGGGTAGTTCGAGGGGGTAGAGATCGCGTGACTATCGTGTTGACCGCCCTTGAAAACGGGGGGTAGCCATGTTTAATCGCTACCCTTGCACTTTTGGGGTTTTTGCAACTTTGGCATGGACTATTAACACTTTTAGTGTAACAGAATGTCGTTCTGTGTATGTCTATAATTACACAGCTCCACAAAAGAAAAGTTGTCTGTCCGGCAGACCAGACCAGTGTATTCGTACGTATTTGGATCCGCTGAAACCGAATCCGAAGTCAGGCTCGTTTTTACTCTTTTAATTTTTGATATGTTAGGTTGCAGATAGGTCATTGACCTCTTGTCTTAAGAGGGAAGTATTCCATTCAACATAAAAGAGAATTCTCCAAAAAAAAAATTGATTGTTCTATAAGTGTTTGCTCATTTCCTCCCAATACTGTAAACGGCTATCACCATCATCTTCATAAGGTACTTGCGCTAGTGGTATTCGATAGGGATGATATTTATTACTTTTTAAAATTCTTCGTTCTTCTGAAATTTCAGACAACTGCTACTCAAAGTATTAACTAATGACACGTGTCCCAATATAGCTATTTGGACAGCTTCTTTTGGTACAGCGTGAGTTCAATTACGTTTTTTTAGTAACTACTATTCTCAACAAATCTAATAGATAAGTATGAAATACACTTCTCTCTGGATGTCTATCATTAAATATTTTAGATCTAGCACAGTCGTCATTCTGAAAATTAATTGAAACAATTTCAATTATCTCTGGAAGAGCATAAACCATTTTAGCAAAATACAAATCTAGTAAGAAATACTACCTAAAAGTATTCTTCAACAACAACAGAATGATAAAGCCAATGCTGTCAAAAAAGAACTGGAAATAATGTAAGGAAATTTTTAAAACTTCAGACGACAGAAATTACTCAGTTGACGAAAACTATTATAAAACGGTGTACTGAAATGTTAAAATAATATAGAGTGAATAGAGAAAATTTAATGTGTCAGTAATGATCCAAAATGTGTTTATTCAATGTAACTAATTGTAACTTAATAAAGTATTTTTATAAATGTTTTTTAAGTTTCTTAAATCATTTCCCAACGGAATATCTCGAAAAGCATTTATAAAATAGAAAAAAGAGGTTTTGACAGTTTTAAAGGGCCCACCCTATTTAGCGTTACATATTAAAAGCCCTTTGGGTATAATGATTGGCTTGATCTGTTCATATAATAATAGATGCGAGTCTGAACTTAATTCTAAATAAGTGCTTTCTTTTAACATGCAAGTATTGAGACTTTCACAATTTAATGTAAAATTGTTTGTCTACGTATGTTGTATTTACCATTTAACCTGCAGCTCCATACAATAATAATTACAGTCCACAATATATGTATTTTTTTCTATCTTTTATGAGTGTTTGAAATGTTCCTATATTTACCGTGAAATTCACTTGTTTTTTATCTCAGAAAAAAATTAAACAAATGTTGAAAGCGACTTAACCTTATTTATAATTTTGCACACTTGCAACACTAAGAATAAAACCCTACTACATTGGTTTGTAATTCAAAAACGATCAGAATCCTGGACTGCGATCGCTCTTGTAAAGCTATATATAAAGTTATGTGACATTTTGCGCTTAGAATTTGGCAAATTACATTAAAAACACAGACACACGATATAAAGAAAAGTGGTCTTTTTCTGGTACTCCATTGGATAACCCATATGTATTTCAACGTGCTGAACACGAATCAGGTGCCATTTTAGCTCCATTGGCCACTATTTTTTTGTAAATTGCGAAAAAAAAACTTCATAATTTAGGTTATTTTCGCGATTTACTAAAAATTGGTGGATAACGGAACTAAGCGGATACCTGATTCGTATTCAGCATGTTGAAATACATATGGCTGCCCAATGGAGTCCCAGAAACAGACCTTTTTTTTTGTACGTGTATCTGTGTAATATATGAATATCACCTGATCCTTCGCCATTTTCTAAAAAATAGCGTTTGCAAATATATTAACACCGACACAAAAAAAATGAAAAGTGATCTGTCTCTGGAACTCCATTGAGTAACCTCCATGTATTTCGACATGCTGAATACGACCAGCTCCGTTTAGCTCCGTTACTCACCAAATTTGATTTTTCCTCTGTATCCTTTAACTATATACTGCAATTTCTGGCTTTTTGGTAGTTATCAGTACAGACTAGATAAATAACCTCAAACAAGCAAATTTTTTTCTACCATACATCTCATCCTGATTTAAATGTGACTAGAATACACTGGCAGTAGGGTATCAGGTATCTTTATTCATAATAAAAATGCTGAGGTCTGAGGGTCTACACAAAAATACATAGAATGTATATTTTATATATGCAACCCCCAAAAGCCTGTTAACTATTATATGCTCACTATATATAATAAACTTCCATTGGAAATAAAATCAGTAAATTCTTTTAGGCTATTTAGAAATAAGCTTAGGATATTTTTGACTGAGCATTGCTTTTACAACATGGCTGAGTTTCTTGATCGGTGAAGAAAATTTACAATTTGTATCAGTTTAATTTACTGTAAGTGTTTACTGTAAATCAACTCTGTATGCATTGTTTATTGTTTGTTTATTTTTTGTTTTGTTTTGTTTTATACACTTTTTTTATATGTATTTATTTTTTAGTATCTTATACACTTACTGTGACAAAACCGATATTGTTCTTGTAACAATGATTTATGGTTAATAAAATATATTCTATTCTATTCTATTCTGTTCTATTCTATTCTATTCTATTCTATTCTATTCTATTCTATTCTATTCTATTCTATTCTATTCTATTCTATTCTATTCTATTCTATTCTATTCTATTCTATTCTATTCTATTATATTCTATTCTATTCTATTCTATTCTATTCTATTCTATTCTATTCTATTCTATTCTATTCTATTCTATTCTATTCTATTCTATTCTATTCTATTCTATTCTATTCTATTCTATTCTATTCTATTCACTATCGGTATAAACTGTAAGAAATTTATTTTAGTTTATTTTACTTCATAACTATACTCTCATAAATAAGCCGGGATGAAAATGTCGAAAAATCCAGTTTTTGCAGCATTTTCTCAATATGGTTAACCCAATAGTGCCTATTGTATGATTTATCATACAGAGGTTTGGTTGTCTTTAATGAAGTGTAAGCAAATCGGGTGTGATAAATTCAGTGATTTTATTCATCTAAAGTGTTATTTGCATATATAGACAATAAGCTTAGGACAAAAATTCGATAGTTTTATACTTGACTAAGTTATAACTAAGCGTTCTATAACCAGTAAATTTCTACGCAGCAGAAAATGAGCTCACGGTAAGATTATGTTTCACAATTTTCATTTGGAAGTAATTTATTTGAGTTTTATTCATGTAATAATTCTTTATACATATTATAGGATGTAATTATACCATTTCATAGTCATATCAATTCTTTCTGTAATTGCAGCAGCGGAAAAAACTTTTCGTATGATATATCATACGGTAGGCAGATGGCGGTATGAATGTTAGTTTTGTTTCAGAACTTCTTTTTCATTGAATGAGGCTATGGAGCCTTATTTTGGTCATAAAAATATGAAGCAATTTATAAAGGGAAAGCCCATTCGCTATGGCTTTAAATTTTGGTGCCTCACAACCCCCCAGGGGTACTTGAAATTCAACCCCTACACGGGCAAGGGTAAAACTTTGGGATCCAGTGTCATCGAGAAACTTTTTATGAGATATATTCCCCCGCATTCGACCATATATTTGGATAATTTTTTCAACTCCTTAGCATTACTTGAGCTTCTGCAAAATAATGAAATTCAATGTATTGGTACCATCTGCTCTGACCGTATAGAGAAAGCTCCTTCAAAAGAGCTGCAAAAAAACAAGGGACTTCTCATATTCTGATTGACTCTAATAGTAGTATTCAACTCACCAAATGGCATGACAATAGTCAAGTGAATATCGCAACCAACATCAAAAACAAAGACATTTGTTTGACAAAAGGCACGTGCAAAAGATGATCCAAACAACAAAGGAAGCAAGTTGATGTGGATCAACCGACACTTATAAGTCTCTATAACCAAGGAAAGGGAGGTGTGGATATGTTCGATAAAATGAGAGGACTATCGTATACGAATCAGATCTCGCAAATGGTATTGGGCAATGATTTTCTTTTGCTTGAATGGATCGGTAATCAACATGTCGCTTCTTTATCGTTTTGTCTATCCAAAAGTGTCCCTTCTGCAGTTTTTGAGGAGAATTGTTCTCACAACTTTAACTGCCCCTGAACATTTAGCTGGCCCCAAACCAAAATGTAGTAGAAATATATTGAAAGAGGTCAGGTATGATAAAACTGAAGATGTTGTTGATAAAATTTCTACACAAAGACGTTGTGGTTATTGTACAAAATTTTCTTGTGTCAAATGTAACGCAGGATTATATGATTATATTCAGACATATGCTTTCGACGATATCATACCTTCTATGTGATATATTTTCTCTTAAATTTATTGAATATTTTGTATTATAATAAATAATATTTTTTAATAATATTCTACATGTTTATTCCTATGGTATGATATATCATACGTCAAAAAAATCGGTGAAAATGCACAGCAATAAATAAAATGTGATTTGGGGGGTACTGACAAGTCCTAAATGAAGGTCAATCAATATTTTTTTCAAAAGTTTTCCAAAAAAAATTACTCGGGCACTATTGGGAATGATAAAGATCGAGGTAGAAGTAAATAATTCAAAAGATCACTTCAAAATCTATTAAAATGCTAAATATCAGAACTACCCTAAATTTTTCCAGGTAACCCCCTTTTCCACGGCGTAATTTCTGGAGCATAAGGTAAAATACTGTTTTGTATTATTTTTCTAACAGGAACTCCAAGTTTCCCTATAGTTCAGTAATATAACGATTTATATCGCACAAAATTCATAAAGTTTTGAAAATTGGTATAAATGTTAAGGATAGCATAGGAATTAATAAACCGAAAAGTTCCCAATAGTGTACTCCATCCCCTAGGGCATCGCTTTCACCCCCATTTTGAGGTTTTCTAGATTATCTCGGGAATGGTGCATTTTTTGACAAAATTATCTATACACAAAATTATTCCTTATAAAATTCGCCATCAAAACCATTCCACAATTTTATTAATTAATTAATAGTACCATAGGAAAGCGCACACATAAGGGTTGGTTCCAGCTAACACAATAAATTGTAATCTTTACTATAATTTACTTTAAAGTCCAATGCTTAACGCAAAACCAGTAGCTACTAAACTCCACTTAAAATTATAATAAATGTAGTGCTTCCACCCTCTCAAATTTAAAAATATCGCAATTTTTAAAAAAGCCAATTATCATAAGGTTACCCACGTTAATTAATCCTCGTCGTCTTCCATAGATTCGACATTCATGCATGCTTGTTCGTGGCAATGTTAACACATTGTGGAGCAACGTAAGAATTTAGTGTTAAAACAGATTTGGGAGCTAGTTCTTTTGTTGTCATAATTGGGTATATATCGCCGACATTTTTCCATCCCCAATAAGTAGCTTCTAGCGTAACGTTTTTTCATGTTTGAATTTGGTAAAAACCGCGATATGAGTGTTGCCGAGCAGCAGCAGAAGTCGGTGGTAGTTTTGATAACATCAATCTGTATACATCTAGACTTTTTTCTGCGGAGGTAGAGTTGTATAAAGCGAGAACAAATCGCTCTCCTACATCTAAAATTACTTCATGACAAGCTTTTTCGTTATTAAAAGTTTGCACGATGTCTTGTAAGTCATCTCTGTTATTAAGCACATTGGTTGCATTAACCTTTCCTTTGGAAAAAACGCTGAGGTTGTGTCACAACCGCTAATGGCGTGTGCAAATAATATTGTTTCTTTACAGTTTTTTAAAAATGTAGAGGATTGTAAATCTCGTGAACTGTAAATCATCTTGCTGGTATTAACTTTTTTTTTAAACTTAATGTCTTTGTCGGAGGGAGAAAGAGCAATAAGAAGGACTCTCAGGTCAATATCTTGCCCTACGATAACAGCTGTGTCGCACTTATAACGTTTTTCGACAGCAGTTTGTACTATTCATAAATCGACGTCATCCGCAACAACGAACACCTCGATTCCTTCATTCCTAATTTTTTTCACTAGTTCTCCAATCAAACGTTCTTTGTTAAACAAATTACTAAGGAACTTCTGCTGAGTTTCAGAAACAACAGTGTTTTCATCAAATATAATTTTAGGACAGGTTTTTTGCAGTACCCGCCTGTCGTTCTAGGCTCTTCGTGCTGTCTGCATTAGCCAAATAACCAGCAAACATGACAGTTATCCTATTACCGTTATCTTCTCTTATAGACCGAGAGCTGGCAGTAAAAATAACTTCCTCATACTTACCAAAGGTTTGAACTGACACGTCGGTACTACTTTAGGTTGTAATTTTAAAACCGCCCGTCTGCCGGGCGTAATTGGTCGCTTTATTAGATTTAAATTAAAAAAAAAAAAATTGAAAATAGCTCAAAATTACCCAATTATTACCAACATAAATGTTGTGTAAAAATGGCCTAAGATCTTAACTAAACTGAAATCGTAGGCGTCTGCCGTTGGGAATGATCGCCATTTTGGAGCAGACGCTGTCAATTACGTCAAAAAAGCGACGTCAACTTCCTCACAGGTTATCACCGTTATTTTTGTGTCAAAATATTACTAAATATGTTAGTAACCAAAGGTGAAAAAGAAAACTTTGGCAGACGGTCGCATTCAAACCGCAGACGGGGTTTTAAGTTGAAAAGTAAAAAAAAAAAAATTGTCTACACTCCAACTGCAAATTTTAGCTTATAAAAGGTACCTATTTGGATTAAAGATTTGCAAAATTTCTTACAATTGATAATCACTTGTAACTTTTCTTAAGTAAATATTGCATTTTTAAAATAACTCCCTCACAAGTTACCTTCAATTTTTTTTCAATAAATATTTATTATTGTGTAAGTAATAAAGATGTATAAAGGACACTTCGACAGACGGTCGCATTCAAAGGACAGACGGGAGTAAATTGCTATCAATATATGAAAGTACACGTAATACCTAAATTATTTAAAACGACCTCGGGAATATAGAGGTCCTTGAGCAAAAATTTTATGTAAAAAAGAGGCTAGTGATATAATACTTATTAAATATTTATTTAATTTTAAACACCCAAAAAAAAACAAAAGAAATAGAAGCAAAAATAGAAAAAATTCATCTATTCATCTTCATCACCACTTGTATTGTAAAATACGTCATCTTCATCTATGACCGGATCTGGGATTTTGCAAATTTCTTCGAGTGTAGAAGGGGTTTGTGGTCCAATAAACCATTCCACTTGGTATCTTCCATCAATTGAAAGCCAGCCATGTTCTTCAGGATTTATTGACTGAAGTCCAGTTTCTATCCAAATATTCACTCTATTTGTTAGTTTGTGCATATTTCCCACTGGATTATTAATATATCAGTATCGGAGGCACACATTACAACATTTATACTTTCTGGTAGTTTAGATACATGAAATATAATTCTATTTTCAGCTTCATGATGAGTGGAATATAAAACCTCATCAATTACACAATTCACAAGTCCATCAATCTCATAAAACATGTAACAAATATCTTCACAATTTACTCGAAGAATTTTGTCCCCCAAAATACCTGGAGGAATACTAGTTTTCAAATGTTTCACCAAAAACTTTACGAATTCGGTTTTAAAAGAGTCACTCCTCAATGTTTTTAAAAAATCGTTAGGCCACTTCTGCTCTTTTCCAGTAATATTAAACATATTATCGTGTATCAACTTCTTCAAGTCCAAGTCAAATAGATTGTACGATTTTTGATGGATTCTTTTTTTTGCATCTGTTACGTGATCCTCCTCTTACTTATGGCAAATTGGCTATCTACATCCTCAAGAAGTTATGCAGAACATCAAGCAAAAGAATAGACCTAATTTTCGATAAGTGTGTAGCGCCATCGTTAAAAGACATTGAAAGAGACAGAAAAGCAGGGGTATCAGGAAGGAATAATATTTTTAATATCATTGGAGAAGAGCAGAAGCGGCCTAACGATTTTTTAAAAACATTGAGAAGTGACTCTTTTAAAACCGAATTCGTAAAGTTTTTAGTGAAACATTGGAAAACTAGTATTCCTCCAGGTATTTTGGGAGACAAAATTCTTCGAGTAAATTGTGAAGATATTTGTTTTATGTTTTATGAGATTGATGAACTTGTGAATTGTGAAATTGATGAGGTTTTATATTCCACTCATCATGAAGCTGATAACAGAATTATATTTCATATATCTAAACTACCAGAAAGTATAAATGTTGTAATACGTGCCTCCGATACTGATATATTAATAATGGCAGTGGGAAATATGAACAAACTAACAAATAGAGTGAATATTTGGATAGAAACTGGACTTCAGTCCAAAAATACTCTGTTAACGATATACAGTGCGTGTAATTGCTGACTGGGCATGGGCGGCATAGATTAAAGAGTCGGCGCTAGACCACTAAAGCATCCCCGTTCTCAGTTATTTCATTTCAGCCAGCTGGCACACACGATGTTGCAATTCTTACTCCCTATGCCCAGCTCGCCACTACACACACTGTATACACAAATTTAGGAGACATCCTTTTTCAAGCTTTACCTGCCTATCACGCTTTAACAGGTAGTGATTATACAGCATCATTTGCCCGAAAAGGTAAAATAAAGCCTTTTAACATTATTGAGAAAGATCTAAATATTGCCAGAATTTTTGCTTCTTTTGGCCATTCCCAGGATATATCGGAAGAGCAAATTCAAGGCGTTGAAAAATTTGTATGCTGCATGTATGGTAGGCATAATGCTAATAGTGTGAATGAAGCAAGGCTAGATTTGTTTCTTAGAAACCATGGTGGTACTGTATCCCAGAGAAGAAATCTATTAGATAAAGTTAAAAATTTTGATGGAAGCTTGATGCCACCTTGTCGAGAGGTACTGATAAATAAAATAAAAAGGGTTAATCAAGTTTGCGCCATCTGGAATTATGCAACAAAGGCTAATACAAATTTTTTAAATCCTGAAGAACATGACTGGCTTTTAATCGATGGAAGATACCAAGTGGAATTGTTTATTGGACCACAAACCCCTTCTACACTCGAAGAAATTTGCAAAATCCCAGATCCGGACATAGATGAAGATGACGTATTTTACAATACAAGTGGTGATGAAGATGACGTATTTTACAATACAAGTGGTGATGAAGATGAATAGATGATTTTTTTCTATTTTTGCTTCTATTTGTTTTGTTTTTATTGGGTGTTTAAAATTAAATAAATATTTGATAAGTATCATATCATTAGCCTCTTTTTTACATAAAATGTTTGCTTAAGGACCTCTATATTCCCAAGGTCGTTTTAAATAATTTAGGTATTACGCGTACTTCCATATATTGATAGCAATTTACTCCCGTCTGTCCTTTGAATGCGACCGTCTGCCTAAGTGATCTTTATACATCTTTATTATTTACACAATAATAAATATTTATTGAAAAAAAAATTGAAGGTAACTTGTGAGGGGGTTGACGACGTTTTTTGACATATGTGGTAACGCTTATTTTAAAAATGGTATATTTACTTAAAAAAAGTTACAAGTGATTATCAATTGTAAGAAATTTTGTAAATCTTTAATCCAAATAGGTACCTAAGGTTGGAGTTGCAGTTGGAGTGTAGACAATTTTTTTTTTACTTTTCAACTTAAAACCCCGTCTGCGGTTTGAATGTGACCGTCTGCCAAAGTTTTCTTTTTCAACTTTGGTTACTAACATATTTAGTAATATTTTGACACAAAAATAACGGCGATAACCTGTGAGGAAGTTGACGGCGCTTTTTTGACGTAATTGACAGCGTCTGCTCCAAAATAGTGACCATTCCCAACGGCAGACACCTACGATTTCAATTTAGTTAAGATCTTAGGCCATTTTCACACAACATTTATGTTGGTAATAATTGGGTAGTTATGAGCTATTTTTAATTTAAAAAAAAATTTAAATCTAATAAAGGGACCAATTACGCCCGGCAGACGGGCTGTTTTAAAATTACAACCTAAAGTAGTACCGACGTGTCAGTTCAAACCTTTGGTAACTTATGAGGAAGTTATTTTTACTGCCAGCTCTCGGTCTATTATGTAACTAACTAACGTAAACGTTGTTAACGTTATTAAATTCTCCTTCTTTGGCCATATTACGAGGCGAAGCAAGTATCCTCCATCAGTCACCTACTCACTAGTTTCGAAAATATGGTCTCTTTCTGGAACAGTGTTAATAACGTGGTATACAGTTGCCTTGTTAGTTTTTCTCATTAGGCCTTTGTCACCAAAAAGGGAAAGAGGTACTGAAGCCAGTTCAAAACTAAAGTACATGTCCAAACTCCAGTCTCGAATAAATTGTGCAAATAATTTTTAAAAAATTGAGATATTTTTTAATGGTGAGAGGGTGGAAGCGCTACATTTATTATAATTTTAAGTAGTTTAGTAGCTACTGCTATTGCGTTAAGCATTGAACTTTAAAGTAGATTATAGTACGAATTACAATTTATTGTGTTAACTGGAACCAACCCTTGTGTGTGCACCTTATTTCCCAAGGTACTACTGATTTTATGAAAAAAATTGTAGACATTTTTGATAGAGAATTTTATAAGGAATTTTGTGTATATTTTTTTATCAAAAAATGCACCGTTCCCGAGATAATCTAGAAAACCTCAAAATGGGGGTAGAAACGACCCCCTAAGGGATGAAGCACACTATTGTGGGAACTTTTCGGTTCAGTAATTCTTATGCTATCCTTATCATTTCTACCAATTTTCAAAACTTTATGAATTTTGTCCGATATATTACAATATTAACTGTTATTTTACTAAACTACTGGATAAACAATTATAGTGTCTAATTCATTCTAAAGCGCGTTTAGTTATACAAATACACTGTATATACTGTCAATGTCATTGTTTTAAAAATTAAATTTGGAACTCGCAACTGACAACTTCTTTCTCATTCGAATTTTGTGTCCTTCGTTTTCAAAAATACGCTCTTACAGTTACGGGTCGTCGTTCGAGTGTGTTGCCGATCAAATCGTTTAGAATCTCCTGTCTCAAATTTCGTGCTTCTTTCACAAAATGCACAATATGTGTTTTAAAAAGAAAATATTTTAACCGCCTTCTATGTCATCTCAATGACCCTCTTGAATATAGAAGATATAGATATGCCTGAGTGAAGGAGATGGGGCCTTACAGATTATAGTGGAATCCGAACCACTTCTTGTGGAAAATTACTATGAAAAATTTTTTGCTGTGTGGCGCTCGAACCCACTTTGCTAGGTATGTTTAGAGTACAAGCTAGACGCGCTACCGCCCTTTTTAACTAATATTTTATAAACTATCAACGGAAACAATACAGAATAATTAATGAGCAATGCAGTGTTATTGCATTAGTAACTCGCGCTATAGTTCAAATTGTATTCACCCAAGAAAAGCCCTGCAAGCGAAAAATCACGAGTGTTAATTATTATCATTGATTACTACTCTGTTATATCAAAAAGAAAATCGGAAATGTAGAATAATTAGTTATATCCATCAATACTATTTTATTGTCACAGGAGCCTAGTTTTGTAAAATATTTTTTTCAAATATTTAATTTGGTACAAAATAGAAAATTTTAATGTCTCAGAAAATAAACGCGAAGCAATGTAGTTATCTATAGGATAATCCTGCCAGACTATGACCTCATGGGTAAATAATTATATTAACGATAAATATGTGGGTTAATGTCTCTAAATCAAAAGTTTTTAAAATAATACTTCCATTTTAGAATTCACCAAGATTCTTAACGTCCATGATGGAGAGAATGTTTAAATTCAACTATCTCAGAAATGTATGTAAGAGAACAATGGCTGCTGTAATGTTACTTCAACAACTACATTGTTTCTCTTGTCCTCATTTTAGAAGCTGAAAGTTCTTAGAAAGACGAGATTTTCTATAGAACATGTTTTAGTAACTGCACTCATGCGCTGACAATTGACATGTACACTTGAATTTAAAACTGATCATATCGTATTTAATGACAAATTTCGTGGTAGTTAAATTTTTACCTTATTTACTCAAAAGATATTATGAATATTGTTTTAAAATTTATTAAATATCTTATAAAACGGTACTTTATTTTTTAAATTGATGCAACTGGTTGTTGAATATATGCATTTTAAAAATTTCACCTTGCTTTCTTTATAAACGTGGGAGCAAAAAATATTTGTAAGATAAGACGTTATTCTTTTATCTACCGCATTTTATTGTAAATTGTCAGTTTGACAAGATGTTTAGACAGTAAAATTGTCTCTTCTATAGAAGAAAGAATTGAAATAATTTAACTTTAAAAATAATAATCAACCAACCGTATCTTTGTTTAATAGCAGGCATGGAGACAAACGGGTATATCACGGTTATGTCCCGTTAGAAATGAAGAGGTAAAATTTACGGTTCTACGTTACGTTGATATGAATCCTACATTGAGTACATGAAAAATGTTTTCTGCTACGGGTGATTCGAGTACTACTATCGATTTTAGAACATTACAAATTGCATCCATATAAAATTCATCTGATCTAAGAACTGTGCGAAGACGACAATGACAAACGTTTGCAGTTTTGTTAGATAATGGGCGAGAAAATCAATACCGATCCAAATTATCTCTTTAACACTTGTTACTCTGACTAGTCTTTTTGTTTTCGTAATGGTAATGCCAATCGACATAATTGTCATTATTGACACTATTCTAATCCAGGAATATTCCGGAAAGTATCTACTCTACAGCATGAAAAATGAAATATTTGAGAAGGTATTTATAGGGATCATGTAGTTGGGTCTTTTCTCTTAACTGAACATTTGAGTGGATTGATTGGTATACCTAGAGATTTTTTGAAGATTTTATTAAGAACGACGATATTATTAAGAACGACGAATGTTATCTGAAAGAAAATATGATATTTCAACAAGATGGTACTCCTCCTCACTATGCATTGCCTGTACAAAAGTTTTCGGATGAAGCATTGAAGGAAGGTGGATTGGAAGGAGAGATTCTATTAAATGGTCCGCAAGGTCTCCCGACTTATTCACTTTGAATTTTCTCCCGTGGAGGCATTTAAAGAGCAAAATATATGCAGCCCAGATCAATTCATTGGAAAACTTGCGGAACCACATCATTAAAAGATACCATCAAACCACACCAGATATTATTCGGAACGTCCGGTAACACTTTGAACAAGTACTCTATTATTGTATGGAGGTGGAGGGTGCACATTTGGAACATTTAATTATATTAATAGTAACCAATTTATTTCGTTCTCAGTTATTCCACATCCAATTGCTCGAATATAAAAAGTATAGGAAATGTATTAAGCTTTAAAATGATGTACCATTTAGAATTTCCGGGGTGGAGGTCACCTCTGCTTGGAGGTTGAAGAGGAACTGATGAAAATACTTAAATAGTGTGTCTTCCGAAAGGTCCATGCAATTGTTTTTTTTCATATAGACACGCACAAAACCACTTTGGACTATTTTACGTGGGTAACCTAGTCTTTTAACAAAAAAATCTAATGATTCAAATATATAGTATAAGCAAGAGCTCGCGATCTATTTTCAGTTATTTTATCAACAAAAGGGTATTTTTTTATTGTTGTGTTAGGCATTTGACTCACAAAACTGAAATTCTACCTATCCTATTATGAGTATTGGAGGTAGTAAGTACCCTCCGCACATGATTAATCCGTCCAAGCTGAAAATTTAATAAATTCTCAAGTATATCGCGATATCTAAAATATCACAACAAAATTTCAGTAAGACTGTGATAAACATCGCTTACCTTAGCGTGCGTACTATCATTCTGTCAATTATGTGAAACAACATAATTACATTGCAATTAACCATAAAAAATCAGATTGGTCGCTATAATTTATTGCGATTGATTATTTGACAACCTTGGAGGTGTAGTACCTCGTTTGGAGCTCACGACAGACTAGATGGAATTTCACCGTATACCGTGCGTGTAGCGGAGCGCTAGGCATAGGGAGTAAAATTACAATATCGCGCGTGCCAGCTGGCTGAAATGAAATAACAGACTGGGATGCTCCGCCCGACGGAGGAATTTACGGCAGCTGTGTTGTCAGATCTCTCGCGATACGTGAATGTACATGCCTAATCGGAAATTACACGCACGGTATACATATATAAAACATTTCATTGATTATAGGAAATGTTTTTAATTATTGATTACACAGGCACACAAAAAAAAAATGTCGGGTGCCAGAAGGCAGACCTATGTATTTCCATGCGTTTCGAGCCGCTGAACACGAATCCGATATCCGTTTTGTCGGATTGGCTCTTGCATTTCTCCTAACCCCAAAAAACACGACTGCCCGAAAAATCTCAAACAAGTAACTAAAAAAACTTAAATGAACTGACCACCATTTCCATACTTATTTTGGGACGCTGAGACTGAATCTGAGTTCAGAATTGGCCGATCAGTTAGGAATTGTGACATAACCTCAAAAAACACCTAAAAAATGCCCGAAAAATTCCAAACAATGAATAAAAAGCTTACATGAACTGATCACTATATCTATACGTAATCTAGAGCACTGAGACTGAATCCAAGGTCCGAATTTATGCGCGACGATCGAATGTCTTGTAAAATCCATATTTAGAATGAAAACGTACCAAAAAATGACTGAATCATAGCCCGAAATTGATTTTGCTCTACATAGTATCTGAACATATAATTTCCGACGTATTTTCACGAGTTGAACACAATACCGTAGTCAGAATTAGAGCACAATCCGCAAACTTTATAGAGAAATATCATTTCAACACATATTCTCATCAACCCTAGTAAGCGGAGATGGGTAACTTTTAAATTTTCAAGTATCTAAAGGAAAATATTACTGAACAGTGACATTTTTAGGAAAAAATTTTCGGGCAAAGTTTGCTCTGTTGAGAGAGGAATATCGTTTGGTCTTAACATTTACCTACACCCTCCCTTGATGATTTTTTACTTTTTTTCTTAGATCTGTTTAGAATTGTATAGTTTTCTTTATTTTGTTTGATTGTCATATGTCATTTGTTTCTTTTCTATCTTTGCGACTAGGACACCTCCACGTGGTGACGGCGGGCAACGATTTATTTCGGCTAAGTTCCTAGGTAAGAAAAATACCGTAATGGCAAAAGTAGAGAAAGAGTTTACGATGCAGGGGAGGGAAACCCCAGTATGGGTGGCCGGTCAAATTGGGAAAGCGGGACCGCGGGCGTCGTTATCATGCAATCGCAGCTCTAGTGAAGTGGGAAACTTGGCTTCCTATTAGTACAAGAAATTTGCACAATTGTGTAAATAATGCGAATTCCTTCTGTTTTGTTTGTAGTAAATTCCAGGTTCCGAAAACTCGAAGAAAAAAAAATCAGCAATAAAATAAAAAATATTTATCTAAAATCTATATGTGATAGGTTTAAGTATATTCATCAACCCTTCTTCATTATGACAATATAAGAGCAAGTGTTGTGTAAAATATTTTCTAAAGTCTTTTTCTCTTTTTCTGTATGAGTTAGAACGAACATCACTTGATACTAAATTGTTTTTCTCCATAGTCGCCGCTAAATATTCTTCCCTACCATTAGATAGACCAAGATTTCTAATAATATTATTAAGTTTTTCGTTTCACCGAATATTGGAAGTTTTGGTTCTTATCGAACACTCATATTCACTAGCTTCATATTCACTGTCATATTCTTGACTTTCGGAACAATCGGTTTCCATTAACCCTTTTTTAACATTAATTCCGGAAACATTTGTATTGCTAAAAAATAACACTCTTCACGGATTCCACGCTCCTTCCATATTGTTGGATTTTTATATTTCAACGTTCTTTCCATTTGTCCAACATCTTATAACATATGATGCAAGGTACCATGGAAAACCTTTATCCACTATTTCCATATTATAACATTTTAGATAAATATTTTTTTATTTCATCGTTGATTTTTTTTTCGATATTTCGGAACATCGAATTTACTAAAAACAAGGCAAGAATTTTATACAAATAATTTTAAACCAAGAACTGTAAATCTAACAAAACTTAAGGCAAGAACTTTGCACCAAGAACTCTAAAAGTAACATATTCTAAGACAGGAACTTTACACAAAGAACTCTAAACCTTAATAGTTCTTGCCTTAGGAACTTAACAGTCTTGTCTTAATTTATAATAGGTTTAAGTTTTTGGTTTAAAGTTCTTGTCTCAGGTTATGTTGCGTTAAGGATTCTTAGTTTAAAGTTCTTGGTTTAAAGCTCTTGCCTTAGGTTATGTTAGGTTTAGAGTTCTTGGTTCAAAGTTCTTGGTGTAATGCTCTTGCCCAAAGTTATGTTAGTTTTAAAGTTCTTGGTTTAAGCTTTTAATTTATTTGTTTTGGATTTTTGGGCATTTTTTAGATGTTTTTTGAGGTTATGTCAAAATTCCTTACTGATCGGCTAATCCTGACCTCATATTCAGTTTCAGAACCCCAAATTGCCTATAGATATAGTGATTAACTTATCTAAACTTTTTATTTACTTGTTTGGGATTTTTCAGGTATTTTTAAGGTGTTCTTTGAAGTTAGCAAAAATTCAAGAGCAATCCGGCAAAATGGAGATCGGATTCGTGTTCAGCGGTTCTAGATGCATGGGAATACATAGGTCTGCCTTCTAGCACTCGATATATATTTTTTTTGTGTGCCTGTGTTATTAATAATATACATTGAAAACCATAATTAAAAACCGCTGCCCAAGGAATCACTACTTCCACATCCAGATTCTCTATCCAAGTCACTCACAACGAAAAAACTTTGTGTGTGGAAATAATTGTTTATGGAACTTTAATAATATAATATTTGAAATCCTCTACCCTAAAAACCCATAAAACGATACCCCACATCGGTAGTGGGGTGGGGGTGGTGATAGGGGGTGGTAGTGGGGGTGGATGAAGTAAAAAATATTTTTGAGGTTTCTGGTTCTTGTACACTCACTAAATCACATTTTTTTCATCCCCTTTAATAAGGGGTGGGAGTTTATAATGGGGGGTGGCTAATGCCAAAAATTTTTTTGAGACCTTAGGTTCTCTTGTACATACTAAATACCAATTTTATGGACTCCTACCTGCTTGATTTACCAATTTTCCCCAAATTTACCCCAATTTACCCCCCAATCCTTCGACGAAACAAGATGAAAATATAATCTAGTTCTAGATCTCGTCAAAGTACATATGTGTCCCAAATTTCAAGTCAATATCTTAAACGGTTTCAGAGTAAACGTGCGCACAAAAAAAAGTTACAGACTGTCTGTCTGTAACTGACTGACAGACAGACAGAATTTTTTTCTTCACTCAAACTTAAAATCTCGACGTTTCATGACATTTTAAGCCTATTTGAACAATAAAAAAATTTTAAAAATTTTTTTGTCGTTACTATACTTCCACTGGATGTGGAAGTTATTAATAATAAAAGAGAATAATTGCAACATATGGACCTGTACGTTGGCTTGCCCGATCACCAGATCTAAGCTTTTCAGATTTTTTTTGTGTGGGCACAATACAAAATCGTATCCCCGAAATTCTTACAAGTATAACTCCTGCTATGTTGCGAAATGTTATACGAAACACCGTTGACCGAGCCAGAAAATGTCAAGTAGAAGGGGCATTTTGAACATTTGCTACCGTTTAATTAATCTTTTAATGTTAAAATAAATCACTTATTTTATTTGCAGCGTTTTGTTGACAAAATTAATGTTTTGAATCTAGTTTTGTTCAATTTCCACGGCATACTTAGGTTAGGTTAGGTTAGGTTGATATGTGAGTGGGCTAGTAACAGACCCTCCACCGCGACCATCTGGTCTATTGTGGCTCACTCCTAATTATATTTCACCCAATAGGTTCAGCTTTTTGATAAAACGACTACCTTATTGGGTGAGAGGTTGTCCAGGTCCTCTGGCAGCAGCTGCCCTTTGCCAAAAAGTGAGAACCTGGTTCTTTCTGCAGCAGGATAGGTACATAAAACGTGCGCTGCCGTTTCATCTTTCTCCAAACACAGTCGGCATTCAGCGTTGTCCGCTATTCCGAGTCTGTGTAGGTGGTGATTAAGTGCAGTGCCCAGTGTATAGGCCAACTAGAGTTCTTAGGTTCTAATAGTTTTTTAGTTCTTGATTTCAAAGGGTATGTGATAAACTCCTTTGAATGAACTAATCCTGGTAGTTCTTGACAGTACTGGAGGACTTTCCCCTCAGTCCAGACTAAGATGGTTGTTTTCGCAGTGCCTGCCGATATGCCAAGCACTGCTTCTGATCCGACAAATTTTGATACCGCACCTTCCATGGCTCCTTAGCCAGCCGACTCCTTAGTCGGATATTTCGTTGCCCTCCAGGCCAGAATGGCCCGGTAACCAGACCAGAGTTAATTTGTCGTATCTGCCCAATCGGGCTAGAGCCTTTTAGCAGTTCCAGACCAATTTAGAATTGCAGCGATGTGAGCCAACAGCTTTGAGAGCTGTTTGGCTGTCTGAAAAGATTTTTATTGATCTGTGTCTAGGATGCATACTTGATAGGCGTTATTTTCTCGATATTTTAATTATTATCCACCAAAGAACTCCCTACTTCCGGAAGTTTACTACGGTGAAATAACCTCGAAAAATAATGCACCCGTCCATTTTGTGGCTCGAAACAAGCTTGCCTCTGAGTTGCAGACATTAAAAGACCTATACAAAGATGTTGCCAACAACCTCTCAAAATCCTATCAGAAAAACAAAAAGCACTATGATCTTAGAAAAAGAAATATCGAATTCGATGTTGGGGATACCGTGTACAAAAGAAATTATGTACTATCAGATGCTGTCAATTATTTTTCAGCCAAATTGGCCCCAAAATTTATCAAATGTACTATAGTTAAAAAAATTTCTCCTACTATCTACGAACTGGTAGATGAACATAAAAAAGAACTGGGTAGATATCATGTCAAAGATCGTAAACAAGCCCCAGACGATGAGCCCGCACGTATATAGGGTGATTTAGTTTATCCTTGCTGACAATGTTTTGTCTCCCTGAAAACTGTATACATGTATTTATCTTGTACCTTATATCTTATGTATTTTCTATTTTTTATTTTGAAATCTTTGTCTCCTTAAGTGTCTTACCTTCTTTTGTGTAGCTATTTTTTTGTAAGATTTATGTAAGTAATGATATTGTTTATTATGTTTAGTTTTGATTTCTAAGTAGTACCCTGAAATATTAGGAATATGTAATGAAAATGGCACCCTAACGCGAGGCGTGGTTAGGATTTAGTGTCTTTTGGTTAAAGCAAAAAACTCAAAGGTTTTAAATCTTTCTCTTTCTATTTTTCTAAATTTTTGTGTTATTTTCAGTACACTTATCTCTTTTCATTACTTGTTACTAATTAGTGTTTTCCCTAGTATAGATAAATATTTCATGGAATCATGGAGCCAAACTACCTGTCAGTAGAAGAACTGAACTATGAGCTTTATATACGGAATACGAATGTTGAGGGAAACTGTGACGTCAAAAGGGCGATCCTAAGAGGACATCTATAAAGCGAAAAATGCCAACAAACATCTCATTCAAAGGTTCCGATAGATAATGGGATGGAGAGAATCATTTGCATTGACAAGGTCAACACGCTGGAACGCTTGGTAAACCATTTTACATTTGATAAACGTCATCCTGATTATAAAAGGTTAAAAACTAAACTTTTAAATGTTAAAAATAGAGTCAATTATTTACAACCGGTATATCAAACAGAGGCTGACTTCAAAACTGAATTAATGGCTAAAATCATGTTGCTTTTTGATTTGTTAGAGAGTCGATCTAATAATGCACCAGAGGTCGATCTTATTGGGTTAAATAATATAAATAACAACAATTTACCTCCTGTAGTAACAGTAAATTCACCATTGACAACTTCCCAACCTAACATAGTAACTAGTGGGGAAAGTTTTTATTCAAGTGCCAATATTGTGTCACAAGGTACGGCCAATTCAAATATTTTAAATTCACCAACTGATGTAAATGTTACAGCCATCAGCTGTCAAAATAATTTAGCACACGGAGCCTATCAAACTTCTAGCTCTTTCAGGTTACCAGAGATAAACACCACCAGTGTGTACAATAATGTAACAATACCTAGTCACCGTAGTTTTCAGGGTGCAATCCCTAGAACAACTACGTTTTCACATTACCAAAATTTTAATACCATTCTAGCTAATCATAATAGTCAAACGTTTCCAAAAATACCCCACCATTCAATCACTAGATTAAATCATGTACAGTTTAGAGAGCCTATGGACAATTTAAATAACGTTAACCAACAGTTATATATGTCTAACCCCGAAGATATTCCACCCTATGTTAATAATTCATATCAATTTACAAATAATACTTCTTCTTTTACAAATAACCCTCATTTATATACACCAAGGTATAATTATAATTTACCACATTCAGAAAATTACAATCAAGGACCTTTTGCATACAGTGGTTTACCACAAACCACGCCTAGTGTACCTAATTCCGATTATAGCAAGGAATTTTTTAGACTCTCCCAGGCAAACAGAAACTTATTAAAATTTGATGGTAGAAATCAAACTCTACACTGTTTTTTTGATCGAGTTGAAGAATTTTCAATGTCACATAAAATTAATAAAAATGATTTGCTGACTTCTGCACATGAATTTTTTGAGGGTGATGCCCTAATATTATTTAGGTCAGTTCGTTCGAGTTGTCACACTTGGCAAGACTTAGAAAACCAACTAAAGTTAGTGTTTTTACCCTGTGATTTCGAAGGGGAACTCTGGGACGCTGTACGGGACAGAAAACAAGGTAACTCTGAGCGGGTTTTAATTTTTATCGCCGTTATGGAAAATTTGTTTAAACGATTTAGTCACCCTGTGGCCGAATCGACACAATTAAAAATCATTATAAAAAATTTGAGACCGTATTTTCAAGATCGGTTGTCATTAAGATACCCTTATAATATTTCAGAACTAAAATATTTGTGTAAAACATTAGAAGATGTAAAAATTAGCAATTCAAACTTTAAAGAATCGTGTGGAAACTATTCTAACATTCTAGGACCCGATTTATCGTTCAACAAAACCGTAAATAATAATGTTAACCGCAAGGGTTATATAAATGAAATTCTCGATGAGTTGTCTAGCGAACAGCTACCTAAAAGCTATGAAAGTATTTTAGATGTACCCAAAACGCCTGTAATTTCTTCTGAACGACCTATTTTAAATGTAGACGTTGTCAAATCTGCAAAATATTGGAGATGGGATGTAAGTTAATTATTTTCTACCCCATTTTTCCAAAGCTAATAACGTTTTCATTTATTTTAGGTTTCTCAAATTGAATACTTATACTTATACTAATTCTTATACTTAAACTTATACTTATACGTGTACTTATAATTATACTTATACGATCCTTGGACAATAATTGCATACTACTTGAATAATACTAGCATATTACTTGCGAAATATTAAGTAATACTTTATGATGTTCTAAAACAGAAGTACCGTCGACTATTTCAATATGGTTACTAAATATTACTGACTGATTTCATCGCTAACTTGCTGACAACCATGTCGCTTCCACATCAACTGTAGCCGATACGGCCAAACTCGCAAGAGATTGTATAATCACTAATACGGGGAGGCAGTTGCGACGTTCGATCAATAATTATTGGGAACTACGTCATAAATGGTTTTAATTTGCTGTTTAATTTCACCTGGGTGGATCATGAAGAATTTTTCTTTAAACGTAGGAGAAAGGATCTTATTGCAGCCATTTTCTCGTTACGGGCGTGGAAGCCACGAGGTGTATTGATATCAATCAACCGATTCCAGCTAGAGGGATTTCTCGGAATGTATGGTCAAATCATCTGTTTCACGAAGTTAAGTACATATTAGTAATTTATGTGTTTCTGAATATCACCTCTCTAACAACTTATAAAATTTAATTGGCCTATGCCAGATTTTATTATTCATTTAATTAAAATCGTGCGAGCTACCCAATCGTCGCATTAACCTAAGAGGAAAAACTTTAGAGTGCCCTATGCATCTGCTAATTTTATTGATGTTAAAATTTTATGTATTTTAAGATACAGGGTGTTTAAAACCATGTGGTAATGGATGTTTCCAGTTAATTTACCGGTGATTGAAGGTTTGTGTTAGACGTCGACACAAAGCCTACTTCCTTTTGCGCCCACTTCCCTTTTTTTGAACTTTTGGTTATTACCAATTTCACCGTGTGTACATATTTTTGTTATGTTTCATAATTCTGCCGCGTGGTATTCTTAATGTAGAGTCATTTAATGTTTATTCTTCATTGGTTATTACCAAATTTTATCTTGTGTAAAGAAATTGTTGTTACATTTTTGTAACTTTGCCGTGTGGCGTACTTTAGAAATTTTTTTGGTCGTTACCAAATTTTACCTTGTGTAGATATTTTTTTATTACATTTCATAATTCTGCCGTGTGGTATATTTTATAGTAGAGTACAGTAAATTGTTGTTACATTTTTGTAACTTTGCTGTGTGGCGTACTTTAGAGATTTTTTTTGGTCGTTACCAAATTTTACCTTGTGTAAATATTTTTATTCCATTTCATATTTCTGCCGTGTGGTATATTTTTGTAGTAAAGTAAATTAATGTTATTACTTGTAGATTTTATTAGTTATTACGGTTAAGTCAGTGATAAGTTTTTTTGCGGTCGATTTATAAAGGTTGCGTAATTAATCACAAATTTGTGACCATTATATTATCTATTATAGATTTCTGATTATTACGTAATGTTTATGAGTTCACTAGTTATTGCTAAAATTGTTGGGTATCAAGCAACAGACTGTGGAATTAAATTGACTACTAAATTGTTATTTTTATAGTAGGGTTTGTTCGCCCGGTATTTAACTGCAGTATCTAAGTGCAGATTGTAGATTCTTTCATCGGTAACTATATGGTAATAGTTTTCTTTATAAAATATCATTTCATAACATCGGTTAAGCATTCTGCCTAGTTTAAGATAATTTTATGGATAAAAATTCTGATTATATCTCAACCATATTTTATTGCTACAAATTCTAGGATAGATCGAGTCACATTTTAACATTATCGCGCTCTCATTATCATTTTTGATCCCATTTTTTTGCTTGAACCCCTTACTAACCCACACTGTATATCGTAGGATGTTAAATTTGAATCTCTAACCAATTTTGTTCCGATTTTACATCGAGTCTGTACTATTGTCCCAAATCGATATTAAATCGATACTATCATTACTTCTTGTTTTATTTATGTTGTGTCGTATTTTCTTTATTTCACGGCTTACTAATAAGCCTGGCGCCCATAAAGTTTTGAGTTTGTGCGTACCAAAATTTGTTTTTTTTTTTCTAAAATAATTAGTCAGTTCCTAACTCTAACTCACGCTCTTGCCTCCAACGACACTGACTAGCCTGGGCCTAATCTTACTTGAGGCTGGCTTTAGTTTACTTGGTAACAAACAAACGGCCACCCCAATTAGATTAGCTTTTGTCTTTTTTATAGGTCCAAGTAGCTTGATTAAACTTTATTATTAGAGTCACGTGAGTGCTATAATTTTTCTTATGTTGTAGTTGACTTACATTATGTGGAGAAAGTAAAAAAATATTTTGAGGTTTCTGGTTCTTGTACACACACTAAATCACATTTTTTTTTTGATCCCCTTTAATATTGGGGTGGGGGTGGTAATGGGAGTGGCTAATGCCAAAATATTTTTTGAGACCTTAGCTTCTCTTGTCTATACTAAATATCAATTTTATGAACTCTTACCTGCTTGATTTACCTATTTACTCCAAATTTACCCCCCAACCCTTCGACGGAACAAGATGAAAATATAATCTAGTTCTAGATCTCAAGTACATAAGTGTACCAAATTTCAAGTCAATACCTCAAACGGTTCCAGAGTAAACGTGCGCACAAAAAAAGTTACAGACCGATAGACCGACGGACAGACCGACAGACAGAAAATTTGTTTTCGCTCAAACTTGAAATCTCGACGTTTCATGACATTCTAAGCCTATTTGGATAATAAAAAATTTTAAAAAAATTTTTGTCGTTATTATACTTCCACTGGATGTGGAAGTAAATGTAATAAACCCCGCTGTGGGAAGATAGCCCGGATGTCAATAAATATTTACCAAAATTAACCACTAGTCGCGCTGACCGTGTCACTGAAAATATCGAGGTGTTAAAAAGCCATATTGATTTCACTTCCGAATCATCACTCGACAAGGTAAGCACGCAACAAATTAATTCATCGAGTATCTCCGCCACGCGGTTTATCATAGACTTTTTACATCTAGCAGATAATAATCTCTTCATAAATAAGTGTATTCAAGTGATTATTAAAGGGGATGAAAAAAATGTGATTTAGTGTGTATACAAGAACCAGAAATCTCAAAATATTTTTTTACTTTATTATTACTGTTATTGATTTTATCAAATTTGTAATAAACGTTATTTACCGATTTTCGTGTTTTACTGTTGAATGTGAGTGAAAATCTAATCTGCTGTTTTGACTTCTTGACATTTCCGTTTCTTCACTGAGTATATTCCAGCCCTACTGCAACAGGCTGTGTTAAAAGGCTAGTGTGGGACCTTTGCCTCACGTAAAAATTGTAAAGGTGGTTCTCGAGATTAACCAAAACAGAGCTCAACGCCAAAGTGAGGCTTCCACTTGTTTATGCGCTAGGCAACTGGAAGAAAGCACGTCACAATATTTAAGTTATTATTAACATTTTCTAACTTTTCTTGGTATAAAATAAGTAACTAATAATATTTTCAATAACATTCTTGACAAAATATGAGCTGAAAAAATATATTATGATATACAAGAATAGCAAGAATTTAAATTTTGCCAGGAAAAATAAGTCAGTAATAATCGTTAATACACGAAATTAAGAACTATAATAATTAACCAACAATAAGTACTGCTCCATATTTATCAGGAATGTTTGTCTTCATTCAGAATTTAACAATTTCTTGAAATTAATATTTCAAGAAAGTGCACAAACAAAAATATTGGAAATGACAAAGGTTTTTGTCTAAAATATATATAATACCGTCGATATCTCCGATTAAAGAACTTATATCTAGATACATAACAGGCTATCTTTTCACTATATACCTTGTTTAGATGAACATCACATCGCATAGGCAACAGTGGCGTTGTGTGTGTAGAAAATGTGTAGAATGGTAAATATTTTCATTAAAATGAATTATTGCAATTCCTGCATTACCGGCTCTATGTACAACGTGATGTAGGCATACGATATAACAGTAAGATAGTACAGTAAGATAAATATGCATTGAAAGGATATTCAAATTTAATTACTATTCACTTTATAACTGTAAACTGAACTTCATCATGTTACGACCATGGAACGATCGATTTTCTTCTTTTCTAAACTGCTTTCTGCAAACGGCACTGCACTTAACCATTTTGCAGTAAATATATTGTCACTAAACTCTGTAAATATGAATAGAGAATATTATTTAGGTATTAATCAAATCACAACTTAAAATAAAAAGACTTCTTCACCACATTTTCATCGAAAAAGACTTATTAACATTAATGGCGGACACTGTCAAAAGTGTCAAACTGAGATTATGATAATCGAACTTACCGATCGTGCCCGAATCGGCCGCGAATAGATCGACTAGCCAATCAAGAACTTATGGGAAGAAGTGCCTTAGATTGTAACTATCTCAGCAACATACAAATTAGTACAATTATGTATCTAGATATAAGTTCTTTTATCGGAGGTCGATATCGATATGCAGAATTTGTCTCTCAGCTTACACATTTCTGCATGTAATCAAGTGAAAACAATAATTCCAGTAAAAGTTTAATCACATTCTGGAAATGCATTTAGATTATTTGTGAAAACAATCACTTTATGTATCAACTATTTAGTGAGAACTAATTGAAATACAAATCGTTGTTTCATCTCTTACATTATAAGTGTTCCGGCGATTATAATTACTACTGCCTTGTGAAAAGTAGTTCTATTACAATTACTTATCACAAAAAGGTCGTTAGGTCAGTAGTTCGATTACCTTGTAATCGATTACTGCTCAGCTATCAAAGGAACGAATTAAGGAAAATGTGCTAAATAACGTAGACTTTAGTGACTTTCTAAGCGTCATGTATAAACATAAGCGATGCAAAATATCAGTTGTTATTGACGATCAGTTATTATTTAAATATTGAATCTGGTACATTATTAACCTGAAGTTTTTGTTGCCACTGAACTATATATATTTATATAGACATAGTAAAATAATAAATTTATGTGACAAAAAGCCATCACGAAGATTATTGACATATCGGAAATAACATATTGAGTTTATCGTGTAACGAAATCTATTTACCATCCGGATTCCTGAAATTCAGGAGCACGAAAAATTGGACCTTGTCACACATGGATCATACAGCTGGATGATATAATGAAGATTGACTTGCAACTGGGGTAAAAATAAACAAAAGATGCAAATGGCTTACCGATAATAAACACGGTGACAGAATCATAAATTGCTGATGAAAATAAATGAAAGCAAGACCTGAACTCAACAAAGGATTCAGGAGTGGAACTAAATTATAGAAAATGGCGTCTTTCTGTCACAACTTCCCGTCGCATCGTGACTCAACATGTAATTAAATAAAGTGTGGCCTGAACTATATGTAACTGGTGCAAACATATGTGATCTATTGAAAAATGTCATTTTCTGTACAAAGGAGATAACTTTCATACACTTTTAATATTTAATAGGAAAACAAGAATTTTTTTATGGATACTGTTGATCTTACTTCCGAATACACTAGGATACTAATAATATTAATAAATGATATCAATTTGAAACATACATTTTATAACTAATATGTATTTTTTTTATTTTCATATAAGATATTAGACATTAAAGTGTATGAAAATTATCTGTAACGATTTAAGCTACCCACGCATAAAAAAGGGGAGGTTACGGCAATTGGTCTAAAATCAAAACCTGAAATAAGACCAGATCTTTACGTTTTGAGATTTCAAGAATAGAAAAAATTGGTTTTTAAAAAATGTCTGTGTGTATGTATGTGCGTATATGTATCCTTTACGTTCATATAAAATACTAAGTATGAAAATTATCTGATAATACCCAAAATAACATTTTAACCTACCCACCCATAAAAGTGGGGAGGTTACTGCAATGGGCTCATTTAATGAATTTCATTTAGTAGTTGTTACTTCTTGTGGATAAAGTATTACTTAAAATTAGACGATACTGAAAATTTCAGATGAATCCGATATGTGGTTTTCGAAATATACGACTTTTAAAGAGCACGGTGCGACCAATATCGTGACGTCAGAGGATAGTAATATAAACTGAAATTCTTCACAAACACGCATAAGTTTCAAAACAATCAAGTGACGTCACGGCCGATACTCGACCGCGAGTATGGTCCATTTTTGTGATTTTTTTTAGACGATTTATAGGTCTCACAAAATTCTAGTTTTTTGCACAGGGTCTTAAAATAATAAAATCTTTCAGATAATCAAATAAATAAAAGTGCTAAATGAGCCCATTGGTTTAAAATCGAAAATTGAAATAAGACCTGATCTTTATATTTTGAGATCCAGGAACACGAAAAAGTCGTTTTTATATTTGTGCAGTAACTAGATTATATTTTGATCTTATTCCGATGAAGGGTTCGAGGAAAATGGGAGTAAATGAAGGTAAATAGGCAAAGCACGCAAGTAGGAGTCCATCAAATTTGGATCTAGGATATTACCACCCCTGCACTATTATTAAAGGGAGTAAAAAAAATAAAATTGCGATTTAAAGTGTATACAAAAAGTAAAGGCCTCCATATATTTTCTTATATTAACCACCCCCATTGTCACCCCCCCCCCCCCCAGTATCAGCCCCGCCACCGTGTTGTTTTATTTTTTTTGGGGTACACGATTTGAAATATTATACTATTAAAGTCTATGAACAATTATTTCTACATAATGGAGTGCAAACATAGTAACAACATTTTTTTTCGTTGTAAGAGACTTGGATAGTAAATCTGGATGTGGAAATAGTGATTTCTTAGGCAGTAGTTTTATTGTACCATTCGAAAGTAGATTCGGGTATCAACAATATATCATACTTTATTCGTTTCCGTTCATGTGTTGTCTAAAAGAATTGTACGAGTTCCATGAGGTGAGTCGTTAAGTGTGATAGCCGCTTCTAGTAGCCGCCCATTTAAAAAAAAACGCGAACGATGAGAATAGAAATAAAAATATAATTTTTAAAAAACTGTATGGAGCTATACTGTCATCAGAAACTAAATATCTGCTATTTAATTGTCAAATACTTTAATTACTATAAGGTTATTGTCGTGTTGCTTAAAAAAATAATTTTAACCTATTTCGTAGTAATTTTATGTCAAATAGTTTATGTCATACCCTGAGGAATTCAGAAGAGAACAAAAAAACTTAGTATATAGACGGCTTGAAACCCCTTAATGCTAGGGCCAAGTATCTTATTTATTTAGATATGCGATGAGCCAATTTTTTATGGTATTCTTTTTATTCCTTAACCTCCTGCACAAAAAGGGGACATGTTATAAGTTTGAAGCGTATGTTTATATGTCTGTATATATGTCTGTGTGTCTGCCTGTAAATTTATGTCTCTTCAACGGATGATCAGATTTTGATGCGGTTTTCTTTATTTGAAAGAGTATACAGTGTGTCCCCTGATGGGGTACCGCACTCTTGTAAACTTTCTTATTTTTGATTTTGCTAGAAAAAGTAATTCTTTATAAAAAGTTTTGCTTGTCTTAGGAAGTTAAAAACTTAAGATAAATTGTACAGAGTATTCTAAAAATTAGAAAATATGAAATCGACTTTAAACAAGCTACTTTTTTTGCATTTTTATTGAAAATTTTATTTAACAAAGTTTTTTCAATTATGAAAAAAAGCTTAGATACGGAGTTTAGTTGCAAAATGAGGAAATAACAATTTTAAAAAAATAAAAACATTTCATTCAACTAAGTTGAAAACTATTCCACATGTAGACTTCCTACTGGTACACATTTTTTAAATCTTTTTCTAAATTCTTCATAAACAAATAAGATCACATTTTCATTTATGGTTGCAACAGCATCCACCATTTTTTGCTTTAATAAATCTACGTCGTCTTCGAAATAGCTTGCGTATAGTCTTTGCTTTAAATACCCCCATAAAAAGTAATCCAACGGGGTTAGATCCAACGGGCTAGCCTTACTGAAAAATTATTTTTTTTCCAAATTCTAAATCATCATTGTCCAAGTTCGCCCAAAACAAAATTATTTAAAATTTCTAAATAAGTATTTTGGTTTAAATTTCCATCCAATAAAATAAGGACCGATTATTCTTTGATGCATTATGCCGCGCCAAACATTTCCTTTTTTAAACTTTTAACTATTAGCGGTAATTCGGAAATTAGGATTATTCCGAGCCCAGTACCTACAATTTTGAGAAGAGACTACCCCATTAGTCGTAAAAGTAGATTCGTCCGTTAATAAAATGTTTCAATGAAAAATGTTCTCACCCATAGTTAAAAAAAAGTCCAAATGACGAGCATCATCTCCAACTTGATGTTTGTGAATTTTAAGTTTGAATGCATAAAATTTGTTGCTGGCTAAAATCCTCTGAATTTGAGATTTGCTAATATCAAAATTTATGGATCTTTTCCTTAACGACAATCTTCGGTGTTCTTGTATAGAGTCTAAAACTACGAGCGTCATCTTCATCTAATTGTTTTTGTTTTTTTTTTATATTTTGTACATCTCCAGTGGACCCGAATTTATAAATTAATTTGCGTACTGCCTTACTAGTCACTTTAACATCTGGATACTGCTCATTAAAAACTTCTATTGCGTATTTATAAGAAACATTTCCTATTCCATAGCATTTGACTAGTAAATTCGTTGTTCCAGGGTTAGCATAATTCAATAATCAGTAATTAATATTTTTTAAAAAGTTACAAAATATGAATAAATACCTATTACAATGATATTGACATTAATTCATAACATTACTTGATGTAATCTCATCTGTCTATGAAGAATTTAAAAGCAAATTCGAAAAATGTGTACTAGTAAGAATAGTTTTCAACTTAGTTGTATAAAATGTATTTCTTTTAAATTGTTATTTTCTTATTTTGCAACTAAGCTCTGTATTTATGTTTTTCTTTTCTTTTCTTCATGATTGAAAAAAACTTTGTTAAATAAAATTTTTAACAAAAATGTAAAAAAAAGGTAATTTGCGTAATTTGCATATTTTCTAGTTACTTCCACATTCACATCCAGTGGAAGTATAGTAACGCAAAAAGACATTTGAAAATTTGTATTATTCATAGGCTGAGAATGCCACGAAACGTCGAGATTTTTTTGAGCAAAAAAAAATTTCTGTCTGTCGGTCTGTCTGTCTGCAACTTTTTTTATGCACACGATTACTCTGGAACTGTTTAAGATATTGACTTGATATTTCGTATAAGTATGTATTTTAACAAGGTCTGGAACTAGATTATATTTTGATCTTATTGTGCTAAAGGGGGTAAATTAGGGTAAATGGGGAGTTTATATATAAATCAAGCAAGTAAGAGTCCATCAAATTGGTATTTAGTATATATAAGAGAAGCTAAGGTCTCAATTTTTTTTTTGGCATTAACCACCCCCATTACCACCTCCACCCCATTATTAAAGGGGGTGAAAAAAATAAAATTGTGATTTAGTGTGTGTACAAAAACCAAAGGCTTATTTTTTTTTCCTTCTCTAAAGAACCAGTGCCACCATCAACGGAGAATTTTGTTAAAACAACGTAATTATGAAACCGTAATTAAAATAGTGAAATTCACCCGTAAAAGTGTAATTAGCTCTTAACCTATTTTAAAAACCGCTGCCTAAGAAATCACTTTTTCCATATCCAAATTTCCAAATTTCCTATCCAAGTCTCTTCATATTCAAGTCACAGAAAAGAGAACTACCAGAAACGAGGGGCTTCCCGCCAAAATTCCATTGCCGCCATTTTGTTGTTAGTACATCCGTCAGTTCATTTATTGTTTTAGGTTAAAACAATAAAGTGCGGTGAATGGCAGTCTGTGAAATAATACCTAAATAAATTCTTAAAAAGTTTTAGTGTTATTGTGCTGTGTTAATAATAATTTTTATTAGCGATAGAGTAAACTAGGTGGAACCGTTTGCGCTGTTAAGGAATGTACAAGTAGTACGACAGAAGAAGACATTAGTTTATTTGGGTTTCCTAAGGATCTCCAAAGGTATTTTATTATTGATGTAAATTATATTTCCAGTGTAATTGTAAACCTTTTTTCTTTTAAGGTCCGTATTGTGGTTGGAAGCATGCGATCGTGAAGATTTGGCAAGTAAAAGTTTAGCCGAACTTTATAACAATTTTAAGTTGTGCGTACGACAAATATGTATCAAAATAGATTAATACCAAGAGCACTACCTACTATTTTTCCTCAACTTGGTAGTTTAAAAAGAAAAAATATATATTTCCCCAGAACAACCTCCCAGTAAGAAATTACAAATTTTCTCAAGCAAGATATTGTATTGATTTTAATACATTTTGTGACTTTATATTAAGAATACAATCGTTCGTAGAGACAATTGTATCTAGTTTATTTCAATAGTTTTAAAACCCATTATAAATAGAATTCTTCGAATAACGTAATTGTATTCAGCCTGTGTAAAGTTTGTTTATAAACATGCTGTTTAAATTTCCCGCCAAAATTACCAACAACAAAATGGCGAAGGTCACATAAAAACATCAAAGGCGGTGCTGAAAATGCCGCTTCTGGTAGTTCCTTATTCTGTGTCCAAGTCCTCCATTATTAAGGGGCTGGTATTGAGGGCAGAAAAAAAACTTATGGCTTAATAACGGGATGGTAATGAAGGTGATAGTGGGGGTGGCTGATGCCAAAAGTGTTTTGAAATCTTGGTTTCTCGTACATACAGTAAAACCCAATTTTATAGACTCTTACTTACTTGCGTTACCTATTTACCCCCTTCAACTGATCAAAATATAATCTAGTTCCAGATCTCGTTAAAATACATGGGTGTACTAATTTTAAGTCAAGATCATAAACCGTTTCAGAGTAATCGTTATAGGCCGACAGACAGACCGGCAGACACACACACAGACAGAAAAAAATTTTTGCTAAAACTTAGAATATGGACGTCATGACATTCTAAGCCTATTTGAACAAAAAAAAATCAAATGTTTTTTTACCACTCCACTATGTGAATGTAGATTGTGAAAGTAACTGCCGATTCCCTCGTAGCGGGCATAGCATCTAACGGGCGCGGCGGGCGCGGCGGGCGCGCCAAAATCAAAGACGAGTGGGTGGAAATTTTCAGTCAGTCAGCGAGAATCATTACAACGCATATCTGGAGACAGGTTGTAAAACATATCATTGTACCTTTATTTACGTTGATGGCTACAATGACGTAAAGAATGAGTAATTAGCCAAAGTAAGCAGTAAGGTTTAGAAAGCAGACAAGTAATAGTAGAGAGTTCATGCGTCCGAAAGTGCCTTACAAAATTATTCTGTAGGGCTTTAAATACTAAAAGCTGATATCTGGTTAAATCTTTAGCATATATATAGGCAAACCAAAAAAAAGTTGTCCGAAGATTGATCTGTGGAAAAAGGCGTTATTCAGAATTTTGCAGTTACACATAACTCCAAAATTTCGAATAATATAGAATTTATTTATAGAATTTTTACCAAAGAGAGATCTGAACCTCAGCTATCTGATGCATTACATCATCAGATAACAGAGGTTCAGATCTTTCTTTGGTAAACATTCTATAATATTCTCTATAGTAGTTTGGCTGTAAAAAAAAACTATTTTTAAAAAAGCATTACGTCTTCTGGGCAACGCAGACTTTAAAGGCCTGTATCTTTGTTTGACGTTCGCTAAAAGTGAATTAATTTTGTCGTGTTTTTATTTCTCACTCTATTACTCGGAAGCTAAGCCTATAATAAAATATATATAATCTTTAAAAATTAAAGACTGCTGCTTTCTGACTATGAAGGTACTTTTTAAAATATTTTTACTGAAATAATAACCGAGTTGTGATTTAAAAACCAATGCAACTACAAAATCTCCGACCGATTAGAACTGCAAACTTCGATCTCCCTCCCACACCGCACTATTCCCCGCGGTCGAGCATTGTTTAAGATCTGTGTTCTGTCGTGTATTATTCTATTCAAATGGGCTAATATATTGAGCCCACACTTTAACCGCGAATATCTCAAACTCGGAGGAGCGGGGAAAATTGAAAAAATGTTTCGTCCATTATGTGTTTATTATAAATCATTCACAGAAATTTGAACAACGGAAGTTGAAACGTTAATAAGATTATTTAGTTTATACTTCAAAATGTACTCATTCTTAACAAGACTCTAATCACATAAAATTTTAAGTGATCAATTTAGCGCAGTCGAATTTATTTAATTTAATTTTTTTCGGCGACAGCATTCCACCTGAAATTTTATTATTGATTTTTATGTATCATCTCCTCCTGATTGCAGAAAAATATTTGCACCCAATGATTCCTTGTGCGTCAAAAGTTATATGCATTTTTTGACGCGCTTTCGCGGATTTTCAACTTATCTGCTTAATATATCTTGTACTATTATCGTCGGATGGGAATTTTAAAAATACTGGCTTATTTGAAATAAAATTATTAAAAAATATAGACCTGTCCGATATGTATTGGTCAATCCGCCATCTTGGAAAAAATTATGAAACACCAAAAATAGCCGAAAAAATCAAAATTGAATATTTTCATCAAAGTTGGCAAAAATAAAACTCTTTCATGGTCAAATATAATGCATCAATCTCGGACACCGTATGTCAAATAGAACGGTCAAAGATGGCGGACGAAATGAAATTTTTAATTCTTCATCAATTATCAAGGCGGCATTGTACGTCACTTTTTTTTTATTTTTCGATTGTACGTTATTTTATGTACTTTTAGGGGATAGAGTTCATTTTCTTTCATTTTCAAAAAAAGTGCGTTTTTATAATTTTCAAAAATGTATTCTCTTTGATCCTCCTTTTCTTCACCCAATTTTCATAGAAACAAAATGAAATATACTATAGAAACTCTCGTATAACTCCAAAAATTTAATACAAAACGAAACTTGCGTAGATATTCAATCACAAAGTGACATGAAATCATCGGTTAGTCAAAAAAAAATTCCTAGCTAATAGTAAAAATAAGGACAGCTTTATATAATTATTGCACAAAGAGTTAACAAATAGTGGCATTAACGTTAAAATATGCAGATAAGATATAATAGTTGGTGAAGATATTGGCCCTTTGGTTATAATGTCTCAACTAACATGGAATCATCATAAAAAATCTATTTTTACAAACCTAAGATTAACTAGAGGAAGCATTATACTCTTCGCCGATTTACTGAGCTTTTTATATAATTGTTACACATTCTATAGGATACTCTTCGCATTTTTCTTGTAAATAATGCTAGTTTTTGGACATTCTAAATTTTGTGATACCAACTTTGTTGTGAAATACAAAATATATGAAAAAAAATATCACGATGTGAGGGATCGAACCCGGGACCCTTGGATTGCGAGACGAAACTCTTGCCGCTACACCACCATTTCTTATTACTAAAATTGTTAATGAGTGTAATATATACCATTAGAAAATTTATTGTGATTATTAGGAAACACATTAATAAAATGTATAAAAAAAATAGTGATAGGAAATAACATTTCGCAAGAATTCTATTTATTACAAACCATAAAAAAATAAAAAATATTTTTTTTAATTTTAAATTACTAATAACTTTTTTATTTACCAATCTATTTTGTTAAAAATAATAACAATAAGTTACTCTCCAAATTTCAATACAATCGGATTTTTCTTTCTTGAGTTATCGTGCTTACAAGAAACGTGACGGACGGACAGACGGACGGACGGACAGACAGACGGACAGACGGACATTTTGAAAGTTGTTCAGAATTCGTTCACTAACATAACGATATAAAAAAATTTTCTCTACGAGCGATATTTACTGATTTAGAAATGTGCCGATCAAATACAATATACTCTTCGTTTTTGCGAAGAGTATAATAAGATAATTGACAAACATTATAATGACAATAGAATTGTCTACAATTCCACCTACCGAAGAGGTAATAGAAAAACACTGTTTAAGAGTTTATTTCCAAGTCTAAAAAAGTGTAGTTTCTGAGAAAGATCCGTTACCATTCGTATGGCTTAAAACTGAGAATGGCTTAAGGTACACTTCTGTGCAAGAAAATCCAGTACACTTGAAAAATCAAGTAATCCAGTTATTACTAATATTAAGTGAATCAGTCTTTTTGGAATTTAGATTTTTTATTATCATATAGGTTATAAAAAAGTGATATTGATTGTGAAATGTCAGAAGTAAGGTATTTGGATTTAATGATTTCGATTTATAACAAATGTAAAAATTGACGTTGAAAAATTGTGTCCGAGATAAGGCCTGAAAGCTCAAAACATTAAAAAACGGTTTTCTGCATGGCTGTTCTGCACGTGTCTGCCTGTAATAATTTTACTTCCACATCCAGTGGAAATATATTAAATCTACCATTACCAATGATACGCCACGCTACACCAGGGCCATACACGCTTATCCATGCCCAAACATTAACAGAAAATCGTCCGGACCTGTTCCGCGGAGACACCCGAATATGTCCGTCGTCAGAAGACTGAAAAACTTTTTCATCAATAAGCACAACATTGTTCCAAAACTCCAATGGGCGGTAGACATAATTTAAACAAAACGGAATGCGGGTTTGCTTATGTTCTTCTGTTACTATGGTCTTCTGGACAGTTTTTTAATTCCGATTTTCCTGTCCTTCGGCTAGCTGTTGACCTTAATGCCAAATAGCCAAGGAGCGCTTCATCTTGAGCGAGATTTCGGTCGGCCTGAATCGTCTTTTCTCTTTATGATACCTTCCTCCTCCCACCTTTTCTTTGCACTCATAGCGGTACTTCTATTTAAGTGATAATGATTAGAAATTGCTCTGATAGACCATCCCTCTTCAATTTTAGAGAGAATTAGAATTTTTTCATGTTCAGTTAATTTCGGCATTTTGAAAATATGACACTGGCAGACAAATAAATAAAGAATGATTTAATATAGCGAAAAATAGATGTACGGGATTTTATTGCACAGAAGTGTACTTGTATACTAAAATGAACTTTTACAGTTTTAAATGTAATTTGGTATACTAATAAATAAAGTGATTTTACACTTGAATTTTCAATAAAAATAAAATCCTCCGTTTAGTTTCGAAGTAATCGATTCAGAAATTTTGACTTTCATAGGCAAAGATGCCTATGAAAGTCACTATTTGACATAGTGGAGCTCGGCTTAAGTTAATTTTCGCTCTTAATACCACAATTTTTTAGAAATATGCTTCAAAAACCAACATAATATTAAGTAGTTTCTTATTAACACTCTGTTAGAATCCTGAAAAAATCGTCCGTCTAGCATAAAAGTCAGTGCCGGACTGGACAGGTGAGATAGTGAGAAAAATCTCACCGGGCCCCTTCATCTTACCGGGCCCCTTCATCTTACCGGGCCCTTCCGATTAAACACATTTTTATTTAAAACTTTCGTATTTACTGCAATGTTAATAAACAAAAAATGGAACAAAATCAATCAAAGCGGTCTCACAGGCAATAAAATATCTATAACTGGTCTATTTAGGTGGTAATAAAACATCTGTTCTGGTCAGTAACCCTTAAAGGCGTTTTGGAAAAGAATGCGAAGATGAAAGTGAAAATGAATTAAAAATTGATGTAAATAGTAATTTACGTTACAAGACCGGAAAGAGGTGTTTTGCAGGTCGACCAAAGCCAATTCCAGGGCGAACCGCAGGTGAGCCCTGGAAGCTTGTAGAGATCTGCAAAACACTGTTTTTCGGTTGTGTAAAGTACAATTTTTTTTTTTTTTCGGCCGACACTCATACACAATCAATTTTGTATTATTTTTTCAATAAATTTTCTAACAAATACAATGACAAACAATACTAACTAATTAAATAAAATATTTCTACGATCGACACTGTTATGCAACTTCAATTTATGCCTGTAACGCTTCAAAATCTGAATCCATATTTTCCATAACTTGTGAACTGACTTTTGAAAACTCTTAAAAGTCAAGTGTATTTATCTATTTGACACTTATCTCAACAATTAACACAAATTCGTTTCCATGGCAATGAGAATAACGGGGATCGGAAAAGCTTTTGCCGATCTTTAATGTCACTTTCTGGTCTATCCCGGGGAAACGTTACTTTCTGGCGAATAATTTCTTCAGAAAGTGTGTACTTTCTGGTCGGACGAAAAAAAAACAAATATATGTTCAATTTCATTAATTTGACATTTTGACAGAACTAAAACGTCACCAAAGCGCACTTTTCAATAAATACAATTTTTCCTTTTCAAGTTGGGTTTGTTTTCAAAAAATTTTTAAAATTTATGCGGCAGTTTTCTCGAAAACGGTTGGAATTATCAAATTCCATCAAGTGTACCTTTTTTTTACGTAGAAATGACTCCTGCATGAGATTTTCTAATCAAAAGTGCCCCTACGTTTCGTAAAAAAAAGAGAAAAAATATTCATCATCAGGTATAGCTCATGAGGCGACCTCCACGGGCTAGCGTGATGTAATACATAAATTATATTTCTTAGCTTAAAAAATGTTTCCTTACCAAATTGGGAGAAGATCAGTCAAGCGGTAGTTGAGATATTGCAAAAACAAGAAAAAAAATACAATTTTGACACCCTGTATATTTTTCGACAGCAACAATTTACTAAAGCATGTTTAGTTATATCCTCATATTTTCCTCGTCCTCATATTTTGGTCCAAAGAATCTACCCTTGAACTATGATCTGTTATTAATGGTCCACCTGTATACAGCTTAAAACTCCCCAGGCTTGTAACTTTCTTATTTTTAAGCGACGACCATGTTGGGCAAAATTGTTAAGAAAGAAAGCTTAATTTTCTTGAATATTTTTTTACCTCACCCTGTACTTGAACTGCGCTAATGTTTTCTTATAAACGTTTTAATTAGCTTCAATTTATGTTATTAAGTCATATTGAAAATTCTTTTTGGTTTTAGAGAAATAAATTAAAAACACTCTTTCCGATTCCAAACTGAATTTTTTTAAAATAACTTTAAAAAGAATGTAAATAATAATTTTGTGCTTTATTTGTAAAAGACATATCACAAACAATATTCAACGTAACAAAACAGCATCAAGAAACAAGGAAATAAATATTTTTAAGAACAAACGTATAATAAAATGTACTAAATAGGAAATTGCAAAATTTTTATTAAAAAAAAATTTTTTTTAATAACATAAATTGAAGCTAATTAAAACCTTTATAAGAAAACGTTAACACAGTTCATGTACAGGGTGAGGTAAAAAAATACTCAAAGAATCGGGCCCATCCCCCTAGAATCTTACTGAACTAATGTCGGCCAGTCCGGCACTGATAAAAGTTAATAGAACTTTAATCAATTTTAAGTACTACATTTGTGTAAATAAAACAGCTGTTGAATTTGATTGGCAACGTTTCATATTAAGAAGATGGTGCGAATATTTCAATTTTTAAAAAGTATAAAATTAAAAATTAGTATAAATGTTCTTTACATTTGTTGCTTACAAATTTTTCGAAAAAACTGATAAATATCGAGATATTCGAGTAAATGGAGAAAATTTCACGTTTTCCTAGAAAATGCATGTAAATCTTAAAAAAACTATTTTGTCAGAAGCCTTTGTTTTGAAGGGCCGAGATTAATGAAACATCTAGGTAATACATGATATTAAGTGGACATCGTATATGAGATCGATTTTAATTAATTACCGATTAATTACGGTGACAAAATGGTGAAATTTTACCGAAAAGAAAAAAGTCCCAATTTCCGCCCCCTCTAATGCCCTAATTTTTGTCGGAATCCAAAAAATAAAAAAAAAGTTTCAGCAAATTTAATTCTATTTAAATTAGCTAGAGCACAGTCTTTTGACGTTGGAGTCAAGATTAAGAAGTTTTCAACTTTTGAAGCACAAAATTTGCGATTTTGCGCCCTGCATCGTCGACATTTCAGTAAATATCTCCGTAACGGAAAGAAAAATCAAAATTCTTATGGTAGCAAAATATTTGCAGTGAAAAATACTTGTCTGACCTAATTTCTTATTTCAAGATAGCTCTTACCATTTCGGAGATATCTGCGAAAAATAGTAAAAAAACAGCTGGAATTTCGGAGACGAAAAAATTACAAAAACATGCGATCTTGACACGTTTATATTTTTCGAAAAACACCAGCTGGACTGCCGTATGATGTCGCGACTTAAAGAGGAAGACTTCCAGTTAAACCTCATCGTAAATTGCATATCGACATTGGAAAATTCGACTAACGAAATATAGCCAGATTAAATGCACCAGATTAGTATATGACAGTTATGACAATCGTATTTAATAAAGTGTTGCCAAATGCTTTTACTCTATCTCTCTCGCGCTTTAATTTATTAAATCCACCGATAGATCCTCTCTTATCCTGATGTTATGAGTGCAAGTAATGCTTTTCCTAAAAAGTGATATTTCTTGTAAATGTAAGAAAGGCTGTAAAAATAATCAGTTTAGCTGTAGGAAACTGAATATAAAATGTTCTATTCTATGTGTCTATTGTAAAGGAAATACTTATGCCAATCCTTCTGCTATCCTTGATAAATCGGCTACCGATGAGGAATGCGGTGAAATTATGGCATATGACGGTAATGAAACTAATATAGTATATTTCATTTTGTTTTTATGAAAATTGTGTGAAAAAAAGGAGGATCAAAGAAAATACATCTTTGAAAATTGTAAAAATGCACTTTTTTGAAAATAAAAAGAAAACAAAATAACTTACAATAAAAATAAAAAAATGACGTACAATGCCTTCTTGATAATTAATGAAGAATTAAACATTTTATTCCGTCCGCCATCTTTGACCGTTCTATTTGACATACGGTGTCCGGGACTGGTGCATTATATTTGTCCATAAATGAGTTTTACTTTTGCCAACTTTGGTGGCATTACTCCTTCTTATAGAAAAAAGATTCAATTTTGACTTTTTCGCCTATTTTTGGTGTTTTCTATTTTTTTCCAAGATGACGGATTGACCAATACATATCGGACAGGTCGATATTTTTTAAGAATTTTATTTCAAATATTTTTTAAATTACTATCCGATTACTAGTACAATATATATTAAGCAGATAAGTTGAAAATCCGTGAAAGCGCGTCAAAAAGTGCATATAACTTTTGACGCACAAGAAATTTTTGGGAGCAAATATTTTTTTCGTAATCAGGAGGTCATAATATATAAGAATCAATAATAAAATTTCAGGCCGAAAAAAATCAATTCAACTGCACTAATTTTCAAAAATCGCCTACTATTTTTGTGTAAAATATTATGGTGGTATGAAGGTATATCATTTTTATACGTGGTAATTTTTTATGCACATTTTTTGAGATATAATGGAATGAAAGCTGGAATTATGAAAATGTTTTTAAAAAGTGGAATTTTTTTCATTATTTTATAACACAGCATGTATCCTCAAACGTCAACGTACATTCAAATTCAAATTTCAGTGAGTAGTTTGTGAACATAATGAACACATAATTTATGTATATAGACATATTTTCTTCAATTTCTTTAATTTTTTTTTGGAGGAGATAATCGACCAAGATTTTTTGCTCATGTCACAAGTTATTATGCAAGGCTATTTTTTCAGCTGCACCATTTATATCTACAATCTAAAAATAAAAATCAATTTTTTCATTGAAAAAAAATGTAACTTTTAAATATGTACTTTTCTTATATCCGCAGCTGCTTAAAATGGTGAAATCTTGAGCAAAAAGTGAAAGAGTGTGAAATAGGTTTACCACTGGTAAGTTGCCATGCTGCTTCTGGTTATCTAGAAGCAATTAATGTACCTGCTTAAGCAATGCTTGTTATTTACCTCCGAAAGAACTGTGCTTCGTTTGAACCGCATGTATTAATTTTAAAAAAACGAAGGGCGACATTTGTGTTTGCTAAAACTATTTTTAGTAATTACTGCCAATGAAGCTGCAATTGGCTTTGCTCCATTAGAGTTTTCTATATTCATTTTCTGTTAACCTAGATTCAACGTGAGTGTTACCTTCATTAAATATTTTGGTTCACTTTATTCTGTTTGCAATTTTTGTACCACATACAGTTCTGTCTATTTACCGGTTCAATTTTCAATGGATGATTAATTATTTCCTTTTAATGTTACATTTTTCGTACGTTTGTTTTCTAATTTTCCAGGATAAATACCATTGACACACTAGATTTACGTAACTTTAGGTCAGATGAAAATCTGGTATTTTCACTCTCGAAAAATTTACGAGTAACGATGTTAAGTGGAAGAACAGCTTTTACAGCGTCTGTACTGTACTAAGCTGAACTTCGCCCTTTCATGTCATTACTGAATAAAGTGTATTATTATTATTATAAATACGTTACAATCAAATAAATAGAGCACCACCAGTTCCAGCATAAACAACACATGTGATCATTACACCGAATTATCTTAATTTTAACTTAGAAGCTAAATTCTGCAAATGCGGAGATTGATAAAGAAGACACGTCGTACATGGAAACGTGATTAATAAAAGCACGTCGAGAAAAGAACGATAAACCGTACGTACATTTCATACACGACAGAAAATAGTTTTCGTGTACCGGACGGTAGCAACAACATACGAGACCCACGTTTTAGCACCACCAACTGTGGCATTCGTATCAAGTAATTTTATCTTTAATTATACCATCCTTTGTATATTTAATTTTAACTTCAACTATAACGTGTGAAATAATACAATATCATTCAAAAGTCTATTACATTTCACCAAAATATTTATTAATCCATTGCATTTCGTCAAAATACGCTTGATTGATATGGACGTTGTTACTGTAGTATCGGTATATTTACTTAGCAGAACGTGTTGGTAATTGATGCAGCATGCTTCTGGGGATTTGCAGTACGGCCTTACTCCGAACGTGAGATGTATTGAGAAATTATTTCTAGTCTGAATTAACTTTGAGCGCCTTAGGCAGAATTTTTGTTAAATGCGTCCTAAGGTAATTCTAAATGGACTCAAACTAAAAAAATGCTTAGCTGTCAATTAGATATGTAATGCTGTTAGAGTAGATTAAGCTTTTGTCCTATAGCCGATATCAGAGACACTGAATTTATCATAGTGAATAACTTTATTTTATTCTCAATTCCTAGATGTTAGACGAGATTGATAGGAATGTATAATAATAGTAATAATTAATATTGATAATACACAAGTTTACACAGTGTTTCTGGATTTAAATGAGAAGAGAATGTATGTTATTGAGTTCTCTTGTCCAGCAGAGAGAAATGTTACAACGAAAGAAATCCAGAAATGAAATAAATACAGAAACTTTTTTGAATTTAGTAAAATGTACATAGGTTTTGAAATTAAATTGGTGGTTTTGATATTAATTGGAAGCCTTGAAGGAATCAAACCATCTTTTCTTAAAGTACTCAACATCATTTCTGTCTGTAGATCGGTTTCAACGTGCAAAAACCAAGTCTGCAGGGTTTACTCCTTATTGTCGGGTGCACTAGGATGCCTTTAAAGAGGCGCTAACACTGCTCTGATTTTTTTGAAATTAATGAAAGAAGTCATACTACCAGCATTTGATAGCAACAAAACACTAAGTATAGGCCGCACAAGAAAATCTATCAAAAAGAAGTTAAATGGTTCAGCCCATTTGCATGATACAAATAGCTCAGTCTCGTGGATATGATAAGTAGGAGCTCTTTTGGTATGATCTATCCGATAACTTTTCACTTTTTGGTGCACAGAGGTTACTCTCAAATTCACAGGAAGTACATTGTTGAATAAGAGACTTATAGCAACACCAACAACGACAACTTGACGAGAAGACTCGTTATGTTGTGGATGTCATGAATTTCATACGCATAATTATGATCAATAAAAATAAAACCTCTGATGGAGCAGTATCTACCGCCTCTTCACAACACTATGGAAGAGGTGATTAGGTTTTTGTCAGTTATTACAAGCTATCACCGAAAAATCCTGAAAGAGGCAAGGTAAAGGCATTGTTATAGATATCGTCCCTATCTCTGAAGAGGTTCCATTGTCTGTTCAAGCAGTTTCTGGGAATCATCAAAAAACAAATTGATCTTAAAAGAGTTTATCGCCAATACAATAGTAGTTTCTTTTATTCAAATGGCATGTCCTACCAACCACCTATTGACTTTATGGTGATGAAGAATATGACTTCATTCAATTGCACAACTGTGCAAAATTAAAAGCCATGAATCACGAAGAAATAAATTGTTTGTTAATGGAGAAAGCTGACTTTAGAATGCTGATTCATTCAAAACATCCCATGTGTGGGTTCACTAAAATCGGTACTGTTATTACTGACATTGACGTAATGGTTTAGCCTTGTTTCAATGGGCTACTCCTATCTACTACTCTTATCAACTCTTATCAACTTGGCGTACAAGCGTGCGTGCTGGAATTAGCGATTCTACTTTTGTCTATTCATCAAAAAGTGGGTCAAAACTTATGCTCCCTGCTTCCTGCCATCACACTGTCTGGAGCTGGCTGCACTAGTAAGTTTGGTACCAAGAAAACAGCACTTAATATCACATATGGAGCATATTTAAACTTGTAAATATCCTTCCTAGAAAATATATGACCATGTGTGTAATACAGTCGTTGTTTAATGTGATTTTTATGATAACATAATATCACTTTCTTCATGGTATTATCACTATCACCTTATTTCTTCAACTGTATTATTAAATTTCTTGCAACATATATCCTATTGAATCAAAATATCAAGGAATCTTTTGAAGTAGAAAACATTAAAAATTAAAACAAACAATAGTGAATAAAGTGCTATATGCACATTATAAATAGTAACTACACCAAATTATTCAATTTCCATAAAAATTGGTCAAGTACTAATAGAGGTATAAGCAGTTTTGTGATTAAGCGTCGTCATATTTGATGACATCGTAGTGCCAGAACGTACCAGGATAAATGTCTACCAAATTCAAAAATATTTGCTAAGACACCTACTAGATAATTCTGGAAAAAAAAAAAGTATCCCTGTTCAAAGTTTCATATAGAACCTACAGCTAGATTCTGGGTTATAAATGAATCTTTGAAGGTGAATATTTGAATATTGTAATTTAGTTTTCAATAAATTACTTTTTACTCAGATATACTGAGCATAACAAGCGTACTATAATTGTATCTTTTGTGTTGGTATAGATATCAAAAAATTAGTACCACTTATACGAGTACGTTCTTGATGTGTTGGTGAAAGTTATAGCCCAGCCAATCTAAGGATTTGACCCGGACATTTGAGGTGAAATTCTGGATATTGCATATAGGAGGTATAATATAGGCAAATAACATTTTTTCTGAAATCGATCGGCAATGTCTACATTTTCGGCGCGATTTTATATCGAAAAATGCACAATTTCAGTACTTTAGTCCGTTGCCAAGCAACGATCAACAAAACCGTACGGGAATGTTACTTTCCCGGCCTAGGCTGGGAAAGTAACATTCCTGTATGGTTTATTATGTATATTTTAGACAGTAAATAAATACACGCAGACAAACTAACTCACATTAAAATTGCATTTATTAGTAAGCAGTTAGATTGTAATGAAGAAATGTTTTGCATTAATACAAATTCCTTAATTTATAATAATATTAATTGTGATTTCAGAAAAAATAGTATGTGTACTTCGGTGTGAAAGCACAATCCCGGACTTCAATGCTTGTTTGCCGAGGCGCTAGCCGAGGCCAACAATTTGCATCGTCGTCCGGGAATGTATTGCTTTCACACCTAAATACATAATAAGCTATTTCAGTAATTATCAAAGCAGGAATTAAAAAACTAAAATGTATATAATTCTTAAAATCAAGATAAATAATAACTCACATCTCAGTAACCAATTTGAGAAAAGTCATAATTGTACAAAAAAATAATTTTATATAAAATAAGTACATATTTTAAGTCACTTAGGTATAAAATGATCGTTTGGCTACATATAATTAGTATAATTTGGATCGCTAAGCTAGTATTATCTTTCGGTAATTGCTGAAATGCAAAATTGGATATATGTTTTAATCATCTAAGTATTTAAAACTAATAGGCATTAATCATATATTGATGTTAAACGGGACATGATTATTTCTACAATTTAAAAAGGTTTTGCCAGTTAATTAATCGGCATTTAAATATCTACAAGGAACTAGTTTTCCTATTAATATTATTCAAAATAATATTTAACATTAAATAAATAACTCTAGCAATTTTCCGCCAAAGATTGAGGAAAATTTATTATGAATTATTAAAACTCATACTTATATTTGTCGCTGTTCAAGTTTCATTACTTCTCTTTGAAAACTGTCATTTTACGTAATAATATAGAATGTTATTTTCTACAATAAAGAGGCAACAAACAGATTTCCATTATAATAATGTGTATGCTACAGCGTCATTATTTTACAAGCAATAAATATGAATAAAAACATGCTTTATTTTTGTTCTCCCTACCCGTTTATTAAAAACGGATTCAAGTCGTTCTCTCACTATATTAGTTTTCCAAATCTAAGACAAAATATCAAAGTTAAGCTGTAAACATTCGTTATGTCAATAAAAATTGATCATAAAATTCATTATACGTCATGTTGTTATTTTTTATTGAGATCGAAAGGCTGGGCTATAATACTAGTTAATAAATTTTAATGATGAAAATTACAGAAATTAACAAAATATTTTTGATTTTTCCTGGTTTAATGGAGACGGAATAAATAATTTGGCCGGTAAAAATGACATATACTTACAAATTCTGTCAACTATATTCACTTACAAACTTTATAGTTTAAAAAACAGCACCGTCTATATAACCGAATCAGCGAGATATTATCTCAAAAAGCTTTTACTGATTGAAGCACTGCGAGATGTTTTAAACGATACCAACGAGCGTCGTGACGGCACGGCACAAACTAAGCGTCGGCAGCGTCGGGCTGCGGTAACAAACCAAGACCTATCACACCGCCGCCCTGTTCTCTACTGTTGCAATAAAATAACTAGTTGAATATTTAAATGAAACTGCATCTTAAAAATTACATTACATTGTGCTCTGATTTCAAAATTAACTTCTAATGCAATAAGGCATTTTCACTTTGAGTGATACCATCATATTTAGATCCTTAATGAAAAAAATAAAGTTTTTATTTTTTTTTTCAAATAAGCAGTTGAAGTTGTAGAAATTTAAATTCTTAATATAGAGTTTTTGTCAATTGATATCATTTGATTGGTCAAAGGGCACTTTCAGTCACGTGATACATTCTTTTCGATCACTTTATTTCACGAATTAGGCTCCAAGATGTCGCGTCCCGCATGTTGTCCTCTGATTGGTTTTTTAAGGTTGTCAAAGATCTTCTGTCAATCAAGAGTTGTGATGTGAAGTAAGCAGACACTGACGCATCGTGCACGAATAGAGCTTGCAATAACATAAATGCAATGCGACATAATCTCCAAACTCACAATTTTGAGGCCATTTATTACAAGCTTTTATTTAACTTGCTTTGTATGTTAGTAAATTTTGCATACACTTGTAGTTTTGGTAACAATACAATAATATGGTACCAGAAAGTGTGTTTCTTAGTTTTAACGCAATAATTTGATCGCATAGTGTATTCACTCAGACGTTGTATTTTAGGAAATGGCGAAGGATCCGGTATTATTTTAGATAAAGATGGCGCAATGAATATATAATAATTAAGACGTAACTAAAAATTTAAAAATTAAATTAAATGTAAAAAAACTTTTATTTTAAGTTATTTTGAATTAATTGTGTTAAAAGCTTGTTACGTGAATAGAAGAAAAAAACTTAAACAAAATTAATGCATGTATGAATTTCTTGAACGCGACAAGCTTTTAAGACAATTAATTCAACATAACTTATTTTTTCGTTTTAGCATACTTAAATAATAATAAGAACTTATTTTTAAAAAGTTTCTGTTACGTTTAGTTTTTTTATTTATTTACTTAACCCCAAGCATGGTGGTACACAGTTTGAACCATGCAAACTGACTCGTTTATTGCATGGTGGTACAAACTACGTAGCGCATATTGTATCTGCATAGTGGACTATGAACGCTGTATATACTGTATACACTGTAATGTATACCTGAAAGAGTTAATAGAAGGTATCGCAACAAGCAATTCAATGACCAGTACCAGGGTTACACAACAAATTAATTATATTAATAACTGCATACATTTAATAATTCAAATTGCTAGTAAACAGAAATAAAATTTTGATTGCATAGGGGCAATCCATCTTCTTCTTCTTTTGCCAATTTTTGACCCCCCCCCATCCCATGTCTGTTACGTCACACTAACTTTTATGTAAATTAATAAAAATTATAAATTTTTAATTTGAACCATGATAAGTACATATTTTGTAAGGAAAAATTTTTTCTCAGGTTTTGGTTTATTTGTATAAAATATTAGGCATAAAATTATTTTCTTGTATTGTGACATCACAATTGCTTGAGTTCCCCCCTCCCCTGTCACAAAGTATCACAACTTTCAGACTCCCCTCCTCCAAAGCGTGACATCATTCATGGACAGCCCCATATACTAGAAGAATAGAGGCAAAAAAGTAAAACTAAAATACGTATACTTTAAATTAAATACAACAATTCATATTATTACAGTTTACATTCAGGTTTGAATTAATTAACGATATTTCAAACAATACAATGAAATCTTGAAAAGGTCAATGAAGTAATCATTATAATTTTTTTGTAACGCGCGAACTAGTGAGTTATACAACGTGATTTACCGTGATATGCAGAAAATAAAATGTGGGAAAACCCCTGCAAAATTTTAGAGTGCTCTGAGGTAATTTAGCATATTAAAAATGGTTAAAATTTACGAAGATGCGCTACTGTTATTGTCTAGGTCAGTAATAGGCCGACGAACTTGTGAAAGAACATATTGGAGATGTTTACATTTTCTTAATTGGCATAAAAAGTGAAGCGGGCGGGAGCGGTCAAAGTGCCGCGTTTTTTGCTTTCGGTCGACACCGGCAGGTTAAAGTACCGCCGAAGTTGGTGTTTTTGTGTTATTGACAGGTTTAAGTAAATATGTCTTATACCTACTTGTTGTTGCAGAGTTCACTAGCATAGGGTCAATGTCTTTTCGATTTATTTCGCTATTTTTGTAGTGTGATTTGATTTAAACCAAAAAGTCACATCTACCCTCTCCAGCTTTGCTGCCAATAGTGTCAATCCCAAGTCTGATAAAGTGATGTGGTTGTACCGCGTCACGTCAGATTGGTTATACAAAAAATAAGGTAATTTTTTGGTCACTTTTTTTTAATTTTTAATTTTTGTAACTCCTTTCGGTGGGGACAACCTACTGATACATTTTCCGCATGTCATGGTAGATCACTCTGTATACAGAGTTAATATAACAAGTTGAAATATAAAATAAATCTAAACCTTGAGAAATAGTGATATAAATTAAGAATACTTTACCAAAAATATAAGGGAGTTTATTACGTCCACATCGTGGAAGTATAGTAATCGTAAAAAAAATGAATTTTTTTGTTAAAATAGGCTTAGAATGTCATGAAACGTCGAGATTTTAAATATGAGTAAAAGAAAATTACGTCCGTCTGTATGTCGGTCTATAAATTATTTGTGCGCATGATTACTCTGAAACCGTTTATCATACTGACTTGAAATTTGGTACACCTACATACAGTGTGTCCCCGGATGGAGTTGACAAGAGGAAAAACATCTCTATTATTGATTTTACGACGAAAAGTCATTCTTTATAAAAAAATTCTGCTTGTCGAAGAAATGAATTTACCATATAAAAATCTTAGATCAGATGTACCGGGTGTTAATAAATTAAGAAAACATCAAAATGCCTCAAGAGAGAAATACCTTCATTTCTTATTTTGGACAAAATGTTTATAAAACAAAGTTGTTTATAATCCAAAATAAAGCCTAAATACAAATTATGAAGTCTGTATTTTGACTTTTACATTTATGTCAACTTACATTTTTTTTCAAACATTAACATAACATAATAACATTATCTTTAACGATAGTGGAAAAACAATTTATTCTACATAGCCTCCTCCATTTCTCCATCCTTTTAATAAATTCACCATAGACCTTACGAATGGTTGAGGGTACATTCACTTCATTCACCGCGTCTTGTATTCGTGCTTTTAGTGTTTCCCGATCATACGGCAGGTCATCTGCATAAACTTTCTGTTTTAAAACACCCCACAGAAAAAAATCCAAGGTCTGGTGATCTTGCAGAAAAATTAATTGGAGCGTATCTTCCCATCCATCTGGCTCCGAAGTGATCTGTCAACCACTGCCGTACCAAAACTGAGGAATGAGCTGGGCAACCGTCTTGCTTCCAAAAAATGTTACGCCTTACTCCCGCCTACTTACAAAGTTTTCAAAAAGGTCCAAATAAACATGCTGATTTAAATTTTCTCCTAAGAAATATGGACCAACGATTCGATCATAAAAAATCCCACACCATACACTCACTTTTTTGTAACGTTGACTTCGTTTGTGAATGACATTGTTTGGATTTTCAAAAGCCCAATAACGACTGTTTTGTGATGAAACTTGGCCATTGGTACAAAATGTTGCTTCGTCAGTAAAAAAAAAACATTCTCTGAAAACTTCTATCTACGAGGTAATTCTCACCGACCCATAAACAAAAATCCAATCGCTTCTCCTCACCTCCATTTTCAAGTATATGTCTGAACCTTGGCTTAAACGGTCGAACTTTGTTTTCCATATAAATTCTCTGTAAATGACTTTTACTTACTTCCAGTCTTTGTGAACGAAAGATAATTTCGGGTTTTCTATTACTGAATTTATTGCCAAAAGTGTTGCCGTATCGTCTTCAATGTAATTTTTGTTGGGTTTTTTGACATCCAATACAGATCCAGTTTTATTGAATTTTTTTATAAGTTTGCACAAGGATTGGAACTTTTGGTGGAAAAGGTTAATTGCATATCGATAAGAGACGTCTCCAATCCCATAACATTTGATCAAATAAATTCTTTCTTGTTTGGTAAACATTTTTTAAATGATCAACAAAACACTAATAAATGCAGATGTAAGATAGTAATAATCTACACAATGTCACAATGACGTTTGTCAGTTCAATATTATCAACAGCACACTCTGTTTCTTAATTTGAATTCTTATTCATATTAATAAATTCAACGTAAAAAGATAAACACAATAAAAACATAAAAGTCAAAATACAAACTTCATAATTTGTATTTAGGCTTTATTTAGGCTAAATAATAAATGAAGATACTTCTCTCTTGAGGCATTTTGATGTTTTCTTCATTTATTAACACCCGGTACATCTGATCTAAGATTTGTATATGGTAAATTCGTTTTTTCGAAAAGCAGAATTTTTTATAAAGAATGACTTTTGTCGTAAAATCAATAACAAAGATGTTTTTCCTGTTGTCAACTCCATCCGGAGACACACTGTATACTCTAGCGAGATCTGGAATTGGATTATAATTTGATCTTATTCTGTTGAAGGGTTAGGGAGTAAAATAGCTGAAGTAAGCCAGTAAAGGTCCATAAAATTGGTATATAGTGTATGTACAAAAAGTCGCCTCAAAAATTTTTTTGGCATCAGCCACCCCCACTATTACCTCCATTACCACCCCCACCCCATTATGAAAAGGGGTGAAAAAAATATAAAAAAATGAGATTTAGTGTGTGTGCAAGGTCTGAAAATTTGTGTTGGCATCACTCCCACTACCGATACCACACCCACTCCATTGTTAAAGGGGGCCAAAAATGAAATTATGATTTAGGGTGTGAACAAGAACCAAAAGCCTCAAAAAATATCTTGGCATCAGCCACTACCACTATCACCTCCATTACTACCCCGACCCTATTATTATATAAAATTCTGTTTTATTGAGTGTACAAGAACCAAAAGCTTTTTTTTGGCATCAGCCACCCCCACCGGAAATTTGGATGTGGAAGTAGTGATTTCTTATGCCGCGGTTTTTATCATTTGCCAATTTATATAAGAATAGCATATAGTCCACAACTCTTCTAGTCATAATTTATTTAGCTTGTAACATGATAAACGGAATTATCAGTAAAGATAACTGTTATATCTATAATTGAGTAGGTACGTTAATCAACTTTCTCTAAACTTTTTCAATGTTTTTTCGATATGTTTAAAATACTGGAGCTCCATAATATAATAATGAAATTGAAAATGGTTCGGTGATTTTTTTTCGAATTACATAATAAGAAATTTCACATTTCTTTTTGAACTGTTGAGTCAAAAGAGCATCAGATGACAGCTTAGTGACCAATATGCTGCACAGATCTTTGACTTGACTAACATCATTTAAGTTTCTGCTCCCTAAATTGTAATTGTGTAAAATGTTATGTACTTTCCTAGAAAATGTTATTTGGGAACATTTCTTTATCTTTATAGCAAAGATGGGTAAAGAAAAATTACCAATGAAAGTTTCCTTTACCTCTGGTTTAAAGTCTGTGAAATGTGCAGTACTCAAAGAACCTGAATAAATCTTCCTGAAACCTAATACAGCTAACACGGAAACGATCGACACCTCCAGGTCAACGGCCAATAATCTGAGTGCCTAATACAAAGCCAATATTGTTTATAAACGAACAATAAAGGAGAGGTCCCAAATGTGACCTCTGAGGTATTTCAGGTGCTATAGACAAATAATTTGAAAATATTCTTCTGTACGCATTGGCTCATTTGTTAAATAAGATTGTATCCAATGAAGTAGTTCGTCATGCATGCCGAAGATTTCATATTTAATTAGCAATGTTGGATGATGCACTTTGTCAAAGGCTTTGAAAAAATCGGTATACACAACGTCCACTTGCATTTTATCATCTAAGATTTCGAAAAGGGTTTGTATAAACGGCATAAGATTAGTAATAAGCGACCTACCCTGATAGAACTCGTGTTGATTTTTCACTTAATATTTTGAGAACAATTTGTTCTCTGGTCCTAGACCTTTGACTTTTAAAAATTAGCAGTAGCTTGGAAAACAGTCTCAAGATAAAGTTTTATCGTATTTGATAAATAACTGTAATTTAGAAACCATTTGCACAATTTTATGAATATAGCGGGATTTTCTATGGCCCAGCATCTAAGTGATCTAAGTGATTTTCTTTTTCAATTTATTCTATTGATATGTAGTTGATATTTAGAATAGAATTTTGTTCAAGATTGACTTGGATATTCAAGGGAGTGTTAATGGACTCAAAAACAAGAAAAATACTGACAAAAGGCATCACAGATATCGTTATCGTCAAATTTATCTTGCCTGTTGTGAGTGATAATGTTCGATAAACGTTTGTTGGATATAAATGATAAAAATTAGATTTTAGGGTGTTGTAGAGATGGCAGATAGCCTTATCTGGTGATATAATTTTCATTGCATCCTGAAAGTCCATATTAGTAGATATTATTTTTCTTTTTTTCTCGAGGAGGGGAATTGACTAAAACCTCTTCTCCTGAGGCTCGTCTCTAAAGAATGTTCCGAGCGCACTGCAGCCTTCTGAGCTTATTGTGCTCCCCTGTCTTAATTTACACTACCCATTTTAATATTCCTGTTTCACTGACGGGGTGATACTGAAAATGGGCGAGTTCTGATGGTTTCCGGATCTGGTTGTTTTCCCGTAGATATTATAACTAACTCTATCCATTTTTCCTGTGCCGTTGGCAGCAGGTCTGGGAGAATGGGCAGAGTGATAGTTACCAGCTCCATTGTCCTTTTCCGTTAATATTATATCCTGCGACCCAGGCCCTGCAGTTGTATAATATGTTTTGTCAGCAATGGCTTTGCTACGCAGCGTTTCTCGCTGGACACCACCTCAGTCAAGACAATCCTTGTCGCGCGCAACGTCGTTCCACTTCGGTGCTCTGTTCGGCAACGGCCTCGCCACGTGGTGTTCCTTGATGGCCCATAACCTCGTCAAGCCCTCACCGCTCGCGACGTTGCTTCGCTTCACATCCCTGTATCACTTTAGTGAAGATCGCGGTAGCTTCCTCACTGTGATGCAGTTTCATCTGGAATGGACCTATTTTCCCATTCAGCCTTTTGAAGGTTGCTCTCCCCAGACTATGCTCCTTGTCAACATCGGCCTCGCTACGCGGTATTCCTTGATGGTCCATCACCCCAATCAAGTCCTGCCACTCGCCATTCGCCATTCCACACCTCTCACTTTAGCAAGGACCTCCTTACTATGATGCAGGTTTAGCTGTACCTTTAGCTGGAATGGGCCTATTTTCCCCTATCCTTCCTGAAGGTTACCCTCCCTTGACTCGGGACCCAGACGAGAGGCTTGGGCGCTTTAGAAGGTCTTTGGTATTGATCGAGGTCACGGACACTCCCTCCCCCCAGCTCCTTCACTTCCTACAGAAAATGCTCCACGAGTAAAGGGGAAAGGATAGTCGCCACGAACGGAGCCCCTTACATACGTGGAAGGCATTTATACAACGGGGTGCGCCTGTGTCCCGAGGTTTGTCGCTAGTGGTCGGGCTCCCTCCCGACCATGTCGTCCCTTCGGTGCGCACAATACCTTGGAAAGTTTTTATGGTGGTACTTCATCTACGTGGTCTGTGCGATGAAGCCAAAACCATAGTGCCCGCTGGAGAGACCTCAGGTCGACCTAAGTAGACACTTACACAGTTTTTTTGCATCTGGCCACTAGCCATACAGATAACCGCTACCCTAGAAAACCATTTATTCTAATTAGCCTATGTCGACAATGAAAAACAAATATTGAAGATCAACAAAGGAGAAAAAACAGGAACACACGCTTCTCGTCCTAGGGTATATCAGGACATTTATTTTTTTAAACACAAACAAAATTAGAGGACCACTACTACTACTACTACAGAGGATACGAAGATAACCTACTTCATTTAGACATTTCATTGTTTATCATATTTTACTCCTCATTAATTAGATTTAAATAAATACCTGATAACACAGGCACACAAAATAAAAAATGTGTAAATTTTCTGAGGTTTCACACACCTATATATATACTCCCATGTGTTTTTGTCCGCTTAACACGATCCCGATGTCAGTTTTGCTCCATCAGGTCAGGATTTTCTTTTAACCACGAAAAACAGGGGAAAACAGGCCAGAATGGGGTTTAAAATATAAATTAAATATTTGAAAGGGTAGCTAATAACCTGCATTTTAAGTCCGGGATTGTCAAAATTGATCAATATTTGACTTGTAGATATAGAAAAAAGTGACTGCTTTCATATTTGATACATTTTTTGAGGTTAGGAAATCGGGGTTCACAATTTAGGCAAGGATTGTCAAAATGGATCAAGATTTGACTTGTAGAAATAGAAAAAAGTGATTACACTCATATTTAATACATTTTTTGAGGTTAGGAAATCGGGGATCACAATTTAGGCAGTATACGCTGAAAAGGTAGCTAATAACCTACATTTTAGGTAGATCAAAATTGATTAAGATTTGACTTGTAGGCAGATTTTTGTCCAAAAAAGGCTTTTTTTCCCACTGTGCGACGTTCTGATACATAGAGTGCTACAGGCTCTAACAAGCACATTATGTGAAAATGAACAAAGAACCAAGTCAAGCAGCGTATTGTTTATATCATATATTCCGTCACGCTGGTTTAAATCCAGGAGGTTAAACATATCACCAAAGCCGTCATTAACGTTTGATGAAATACAATATTTGCCAGTAGATTTTCGAGACCATATTAATTCTAAGGTAATGTAATCACTCACTAATTCATCATGGCATTAAAAACAATGTAAAGTAGCTCTCTACATAAGGAGAAGTGGTTTGGAAATGTTTCATATAAAATAACACATATGCGCTCAATGTACTTGTACTTGTGAACAATGTACTTGTTCGATACACTTAGCGCTCTCGAAAGAGCACCATAAATATAGTGTTACAATAGTTAATGAAGCTTATTTAAGAAAATACCTTTTGGACATTCATGGATAATCAAATATGCATACAAAATCGGCATCGGATGTTTGCCATATCAATATTTAAAAATAATCCAATCTTTCACTTGTATTCTATTTGTATCTATGCTTTAGAAATAAAGCATATAATGCTTTACAGCTCTACTCAAAATTATATTCAAAGGAATATCTGTATTTGATACAGATAACAGTTTTTAAGGGCAATTTCTAGAATTACAATTCACTCCCCTACCAGCATTGTGATCCTGAATTATAGGATCTATAAATAGACCTCTACCGTAAAAGCTCTCCATTCTAAATTGGTATTTGAAAAATCGATCAATTAATGTTATGTTTTATAAACCATTTTATACTCTACCTTTAATCCACAATTGTGTTTTCAAACACATTAAAAATTAAAGAAACAAACGTGCTTCTTTAACATCATCATAACGATGATGTATTTAGAATAAAATGTAAAGTAGTGGAAATCAGTTTAAAACTGGTGCGTACGTGTTCAGATTCGTTAAATGTCGTTTATATTTTTATTTGTAGATAGTTGTGTCGTACCTAGGCATCTAGAATGTCCAAAATAATAGTAAATTATTGTGGAGGCGTTAAAAGAAAATTATTTTATAAAAGCACGTACTTTCACCCCGGGATGTAATCCGAAAATATTACACGCGTAATATAAAAGTGTATAGTAATATATTTATTATTTAATATTACACAACTAAAAATATATTATTTACATATATGTTACGCATCAAAATTCAACTGCGTTGCTTACCTTGCGCCGAGTACCCACTTTAGTCTAATTCGCATCCAATTTCCTGCGGAACAACATCGCGTTAGCTATGCCATTTGAAATTCAATATACAATTACTCAGAATAATCACAAGTTAAAGTATTGAAAGGAAACTCAGCAGAGATACAAATAATATAATATACAACAGAAATGTTCTGAAAATGTTTAAGAAGAACATCGCAAAATGAATTTTGTGGAAATATTAGACTCGGAAGATCTCAGCCAACACTAAAAAATGTAGCAGAAACTTCGGGATTGCAGAAAATAAGACTTCTGACTGTTTTGCCTATGGAACCAGACAATGATAGATTTTCTGGTTCTGATATTGACTACGATTCATTTGAATATTCTGCATCATCAGGAGAAGAAGCCATAAACACAGGATTCAGTTGGCAGTTAAGATTCAGAACTTGAAGAATCAGAATCAGAATACTTACTTACATTTCTTTATCTAGTAAATTACTTAATATTGCTGGATTGCGTTTATTTCTTGAGTTTATTTGATTCTATTCCTCTTTCTACACAATCGCAAGAGGGGTTTAAACAGAGGATTTGTTTACCATGTGTGTTTTTTAATTTGGAACAAAATTATTGGAAATTTTATTGTTGTTTTAATTTATAAAAGTTAAATGTGATTTATTAACATTTGTAACAAATAATTGTTCTGTGTTAAAAGCGTAAAAAGTGAGTAATTATTTGATGAAATTGGAAAACGAACAGTTAGACGTCCGAGATACGATAACAGAATTAATAAGGTTTTAGTCGTTATATATGCACATTAATAAGAGCGATCAGAAAACGCGTCCGTCGCCTGTCAGACCACTCAAGACCACCATACTAAAATTTTATATTAAGTGATAACCATAAATACAACTCTTTTTTATTTTCTGACTATTTTCTGAAATTTATTTTGTACCCTTTCTGCAGTACATATATCAATATATATAAAACAAACATTATATATATATACACTTGGTATTATTATTATACAATACGTTAGTGCATAATATAATTTTAATGATTTATTTCGTATGAAATGTCGTGTTTGTTATAATGAAACTTAAACTGCGGAACGAATGTAAAAATATATTCTGTCTATTACCCATTACATAATTATGCATGACTTTATTTCTTTTTTACATAGAGCGCATTGCTGCACATTTAAACATTTAAATTCTTCTTTATTATGAATACTCCATTCATATGAGCTGTCTTGTTGTAAAAATACAATCTTCAGCTTTATTAATTTTATGTTACATTATCAACGTAAACATCATTTATGAAAAGAAGAGATAACATCGGTCCTAAATTAGACCCTTGAGGAAAGCTAGAGCTTGCGCTTATTTTAATAGAAGTTTTGTCATCATATTTGACCTTACATTTCCTTTCTTGAAAGTATGACCATCCTACGCAGCGTTCTCAAGATGAGGTTAGGATCTACTTTGTAAAAAGCTTTTATAAAATAAGTGTAAATAACACCCATATAAAACATAATTTATACAAAATATTTTACGTATAATCTAAGTAAATTAGAATTAACATGAACTCTCAGTAGAGTCAGAAATAAAGACCTGAAAAATTTCCACCTGGTCAGTGGACGAAACATCCCTTATTTTGCAAACAATTATTTTTCCTATAAAACCAACCATTATGGAGATATTCGTTGTGAAAACCCATGTTTGACAGTTTTTTGGCCATACGCTCCAAACTACCCTCAACTTTAAATGTTATTTGCAAGGATTGGGTATTAGGGAGTAGTTCAAAGGTCAATATAAGGTTTCTCATATTCGTACTTTTTTATTCTAATTTGCGTGTACTAATATGTCTAGCAAACGTTCAGTATAAAAAATATAGCTCGCTTTTTTATGTAGAATTTTTTCTTTTCTACAAAATTTTATATATTTTATGAAGTTTAACTTCAGGATGTTTTGAAAGGAATTTCAGTGCAAGCATTCCATTCCAACCCTTAATAAATGATTTTGTACGCTTATAATGTACAATATTTCATAAGAGATCGAATCCTGAAAATTGAATCGAAATACTTCTTGAAAATACAGATTTTGTAAAATATTAATAAATCCATTAAACAACTCTGGATGTTGTAAAAGTTCAATCTTAATTGAGATTGAGTTTAAGATTATTAAATCGATATAAAAAGAACTATAAGTAATGATTGCAATAGCAACGTAATGATGTCGTTTATTGAATACCGCTTTTATAAAATTTTTACCAATAGATTAATAATTAGCTATTCGTGGAAGCTAATTACTCAATATCTGGTAAATACATTGAATTAATTGTTTATTATTGATTCGGAAGACAAACTGCTGTGAAAAGTGGGACACAATTTGAACTTTGACACAGACACTCCTCTAAAACTCGTGAAATTCATGTTACGCTGGGCGTATTCATACAAGTGGCTACTATTTATATATATCGATCAATTTTAGCCATGCTTATATATCGGATAATTGAAAACTTCAGGTACAATCATCTCGGATATTTAGAAAATATTTTTAAAATACAGCAGCATAAGTTTTTCAACAATTATAAGTTACAATCATCTTGGATATTTAGAAAACATTTTTAAATTACTGGGGAAACCAATTTTGTGCTCTGGGAGTTTTTGGTACTGCACCTCAGACATCCCAGCGCTTAAATAATTATAAATAACAAACAGAATGCCATATTTTAAATTTTTTGTGTGCATTGTGTTGCAATATTAAATGTTCACTTTCTATTCTGTTCTGTTATTATTATAGTTAATTTAGATTTCAGTTGCTATATGCCCTTTATGGGACCTAGGTTGTATGGAAGACGGAATTTCTCTGTAACTTGTTGCAGATCAATTCCAATACAGCCTATTTCAATAAGCTAATTTGTACCCCCTGATAAAGTTATGTTATTGTATTTTTCATATGAGCTTATTGAATAAAGTTTGTTTATTATTATTTATTATTATTACGAGTATTATTATTATTATTATTATTATAGCGACACTCTTTTTGAAAGATCTGCTTAAAATTAATTTCTTATTTTTTTTGTTATATTGAGGCTGTATTGTCACAAAATCGACTCCCACAGGCCCACCAGCGGAGCAACACCTAAGGGAACTTTTCTGCTCCTGTCAAAGCCATGGTCTGCCGACCGGGCCGGCAGCATTTTTAACAATTTCGAGTACTAACAAAAAGAAATTCAGCTTTAAACATTTCTGTCAACTTACTTTGATAGAAAGTTTGGTCTAATTCAGTAACTCCTTAATATATATATTTTTTAATTATTACTTTGGTTTAAAAATTTGATATAAACTGTGTATAGTTCAATCTATGCGGGTGTAGTGGCATTAAAAACTCTAAGTAAATTATAAAATTATATATACTTGCCAATTTGTACAATTTCACAGCTTTTTATTGATTTTATATGCAATTGCATTGTTAAGACTACTTATAGAATATGAGATTGATTTAGTTTGTAATAAAAGAAAATCAGAACTGCATTTTCTGGACAAGGCAGACTCGTACTTTACCTCAAATTTTGTTTCTCTCACAAGCCTCTTACAAAAAAAAAATGATATTATGTTTGCTCTTTACTATGTGGAAATAATTGTTCATAGAACTTATAATATTTGAAATTGCCTACCCCAAAAACCCATACACGATGTGGTACATCGGTAGTGGGTTTGGCTGATGCCAAAAAAAAATGAGGCCTCAGTTTCATGGACTCTTGTTTGTTTTACATATTTACCCCCGTGTACTCCCCAACCCGGAATAAGATCAAAAAATAATCTAGTTCCAAATCTCGTTATAATACGTGCCAAATTTCAAGTCAGTGTTATAAATCCTTCCAGAGTAATCGTGCACACAAAAAATATATATAGAGGCAGACCGACATAGAGACTGACATACCGGTAGACATATATATCCTTTCCGCTAAAACTTAGAATCTCGATGTTTTATAACATTCTAAATCCATTTGAACAAAGAAAAATTCAACTCGGTTACTTTGGAAACCAATTGAACATCGACTTAGACTAACTATTTTATTATTTTTTATAAAAATGGGTCCGGTAGAAGCTTTTACCGGACTCTCACATCATTCTCAGTCTGATAAAATGCGATTTTCTGACCTATAAATAAACTGGAAAGTCTTCATTTCTCGCCGTTTTAAGAAAAATACTTAATACAGAACATCTAAAAATGTTGTCATACTTACATAATAGAAATTATAAGAAGTGATCACTGAGAAAAGGAAAGAAAAAGAAAAAGGATGATGGTGTAACTAAAAAGACAACAATATTACGGCAAAGAAACGTCTAGAAGGTATCTAAATATTAGCTTATGTGACAAGTAGTATATCTGTTTACGAATCCTCAGGGGGGATATATTTCTCTAAACTAAAGATCAATCAAGCCTATAAGCAACTACACGTAAATAAATTCAGGGAGTGTATACTAGTCTGATATACACACCTACACAAGAGCTTTATTACGTAATTGTTTTCTCTAGTAATAAGCCGCTTGAACTCTGTTTTAAACAGCTTGCTTTATGCGCTTTTAACGTAATAACATTTTTAAAACATTTATTTTCCTAATAACCAATTTATCACTTTAATAATAAAAAATTGCTTACACCTATTATAACCTGACACATTTTTTTAATAATCAACGTAGGGGAACAAATTTTTACGTATGTGATATATCATTTTAAGCAATATTTAAATATCCCATGAAAAATGCTGTTTTCGCATAATATTTCATTTAAGCTAGTGCACGAACTTCATTTCTTCAGTAATTCAAGTAGAAATTCTGAATGCACGTCGCATCTCCTGTTAACGAGAATTAGTGACAGAACACAGCCCTGTTTGATGCATTTGTCAATCTGCGGAGTTAGTGTCGTCTATTTTAACCAAAGCAGAGTTTTCTTCATACAGTTGGCGAATAATAAACACGAAATATTTGAATGTCTCTAATAATGTAGCCAATAGTTTGTCCCATTCCACATAGTCAAAAGCATTACGATAATCGACGAAACGAAGGTATATGGGCACGCACTATTCTCTTGCCTTCTCGATAAGTTTTCGCAAATTCAGTACTTGCTCTCAGTATCATCGCGTCTTTTAACAAAGCCTGCTTGCTCAGAAAGTATTTGCCAAGACATATAATGCTGAGGTCTAGATTGAACAATATATAGCATTATTTTACTGGCATGTGCCAATGCCAACAATATGTAACATATATCTGTCGTTCCCTTCTTATGCTAATTCAATCATTGGGCCACATTCCTTGATTGATTGATTGATTGATTGATTTACCAGCGTGCGGTAGGCATTACTGACACTCCCAGGGTTATACAGCTGGACCTGCTACGTCCACGCTGGGTTGGACTATGGTCATGCTTGTTGCCACCACATAGCGCATGGTAAAGGAATGTGGAATGGGAGGTGTAGGTATTTCTGAGATGCTTTACCGCATTGTGTCGTGAGGGCGCGTTTAAGCTTCCTTTTTTTGTGTTTTTGGTTCTGGGCCTCTGCCTCTTCTGAGTCTTCTTGTGAAATTGTGTTGTGTCGTAATATGGAGTGTTTATGCTTCTCTTTCTGTGTTTTTGCTTCTTCGAATATTCTTTTTCTTAGTCTTCTGATTCCTCGGTTTTCGATGCTGGGTTTTATTTGGGTCATGCTTGTTGTCAGCAGCGAGAACCACATGACGCATGGTACAGAAGTGGCGGATGGGCGGTGTAGGTGTGTTTCTGCTGTTTGTGCTCCTCTTTTTGTATTTCTGCTTCTACAAATCTTCTTCTTCTGAGTTTTCTGATTCCATTGTTTTGATTCTGTTATAGTATAAATCGCTGCTATTTCTTTGTGGAAATAATTTTCCCCTCGCTTTTCTTTCCCAGTATGTCTGGTCCTTTCCCAATTTCTTCATGATCCTCTCGATTGTTGTTTTCCACGTCTCACTATTTTTAATTTGCTGCTGTTCAGTGCTAGCGCTTTCTTCAGTAGGATTTCTGCTGTCTCTTTTGCTTGATACTTTCTCTTATCTCTCTGCTTACCAGGATATGATCTATTATTTGTGAGATTGAGCTTCCATTACTGCAAGTGTCAATGCAGGTTTGACATTTGCTCCATGTATTTCTTATTGTTAAGTCAAACATGTGTGCTAGGTTTTCAACGCGTTTCCATTTTCGTTAGGCCATGTGTGGGGTAAAGTTTTTCCTATGATGCTTTTATCCTCCTTCGTCTAATAGTCTTTTCCTTTTTCATATAGTCGCCATCAATTTCTTGTATCAGTAGTTGATGTGTCTTCGTACCCACGTTCTGTAGCGGATAAATTATTTTTGTGTTTTCTGAAGAGTTATTATTTCTTGTTTATTTTTGCTTGTTATTATTACGCTCCTAAACTTTTTTTAAAATTCCTGAACCTTACGAGACGTGAAGTATAAACAGACATTAAAAAAAATTTAAAGGAACTCTACAACAACTCTACCCAAATTTTTATTATATTTTTAAATTGATTTAATTTGGCGCGGTGAACTGTTATCCTAATGGTAGCCCCTGGTTGGCTCATATTATATTGCTAAAAGAGAATTATTTATTGACTTATTTTTAAGTTACTACCTGACCATCAGGATTTGTTTACGAATTTCTTTAGGTTGTCTAGAACTTACTGTAACATAATATGTAAGTTGGTAACAACTGTAAGGTTGGCAACATAGCCGTATAAAAGGAATGTGCGCCGCTGTGGTCGCCCTCTCTCTTATCTGACTTGTTCTGATGTACATTGACATAATAAGTATTAATAAAGAAGTTGTAATAAAGCTACGTTACGTGTTTAAATAGTAAGAAGGACCAAACGTTACATGGTGTCAGATGTGAAAAACTAAGTTAATAATAATATAATAAGAAGATAATAATATAATATGAAGATTAATACAATTAATACGGCGATGGATAATAATTTACGACTGCCTCCTGTGATGGAATTTATGGGTAATGTAGCAAAAAATTGGACCACGTGGCTACAAAAGTTTAACATTTATTTAGCGGCATCTGGCCAAGGCGAATCCGCTGATAACATTAAAATAGCAATATTTTTAAATATTATTGGAGATGAAGGAGTTCAAATATTTAATACGTTTAAAATGAAAGAAAAACCCAAGCTGGAAGATGTTATAAAAAAATTCGATAAATACTGTGAACCGAAGAAAAATATAATATATGAGCGATACAAGTTTTTACAATGCATGCAAAAACAAAATCAAACAATGGTGCAGTACATAACCGAGTTAAAATCGCTATCCTTGACGTGCGAATACCAAGAATGCGACAATATGGTCCGAGACAAGCTGGTGATGGGAATACTGGATAATACGCTTCGTGAGAAATTGTTGCAGAATGAAAGCCTCACCCTTGCCAAAGCAGAAGAAAAATGCCAAATTTACGACCAGAGTAAGAAACAGACAGCCGAGATGGAGAACAATGGACAACTAGAGCCCAGTGTAGACGTCGTTCGAAAAGATCCTGCTTATAAAAAGTTAAGTAGAAATTATAATAATTATCCCAATAAGCCTTCAACTAGTAAAAAATTTGAGCATGATAAAAAAAGGTTTAAAAATAAAAATGAAAACTATAATTTTTTATATGATTGTTTTAAGTGCAATACAAGGCATGCTGCTAGAGATTGTCCCGCATATGATAAGATCTGTCGATATTGTAATAAACCAAATCATTATGAATCTGGTTGTTTAATAAAAAATTCTAGTAAAAATAATAAATTCAAAAAAACTAAAAGGAATGTCAATCACATTGATAAGGAGAGTTCAGATGATGAGTTTTTTGTAGACTGCTTAACAATTGATAATAACAATTTAAAAAATTCTGAAACGAACTACAGGGTGTGCAACTTAAACACCAAAACATTAGAAATAGTAGAGAATGTTTATATTAATAACAAATTTGTATGTTTTAAGGTTGATACTGGTGCAGAGTGCAACATTCTACCTGCCAAGATTTTTAAAGAAGTGGCTCCTAATGCAGAGAAAATGGACGTTGACGTTAATCTGACAGCCTATGGAGGAAATAGGATTGAGGTTGAAGGATCTACAGTATTAAATTGTAAAATACGTGGTGAGACCTGTCTAATAGAATTTATAATTGTTAAAGCTGATGGTAAACCCATATTAGGGCTGGAAACATGCTTAAAATTTAATTTAATAAAAAAAGTTGATTTTATAGATAACAAAATTAACGATCATAATATTAATAATGTACATTTCAGTAGTAAAAATGAAATTTTAAAAATATATAATAAAGTATTTACGGGTTTAGGTAAATTTCCAGAGGAACCTTATAAATTTTCTTTAAAAAATGATGTTAAATCTTGTGTATATCCTGCCAGGAGGATACCTAAAACTTTATTACCTCAATTTAAAATTTATTTAAAAAAAAATGGAAAAAGAAGGGGTAATTTGTAAACAAACAGAGCCAACAGACTGGGTTGATAATATAGTTATCACTGAAAAACCTAATAACAAATTAAGAATATGTCTTGATCCTTCTGTTTTAAATCAGTATATTAAAAGAGAACATTATCAAATACCGTCTCCTGAAGAAATTATGTCAGACTTAGTTGGTAAAAAATATTTCTCATTGTTAGACTTAAAAGATTCATTTTATCAAATAGAATTAGACGAAACATCGTCGAAATTATGTACTTTTGCAACCCCGCTGGGTAGATATAGGTTTCTAAGAATGCCATTTGGTATCAATACAGCAGCGGAGGTATTTCAAAGAAAAAATACACAAATTTTTGGGAATATACTAGGTAACAAAGTTTATATTGATGACCCAATTATCTCAGGTAATACTGAATTAGAACATGATAGAATTTTAAAAGATGTGTTAGATACAGCTAAAAAACATGGAATTACTTTTAATAAGGACAAGTTTCAATATAAAATAAAGGAAATTAAAATGCTTGGTTTTAAAGTATCTGAAAAGGGTATCGAAGTTGATAATGACAGAGTAGAAGCTATTTTGAAAGTAGAAAATCCTAAAAATAAAAAAGAACTTTTAAGATTCTTAGGTTTAGTAAAATATTTGGGTAAATTTATTCCAAATTTGTCAAAAATTTCAGCTCCACTACGAGAGTTGACACATAATAATGTAATATGGAATTGGGAAAAAATTCACACTGACAGTGTAAATACATTAAAAAATATTTTAACATCACCACCCGTATTAACACATTATGATATTAATAAACCCTTAGTTATACAGTGTGATTCCTCTTCTGAAGGAATGGGTGCTTGTTTATTACAAAACAATAAACCAATAGCATTTGCATCAAGGGCATTGACTGATTGTGAAAAAAGATATGCAACGATAGAGCGTGAAATGGGTGCTATTTTGTTTGCTGCAGACCGTTTCAATTACTTTATTTACGGAAAAAATGTTCAAGTTCATACCGATCATACACCTCTAGTAAATATCTTTAAAAAATAAATTAATAAAGTTCCTAATAGACTACAAAGAATGCTTTTCAGGTTAATGAAATATGAACTAACAGTTTCTTATTTACCTGGTAAAAAAATGTATATTGGAGATTTTCTATCAAGAGCAAGTTTAAAAAATCATATGGTTAATCCTAACTTTGAAAATAACTTAATAATTCATGATATAAAGAAAAGATTACCTCTGTCAGATACTCGAAAACAAGAATTAATAACTGAAACAAAAAAAGATCCAATACTGTCCTTGTTAAAAAAATATATTAATGGAAATTGGCCGAAAAAATCAAAAAAGTTGCAACCTGAATTATTAAAATACTTTAATATTAGAGATGAGCTGAGCATAGATGATGAATTAATTTTTTTCTCAGACAGAGTAATAATTCCTAATAAGCTTAGAAATTTTATGTTAAAGGCATTACACGAAGGTCATCTTGGCATAAACAAATGTAGATCTAGAGCTAGAGAAAGCATTTATTGGCCGAATATTAGTAATGATATACAAAATTTTATTTCAAATTGTGATGTTTGCAGTAGATTTAGTAAAAACAATGCCAAACTACCTATAATTCAGCCTGATATACCGAATAGATCGTGGGAAAAAATAGGTGTGGATATTTAGTTATAATGGATTATTTTAGTAAATGGATTGAATTAAAAAATATTAAATTTAAAAATGCCAAGGAAATGATAAAAATTTTAGAAAATGTATTTTCTTTTCATGGATATCCTGATTACGTAATGTCAGGTAACAATCCTTTCAACTCATTTGAATTTAAAAACTATTTAGACAAAATAAACGTAAGATTAATAACTTCTAGTCCAAATTACCCGAGAAGTAATGGTCTAGCTGAAAAAGCAGTAAACATGCAAAAATATGCTAAAAAAATGTTATTATGAAAACGGAAATATTGATTTATACCTCTTAAAATACCGTAACACTGCAATTCCTGATATAGGTTTGTCACCAGCTCAAATGTTATTTAATAGAAGATTAAAAGACAATTTACCAACTGTTGATTCTTTACTCAAACCTAAAATTAATAATCAAAATCAATTGAAAAAAACTTTAAAAGATAGGCAATTAAAACAAAAACGTCATTATAATAAAAATATAAAAAACTTGGCAGGGGGAATAGCTAACGATAAAATATATTTTAAACATAAAAATGTGTGGGAAAAAGGAAAGATAGTTGAGAAATGTAAAGAGCCGAGATCATATATAGTAAAAAATTATTCTAATAAATTATATAGGAGAAATAGGCAACAAATAGTTATTAAAAAAGAAAAACCACCAGAATTTACTAATATAAGAGAACCTTACTATTTACGTAGTAGAAAAAAAATTGTAAACATTTTGTAAATATATTTTTGTATTATATTTTAGCGTAAGTTTAGATTAAGTATATTGCATTTAGTTGTATTTTAGTAATTTTAAATTGTATCTTAATTTTAAGAAAAAATTTGTAAATAGTTAACTTATAAGAGAGGATGTAACATAATATGTAAGTTGGTAACAACTGTAAGGTTGGCAACATAGCCGTATAAAAGGAATGTGCGCCGCTGTGGCCGCCCTCTCTCTTATCTGACTTGTTCTGATGTACATTGACATAATAAGTATTAATAAAGAAGTTATAATAAAGCTATTACGTGTTTAAATAGTAAGAAGGACCAAACGTTACACTTACAAGTACATAAAGCACAAATAATTTAAGTGGTATAAATTGGGTACTTAGCTTTATTGTTGTTTTCATATACTCCACTTCAATATGATTTATTACTTCCTGGGTGGGTTCGGTTGGCCGTTTTTCACTTTGCACTGAGAAATTTAATAACCCGTATTAATTAAATATTAGCTATGTAACTTAATTGTTATTATGCTAATATGTACCACTCTATGTAGAATTTTTCACTTAACAACGAACGTAATTTGACCTACTTAGGTCAACTTTTTACCGGGTTTTTATTCAATTTACTGGGACCGATTTCTAAACGCGTCTCTTCTCTGTAAGATCTCTAGAGGAACTCCTCAATCATTGGGCCACATTCCTGTCTCTTATATTTTTTAACACATTCTGTGAACGATTCTCATTCTATCTTTACCCACTGATTTAATCACCTCGACAGTGATATTCTCAACCCCAGCTGCTTTGTCAGTTTTCGATCCAATTTTGATTTCAGTACTGAAAGTTCCCATTAGTATTCCTTTAGTCGCTTTCTAAACGCTTTTCACTGTATTGAGGACAAATTTCAATAATCTGATCTCTATGAGTTCTTAAAATACCCCTGGGGTTCTAACTGACCACGATTTAGGTTTAATTTACGTGTAATCACTTCATGTCATGAAACGTCGAGATTTTAAGTTTGAGCGAAAAAAAAATTTCTGTCTGTCTGTCTGTAACTTTTTTTTGTGCGCACGTTTACTCTGGAACCGTTTAAGATATTGACTTGAAATTTGGTACACGTATGTACTTTAACGAGATCTAGAACTGGATTATATTTTCATCTTGTTTCGTCGAAGGGTTGGGGGGTAAATTGAGGTAAATTTCGGGTAAATGGGTAAATCAAGTAAGTAAGAGTCCATAAAATGGGTATTTAGTATACAAAAGAGAAGCTAAGATCTAAAAAAAATTTTTGGCATTAGCCACCCCCATTACCACCCCCACCCCCTTATTAAATGGGATGAAAAAAAAATTGTGATTTAGTGTGTGTACAAGAACCAAAAGCTTCAAAATATTTTTTTACTTCATCCACCCCCACTACCAACCCTCTACCACCACCCCCACCCCCACTACCGATGTAGCATATCGTTTTATATGTTTTTGGGGTAGACGATTTCAAATATTATGTTGTTAAAGTTACCTTGAGTAGTATGGATGCGCAGTGGCTTTCCTCGACTACTATGGATGCGCAGTAGGTTTCCCCGAGTACAATGGATGCGCAGTAGGTTATCACGAGTAGTGTGGATGCGCAGTGGCTTTTCTCGAGTGCCATAGATGCGCAGTAGGTTACCTCAAGTGATATGGGTGCGCAATGGGTTTCCTCGAGTAAAATGGATGCGAGTGGGTTACTTCAAGAAGTATGAATGCGCAGTGGCTTTACTCGAGTAAATTGGATGCACAGTGGGTTACCTTGAGTAGTATGGATGCGTAGTAGGTTTCCTCGAAGAAAATGCTTGTAGTAGAGGCTTTACTTCTATCGTGTAGTTTACGGCACGACGATTTTTTATATCTTTGTCTTGCCATTTTCTGCGTATTAGTTCGACATTCAGTTGAAGTATATTAACGCAAAAAAAATTTTTGGAAATTTTCATTGTTTAAATAGGCTTATAATACCAAGAAACGTCAATATTTTAAGTCTGAGCAAAATAAATTTGTCTGTTGCGTCGGTATGTATGTTAGTCTTGTATCGTTTTGGTGCTCACGATTACTCTGGAACCGTTTAAGATATTCACTTAAAATATGGCACACGTATGTTTTTTAACGAGATCTGGAACTAGATTATATTTTCATCTTATTCCGTTGCAGAGTTGAAGGGTAAATTGAGGTAAATGGGGGTAAATAGGTAAATCAAGCAAGTAAGAGTCCATGAAATTGGTATTTAGTAAATATAAGAGGAGCTAAGGCCTCAAAAAAAAATGACATTAGCCATCCCTATTACCGCCCCCACCCTATTATTAAAGGTGGTGAAAAAAATAGTGTGATTTAGTGTGTGTACAAGAGTCAAAGTCATCAAGAATTTTTTTCACTTCATTTACCCCCACCTCTATTACAGATGTGGCATATAATTTTATGGGGTTTTGGGGTACATGATTTCAAATATTATACCGTTAAAGTTCCATAAACAATTATTTCCACATAGTGGAGTGCAAATATAGTATTTTGTTGTAAGAGACTTGGATGTGGAAGTAGTGATTCCTTGGGCAGCGGTTTTTTATAAATTTCAAGAAGACTACAATAAATGTATAGAGAGGGCAAAGGTATAATGCCAGAGTGAATGAAGAGAGGTGGACAGTGATCATGAAAACCTGCTCTCCGGCTAGAATTCGTATTGCCTTTCTGTGGACAGAATTTTGTTTCGCATTAGTGTAGTCACCCCACAGGATAACTGAGTCACTTATATGGGAATGAGATAAGGAGAAATAACAAGATTTAAAAGTGTCAGGTTCTAAATATTTTCTCAACACGAATTAAAAATGTGTTACTAGTTTATGGCTGAGTTGATCTACATGAAAGAACCAATTAAGTCTGTCATCCAGAACAACACCTAATAACTTAACATAACTGTCCATAACCAAGTCGCTATGGGAGGATAAGATTAGTCTTTGAGTCTTATGATTCAGCGACAGTTGCCGGTATATACAGTATAGGCAAGCGTTTGATTAGGTACGATAATACGAGCAAACGAGAACGAAGCAAGCAATGTTATAAATTTAGAGGCGTGTCACAGTTTGCTCTGCTAGGGTACTGGTAGACGCCTTTATTGTGGGCGGTCGGTTACTTGTTGAAACTATGTAATACCTAATCCAGAAATTGCCGATGCTGTATAGACTGGCGGTACATGGCCAGTCACGTGCAACGTTTTTAAAATGCATGCCAATCATATATATGAATGATATTGCCATGAATATGCCAGAAACGCAAATTTTAGGCAGTCGTCGCGTGCAGAAAGGTGTGCAAATCGATTTTTTTTGTTTTTTTTTTTTATTTTAAAATGGATGTCAATAGTGCCAAACGAAAAGCCGTGAAAAAAAATCCAGCGGAAATTCATTGGCATGCAGTTTCCGCGCGCAAAATAACCTTTGATGCGCACATTAAATCGTAAAATTTTTTGGTGTTCTTGATTTTGGATGATTTTGATTTTGGATTTTTTTTCAAGGCTTTTCGTTTGGCACTATTAGCATCCATTTTAAAATTTAAAAAAAAAACATAAAAAAAACAAAAAAATCGATTTGCACACCCTTCTGCACGCGACGACTGCCTAAAATTTGCGTTTCTGGCATATTCATGGTAATTTCATTCATATATATGATTGGTATGCATTTTAAAAACATTGCACCTGACTGGTCATGTACCGCCAGTCTAATATACTTGTACCAAATTTACTATTGTTAACTTTTCGTTGATTCTAAGGAAAATTGTCTGACGCTTGATAGCTGAGAAATTTAGTTACTTCTCCAGAATCCTTATCTATTCCTGATAATATTATTGTTTCAGTAGAAGCATATGGTTCCCGTTGTTGATCTAACATGTTCGAAGTCTCTATAATGCATCGCAAAAAGACCTGCTATTTTGATGTTCGGGTCTTCAAGTTTTTTCTCCAGCAGATAAAGTTTTCCCTTCTGTAAGAGGCCTCTTACATTCCAGGCTGCAACTCAGATTTCACTATATCCCCAATAGTAGTCAATTTCGCCCGAGGAGACTGGTGCACCAACTTCCTGCGCTCAATAACCAATTTCACTCTGTCCTCTTTGGAAGGAGATCGTTGGTTGCTAGCCGGAGCGCGAAGCCTTCCAGAGAATTCGCCAGCGTACGTATTCATGGATGCTTGTGGGAAAAATTGAGTGCAGTTTTAGTGAAGCCATTCACTCTGCTCAGACGCTGTTGTAGCTGCCCAGTTTACTGAAGTGTTGTATTGGTATACCTAATAAATACTATGAATTCTGGCAGAAAAACTTTGTATGTAGATTAGCATGGCTGACTATTACGAAACGAACAGTAGTTGCAGTCAGGCGTTACCGACATCGAATATTTATTTCAAAAATAAAAATAAAATATATATAGACCGTGTACTTAATCTTAGTGGTACGCTTTAAAGGTGAATCGTGTTGTGTTCGTGCAAAATATGAATCAAATAGGTATTCGCAGTCTGCAGTTTTTATAATAACTACAAATAGTTGAAAAAGATCTTGTACTACTCGCTTAAAGCAACTATACCTCGAGCATAAAGTATGGACAGTGAAAGATTGCAGTATAGCGACATGCCCCAAAATGGGCCAGATTGTAATATTAGTGGCGCAGAAATAAAGAAATAAAGGGTTCAATCTAGAAGCTTTAAATCTAAAATATACATGTATTGAGAGGAAGGTAACTCATGCAATAAGTAATTATATTCACGCCTTGCTCTCATGATCACAATTGTAGTTCTACTATCGTCCACTGTGTGGCGCCACGAATAACAAAGCTAAAATGTATTTGTCCCTCCCTGTATCACTCTTCTCACTCATCTTCAGCTGTCAGTTTTCTTTTTTCGTGTACTGTAAAGGTCGGCTACGAATTACTCGCCGGAAAATACTTGAAAATAAACGAAAATATACATTTCATCACCGAAGATTCATAATCTTTTAAAGACGTATTCGTCAATGAAAAAGAAAAGGTGACGCAACGATGTAAATACATTCCTAAATATGAGTTATCACTAAACGTCCCAACAAATAGGAAAATGGAGGACGTAGCTAGTCCCTAGTCACAGTAAGTTGAAAGCAAAATTCAGAATTTAATTTCAGGTTTTGGTTGAGAATAGGAAATATTATACATAGTGGATTGGATAAATTGCACTAGAAGGTCGTGAATAAAGCAGACTGGTTATATAAATTATAAACCTAGTTGACTTCGTTATAAGTCTTCTAGAAGGTCATGTATATGACAAGCAGCAGACCCCCTTGTAAAAATTGGAAACCTAGTTAACTTATGTAAGTTTTCTAGAAGGTCATGTGTATGACAAGCTGCAGACCCTTATAAAAATAATAAGCCTATTTGACTTGACTACGTCTCTAGAAGGTCATGGTATGACAAATTGTTGGTTGGCCAGGAAAGAGAAATTTAAAAACAGGTATGTATTTAACATTTTAGGTAGTATATATCGACATAAGAAAAGTACAGGTGCAAAAGAAATAAGCCCATCAAACTTGGACAAAGCCAACGAGCAATTCAGAAAGAAGAAGGGGGGGGGGGGGGGGGACAAGCTCTCGCATGTAATTGCCAATCAGTAAATGATGCAGTTAGAGGTTGTTGGCAGATCAGATATATACCATGAGCAGTCTCTGTTCAGCCAACGTGGTTAGTGGTAGCCTCGACAAATTTGTCAGGGGAGTTACTGCAGAACACACCCTTGAATGGTTGGTTATTTGGGGGCAATTTATCAGAAAGATTTGAATTTAAAAACGCCTCGTATGAATTTACAGGAATTCCTTGGTCTCTGTAATACTCTCTTAGACTTTAACAAACTCTTAATAAGGGTAATAATAAAATATCTTTATTAAAAAAAAATAATAATAATAATAAATATACAGAGTGAAGTTTAGACTCTTAAACTTAAATGGTAAGGATTACAGGATTTGGAGAAGTAGGTAAAGAATATGTTTTTATTGCATTTTAAGAGAGCGATTTTAAATAAGGATGTTCTAAATCTGGTATATTGAACATTATCTCATGGAATAAGCAAAGGATAAGAGGTGTAATCTTGTCCTATTATTTACATTTAATCAATGTAATATTTATTCTGGCAGATCTTGGCTTGTCATGTTTACGGAGCCCATATATAAGTCTACAACATGAATTTCTGTAATCTGCTTCAGTTTGTTGTGTTCAAACAGAGTTCATAGGTATATGAAACTACAATAATTTAAGTGTGTTACTTAACACCAACACTTCACAGAGATTTTTAGACGTATTGAAATCTGTGGAATGTAAAGGTTTTAAATTCATGTAGATTTTTTGAATTACCTTGTTTACTTGTGAATTGAATTTTAAGGGTTGTCAAATATTACACCCAAAACTTTCTGCTGATTTAATATGGAAAGAATTTCTCCATTTATTTTATTTGCATCAAACTATTACATCTCTACTTCATTTATACCACGGAACATCAGTAGCGTATCTGTATGTTTTTTCTGTTGGTCAGTAACCCATGGGGAACGGCTTAATAACGTAAAACAATATTACATGTTATGCTTAAGTTTATCGCAAATTTAAGAAAAGTAACAATATAAGTTTCTAGAAATTTTATACAATACTGAATTTATGATGTTGGAAGTTTCCCAGAGAAGCACCTTGAGATACATAATTGACTACACGTGTCATTCAAAGATATAAGAACTGGCAAATATTTACTATAGATTGTAGAGAAAATAACTAAAATATGCCCCATCGCTGAGTCTAGGTGGCTTTATGTAAAACAATTTTAACAGGCTAAAGTACTTGACTTAAAAGCCTATGGGTCATACAAAAATAATATCATAATTGCACGGTATAGGTGCACGTGTGGAATAATTTTTTGACCAGAGATGTAAATATGGTAAATCATTTGAAAATTTATAAAAGATGTAAGTATATAAACATAAAAGTACTTAACAACAACATAAGCAAACTTTTGTTGTTTTTAAGTTAAACTAAAATTTAAAATGATTTTATCATAAACATTCTCAATTAAATGATTATTTATGTCTGACTTGTACCTGCTAATTAGCATTAGCACATTTTGTAAACAAGTTAAAGATTGCGATGTTTTATTCAGACTTCAAAGGAATAGTGAGTAAGCTTTCCCTGGTCGCAGGACTATTATGGGACAAATCTTGAGTGATAACAGCAATAATATTTATTGGTGTATATAATATACATTTTTTATATTTTACTTTGAAAATAGGATGTTAGAAAATTTAATGCCATGTCATATAAATAATTAAAATATTTACAATCATCGTAAAAGAAATTGTTTAGCAATGCTTATGCTTATTCTTGTAAACGTAGGCGTGTCAAATATATATAAATATATAAATTAATTACAGTTAAAATTCTAAATGTATCATGGCAATTCATCTCACAAACACCTAAGTCCTGCAAAAATTCCAAGGCATATTTTGCAAATGAATATACGGTTAATGTGTGCACTATTTCCCCAATTTATGATGCCATATCTCAAATGGCAGTGAAAATTTACAATGCCTAGACATAAACCTTAACCCATAGGAGCTAAACTTTAATCTAAAGGGCCTTCCATAGGAGACAATACACATAGGACGGCATCCAGAAGTGACATCAATGAAAAATAACACAGTGGTTGTTTAAAATTATGGTGGAGATATTGCATATAATAATAATAATAATAAATGTTTTATTGCTTCAGGCTGAAATATACAAACAATAAAATAACAATATACGAAATAATTATGCCTGAATGCAAAAGGCAGAGTTCGCACTTATTCGATGTGAACATCGAAAAAGCAGCGCTATTATACTCAACCTTAGCCTCCTTGTATATAATATCAACTTATCCCACATACAATACTTCGTTTATTGAATTCTGCCATTCTTAACAGATTTTTCTGAAAAGGTTTCCTTCCGTAAATTGCTCACTCTGCCTTAGTATTGATGCCTTTTTGATAATTAGAGTATAACAATAAAATTAAGAGATTTTCAAGGTGTACAAACCTTAGGCCTACTGCTTCAAGATATGGTAGTATATTATGGTACCCCACCATAATTGTAAACTACTTAAATACATTTTTGTATACTTTCCTTGAATATTATATGAATTAATCACCCTCATCATTGTTCTTATAACGATTCGTAAGGCACAAACAATTTCTATGATTGAGCTTAATAACAGTCATCAAATGAAAACAAGTTCTGAGATTTTATCAGCCAGTTTCACAATCGTTATTTAACTAATGGTTATGATTTGACCAATAGTTTTATTATAAAAATCTGTTACATTAACAGCCAGTTTTACAATTGTTGGTTGATTAATAGTTAGGATTTGACCAATGATTTATTACTATAAAGGCAAGGATGTCTGGTAAAGTTGTGTTTACTAATAATTATAACTTTCATAGTACGGGATCAGTACCTATCTTAGACTATCAGGTTCTGGTTTTAGTCAACCAAAAAGATAGCCAGTGATTGTGAGGCTGGCTGTATGACTGATAGGATTTAAAATTTAAGGGCATTATAATTAAATATTTAAACGCTCAACAGGGCAGTACAAATGTTCGGAATAATTTGGAAGGGTTACAACAGGCATATTGTAAAAAAAAAAAATTCAAATATGCTCACATTAAACGAAATACAGAACATGTTTAGCGGAACCTTTAAATTAATATTCTTGTTTATGGAAAAGATTTTAATGCAATCTCTCGAAGATCTCAAATCGCTCTGAACATCTACAATTGTGATCATGAGAGCAAGGCGTAAATATAATTATAAGATTAAACGAACTTACCTTAAGTGAAGTTCGATCTTAATTATATGAACGCCTTGCTCGAAATGATCAAACCCTCCCCGCCCACTCAGAGTTACCTTTTGCGGTACTGAACTTAGAGTTGTTAAGATTGCTATTCAAAATACCTAAAAAGATTTTATTTTCAAGATCGAATTGTCAACTCCGTTATTCAAATTACCTATTCGTCTTACATGGAAATATCTACAATTTGTTATGCAATCCCAAATATTCCGTAGGTAGTATGTATTTGGCAGATCAAATAATAATACAAAAAATTATTTATTTTGGTAAAGATTAGATTGATTCGAATCTGAATTTTCAAAAACCAAACTTAGCAGCTCTAGCTACTCTAAATAAACCCTTGACCATTTGATTTGAGATCATATTAGGTCCGTTCCTTTGCCACGGGAAGTGTGACACTAATTTTGAGTGACAGAGATGGCATCAATGCGGATATCATAAGTTAAAGAGAGACAATCTTACACCAGTGCAGCTAAGCGCTACACTTGTAGTGCAAAGGAATGAACCTATCTTGCTCTAAAGAAACTGACAGCTGAAGATGAGTGAGAAGGGTGATACAGGGAGGGACAAATACATTTTAGCTTTGTTATTCGTGGCGCCACACAGTGGACGATAGTAGAACTACAATTGTGATCTTTTCGAGCAAGGCGTTCATATAATTAAGATCGAACTTCATTTAAGGTAAGTTCGTTTAATCTTATAATTATATAAGAAAACAAAATAGGAAGAAAGTAAGGATATAGGGGGGAATAAAAATATCTTTATATATTTACAGCTCAATTATTCGATAATAGTTGATATACATTTTAAAAACGTATTTTTTATTAAATACATTAAAAATATTCTATAATATTTGAAGACTGTGGGACATGAATATAGTTTACCCGTTATCATTACTTTCATCAACAATATTTGAAGGATTTGATGATAAAAGCAATAAGATTGCTTCAAATGGAAGGAAATAACTTTTAGTGTCATTGGTGATAGACTATCAGTAGATCTGAAGACATAAGTAAAGCATGCAACAAACCTTTGTCAGAATTAGATATTAAACACTTTCCTCGTGTAGTGCTCACGATATTGTCGAAAATGTTTATTGCATGTTTCTATTCGCTCTTTTGACAACTGACCAAGAAGAAATGCTGCTGATAGCTTTTGCTTGTTGTGTTCACCTGGGAATTTTACGCATTTTTATTAAATTTTAGTTAATCACACCTACTCTTTAAGAAATACTGTACAAGTATTTACCATCTATAGTAGTTACAGCCCAGACATGTAATTATCCTTACAAATGTAATTAGATTTAAGATCATGTCTATTTATATTATTGTATTTAAACATCTGTTTATTTTATATTTTATAATTTCTGCCACCGGCTCCCATTAAACAAACAGGTCATATCCGTTTAATTAGTAATTTTCAATTTGCCGCGAACTTTCGTACCTTTTTAGTTATCTTAATCAATAGTAAATTTTATTTTGTGAAATATGGTAGCACCGAAATAGAGTTTTGGTAGGGGTACCTTTTTAATAAGTTGACAGAGTGGCGCAAACTTCATTTCCCGTTTCTCCTCAGCGAGTGCTATCACTCCTAGTTTGTTCGATAATTTAAGACAATATATAATTGTCACTTCTTTGTTATCGGTGTTTATCTAAGTGATCCATACAGTAAAAGGTATTTAGAATTATTTAGTTAATTCCTCTAATTCATATCTAACGACCATTAGCCATATTTTCTTTTTCTGCTATTTAATTTTTTTATCAACTTATTTGGTACGAACACGTGTTAATAACTATTTTTCTTTCTTCCAAAAACGTAGTGCTGATTTTATTAAAGATTATATCGAGAAATTTCTGATTATATGAAACAGTTTTGCTGGTTTAATTCATTTTTGCTGAATATAATTTATAATTGATTATATTTATATATAAATCATTTGTAATCTGAAGTCAAAACGATAAGGGGAAATCTTATGGTACAGTTTGGTTTGGTTAAATATCTATCGAGAATTTCATACACCCAAAGTATGATGGTCCAGTCAAGTTAATATAGTCAAGTTGAATTTATTAAGTCAAGTTTAGTTCGAGTCCAGTCGAGTATTCCAGTCAAGTAGAGTCAACTTCATTCAACTCACGTAACTTCTACAAATAGCAAAACTCTAGCGTCATACAGGTCAAGCAGTCATCCTACCACGTCGGGGGCCCAACTGTCCTTTGGCAGGGACTATTGGAGCTCACCAGGACCATCGCCTAGTACAGCATTTTAGAAAATTGGTGAAAAAGTGATGTTTTTCATTTATTGTATTTCTATATTCATTGCATAAAAACATTTTTTCTGCGCGTATCAGTGAACTTTAAATTGTGCAATTTTTAATTAAGTTATTGATTCGTTAACTTTCTTTAAGTATTAATAATTAAAATATCTCATTGCACATAATTGATTTATTAGAACTATTTAACGTGTTGATTTTGTAGTGTTCATAAAATTAATTAGAGATATTTATTAGTCAAAGACATTACGTAATCCTTATTAAATTTGCCATTTATTGTTCTACATTTGTTCTGATAACTATTTTGAAGTACATTAGTAAATTGTGATTCTTTTTATCTTAAACTTCATTTTTTTATTTTTTTTGTCTGTCTGTCCGATCTGCAATCTAACCTATCCACAGCGGTCAGTTTCGTTATTTTAGGGGTTAGCCATTGCTTAATTATTTCTGTAGTTGGCGCCCTGATAAAACATCAATTTTTTTTAGCTACCCCTAGATAACAAAACAAACAGGTTTGGTGTAATACTGTAAAAATATTAATTTTACTTCTTGCTCACCTAAAAAAGAAAAGAACCCACGAAAACCCAGCTCTCGCATTAGATCAGCTAGCCGTTCGCACTCACCATTGGTGTTTTGTTTGAATTGTATTATTTATTACCTTAACGTGATATTTATTATAATTTTTCCTAAAGCCCAGTGGTGATGTAACATACTCCATGGACCAAAATTTGTTATGTTTGCGATGCAAAACAAGCTGTAGAGATGTATGTACAATTTTTGATGTTTTCTTAGTTTTGTAGCCAATACTTCCTCAGTAAATGCTTTTATTTTGGTAAAAATATCATTTTTTAATTCCTTAGAGTACTCATGTTCATTCAATTCAGCTTTAAAAGTCATAATCTCGACTGACTTTCAGCACTCCAAGGTTAAATAGGCTTAACAGGATATTAAGAACTTCAAACAATTCTCTGTGCGCAACGGTGGATACGCCTCTCTAAAACAAATTTTTTTTTAAATGTTTTATCACCCGCTACCACTAAAAATATACATTTTCTTAAAGTACACTGAATATGCTTTTGAACGTAGTAAAATGTTATTGTTCCTAACTGTTACCTTTTAGTATAAGTCTAAGTAAACTTCATGATATTTTTATTAACTGAACTTCAATTAACCAAATGAATGTAGTTTATTTTACCTGCTATCTTATGCATGTAATGAAGATAAATACCTTGAGCAACAGATGTCATGATAAGACTTCACAGTACCTCTCTAATTAAGTCGACATATCTCCTCACAGTAAACACCAACTTGCGACAAATTTTAACCACTATTGCACATACTGTTGGAGTCTACTGTTGAAAAGCATTTAGCAGCGTATACGGTATTTTTTTGAAAAAAATAAGTATGCAAGATTTTATTTTATTTATCTATAAACCCTTTAATATTGGCTGTGTTTTTGATGATTAATCGTTTAATCAAAATCTGTTTATGAGCTCCTAAATAAGGAATCTGGCCCACTATGCGCCCATCTGACACCTGTGCACACTGCCACATGCATCCTAAAGCACATGTTGCTCCACTTTTAAGATTCCCAATTTACATTACTTCACTGTCAATATTTTATGTTCGAGGTATAATAAAGATAAATGCCCAAAGTACAAGTATAGGTCGTGTAACGTCACACCTCGTAAAATTAATTTAAATTTCCATTATTATTTGTTAATTATTGAATGCCCAAACAATGTATTTTATGATCTAGTCAAGCATTTTCAAACTTAAACAATCAGATAAAAACACGTTTGAGTAAGCCCGACACTCGTGTGTGGGACACTATTATAAAAAAGTATTGTTATGCTAGTATAACTAGGATATTCCGTATACCAAAATCCAATTCAATATTACTTATTACGCAAACAATTATTAATTAAAACATAGAATATCATCATTTTTATCAATTTTAATAAAATACTTGTTAAAATATATACATAAAAAATAATGTACACTTAGTCCACTAGAGAATAATAAAATCTAAGAACTAATAATAAGGTATCAACTTACCTTTCCGTATATTGCGAAATTCTCTGTTTAAAATTTAAATTTGATCTGAGTATATTTAGAAAAATGTAGTATTTTATTCATTTACTTTTCATTAGTCCAGTATACCCTAAATAAACATCGGTTTAATTTTAAACATAATATACAAATACAAATATTGTGTCGACTGATCCTTTACACCATCGAGGAATGTTTCATTTATAATTTTGAAGGCAAAACCAAAATAAATATTCTGGAGCTTCCGCTAAAATGTATCAAACAGGCGAATGCTTTTAATGGTTTTCAATTATCGTTAGATGCTTCAGATTATTTAGTCGATTTCTACAATGTAGCAATGTACAGAGTAATTTGAAATCAGATGACTATATTTCCTAGTGATTTCTCATCTATATATTACGTAAAAAATAAAAAAAGTAAAAAAAAAACTTTTTTAAAAACAAGCTTTTATTATTTAGGTGTACTAAAACGAAAAAAATAAAAATAAAAAAAATTAATTGTCTTAAAACCTTGTCGAGCGCGAGAAGTTCATACAGGCATTATTTTTTTTGACAGAGATTGTAAGTACCTAAGTAAGTTTTTTTTATTTCTATCCACGCGACAAGCTTTTAAGACAATTAATTTTTTCTTATTTTTATTTTTTTCGTTTTAGTACACCTAAATAATAAAAGCTTGTTTCTAAAAAAGTTTTTTTTACATTAAATTTTATTTTTAAATTTTTAGCTACGCCTTAATTAGTTTTATACATTCATTGCGTCGGCGTCGTTCCTATCCGATGTAAAACTTATAGTTTTCTTTCTTAGAATGCAACGTATGAGCGAATACACTGTACTATCAAATTATAGTGTTAAAACTAAAAAAATTTTGTCCTCCATCTTGGGGCGTCCGCCATATTGAATTTAGTGTGACGTCATTTTATTTTCGTATTCTTCTCAGCAAACCCTTTCATTTGATACCATATCATGGGGGTGCATAAAAAATAACTGGTCCGCCATCTTCGGGAGTCCGCCAAATTGGATTTAGAATGACGTCACTTAGCTAACCATGCATTGTCATCTAAACTAAATACTACGGGAGCCCACCCTAAGTGTCCGTGCACCCCCCCCCCCCCCCCCCGATCCTTTAGGACAAAGTTTTTCATAAAGATTAAAGCCTAAGGAACAATTTAAGACATGTCCTAAAAAAAAAAAAATTGGCTGCACTTTCAAAATGGCGTCCGTAAAAAAAAACAAAATTTGCAGATATGGTTTTTCTCATTTAACACAAAAACTAAAAAAGATGGAGAAAAACTTTCTGTACAAAAAATAAAGTACATAAAATTTTCTACAATTTTGTTCCTATACAATATTTGCATTGGAGTTACCATTTTCCAGATAAATGATTAATCTCTTAAAATAAAATATAAAATTCAATACAAAACGTAACACTACGGAAGCCCACCCTAACTGTCCGTGCACCCCCCCAAACCTTAGGGACAATGTTTTTCATAAAGATTAAAGCCTAAGGAAAAATTTAAGACATGTCCTAAAAAAAAAGCTGGCTGTATTTTTAAAATGGCGTCCGTTTAAAAAAAAATGCAAATATTGTTCTTGGTCGTTTAACACAAAAACTAAAAAAGATGGAGAAAAACTTTCTGTACAAAAAACAAAGTGCATAAAATTTTCCATAATTTTGTTCCTATACAATATTTGGATAGGAGTTACCGTTTTCCAGATACCACTGTTACCGTTTTCGAGATAAATATCTGCAAATTATAGTATTATTATTATTATTAATTTTTTTCAGTTTGTTTTATTTAATTTTTATGTTAATAATATAAAGTTATATTATACGCCTTACAATAATTGTCACAGTTATTTCCTCTAAGTGATTTACCGATATATGAATTTCCATGTTTTCTTCATTTTGGACTCATTTATCTGGAAAATGGTAACTCCTATCAAAATACTGTATTGATACAAAATTGTAGAAAATTATATGCACGTTGTTTTTTGTGAAGAAAGTTTTTGTCCATCTTTTAGTTTTTGTGTTAAATGACAAAAACAACATTGGCAACAGTTTTTTTAATATATGGCCGCCATTTTGAAAGTACAGCCAGTTTATTTTTTTTAGAATATGTCTTAAATTGTTCCTTAGGCTTCAATCTTTATGAAAAACATTGTCCCCAAGAATCGGGCGGGGGGTGCACGTACAGCTAGGGAGGGCTCCCGACTAAAACGTGTATGCAAAATTTCAGCTCAATCGGTTGGGGATAACTGTTTTAAAATTGACTTGCAAGATTTGAACTAAACAAACAAAATAACATACATACAAAACAAGTTAAATAAAAGCTTGTAAAAAGAGTATTCATTTGTCTGTCCGAAAAACCACTTACGGGGGAACTAAAAAGTTAGCACCTCAAGAGTAATAGGAAGACCCATAATTTTAATCATGGAGTCAGTTATGAGGGTTAAAGTTTGCTCAATATTTCCTGATGTTTTTATTATTTTTAAGATTTTATTTTATTATTTAAATTATTTAATATACTCATATAAATAAATATTATTTTTACCATTTTTCTGCTTAGGTTTAAATTGAATTTTTGTGTTTATCACCGTGAATTATTCGGTTTTATAAAACCTACTGCTCGATTATTCCAAAAGGATGTCGAGGTGGTACGACGAACGACAGTTCGAATTTTGAATGCAGACGAGCTCCTACTGTAATTTTCTCTGTTTCCAAATTTTTATAAAAACATTTCGAGTTGATGCGCGTTATAGATCACTCAGCAATATTCTTCTTATGATCTAGCTACGGCAATAGGGAAGATGCATGAAATTTTAAAATGCTTGAAAAAGTGATTTGCTCTTAATTTCCATTACGCAGAAAATGATTATAACAAAAGAAATTCAAAATAAAATTTATTTTCCATAAAATTAATATTTAGATTATGCTGTAATTTGTAAACAAAACCACGTGACTGCAAACGGTTTTTTATTGGCGTGAAGTCAATGACGACATCAGTTAATCGGATAATTTGTCCAAAGTAGACGCAGTGTCCTAACCTCTCGCTGACGTCTGTCTACGAACTAATTTTGGAGAATCTTGAATGTAAAATTACCATATTTGTTTTACATTTACTTAGGCACAATGCAATATTTGTAATTCATGAGTCATAATAATGTTGTTCACTAGCTCATTAACCAAATAATAACACAATAACACCACAAACAAGAACTTGGTAAACTGACTGTAAACAATAAACAGTAAACTGACATTTGACAAACCCATCGAAATTGCTTTAGATATACGAAACTACAGAAGCATGTTTCTACGGAAAAAGAAACTTCCGTTCACTATTCCGTGCTTGTCTGGCAAGATCTGATTGGTTGAAGAAAACGTCCGATTGGCTTAACCGTCTGTACACAGACCGAGAAAAAGGATGGAATATAGTGCACGCAAGTTTCTCTCTCTGTGTCACTTTCTCCAGTCGAGTGCACCTTCCAGTTTGTTATTAATTTCGATGGACAGATCATAACGGGAAACGTCACAGTGAATGGCGCCAAATAACTGCCGTTTTGAAATATCCAAATTCCTCACCGATGAAATTATTTATTTTCTCACTGTATTAACATTCAAAAAATCGTAAATTTTACATTTTTATAACTTTTTTTGCTGCTGTATCGATTTTCATTATAAAAAAGAAATCATGCAACTTCTCTATTCGGAGCATAGCCGCTAGATGGCGAAGTGCTGCTGCCTACTATACATTCATTTCTTTGTTATTTGGTACGTGCACGCATTTGTATAAGCCGGTTCATTTTTCAGTACAGGGTGGACCAAATTAGATGGGATTTAAGGTTTTCTCTAAAACTATGGCAGATAGACAAAAACCATTATAGGTATCCTTAGCTCAATTTTCGAGAAACAATCAATGGCGCAAACCGCGATCGTCTGTCTTTTTTGACTACCAAGCCTGTAGCTTGGTAGTCAAATGCAGTCTTATGCAGCACGTCTCAGTTTTCGAGATACAGACATAACTTGTGTTTTTCTAAATGGAACACCCTGTAAATTATTTCATTATTCGATCACAACTTAAATTAGCTATCCAACGATATATCATATGCTATATTTATCTTTAGAGAAAGTGGTTAATTTTCGAAAAATTTAATATATTTGTGAGGAGGCCGTGGAAAACTATTAACAACACACCAATAAATGTTCGAATTGTCTTCCATTGACATCTATGCATATTTATCGCATTTCTAAGTTATTGAGAAGGTCATGGTAAAAAAAAGAAAATCGAAATAATCGTAATCGTAAATGTCGAAAAATAATTTGTTAGTTAATTGTGAGTGAGCATTGTTGAAAATGGTTCAGTTTAGTAATGGTGGAAAATATGATATGGTTAAGTGTTTTATAGAATGCGGAGAAGATTCACATCTAACTTCCTTTATTTTAATAGGTAAATTATAGACAGCAAAATTTTATGCCAAAAGTGCCGCCTAAACAATATTTTTAGATATCCGGGAAAGAAACATACAAATATTCACAACGCTACAACAAAATATAAAAGACTTTGGATCATTTGTAAAACCGTGAGCAAAAATATATAATAAAGCAGGTAGAGAGGCTGTAGAAAATATTGTTTTAGCAACTGTAAGAGAAAATCCTAATATATCGTCTTGCGAAATACAGGAAAATTAAGGAATCCCAAAAACTTTTGCCAGTGGCTTTTGCGTCAGTGTAATGAAGTGCCAGAATTTGAAGGAACAATTATATGGGTAGACGAGGCCCATATAAGCAGTGCCGGAATTTTTAATCGGCATATATTATCATTGAGCTCATGAAAATTCGCACGTAACCGCTACAGTTAATCGTCAAGGACGATTTGGATTTGGTGTATGGTGTGGTTTTATTGGATACCAAATAATAGGTACTCATTTTTTTCAGGGTAATTTGAATACCGAAAATTTTATTAACATTCTACGACAAGAAATAGAGCTCTTTGTAGACAATATGCCTGTAAGACAATTTCCAAGATTAATTTACCAACACGATGGCGCCACAGGTCATACGTCAAATGAAATACGAAATTATTTAAGTCCTCAATTTGGGGAGAATTGGATAGGTATCTATATATCATTCAGGACTATTTTATCAATATCTAGTTAGCTAAGTTTAAGTTAACTAAATTGATGACTAACAATGAATTTAGCTAACTGGACATTAATAAACAACAAAGTAGTTTAGATATTGTTTAATTTTTAGGAAATAATAGTCCTATTTTTTGGTCAGCTAGATCTCCCGATACAACCCCTGCCGACTTTTGGCTTTGAGGTTATTTAAAAAATATTATATATAGAGAACGTTCTAATAACATAGAAGAATTGAAAAATAAAACGTTAGCTGCGTTTCGGTCAATAACTCCTCTCATGATTGGAAATTCAACAAATGCTGTAAGGAGAAGGTGTCAAAAATGCATAGATGTTAATGGAAGACAATTCGAACATTTATTGCAGTTTAGTTTTTCCTATTTTTGGCAAAATTATTTTATATTATAAGAAGTGTTATTGTTGTTAATAGTTTTCCATGTCCTCCTCACAAATATATTAAATTTTTCGAAAATTAACCACTTTTTCTAGAGATAAATATGACATATGATATATCATTGGATAGCTAATTTCAGTTCTGATAGTGAAATAATTTACAGGCTATTCTATTTAAAAAAACACAAGTTATGTCTGTATCTCTAAAACTGAGGCGTGCATCATTTTCTTATCAACAACGGATTCTGCTCAAAAAAGTGTCTTAAGTTACTCCATTTTCGATTCAACACTTGGTAATTGAGATATAGAGGTCGTCCAAAAATGTCAATTTTCAAAAAACGCTCTGTATGTCGGTAGTCGAAAAAGATAGACGATCGCGGTTTGGGCCACTGTTTATTTCTCGAAAATCGAGCTAGGTCAAATATATTGGTTTTCGTCTACCTGTCATAATTTTAGAGAAATCCTCAAATCCCATCTAATTTGGTCCACCCAGTACAGTTTATATTTAACTAGATTTAATGTGACAGATTCTACAATAATTTGTATTTGAAAGTGTTTTTTGGAAAAATATTTTTACCTAATACTATTAATAATTATATTAGCATGTTCAAAAGTATAGCTTCAATATAAATTAAGGAACTAGGTAATTTCTTTTCAGTATGAAAGTTTCGCTTGCGAATACCTAAATAATGTATAGATACTTAATATAACTACCAAGCACTATATTGTGAAAAATATTATGTCTATGAATAAGTGGTATGAATGTATAGGTAATATTAAACGTTAATCTGTAAACTGAATGAAAAATGTCCTTTTTTTCATATATAGATCAATAAATGTAATTCGTACTAGTCTAGGTGCCCGCGTACATAAATGCAATTTATACATATCCTCGTATAACTTCTTGTACGGCATAATTGCGCCTAGTCTATCGCTTTTTTCCTCTGCGAGAATTTTCGTAAACGCGGCGTTCCTCCTCGGCATGAAAAAGACGATTTCCACACGTCGGACTTGAAAAAATCAGCTGGTTATCAATAAATGTTTTAAAGTTATGTTATGTTATGTTTAAGGTGGTAGACACCCTTAACGTTTCAAAATTTTGTCGGACAGTTTGTAGAAATATATAGAATATATATATGTAGAATCCAGTTCTCAAATTGTACGACAAAATATATTTGCCGATTTTCCAGTCCGACGCGTGGAAATCGTCTTTTTCATGCCGAGGAGGAACGCCGCGCCGCGTTTACGAAAATTTTCGCAGAGGAAAAAAGTGATAGACTAGGCTCAATTATGTCGTACAAGAAGTTATACGAGGATATGTATAAATTGCATTTATGTACGCGGGCACCTAGACTATACGGCTCCCTGAAGATTTACAAAAAAAAAAATGTCAAAAGTATTAAAGTGCACATGTAACAGGGCGACTTTGATTTGATAAGCCCTTGTAAAGCTTATTTTGAATTACATTCCCTCCAAATCCAAACGCCAATAGGATTCGTTACACGCGTTGATCATGTGCATCTATTATTATAGTCTTTTTACGGCTAAGGTATAGTATGCCTGTAAAAAAAAATTAATTCACAAAATTAATATACAGGGTGGCCCACGAAGTTTTGGCCAGTCGATATCTCGAAAACTATTTAAAGTACAATTTTGAAATTTGGTGATTTTAAACAGTGCAATGGGGTGTCCATTTTTGGTATGAAAGGACTTTATTGCAACATTGCATTTCCGACCACGTGACATCAACTTCAAATTTTTAAATGGGACACCCTGTATATTACTCCATTTTTGTGAAGACCTTTCTAATACAAATTCAACGATACCATAATTGTCAGGTTTTTTCGGCACTACAGTAAAGATAAAGAGGTTTTTATGAACATTTCTTTATTTTTATTTAAAAATCGTAGATAGCTTAGAAACAAAAAAGTATCCTTCCAACAGAAGACATCGCACTTGTCAAGGGCTGTCAATCAGTATTAGTAGATTTCCTTTGTGTACAAGTAGTATCAAGACTATTATGCCTTTACATTTTACTTATGACCAGTATGTCAATATGCTGCTCATATACGGCGAGTGTCGAAAAAATAGTAGGCGTGCTCGAGACTTGTACAGAGAACGTTTTCCCAACCGAAGAACTCCAAGTAAAAATACTTTCGGTTATGTGGAACAGAAATTAAGACATGGTTCTTTTCCTAGTGGAAAACAGCAAATTCCACGCATAAAGCCTATTCAAACAGAGGATAACGTAATTAATATTCTGGCTTATCTTCAAGTAAATCCCCATATCTCAACTCGATGTCTTGAGCAAGAATGTGGAGTAAGTAGAACTACAATCCAGAGGGTATTAAAGAACCATAAATATCATCCTTTCAAAATACATTTAACGCAAGGTTTGACCCCTGCAGACCCTGAAAGAAGACTAAATTTTATTGCTGAAATGACAGTAAAACTCGCATATGACCCATTATTTTTAAATAAAATATTGTGGACTGATGAAAGTCGGTTTCACAACAACGGTACCGTTAATCGACACAATTGTCACTACCGGTCGCCTGAAAATCCAAAATGGATGTGAGAAACTAATTTCCAGACAATATGGTCTGGTGCGGTTTATTCAACGGCCGCTTGATTGGGCCGTATATGTATGAAGGAACTTTAACCAGCGTAAGGTATTTAGATATTCTCCAGAACATGCTTCCCGCTTTACTTGAAGATATTCCCATAAACGAGAGAGAGACGATGTGGTGGCAGCAGGATGGTGCACCTCCTCACTATGCCCGGCAAGTTACGACATATCTTGATACTACTTTCCATGAAAGATGGATTGGGCGAAATGGTACAATACATTGGCCGGCTCGTTCCCCAGATATGACACCTTTAGATTTCTTCCTCTGGGGATATTTAAAAGGTTTGGTTTATTTTACACAGCCTACAGATTTAGACGATTTGCAAAACAAAATCAGAGCAGCGTGCCAAACTCTTACACCAGAAATGATTAGAGCAGCATGCACTAGAAATCTTTTAACAAGATTTGAGCATTGCCTTACTGAAGATGGACATCAATTTGAGCAGAACTGTAGGGATTTTTCTACTTATTTTGTTTTTTAATTATACTGGTGTTCTTTAATAAAATTTTTAAAAAATCCGTCCATTCATTTTACAGCTCATATTGTCGCCGTTTCACACAAAAACGCTGACAAATATGGTATCGTTGAATTTGTATTAGAAAGGCCTTCACAAAAAAAGAGTAATATACAGGGTGTCCCATTTAAAAATTTGAAGTTGATGTCACGTGATCGGAAATGCGATGCTGCAACAAAGTCCTTTTATACCAAAAATGGACACCGCATTCCACTGTTTAAAATCACCAAATTTCAAAATTGTAGTTCAAATAGTTGTCGAAATATCGACTGGCCAAAACTTCGTGGGCCACCCTGTATAGAACGTCAAATAAATTAAATAAAGTAACTATAATTTCTTATCAGTATGGAAGTTTCTTCTGAATAATACCTAAAGAATAAATAATGTATGCTTTAGAGTATCGAGGGTCCGTGTTACGTTGAAAGTTCTAGATTATCTAGAAAGGGAGAATTTGTGAACACGCCTGAGATAATAATCATAGGATCCAGTGGGGCTCTGCGAAAATTTTGGAAAAAGACAGGAACGCAACTAAAAGAAAACTCAGGGAACAAGCTATTATTTTATTAAATGAGGATGGATATGTGTCATATTATTCTATATATTTCTATGCCAGCTAGTTGTCGATCCTCAGCGACGCAGTAAGTAAAAATAAAATAAACATAATTTATCCAACACTTTCATATAAAGTGTTAGTTAATTATTATAAATCTTTATTGATGAGATTTTGAAGGTATAAAGTCACTAGTAAGATAAAGTAGTAAGCTAAAGTATGTTTTAGATCACTAGTGAGGTAAAGTGATTTAGTCACTAAAGAATAATTTTAATATAAAAAAAAGTTCAAGCAATTTATTTATTGTCTTTATAATACGGAAAATTAACAAAACAAAGAATCTATGCACTAACTCTTATTTATTTATATTTTTGTAACATTTATTGTCATCATATTCGATTTTTCACAAAGAAAACTGCTCTCCTGTACACAATTTTTCTCTATACTAGTAACGACGTCTGTATCGCCTGACTCGTTGCGCTGCTCTCCCTGTATTTTTTTAGCAATAACAATCTTGTTTGAGACTAAATCTTCCAAATAACCCTCCGCCACGGTGGATGATTTCCACTCACCGTGGCGTTTAAGGGTGGTAATGTCACCCCCAGCATTGGCCAAAAGAGTTGCCGAGGAACGGCGCATGCTATGGCCAGTATACAGATCTGCATCTGGCAATTGCAAGTAATCAGCTACAATTCTTAGAATTTTTGATAGCTTATTTAATCCAACGCATTGGACAGTGCACTTTCCCCTTTGAAAGTTTGCTAAAAATCCTTTGTGAGACACATTTTACGATCTTATAGACACATATTTCCTAATCAAATCAAGTGGGTTTACCGGAAAATCCTTCATTTAAAACTGGGAAACTTCTTGAATTATTCGTCTTTGTATCTGGTATGGATATACAGGGTGTTTCATCTAAAAGTCCCCGGATCATTATCTCGTAAAATAATAAAAATATTGAAAATTTGTAAATCGCGGATGATTGACACCAAAAGAGGTCTTAAATAACTGAAGTTAGAATTGTTCCTTCGCAGTGCACAGAGATGGCGCTGCGGTGAGAAACTATTTTTCGATGGCTGGAACCTTGAAACACGATTCATACGATTAATGAATAAATTGTGAATAATTTTGATCATGTAAAAAATTTTGTAAATACCAGCCGTTTTGGAGTTACAAGAATTTTTTTCTCCATTTTCTTGTCTCTGTAAATTTTGAAAACTCCTGTAACTTTTCTATTTATCATTTTAGAATACCAATTATTTAGTACTTTAAGCTTATTAAATTCCATACTTCATATATTAATACATATTTTAAAAAAATTTATAATTTTCAGAATTTTTCAAATGCAACTAATTTTTAAAATTTGAAATTAGTAAAAATTTTCAAAATATGTAATAATATAAGGAGTATTGCATTTAATAAGATAAAAACTGTAAATAACCGATGTTCTAAAATTATTAACTAAAAAGTTACATGAGTTTTAAAAATTTACATAAACAAAAAAATGAAGAAGAAGAATCATGTAGCTCCAAAATGGCCGGTTTTTAAAAATTTTTCTATATAATCAAAATTATTCACAAATATTTCATTAATTGTATGAATCATGTTTCAAGATTCCAGCCATCGAAAAATAATTTTTCACCGCAGCGCCATCTCTGTGCACTGCGAAGGAACAATTCTAACTGCAGTTATTTAGGACCTCTTTTGGTGTCAATTATTCGCGATTTACAAATTTCAAATATCTTTATTATTTTACGAGATAATGACTCGGAGACCCTGTATATAGATATTGTTCTTTATCTTTTTTATCTTCGATGCTTAATTAGGTAAGTTCACCGCAACGGCAGGCACCGCAAACTCCCAATAGACCATTTTAGGTCACGTGGTTTTGACAAGTCGCTTGAGGGACAACCAAACGCAGTTTGCGTGGTTTTATATATTTTTTTCTAGTTTTTATTGAGAAACTGTGTACGTTTTTGTAATAATTTCATGTAGGGAATATTATTCCACCCTTATGGATGATGTAAAGTGTCGCTATGATGAGAAAATCAAAATAATAGACAATATTGACCTATACACCCTTGGAGCGGAGACTGGAGACCTTTCTGCAGATTTGTCTATTTTACCTTGTGTATCCGTAATTAATATGGTAAATTACTTAGTGTTGACTCACAGCTTCTACCCAGATCAGCAGTTAAAGGCATACAAATCTATACAAGCATATAAATATTATGAGGCTGGATTTGTGCAAGAAGTTTGTGCAAGAAAGCTAAACTCAAATGTATTCATTGTTATGGGCAAGGCAAGTTTACATTTAAATAACTAAGTGCTAGATTTCAGTGATAAGCATGTTATATTTTGCGTATGTAGTATTCAATAGACTCTGCCAGAAAGTGATTTCTTTACCTTTCTCCTAAGCTTTTTTTACATTCAAAATAAACCTTATCTCACAATCGCACCTCATCGCACAAAAGGATGGCGTTTTATTTTTATTTCACGTTTAAAACTGAGATTACTTCTTTGTTTACAATGGAATAAAAAGTTTGGTTGTCCCTCAGGCAATATGGCCGACTTATCGTGACGTCATCCTAAAATGGTCTATATCAATGCAACCTAAAAAACCCAAACAATTAAATACATAAAAGCGAGAACATCATAATAAACACCTAACTTTGACATAAGATGCTTATCGCCAGGAGAGTCCATCAAATATTGTTCGATATGTACTCTTTCCAAAATGTTGGCCTTTTTGGGATTGAAATTTCTTGATCGGCTTTTTAAGTGTGCCCCAAGTTTTCCATATCTTGGTATATCAAAGTTCCTGTATACTTTTAAAGTCGCCTTTATCATAGAATATTTAGTCCACATCGAAGAAGGTGCATTTTTTTACTCAAATGTAGAAATTAAGCGAGAAGCACTTCTTCGTTTACAGCACTAACTCCTCTTTTTTCCTTCAATTTTAAAATTGTAGATATTCTTTAAGATGGACTTTTCTGGAATTAAATTGGCTGTAGCTTCAGCTTCTTTGGCTTCTTGCAAAATATCAGTCGGAATTTCCATATTATATCTTTCACAATTTTCCATTTTGATGCTAATTACACAATGTTTATTAAATAAACCCCTGGTTACAAACAAAATAGTTAACAACCACAGCTTTCTCGGCACACCCATTCAGAATCTACTTAGCAATAAGCTACTTGTATTTTATATTTTTAGAGAAACATTGTTGATTTTGACATTGAAAACTGACAAAAAATCGATGACATGACATTTTAATAATTTTATTGTTTGTCACTGAAATTTATTTACATGAAAGTGTTGGATAAAATGTTGTATTAGACATGTGAGTTATTACATATAAGTCACTTAAGAAAATTAGCTAAACTTATATAACATAACATAACTCACTAGCCTAGTAAATAACTATTAATATCACGTGACTATGAAAACACACAAACAACAGACTGTCATATCTGACGTGCTTAGAAGTCAAAGTTTTGATAACGGAAACAGAACGAATTTTTCCGAAACGTAAACAGTCTTCAATTTAAATTTTTAATAATAGGGTCATCATTTAACATTTTTGTTTCAGTTTGTATATTTTCAGGCGTGAGACATTTTGTAATAATCAGAAGTATAGAAAACTAGCTTCTGTGATCCATTTGGCGCACAGGTATTTTTCATATACATTATCATAATCATAATTTTGTCGGCAAAATTTAGTGATTATTAAGAGAGTTTGTTGCGATTGACATTGACAGATAAAAATAACGAGCCGTCGGGCGAGTTACTTTTGTCAATGTCAAGAGCAAAATTGCCAAAGCAACAAACTCGAGTAGAATAATCATCAAATTTTGCCAGACGAAATTATATCACGAATGATATTCGTCATGACTATTTCATGAATAAAAATTTAGGCAAAGAAAAACAAATTTATTAGATATAGGATGTAAATTTTGTCATATCAAACAAACTAATTAGCATTATTATTGACGATCTGGAAAGAGCAATTATGATAATGAACATTTCGTCCCTAATTTCTTATATGAAGTCCCTGTAATTCTCTGCATTATCTTTGTTTCGACGAGCCATTACTGTTCCCCTTGCTGTTCCCTCTCAAATTTTGAACCAAACTACCATGATGATCTACGTCAGGCTGAAGATGGGATTTCAAATACTGAGCACTTGCGTATCCTGTTAGCTTAATTAATTGCAGAAGATCGATGAGAATGATCTTCATCTTCATACCAACTAACCCAATCTTAAGTGCTGATTCCTTCGTCCATTTTGAGAGGGCGTTTAAGCCTACAGGTGAATTTTTAAACCAAGAAATTTTCTCCCGGGCAAAATTTAGTCAAAAATAGCCTGTCGCTTGTTATCTTTAAACTTCGTTTTTCTAAAAGTTTTTTAAGTAATCTTACAGGACAGAGACTCTCATTTTCTCGATTTCTTATAAGCTATTTACTGGAAGCTAGAGCTTTAGACCCACCTTGCGCAGTCTTAGAAAGAACAGGCCTTCATTATCTATTTCATCTTGAAAAAAGTGTACTTTGCAATTTTCAGTTTCGTTCCCTCTCCAAGCAAGCTCGAACGAACAAACATTAAAGAATTTTCTTTGTAACCCCACTGAAATTTCTTCATTCCAGCTGCTTGCCATGACTCGAATCTCATGTAACGTAAGAGCTTTAGCACTCACTTTTTTATTTATTATTTTTTTTAATGCCTTATTTACATTAACGTCCTAGCGAAGTTTAGCTAATGCTACCCTACCACTTAACCAGGAATTGTTGTTGAATGTAAATCATGATGCCGCTGTTTACAAAATTCGCTGAATTACTGCAACACTGACGCTTTAGTTTTCACAGTATTTGCACCAACAACGTTGGAAATAGACTTTTCAATGTTCTCAATGGATAAATCACCAAATCTTGAACATTTGGGGCCGTTATTCTCACCCATTTTTTACAACTGACGTAAACTGACGTTTGCAAAAATTATTGTAATAACGCCGACTTCTTGAATCGGTTACTATGTTTTCAAAAAAACAAATGAAAATTTTCCGCTGAAAAACTTCCGCTTAATAGGCGTCTGAAAATAAGGAGTACGCCACCTGGTGGTCTATAGTCAAACTAATTATGGGCTTTTCTGTCATTGTCTCTTTAGTGTACGATGATATCAAAAATAAGTAAATGATAAACTGAGATGCTAAGTTATTAAAAATATGATAGCATTTAAAGGGGCTACAATTTGCTGGAGCCAACCTAGTCGGTATCCTTTGTAGATTGCAGGGACAACTCGTGAAAGTTGAGTTGGCACGACAATGTTCAAAGCATACCCTCTTTGATGTAGACTCCTCTAACCAGGCATTGAGAGGGAAAAAGCTGGTGGAAATAACCGTGGCCCGGGTAGCAATAAAAATGTCCTAGACAATCACACATTGTAAGTGAAATTTTTGAAATAAGTAAATATATGTAATTCCAATATATTTAAAAGTATACTATTGCACCACGCACTATTATGTTTTAACCCCTGAATATTTCTATTTCATATTTTACAAAATACTGTTTCATTTATTTTACTCAAAGAATTAATAAATGTCTTTTCAGTTATATTCAATGTACCACTTGTTTGTAAACATAGAGCATACACATTTATTTATTAAGTTTTGTGTTGAATATGGGTTGTACCACACAAAATAATATGTCCTGCTTTTAAATCATATTCCCTTTCATACACACACTTAGAATTTTTACATTTTTAGGGCTTTACAAATGTTCCATATATTGCAATATGCTTAACCTAAATGTCACTCATGTTTCCTGAAAAAAAAGTGATTTAAACTACAACTGTACATAAATTTAAAGAAATATTTAAGTTTATTAATATTTAACTTGCTAGACACCGTTTATATGTCGAAAAAACTGTACTTTTCAAGGGAAAAACTAGATAACCTAAAAAAAATATGAATTTTGCTGAATAATGCCATTAACGTCTTGCGAATCACTTACAACAAAATGTTGCAAACCTTTAGATCATATATTATTAATGTTATTAATTTTAACGCCAAAAATAACAATAAACAGAAAAAAATCAATATAAGTATTCTCCACATAAACAAACAAAAAGCCTATAATTAGTTCACGAGTTCTCCACTTCGGCGCTGGCATCTTAAATTCAGACGCCTATAGGGTGTTTTCCATATATAACAATTCACTTCAAATGATGCATTAATATGAAGTAATACATAAATATGAAAGCCTAAACGCATTCATATTAATTATATCATCAGATTAAAATAAATATTTAATAAACAAATCGACTTAAAATTCAAATATTTGAATAATTTCGAGAACGTCACCTTATTGGGTAATGATACTGGTGACGTCGCTTCATATATCTGTCAGAAGACAAAATAGCTTTGTTCGTTTACTGTTCAAATATTCTCCACCATCTGCACCAGTGCAAATCTGTCTCTCTTCAACTTATGTAGAGTCACAATCTATCTCCTTCTAATATTTGCACTAGTGCAGCTAATGTAGAGTCCGAACGGACCTATTATTGTTTACATGTTTACCATATTTGGCTTGGATATTTGAAACCTGTTCCTAGTGTTTCTCACAAATTAAAGAAATTGAACAATGATGGTTACTGACAATTTTGTGAAAGCTTCTACAAACAATTTACCTAGTTTAAATATTTTTATGTATTAAAAATGATGATCGATTTCATTCAACCGAGTTGAAGGGCGTAAACAGCAGCGTAAGTATTTAAAATAAAATGAATTAGTTGTTTGCAACTTGAGCCTAATAGAGTTATTAAATTTATGATTTAGTTTTTGTATTATTACACATTACTATGTTATATTTAATTTGGTTTATTTACGATTATTTATATTAACAACATAACCTTAAAAGAAAGTAGAATTAATTGTCTGTGCTAGAGTTATAATTAAATGTTTATTTGCAGCTCATCTCGAGAACAACATGAATAGTGCTTTTGGGTATGTGGAGTTGAAACCAGAAGACTCATTATGACTGTAAAAGGAAGAATTTGTCCAGAGCACTGTTAGACAAGAATTATTAAATATTAGGATACAAAATCTTCTCGGTGTACAAATAATGAAATATAATTCAGATGTATGGTTCAAGACAAATTTGTCAGTTTATAAACTTTTGTTGAAATTTGTTTCTGATAGTAGTAAAAAGTGCAGTGATTTTTATAATTTGTTAAAAATAAAATGTCAGAGAAATTGTGTGAGGAAACTGAGAAGTTAATCGTTCGCTAGCTGTCGAGTCTATAGTTGATGCATACAAAATAAGAGATAATAAATATATGGAAAGGGGCCGCAATTTAGAGAAGGTGGTGGCCGTTGTGAAGGAAAAATTGAAACTTAAAAAGTGAAAGATTGTGGACTTTTCTTGTCGCCATTATATCCCGTTTTTGCAGCTTTACCTGACGGTACCTATTATTTCAGAGTATGTGGAGAACTATATAAAAAATGATCAAATTACAGACTTTAAAGCGCAAGTATATTTACAAATGTTATGTGCAAATCAACAAAAAGGACTTTTGTGTTGCGAAATAAAATTTTGAAAAAACCAAAATTGTGAACATTTTAAACATGGATTACGATAACTATAAATAACTGTTGTTGACAATTAAAATTATATATATTGAAAATATGTCTATCTGAATAATAAAAACCAACATTTGTATTTTTAGTATATTGATTTTTTTCTTTATAGGGGAAAACTACAGTTTCATATTTACTACACAAACTACTTTATTTAATGGTGGAAGGTTGTAAATTAATAACAGCACATGCAATAACAATAACACTGTCTGTGTGGGCAATCAAATTATGATCTATTACAGAGTGAGATTCTAAATATTTAAGAGATCGTTTTGGTGCAGACGCTGCTCCTTTTCTGTCTGGTTGGCAGTTAAATATGTGTGGAACTACATCTTCCTTCAGAATCATTTTTCCTCCCAAAATTTTGTATCGGATGTAATTTTCCATGACTTCCTCAAGCTGAAAATAATAAACAAGTATTTTTATATATTTGTGAAGTCGAATATCACTAGCCATGACATGCATCGCTTGATATTTTGGTCATTTTAATTAATAATCATAACCTAGCAAAATTTCATTACAAATGTTCAATAATACTTGAAGCTATAATATATTACTTTCAATTCAAAATAAATCTCATACAAGCATAATTTTACGGTAAGTATATATGATCTATTTTAATATTGAAGGTAATAATCCATCCATCTAGCTATCATCGGTTAACTTTTACCATGATGAGAAAAGATAAATTAGGTATACTTACATTAAAATAATCTTCACAACAATAATATGTCGATTTCGATTTGGGAAAATCGCGCCTCGCTTTTTTAAACCATTTCACTTTCCGTGAATAATTCGCTATAGGAACACATGGGAACTTTTTATTTTGAGCATTTACTAAAGTATTTCTGCACCTTGGCACAAAACATCACTTATTTGGTGCACTACTCATGTTTTTGACACAATTTACAATAACAACAAAAGTCATTAAGTAAGGTTAGATTTTATAATCATTGACATATATAGGCAGTGACGTCACAGATGACCAGTAATACTAGATTTGTCTTTTTTGGCGGGAAATATTTAACTTGAATTTATATTTCTTTTAAAATTGTTAAAAAAAATTTTTTTGCCGAAAAATTGTTTCAGCTGTAATATTTACCATAAGTATTTTGTATTTTTCGACTTAAAAAAAAAAGTGAAAACACCCTATTCTGGCTTTTTGTTGGTTGAGAAACCCTGGAAAAATTTAAATTTAAATAAAATTTTAAATGTTAAATTTTGTCGATGCGAAACTGTTTCTTGATTAAAATGATTGATTTTGATTGGACGAAATTTATAGGAATGAAATAGTCATTCAAATTTTTAAATATTTATACAGGTGGCAAAATACCCAATAAACAGTAAGAAGTCATGAATATGCCACAAATAATTAACTATAGGCAATATCTAGTGTATATAAAATTGACGCGCTTCAAGGCTCTCGATATTCCGTTTTTATGGTTAAAAACAATTTTTACCATAACACTCCAAAAATGTGACTTATCTGAGAAATACAGATCACCCTGTACATTGAAATGTCGAATAATTTGTGTTAAAATATTGGTCACTATTCATTTTAATAAATAGCTGTCAATTAAATTTTGTGGTAGCGGCTAATTCAGCTGGTCCTGCCAATAATTCTCTACTTAAAATGTTTTTAATAAGTGTGTCAAATCTTGATACTTATGTCGCGTTAATTTAGTGTTTTCAAATAATTTGGAATGCAGCCAAAGCTAATCTTCAAAATTTATTTGTAAAATACACCCTTCCACTGGAACTACAGACGCCATTTATTACGTAAATTTTCAATAGCTGTCTTGGAGAATGCTGCCGTCGTATTATAATATAAATTATTAAGCAACAATACAGATTGTCCTCTGATAATTTAATAACTACAACCTCATTGTAACGTCTTCATTCCAGAGTTTTTACTCCACAAAGGAAATATACCGTACTTCATAGACTGCATTTTTACTACCAGTAGATTAATGTTTTTTCAATCCAGTATTTTGTTAATTCATGGGAACTTCCAAATCCTAAAATGAATACTAATAAAGTAATAACAATAGGTTAAATATTCTAATAAAAATTCAACTTAGTCTTGCTATTAGTCTGGAAAAAAGACACAAAAACAATTTTTTATTTTGGCACCATTACTATTAATCTAATATTTTTAATCTACTTAATTATATCTTAGTATTACCCGTGTTTCGTTGGTTACCGATCACTCACAATATAGTTACAATATAGGTAATATAATATAAATAAATAAACCGATTCTAGCCCAAATCGCATATAGGGAAAAAATGTCTAATATGTTTTATCCCAATTGTAAAAAAATTACATTGTACTTCAAATTGGTCCTAAAAATCTGACAGGAGTAATTTGTATAAACAAATAATATATTTTTGGAGTAATCTTCTACAATGTATGCATTTTATTTGAAATTTTTGCAGTCTTCATTTATAACACTGAGGCATACACACTTATTCTTTAAAGTTTAAAGCTTCGCGCTGTTCAGTGAAATAAACAGAGTGCAAAGATACATATCTAAAGTGCGTTGATGAACTTTGGTAAAGTGACTGTTTCGAAAAAATTCTATGAAAATGCCACTGTACATAATATAAATATGTGTTATATCAAGAACTTGCTACCCAGTGCTGAAATTGACAGAAGGAAACGAAACATATCAAGACATCAGTCCAAATAAGGCAGAATGGAAAACATGAGCATTAGATAAGTTTTTAATTTCTTTTAATTGCGTTACTTAAAAACGCGTATTTTGTAATATTATGATTTGCTTGTAATATTTCTTGCTTTATAATATTAAATTGTTAATTTCCAACAGAATATGTGCCTAACAAATTTCTTAGGTAAATAAACTCCGGCGTGTTTATGGTACATTAGGAATGATTTGTCAGATCGCAAAGGTGTCATGCCATAATCACATCATAAATTAGTAGGTAATAAAGTCTTTAACTGGACCTTTCACTAATGAAAAAACCGCTGCCCAAGGAATCATTACTTCCACAATCCACATCCAGATTTTCTATCTAAGTCACTCACAACGAAAAAGTTTTGTATGTGGAAATAATTGTTTATGGAACTTTAATAATATAATTTGAAATCCTCTACGCCAAAAACCCATAAAACGATACCCCACATCGGTAGTGGGGTGGGAGTGGTGACGGGGGTGGATGAAGTGAAGTGTGGTGGATGAAGTAAAGAAATATTTTGAAGTTTCTGGTTCTTGTACACATACTAAATCACATTTTTTCTTTCATCCCCTTTAATAATGGGATGGGGGTGGCTAATGCCAAAAATTTTTTGAGACCTTAGCTTCTCTTGTATATACTAAATACCAATTTTATGGACTCTTACCTGCTTGATTTACCTATTTACCCCAAATTTACCCCAATTTACGCCATAACCCTTCTACGGAACAAGATAAAGTACATATGTGTACCAAATTTCAAGTCAATATCTCAAACAGTTCCAGAGTAAACGTGCGCACAAAAAAAGTTACAGACAGACAGACCGACAGACAGACAGACAGACCGACAGACAGACCGACAGACAGAAATTTTTTTTTCGCTTAAACTTAAAATCTCGACGTTTCATGACATTCTAAGCCTATTTGAACAATAAAAATTCTTCCACGTCCTCTGGACGTGGAAGTAAAAAACCGCTGCCCAAGGAATCACTACTTCCACATCCAGATTTTCTATCCAAGTCGCTCACAACGAAAAAATTTTGTATGTGGAAATCATTGTTTATGGAACTTTAATAATATAATATTTGAAATCCTCTACCCCAAAACCCATAAAACGATACCCCACATCGGTAGTGGGGTGGGGGTGGTAGTGGGGTGGATAAAATAAACAAATATTTTGAGGTTTCTGGTTCTTGTACACACACTAAATCACAATTTTTTTTCATTCCCTTTAATAATGGGGTGGGGGTGGTAATGGGGGTGGCTAATGTCAAAATTTTTTTTTGAGACCGTAGCTTCTCTTATATATACTAAATACCAGTTTTATGAACCTGCTTGATTTACCTATTTACCCCAATTTACCACCCAACCCTTCGACGGAACAAGATGAAAATACAATCTTGTTCTAGATGTCGTTAAAGAACATATGTGTACCAAATTTCAAGTCAATATCTCCAACGGTTCCACAGTAAACGTGCGCACAAAAAAAAGTTACAGGCGGACAGACAGACAGACAAAATTTTTTTTTCGTTCAAACTTAAAATCTTGACGTTTCATAACATTCTAAGCCTATTTGAACAATAGAAATTCTTAAAAAATTTTTGTCGTTACTATGCATTCACTGGATGTGGAAGTAATAAACTATGCGCCACTATTACCGTCAACAATCAATGATTGAACCTAATTTAAGTCCAAATAAAATCAGATGTTAAAAAGGAGTATCACCAGCTCATCAAGAAAGAAAACAAAAAAGAAATATAAGCAGTTAAGAAAAGATGATTGCCATAGAAAAACAACAATGGACACGGAACTTAAATGAAAGGCAAAGAAAAATTGACAGTAAAAAAGGGAAGTGGAGAGAAGCCATGATGAGGAAAATGCAGAAAATTTTTCGACAACATGTAGAAATCCTCTCAGTAGGACACCAATCAAATCAAATCTTCAGAAGAAACAAAAATGCGGGCACGAGAAGATACATGTCACTGCAACATTAGACCAAGAAAGTGAAAGAGAGAAAATCCGCAATAGATAGTGTATCTGGAGCCCATAAAATAAACGAGTAAACCAAAGGAACATCAAAAAGCGCCAACATTAGCAGAAGGGAAAACAATAACCAAGTGTGACGGGAACGTACGAAATGAAGGATTGGGGATATGTTCAAAGAAGGAATTCAATACATCTACTAAAAAGAGCGCTAATAGAAAACAGCAACAAATTAAAAGTAGATAGATCATGCTACTCATCAGAGCTGTGTACTTCAGTACAAAAATGTACTGCAAATATGTACTGCAGTAGTTTAGGTACTTTAAGTACTTTACTTTAAGCACTTTTAATATTTCTGTACTGGTATTGTAAATTTGCAGTACATGTTTGCAATGTACTTGTACTGGGTACTTGTTTTCCAAAAATGTTTACGAAGTATTACTTGTTACTTAAAAAAGTACTGTAAAATCATAATCTACTTCAAGTACTTTACGTAAGTACTCCCAGTATTAGAAAGTACTCCCAGTATTACAAAACACTCTCAGTATTAATAAAAACTGTAAAACTATAACTACTCCAAGTACTTAAGAAAAAATGAGCCAGTATTTTATTTTAATAAATCAAGTAATTTTCATCAGCTCTTAGACTATTATATATTATGCCTTAAGTTGCCTTAAGTTTTATATTATATATTTTTTACTTATTTCTTTTGTTGTAAATATATTATAAATAAAATGAGTACTAAAAATATATCTTTTGTGACCTTACTGTAATTTTCATACATTATGTCGTATAATTCATACGATATTATAGTAATGCCATTATTACTGTTATTACCAATCAATAATAATAAAAATGGACTTCAAACATGAATTTTTTTAATGAAAATTATACTTCCAAAAACTTCACCGTTATTATTGATATTCATATGTTGCTGTTGTAGTCTAAGAGCTGGGCACGAAATTTCAATATGACTCGGGTTATGAAAAGTTTCCGTATCAATACGTCGTACACTAAGGGAGGACCCTGATTTGCTGACAGCTCGAATGGGGAGGGGCGCCGCCATATTGAAAAAATGACGCACAAACACAGTATCTTTGAAATATCTCGCTTCAGGTGTCTCATATGACAAAAAATATTCTTATAAAAATAAAAGAACATTCGATTTTCTACAAAATATGTCCTATAGATTTTTTCGTTAAACTGAATAGTTTCGGTGCAGCAGCCGAAATTATGATTTTTTGTAATTTCTCTGTTTAGTGCGACTTTTATGAAGAAGTCTTTTTGTGTTGAGACAAAATTTGTTTTCATACCTGAAAATCTTCAAATATAGTTGATTTTACTTGTCTGCTACGCGCAGCTCAATGTTCAATACTCGTTTCCACGCCACCTTGAGGTAGAGTATATGGCGCGTTTTCTTTTACATGGTTGTCCCCTATACTCCAAATCCTCGACTAGCCTGCTTCTTGAGGCGTTTTAGGTGCTCGATGTCGAAGGTCCAGGTTCGTTATAGTCTTCAACAATACGATGAGGAAGTCGACTCTCCAGTCGAAACATTTCTCGCAAGTATGGAGAACAATCAATACATAGAATCAGTGAACAACGCAACGGAAGCAATTTCCGAAGAGACTACAACGAACCTCTACATCAGGCACCTGAAACGCCTCAAGAAACAGGTTAGTCGTGGATTTGGCCTATAAGGGACAACCATATAATAATCGAAAACGCGCCATATACTTTACCTCAAGGTGGCGGGGAAACGAGTAATGAACATTGAGCTATGCGTAGCAGACAAGTAAAATCAACTATATTTGAAGATTTTCAGGTATGAAAACAAATTTTGTCTCAACATAAAAATACTCCTTCATAAAAGTCACACTAAATTGAGAAATTACAAAAAATCATAATTTCGGCTGCTGCACCGAAACTATTCAGTTTAACGAAAAAATCTATAGAACATATTTTGTAGAAAATTTAATGCTCTTTTATTTTCATAAGAGCATTTTTTGCAGTATGAGGCACCCGAAGCGAGATATTTCAAAGAGACTGTTTTTGTTCGCCATTTTTTCAATATGGCAAGGCCCCTCTCCGCTCGACCTGTCAGCAAATTCCCAAATCAGGGTCATCCCTTAGTGTACAACTTATTGTTATGGAAACTTTTCACAACCCGAGTCATATCGAAATTTCGTGCCCAGCTCCGTCTATTGTATTACTGACTATTGTTGGCAATCCTAAAATTCTAAAAATGATTTTAATAATATTTATCTGATATTAGTACTGTTTTTAAAAAAGTACTTACAAATATATACTGCAAGTAATTCAAAATACTGGAAGTCGTTAAGGTTACTGTTTTTAAAAGTACTTGCAGTACTTGAAAGTAATGCAAGTATTTATAAAATACTCTAAGTATTCAAAATACTGAAAATACTTGAAGAGTACTTTACTTATTACTGCTACTGCAAATGTTTAATTTTAAGTACATTACTGAATATTTCAAGTATTTCTGAAAAGTACTGGTACTTAATACTGCAAGTAAAACAAAAATTGTTTGATACTGCTTACTGGTTACTGCCAGTACTTTCATTGAGTACTGGTCACAGCTCTGCTACTCATAGATAACAGCAATTGATAATACAGTAACTAGAGGTTTTAACTTCGGAATAATGTCATATTGAACGGATTTCGTTCATTTTTGGCAGTATAATAGTAAATTCTTCACAGAAAAATTTCTATATTGTGCGAGGGGTTGTTAATTTATAGGGGGTGTCACTTAAAAAATATATATATTTATTGGAGCTGAAACAGAATCGAATTTTAAGAAGAAAAGGTTCTATGCAATTTTTCATATAAATTGATAGTTTTTAAGTTATAACGACTTCAAAATTGCGATTTTAGCTAAAAAAAAAAAAAAAAAAGGTGTTTCCAAACGGCTTTCGTCAAGTATCTCGAAAAGTATTACTTTATCGAAAAAATGTTGCAGACCAATTACAGAAAGTGCAAATTGAGAATTAATTATATTTTTCGTTTATTGATGTAGGATTAATAATTTCGGAGATATTTAAGTTTACATTCGGTATCCAAGTGTTTCGAAACTACTTTTAAAGTTTAAAATGCAAGTGCTTTAAATGAGCAAAAAAATTTGAGCATCTAGGTAATGCTACATCTTAACGAAAAACTGTATTTGAGATAATTTTTTTAAATTACTGGCAAATTAGAGTAACAAAATGGCGACTTTTTTACATAAAAGAATATAAATACGCACATTCTTCCGTCATAACTTCTTTATTTCTTATGCTACAGGAACGAGTAAAAAATAATTTGAAAGCGCAATTAATTGTCTTTAATTTAATTTCTTAGCATGCGTGACATAGGTGTTACAATTTCTGAGATATTTAACATTTAAACTGCATTTTTCGTCTTATAAACGTTCGGACGCCATTTGTAAACTTTCATATCTCCGAAACTATTAAATCTATGTAAATAAATAAACAAGCGAAATTCATTATCAGTTTATGAGCTTTATTTTTGGTCTCTACCCATTTCTCAATAAATCTAATATTTATTGAGATATTTGGAAAAAGAAAAAAAAAATACGTTTTATCGAAAATGCCTTTATAGTTTAAACGCTATTTTTTTCTAAAGCACGTGCTGTATACAAACCAAAAAATTTGAGCATCTACGACATGCTATATATTAATGAGAAACAGTTTGAAATTCCCTTTTTTTAATTACTGGCTAATTACAGTAACAAAATGGCGACGTTGGTATTAAAAAAATATGTAGACGCACGTTGACTCGGTCATAACTTTTTTGTTTTCTATGCTATAGAAACAAATAAAAAAACAGTTGAAACCGTAATTAATAACCTATTATTCTACCTATTAGCATCCTTGACGTAGGTGTCACACTTTCTGAGATATTTAACTCTCATCCTAAATAATTATCTTATGAACACTTGGATGCCAAATGTAAACTTAAATATCTCCGATATTATTAATCCTACATCAATAAACAAAAAATATAATTAATTCCCAGTTTGTACTTTCTGTAATTGATCTGTAACATTTTTTCGATAAAGTAATACTTTTCGAGATACTTGACGTAAGCCGTTTGGAAATACCTTTTTTTAAAGCTAAAATCGCAATTTTGAACTTAAAAACTATCAATTTATGTGAAAAATTGCATAGAACCTGTTCTTCTTAAAATTTGATTCTACTTTGATTCCAATAAATATATACATTTTTTAAGTGTCACCCTCTGAGAGGGGGTGGCATCCACCCCCTATAAATTAGCAAGCCCCCGCACAATAAACTTTTCTGTGAAGCATTTACTATTATACTGCCAAAAATCAACGAAATCCGTTCATTATGACATTATTCCGAAGTTTTGCATATTTTTTACTTCTAGCTACTGTAGGTACTATGAGAGGATAAACAAATTAGGAAAGGACCAAGAAGAAATTGCAAGAATATGCATGCTGCCGAAATCAGAAATGGAGAAAATAGAATATTCTGAAGAAGAGAAACTCTAGAAGCGAATACACAAAAAAAGGAGTATAATAACTCCATATCACGACACAATGCGGTAACTCATCTCAGCAACAACTACACTTCTCATTCTATATTCTTGTACCGTGTGTCATATAAGTCTCACTGGCAGTGACAGTAATGCTTTCCCTACGCTGATAAATCAAATCAAAGATTATTTGAAACTTTTGTACAATCTTAGACATCACATAAATTGAATTTTTTGCAAACTTGGATTAAGATTTCAGTATTCTTACTTCACTTCTGTAACAAATGTCTGGACAAGTTAAGTTATTTTCTACAATTTGTATAAAATTTTGTAACAGATTCTGAATGTGAAATCCACAAATTAGGAAGTTTCCTATTTTAGAAATATCATGTACATTCAACCTCATTTAGTTAACTAGCGAAACAAAAAAAAAAATAATCTCGATATCTTAAAAACTCACGAACTTATTTAATTTCTTACTTGAATACTTCGCGCTCGACTGAAGTCCACCAGAGATCCATCCGTGACGTCACAGTACACAACTCGCATGTTCATTTAGTGAGGTTAAAATTTCTCGTCCGGTAAGAATAACACAGAATGAACTAAACTAAAAATGTCCGCGCCCGCTAGCTGTTGATGGAATTATGTACTGTGACGTAATCCAGCCTCAGACCAGATGAGCGCGGCATTTTAAACTTTGAAGGATGATAATTTTTTTATTTATAGAGATAATTAAAAAAAAAATTACAGATATTTTTTTTAGATTTTTACGACTATTTATTACGAGAAAATGAGAAAAATGGAAACTTCCTAATTGTATATGTTCAATGTTCATTGTCAATTTAGTAAATAATTTTGCACATATGTATACTTAATTCAAAGATATTCTGAAATACCTATATTAACTAGAGCTAGTTTTCCACAATTTATTAATTTAGAAATTGAACAGTTTTTTCTGCCTATAGTACAATTTATTTTACACAGCGTTTATACTCCTGTTAAAGCTGTTATCTTGTTATTTATAATTCATAAAATATAATTAACATTTTAACATTTTTATCGTAAATACATGTACTGATCCTTCTTTTATAGCTCTGGCGCTCTGGAATATATCAAATAATCACAGGAAATGCTTTTTTTTATATTAAATTAGTAAGGCCTTGCATAGACCAAGTATGGTCAAACATTCACGGACTGGTTTCGAGCTTCTTGGCTCTTAGTCACGTGAAATAGAGTGACCAAAGTCGCCGATATGGTTTCCGTTTAGCTTCCCAGGCTAGTCCTAAGGCCGACAACTTGAAAATAAAGTCGATATCCTTCTTCAATTATTCATTTCAAATATTTTTGAAAGCCACAATTATGATGATAGATGCTTACTCAGGCACACACAAAAAAAGTTTTGGGTTACCCAACAAACTACTATACCTATACATATTTTGGGTCGCTAAAACCGAATCCGAGGTCAGAATTTAGCTATCACGTCATGATTTTAATATGGCCATCAAAAACAGGTGAAAAGCAGCCAAAACTGAGGTTAAAAATAAATTAAAAGCCTGAACGAGCTAACCACTTTCCTTATATGTATTATGAGGTGCTGAAACCGAATCCTAGGTCAGCATTGACAAATCACGTCAGGATTTTTACATAACCTCAAAAAAATAAATTACATTACGATCTTCTATGGTAGCTCTTACTTTCGAAAATCCTGTGTGATGGCATTCTTTTTCTCTTCTTTGTATTTTCTGGTATATCCCGTTTCAACATTAAATAGTAGTCTGCCATCATATTTTCCTCTCATTTTCCTTGATATCATTGCTCCATCTCGCTAATATCTTGGTGAAACCGTTCCCCTTGCTCTTCACTATAATCTCATAGATTTCTGGAAAAACATTTATATGGGAGTGCAAGACGTGCAATTTTAGGTTCATTAAGCAACCCAGATTCTCTAAATTATTAAGAAGCTCGGCCACTATGTTTCTATAGTCTGGTTTCTTCGAGTTTCAGGATAAGTTGTAGAATGTAACACTGCAGACCATAGTATACTTCAGACTATATTTCGGGCCAGTATGGACCGTCCTTCTAGGAGAGATAAGTGCGCCGCTACTGCGCGTTAAAAGAACAAGGATAGGTCTCGCCTAAATGCGTAATATGAGGGAACCTTATACTCTTGATGGGCCAATACTGATCTCGGATTCGGTTTCAGCGCCCCGAAATACGTTATAGTTACTAGCTCCTTTAGACTTTTAATTAATTTTTGATCTGAGTTTTAGCTGGTTTTTACCAGTTTTTGGAAGTTATATCAAAATCCTGGCGTAATGAGTCAATGCTGGCCTCGAATTCGGTTTCTGCGCCCCAAAACACGTATAGGTATAGTAGTCAGTTGGCTAGTTCAATACTTTTTTTTGTGTGTGTGCGCCTGTGTAATGTATATGCAAACTTTTAAAATAATGGCACCAATCTGATTGTAAATAGTATGTCATTTACACAATTTCTGGCGACGGCATTGATAAAATTAGGCTTACATTAATCTGTTATTTCTTGTACAGCAAAAATAAATAATTTTGGACTGAGAATTTTTTAAATTTGTTAGCAAACGTTTTTAAAATCACAATTTTTACGAAACACAGTTTTTACACAAATCGTGTTACGTAAAAATTTATAACTAATTATAAATATAATGCTAACAAAATATGAAATTTGAGGACGTGGTTAACAATATTTGTTGATTAAAAATAAATCAAATTTACTGAAATTTCCTAATTTGTTACAACAGTTTCTCAAGATTATGCACCTTTAAAATGTATAAAACTCTATAATATTCTGCCTTGGAATTTTATGATTGTTTTAATAAATGCAACAAGATCTAGTTCAGGCCTGTAGCTGGGGAGGGGGGGGCAGGACGGCCATCCTGGAATAATTTTCACCCGACCTACGGCGATCGCAAGGGGGGCAATTTCAACTACCTTCGCCCTTCCCCCCGCTTATCAAAAAATTTTTCGGACTGAAAAAAATTTTTTTTTTTGGATTTCTCCCCCCGCTCACTAAAAAATTTTTGGGATTAAAAAAAATTTTTTTGGATTTCTCCGCCCCGCTCATCAAAACATTTTTGGCCCACGGGCCCCCCCTGAAAAATTATTTGCCCGCCCTTAAAGCACTTTCTAGCTACAGGCCTGATCTAGTTCCACAGCGTTGTGTAAGATATGCTGATTTTTCTCTGAGCATATGCATGTCACAGAAAAATATGGATCCGTTAAATCAACCTCGGTATACGTAACTAATATTTCTATACGAAAACCTAGAAAATCCTAAATGAAGCAAAATCGATTTTGTGTAATAATTTTTTTTAACCCCGTATTTATATTTACATCTTGGCGGAGTTTAGCCTCATTTCTGATTCGGGCAGATATACCTCACTCAAAGATCTGTACGCCCGCTGTAACGACATAACTCCACTAGCGGACTACGTTCAACAGAATTCACAAAAATTCTACGAATTCAAACTGGGCGATAGTCCGCTAACCCGCAACATAACACACATCACACAGCATAATGCAATTCTATTTAATTTGAAACACCCATTACCATACCAGGCGTTGCCTATTTTCAGGCAACTTCTTCACTACTATAATCTACCTTTACTCTATCTTTATCCTCACCTATCAAATTTATAATCTTAACCCCCTCTCTATTCCCTTTCTGTTCGTCCATTGTTTTATCTTTTTTGTTCTTTTTGTCCTCTTTTGTTCCAAAATTCATCCCTCGACCGATAACCTTCTTGAACTTTTAAAACCCACAACTGTTAACTTCCTCTACTTTCCCGGAGGCAGGAAGACCACAAGGGTGGAGAATTACTTCGAACGGGTTTTTTTCGTTGTGTTTTCCCGTGACAGTAACCAAAATTTCTTTAGTGTTTTTTGTGCGTGCACAGTGCGACAATTTTTAAAATATACATTAATTAGTTTTAGGCTCTTATGGGCAGCATAGTTGTAAGGCATTGTTGTTTTTAAATTCGCTCGGCGAATAGGAGTTACAAATCCCCACCTGAATTACCGTTCTTAGCCGAACCGGATCTGCTCCGCCCAACCTTACACCCACTACGGTGCTGCGCATCGTGGTGGTCAGGTTCCGACTAGGCGCACCTGTACTTTTAATTATAAATAAAGTCTTGTTGATTAATTGATTGATTAAGGAAATTCTGTAGGGGGTAGACTAATTTTTGACTCAAAACTTTCCGAGAAATCTTTATTTTTGAATCAAAAATCACAGGACTAGTCCTAATGGTCCCTGGGTTGCAAATTTTAAGCTGAGATCGAATTCTCTTAAATTGAAACGTCTAGTCACTTGGTATCAGGGACCGTAACCGAACCGAAACCGTAACCGAAAACCGAAAGGAGAGATTCTGGAAAACCAAAACCGGATTGGCGCTGCTTTGAAAACCGAAACCGAAAACCAAATTAATAACGCTGCTCTGAAAACCGAAACCGTAATCGAAAACCGAAAATGGTGTGCGTTAGGTAACCGTAACCGAAATCGAGCCCAAATAAATTTCGTTTTCGGTACCTGCAAGCATTAATTCAGTTTTAACTGAAACCTTAACCGAAAACCGCACCGTAATTACGAATTTTTCCTAACCGTAACCGAAACCGAAAACCGAAATGAGAAATTCTAGAATACCAAAACCGTAACCGAAAACCGGATTGATGCTGCTTTGAAAACCGAAACCGAAAACCAAATTAACGCTGCTCTGAAAACCAAAACCGTAACCGAAAACCGAAAATGGTGTACGTCAATTAAGCGTAACCGAAACTGAACCGAAATAAATTTCGGTTTTGGTCCCTGCTTGGTATAAGGACGGGTGATAGAAACACGTTCACTCATTCCATAGCCAGTGTCCCGCCTGTATAGTAGCTTCCACAATGTATCATATCGTATCAGAGATTAAACTTGCATCCGAGTGCAGTTCAAAGCTTAGATGTGTTTAGGAAGCCCACACTCAAAGAAATAGTATGGGTAAATTCAACAAAAAAAAATGGTTAACTAACAATATCGTTAATTTTGTTAAACCAAACTATATTGATGGTATTTTTAAACAAAAGGTGATTGTTATTTTAATTAATAAAAAGTTGTCGTACAACAAAACAAACATTAACTTAAAAAATAGATGAATAAGACTATTATTTTGTTCGTCTGGCTATTATTTTGTTGAATTCTGTCAAATTAAACTAGATAATAGTATATTTTATTTTTAACTGTTATCGAATTGTAATTCTAACCCAGTATTAGTTCGCTGTACTTGGTAGACAAACCAATATTATTGTCGTCTTCTAGAAGTTCTAAAAGAATTACCATAAAATTTGCTTGCTTACCACGTAGTCTATTACAGAAATCATTCCCAGATGACGCCACATACAAATCACTAACAATAATTCATCATGCATTATCTTGCACTCTTATGAATTTATAGAAAATTAATAACATGATTGCAGTGTTCAAATTCTCTCAGGGATCATCGATATATTTGGATGGATCTTATAAACGATCTCTAATCTTTGGTTTGGGTGGTCTGATGTCTCAATACTGAGATTTTGGCTAACCAAAAAAAACTTCATCATACAATAAAGTGTAGATCAACCTAAAAATTAGTTGGTGAACAAAAAACAAAGTCGTACTATTTAATTGTAGACCAAATTGAAAATGGTTAGTGAACATAAAAAAATGTCATTGTACTATTTAATTTGTTACAAGAAGATATGATTATTAAACTACTATTTGTTTACGAAAACAAATAAAGTTGTATGACTATTCTTTACGGATTGATTTAACTATGAAACTAGATAGGCGCGATTTCATATGCTCTTTTTGGTTGAATTTACCTATCATTTTCTTTGAGTGCATTATTGATGTAAGGATTGTTTATGAAGAGGCATACCTGATGGCTTCAGGAAACTAGGAATTCAGACACTTAGTTAACGAAATCACCAAGCTAATCCAGCAGTTTGCTATTGATGGCATCAAAAGTTTCATTTCTTGTAATAAGAGTAAGAATGACTTCTTGCGGAACCAATAGAGATTTTTTTAATTCAGATATAAAATATCTGAGCTATAGTTTATAAAATAATTTCTCTGTAATGCTATCCCTGAATCTATTTGAATATCTATCTCTCGATCAATTTCTTTGATATTTTCGTTGCCGGTTTTCTTCCTAATTTTCTACTTTCAAATACTCTTTCATGTTGTTAAAACCCATCAACTTCCAAGCATGTCTCCATGCAAAAGATTTTTTTCTACGACTGTTAATAGAACTGTACTTTTTCATTATTTTGTATGTGTAAATGTCTATGGTAATAGTGGAAAAAGTAAAAAGTGTGAAAGAAAAATTACATTATTTTACTATTTTACACTTTTGTAAACCTAGTCGGATCTAGGAGTTCATTAAAAACAATTGAGGTTATTTCACGATCTTCGATTTAGAAACATTAAATTGTGGATTTGTGTTTTAAGGTACTTGTATACTAAAATGACCTTTTACAGTTTTTAATATAATAAAGTGATTTTAAACTTTAACTTTCAATAAAAATAAAATCGTCCGTTTAGTGTCGGAGTAACCGCATTGGAAAGTTTGACTTTTATAGGCACAGATGCCTCATTTGACATAGTAGAGCTCGACTTAAGTTAATTTTCGCTCTTAATACCACAATTTTTTAGAGATATGCTTCAAAAACTAGCATAACATTAAGTAGTTTCTTATTAACACTCTGTTAAAACCCTGAAAAAATCGTTCGTGTAGTATAAAAGTTATTGGAAGTTTAATCAATCTTTAGTCCTGCTGTTAAAATTGATTGGCAACGTTGCATGTTTCGAAGATGGCGCGAATATTTAAATTTTTAAAGAGTTTAAAATTAAAAATTACTATAAATGCTCTTTACATTATTATTGCCTACAAATTTTTCGGAAAAACCTACAAATATCGAGATATACGAGCAAATGGACGTTTTCCTAAAAATGCATATAAATCTTAAAAAAATAATTTAGTCAGAAACCTTTGTTTTGAAGGGCCGAGATTAATTAAGCATCTAGGTAATACATGAAATATCATGTATTAATAAAGTGGGCATCGATTTCGATTAATTACCGATTAATTACGGTGACAAAATGGCGAAATTTTACCGAAAAAAAGTCCCAATTTCCGCCCCCTTTAATTCCCTAATTTTTTTAGGAATCTAAAAAATTAATTTTAGCAAATTTAATTCTATTATAAATTAGCTAGAGTAGTCTTTTGGCGTAGGAGTCAAGATTAAGAAGTTGTCAATTTTTGAAGCACAAAATTTGCGATTTTTTGCCCTTCATCGTTAACATTTCAGTAAATATCTCCGTAACGAAAATAAAAATCACAATTCTGATGACAGCAAAATATTCGCAGTGAAAAATACTTGTTTGACATAATTACTTCCACGTCCAGTGGAAGTATAGTAACGACAAAAAAATTTTTTTTAAATTTTTATTGTTCAGATAGGCTTAGAATATCATGAAACGTCGAGATTTTAAGTTTGAGCGAAAAAACATTTCTGTCGGTCTGTAACTTTTTTTTTGTGCGCACGTTTACTCTGGAACCGTTTGAGATATTGACTTGAAATTTGGTACACATATGTACTTTAACGAGATCTAGAACTAGATTATATTTTCATTTTGTTCCGTCGAAGGGTTGGGGGGTAAATTGGAGTAAATTTGGGGTAAATAGGTAAATCAAGCAGGTAAGAGTTCATACGATTGGTATTTAGTATATACAAGAGAAGCTAAGGTCTCAAAAAAAATGTTGGCATTGTTAGGATGAAAAAAAATTGTGATTTAGTGTGTGTACAAGAACCAGAAACCTCAAAATATTTTTTTTATTTTATCCACCCCCACCATCACCCCCTATCACCACCCCCACCCCACTAACGATGTGGGGTATCGTTTTATGGGTATTTGGGGTAGAGGATTTCAAATATTATATTATTAAAGTTCCATAAACAATTATTTCCACACACAAAATTTTTCGTTGTGAGTGACTTGGATAGAAAATCTGGTTGTGGAAGTAGTGATTCCTTGGGCAGCGGTTTTTTTTATTTCGAGCTAGCTCTAACCGTTGCGGAGATATCTGTGAAAAATAGTAAAAAAACACCTGGCATTTCGGAGACGAAAAAATTACAAAAACAACTTGACATGTTCATATTTTTCGAAAACACCAGCGGGACGGCCATACGATGTCGCGACGTAAAAAAGAGGACTTCCAGTTAAACCTCATCGTAAATTGCATGTCGAAATTAGAAAATTCGGCTCGGCAGGAAGGAAATATAGCCAGATTAAATGTGTTGCCAAGTGCTTTACTCTGTCTCTCTCGCGTTTTATCGCTAGATTCGCTCTTATCAGTATTAGGGTTTGCAATTTACCGGAAATTTTAATAACCGGTAAATCGGTAAATAAAAATATAAATAACCGGTTAACCGGTATTTAGCGGTAATTTTTAGAATGAATGATTAGAGTGGCGAAAATGGCAATCGTTTTTTCCATGTACATACAAAATTAACTAAATTGTACAAAAAACATTTTTATATGCGTATAAATAATATAATGAATAAACAAAAGGTTTTTTTTATCAAAAGGAAAAAAGTATAAATCAAATACATTTAAATAAATAAATATTTTGCAAACAACAAAAATATAAAAAATTATAAACATAAACTCAAATAGGGCATTTATTGAATACCTAATCTAAAAATACAATAATTTTTAAAAATAGCCCGTTAAAAGGGTTAGTTTTTCATCTGTTAGTCACCTGATATTTGTGCATATAATAAATACCACAGCTGAAGATGCCCTTTCTCAATCGATACTGGTAGGTCGATAAGTTAATAAGAATTTGTAATAACATACTTCTAAATGTTTTCCACGGATATTTGCGGCAGTGAAATATTCAATTCCCTGTCGCAAGATATTGTTAATATTTCTCTTACTTGTATTTCTTAGAGCTTGGTGTTTGGGTTTTACTTTTTATAATATATTTTTTTCAAGGACGGTTTTATTATTTGTTGTTAAAAGTGATCAGTGTTGGAACGGTCACTCTGTATTTAGTGAATACTAGTCACTAAAATAAATAGAAACGTTGAATACGTGACATATCGTAAGTTGAGAATTTACCGAAATAACCGGTAATTATCATCATGTGTTTTTTGTCGAGTTTACCGGTTAACCGGCTAACCGGTATTGCAATCCCTAATCAGTATACAAGTACCTTAACGTTCAGTTCATTTTGAAATATTTGGAAATAAGGCCAGTCGTAGAAAATATATTGTATAAAACTCTTGCATAGAGTGCCTTTTTCTCACTCATGGGATTGTCAAAATTCCCATTCGAGGAAAAAGTACCTGTTTATACTTTATGCACTTATTTCATAAATTACTATTATTGTGAATGAATTCGAAGAATACTAGCAATTTTACAAAAATCAGAACGAAACATGTAATGATAGAAAATAAATTAACCAAAAAAAAATTTGTTTTGAGTAAGGTTTTAAGTTTAAAGTCACGAAATATTAATCCAGAATAAAATTAATCTTTAAAATTAAAAATTTCAATTACTTCAGACTTCTACAAAATTTGTTATTTGGCGGCTTCTGATGTAGCCAAATATTAAGTAATTTTTTTTACTCAATTTTTTAAAATGAAGATGGCAAACAAAAAAATCAGGTTCTCTAGACTGGTTAATATCTATTTTTATTAATTCAAGATGGCTGACAAAATATATTTCTTGATATTTAGGAATTTACTGTAAAAGCTTCCGCATCCCAAATATTTTCAATTTCGTAGTCGGTAAATATTTTGTCCACTATATTGTCCACCATATTGGATTGAAAATTTTACTTTTCGAAATTATCCTGAAAATTTGAACACCTGATTTATCAGTGTACCAAATTTCAATTTTCTAGCTTGCTTAAAAATGAGTTAAAATTTTTTTAGACGCGAAACTACAGTTTGGACGCCATATTGGAGCCGCCATTTTGAATTTTGAAATTTCTTTGTTGTCGTAAACGTACCTACCTACCTGCCATACCTAGCTCGCTATGCAAAGAATTCACCGGACAGGCAAATATAAGCATGTAAATAAAAAAACCATAGCTGCACTTTGCTCTTTATACACGGTGAATTCGAAATAAGCAGTGCACATTGAGCACCATATACGAAGTGATTTAATTTACTATATGTAAGTACTAAAATCTATGGTTACCATGCTACGGTCTATCGAAATGGTGGTGGTTCCTATATTCATCACTCTTATGTTCTCATTGCGAAGGCCAAAGAAATTTTAAATATAAATTAATAAAATTACATAAATACAGTGACTACTAATATTGTTGAATACGTACTACATTTCTTGAATATAGTACCGGCAGAGGTGAAAAAAATTATTTTTTTTAATAAAAAATAAAACAAATATTTTTCACATACATTCCATCTATGTGAAGTTTAACGTTGGATGGATATATCAATTAGATTAATATAGCATCTTATTTTGATAATTAAAATTTCACTTACTGGTAGAGTTCGACAACTGGACTAGCGGATAGTGGATAGGGGATAGAACTACTTTTACTTCCACATCCAGTGGAAGTATAGTAACGACAAAAAAAATGTTTAAAAATTTTTATTGTTCAAATAGGCTTAAAATGTCATGAAACGTCGAGACTTTAAGTTTAAGCGAAAAAAAAAATTTCTGTCTGTCGGTCTGTCTGTCTGTAACTTTTTTTGTGCGCACGTTTACTCTGGAACCGTTTAAGATATTGACTTGAAATCTGGTACACTTATGTACTTTAACGAGATCTGGAACTAGATTACATTTTCATCTTGTTCCGTCGAGGGGTTGGGGGGTAAATTGGGGTAAATTTGGGGTAAATAGGTAAATCAAGTAGGTAAGAGTCCATAAAATTGGTATTTAGTATACACAAGAGAAGCTAAGGTCTCAAAAAAATTTTTGACATTAGTCACCCCCATTACCACCCCCATCCCCTTTTTAAAGGGGATGAAAAAAATTTTGATTTAGTATATGTACAAGAACCAGAAACCTCAAAATATTTTTTTACTTCATCCACCCCCACTACCACACCTCCATCCCACTACCTATGTGGGGTATCGTTTTATGGGTTTTTGGGTAGAGGATTTCAAATATTATATTATTAAAGTTCCATGAACAATTATTTCCACATACAAAGTTTTTTTCGTTGTGAGTAACTGGAATAGAGAAACTGGATGTGGAAGTAGTGATTTCTTGGGCAGCGGTTTTTATTAGGCAACTAGGCCACAATAGCGCCTAGGAATTTTGCGTGGACTTCAAACCACGGTCCTCAGCCACCAACTTTAACCTACCCTGGGTCATACCACCGCCTTTCTAGAGATTCAACGGCCCGGGGGTTATCACATGGACAGCCACAGGTCATCCCCCGCCTTTACTCAGCGGGTTAACGGCCCGGGATTGTCTCAGTTAATAGCCTACCAATTGTTAGATGGGTCACCCATCCAAATGCCGGACTCGCTTAACTCTACTTTACTTCACTGATTGAGTGTCGGAATTTAAACCGGTGCTCGTACCTCATGGCCTCAAATTGTTGTTCTTTTTTATATATTCTAGTGTGGGCTAAGTGAAACTCATCCTATTATTGTTAAATAAATTTAGTATTTTATTGCGTAAGGGAAGAGATGTTATCAGAAGAAAATGAGGTCCTAGTGGCTACAGGTTTACTGTTTGAATTATTTTATGTTCACTGTTTATTGTGTATTCCGTAAAACCAGAAACACCTTTCAATGTAGACATATGCTAACAAAATTTATAATGAATACATTAGAAACGATTCAAGCTGTGAGTATAGCATAATAAAATGTCTCTATTGATTTCATGGCATACAGAATAAAAAATTCTTAAAAAAACAGGCTCATGTTTTTTTACCTTTCATGAATGTTTTCTTGTGTCTTTATGGAATATTAATGTAAAAGACAAGTTCTCAGAGAAAGAACTTTTACGTTATTATTTTTATTGAATGCTGAATATGTTCGATTTCAACATAGATATACTCAAGCTTAGGTAAGTTAGATTCATTTATCCCAGGAAGCGAAACTAATTTGCTACTACTGGTTGAAATCATTACGAATCCATAGTTCTGATGGCCCTTAATAACAAACAAAAATGCTCCATTGATATTTGTCCCATCATTAACAGAATGTCAAAAAATTATTGAAAATTTGGTCCAGTAATTTGACAGCTATCTCGAAAAACATCGTCAAATTAAAAGTACTCGAGTAAGATTCATAAAAAGATCCCTTGTTATTTTTCGCTAAAAGGATTACTTTGTGATATTTTAAAATGTTATTAACACGCTTCTACTAAATTGACCTGTAATACTGTAAGCAAATCTTACAATTCACTTTTTATCCACTTCTAAATGTCGTATCGATTTGAAACTTTGCAAACTTATGCAATTCTGATGACAATACATTAACATGGTACCATTGACCTTGTATGATGGCGGAGGTGGGAGATAGTGATAGGGACTCCTCATGGGCGTATCACCGGCGACTCCGCCATAAACTCGAATTTTCCGTGACAGAAAATAAGTTATAGTTTGAAAACTAAAAAACACACTTTTATCAGTAGCACACTAAAAAGTTAAAAATAATTGTTACGTAATTAAATTTAGCTACGATCGTTACTGTAAATAGTAAAAAAACACACTACCTGCCATCTGTGTGAGTTGAATTTTACGTATTGTAAACAAAACGCACTGTAAACAAATCGGCACGGTAAACAAAACGCACAGTACACGCAATTATAGATGGCTTAATCGCTAACGCGGAGTTTAAAAAAACAAATGCGCCTACGTAATTTTCAAACGCTGTCAAAACTGACATAATATTTGTTGAATAATATTGTTGATTAGTAAACTAAATCCAGATTTTACTAAATAAATAAATATGATCGTAGGTAAGTATAGTACATAATTCGAGTTGTAAAGCAATTACGCACTCATGGAAATACGCACTCACCGCTACGCGACATCGTGCGTAACTTTTCCATTCGTGCGTAATATGCTTCTTACAACATTCATTACTTAATATACTATTAGAAACTAGGTGGGTAACTACATTACATTTTGTTCATTATGCCTAGACCGCTATCGCTCCACGCTTTTAAAGGACTCCGCACCAAATGTATGGGTATTTTGTTGTCGACAGAATCGTTGAAAATTCAAGGTATAGAATCCTTAGGTCATTCTCAATGAAAACTGTTATGGATAAAGTTCCAAAATGTCTTTATTTTAAAAATACAGCAGGTCGAAGCTCCAAAATTCAAAATTTTAAAAATGCGATTTTGCGTATTTTTTATCGAAAATATTGAGGATTCTATGCCTTGAATTTGCAGCGATTCCGTCGACAACAAATTAACCATGCATTTGGTGCGGAGGCCTTTGATTATCTAATAATTATTTTTAACTTTTTAGTGCGTTACTCATAAAAGTGTGTTTTTTAGTTTTTTTTAAACTGTAATTTTTATAAACATGCGTATCGGTTGTCAATTTTTGGCGATGCACATAGGCGCCTCAATGAGAGCAATTTACTTTGTGTTGAATTTAGTTCGCGTTCGGATTTAAATGAGATTATTTAGTACTGTGCGATTTGCAAAATTACTAACATTAATTTCCCGGTACACTAAAAGAAATTTTTTTTGGAACCACTTGATCCAACTCGAAGAGTGTAATATTATTTGTATATACTTTTAAAGCCTCCCAATTTGTTTAAACAATTAGAAAAAAAGTGTTGAAATTTCACGGATAGTGTTCTTTGTAGAGCATCGAATATTCTACAAAAAGCGCACGAGAGCACGATTTTATCTGTTATAGTTTATGAGCTATAGGCACCCACGCGCAAGACTGACTACTCTGAAGAGACCCGGGTGCACCGACTTAACAGAAGGTATTCTAAATTTTTTAAAAAATTCATGATTTTTAGTGAAGGTTGGATCATTTTTTAATTTTGGTGATGTTAAACGCAAAATTCTTATCACCCTTTATTTTTAAACTTTGCAGTTAAATTTTAGCTGTTGAAATTGTAGATTTTTTTACGTATATATTTCTGGTCGCTTTACACGATATTATTACTTTATTTTCCTTGAATATCCATTTTTTTTAACGTAAAAACATATAGAAATGAAAATTTGGACCTTTCTACTTGTTTTTCGATCGATTTTAAAATGCTGCTTTTAATATTTGAATTTGAAAAACTTTATTTTTGAAAACCGTCCTGGAAAGCTAGCACTTTTCATACGAATATGGCAGTTTGTCATAAGTCACACTAGCATGAAAAGTATTTTTGATACGCATTGCACACTTCACAAAGTCAAAATTTTTAAAGCACAGTTTTAAAAAAAATTGCTTGACACTCGATTACAAAATGCTTTTGTATTCTCGAATTCATTTTTTGCTCGCTACGCTTGCAAAAAAAACGTTTCGCAATCTAAAATCAAAAATAACTATTTACATTTTTTAAAAACAATTCATAACTAGACGTAAACGATATACAATTAGCTGAGTTACTAATTTTTGTATATAATTGTTGAACACACACTATAGTAGTTTCTTGAAAATAAGTTATTTCCGGAGATAAGCAAAGGAAACTTTCCATATGAAAGTTTCCAGGAAATTTTCGGAAGTGTCCGAAACGAAGTTTTGATAAAAATGAAAGTTTCGTATAAAATATTTGAATATTCCCGAAAGTTTCCAAAACTCCGAGAAAGTTTACAAATTTTTCACAAATATTTACAGTTGTCCTCATAATTTAAAATTGCACAATTCCTATTATATCTAGTCAATGTCTTTGACGTATTTATCAAATTATTTGAAATAGAACATATCTTTATTACAAAATCCAATGGAATTATATGTTTTTTGGGTCGCTGATTACGAATACAATAGATATTTTGACCAACATTGGACATATTTGGAGATATTGGCCATTTCTGGGTATTTTTTGACGTTTTTATTGAATTATTTCAGATATAACAGATCTTCATTTCAAGATTCAACGGATTTATATGTTTTGTAGGCCGCTGATTACTAATATAATAGACATTTTGTCCTGATAATTCATTGAATTTTTAATAAAGATATCTTCTATTTGAAATAATTTGATAAAAACGTCAAAATATGACCCAAAATTGACTAGACTGAAAGGTGTAATAGGAATTGATCTAAGATTTTGCAGGCCACATTTAATTTAAGTCACTTTGTAGCAACACCCCATACAGCACACCAAATAATGATTACGATGTGTTCGCATTGTGACGATGTATCTAGATGCAGACACAAGGTTACACAAATTGTGTAACATTGTGTCTGCATCTAGATACATCGTCACAATGCGAACACATCGTAATCGTTATTTGGTGTGCTGTATGGGACCATGTTGTAACGACAACATTTCTATGCAATTAAAAAAAATGTTAGCTTTCGTTGCGAATTCAGTTATCGGGCAAATTTTTTCCAAAAAATCCATAATTTCCCACTTTATGAGCGATATTTACATGTTTAGCAATGTTCCGATCAAATGCAATATAAAATCCAGTCGTTTTTGGATGACAATGTGGACACAAAGTGGAGACAGAGTAAGACACGATACATATTTTTATCTGCTTCCACTTACAAGGTTGTACCGCTTGTACCGCTTGTATGACACCCCCAATTTATATTAAGAGCGGCTGATACTTATGAGTTTTAATGAATAAGGAGATATTTCTTGTCTTATTTATATTCCAGTTCGATATCCTAAAACGAGTAAACTCTACTTTTCTTTTTCGTATTTGTCAAGAGGTAGGTTTAGGATTTTCTAATGAAAAAGCGATAACACGGGTAAAAAGATTAGGCATACATTTACGTCATAAACATTGCCTTATATGTCGACTGTCTAGGATCGACACCAAAAATGGAAGCAAAGGACACCGCACATTTTATAGGTAAATTGGAGGCCTGTAAAATTTGATGAATTTTTGATATATTGCAGATCAACTGATTCTAAACAATAAGTTTCTCTGGCAAAACCTCAAATTATGGACAGTTTCTCTAATAGATGGCTTCAAATATTGGACCTACCTCTCGATACTGTATCAACGATTTCTCAAAATGTACTGCAGATATTGAAATGGTAGCTACTGGAAATGAATAACCAGACTATTTATCATTATTTGGTCTTAGATTGATATGCGTAAACTTTCGGTTTTGCCGGAAGTGACGTCAATTCTCGTTTTTCGAATGCACAACACCCGTTTACTTCAATTGCTCTATTATAATAATTCACTATCTTAGTAAATAAGTAAGTACGTGCAATGATTGATAGAACATTGATGCTAGCTTAATACCGGGTGCATCATAATCTTGGTACAAAACAAAGTTAATTTTGTTTTTCAAGATATAAAATTGCAGTTGTGTCTAGTCAATGAAAACTAATTATTTGTGAGATCTTTAAGCAGTGAGTTTTAATAACGTTATTCAAATATAATATGATGCATTAAGTTGAAGTAAATGGGTGTTGCATTCAAAAAACGTGATTTGACGTCACTTCCGGCAAAACCGGAAATTCAGACACATCAATCTAAGAAATAATGGTAAATAGTCTGGTTATTCATTTCCATCATTTCAATACCCGCAGTATGTTTTTAGAAATCGTTACAGTTTCAGGTCCAGTGTTTGGAGCCATCTATCGGAGAAACTGTCCATAATTTGAAGTTTTGCCAGAGGAACTTATTATTTAAAATCGGTTGAACCATAACATATAAAAAATTCATCAAATTTGACAGGCCACCAATTTATCTATAAAACGTGCGGTGTCCTTTTAGAGCGGAAGCTAGGTGGCTTTTTCGGCAGCTCATCGTCTTATGAACTTTTAGATATTTTTATGGTTTAATGGATGATAACGATTCATAAAATCGACTTCTGGCGGAGCACCTCCTGTCAGGAGCATCACGAACACTGTTTAAAAATCAGTGAAATCATGTCATCGTTACAAGGCTCATTTTTTTTTGTATGTACACATTTTATGTTTAGAATTAATAAAATAAGATCGCCAGAAAGTGTGGGCCGTTAGGAGGCGCAGCCAGAAAGGTAATAATGATACAATACATCTGAGGCACGGTACGGAATCAAGTTAGAGGAAAGTGTTAAATTCCTCTATATTTAAGAGCCTATGGTAATTTTGTTGACACTAAGAACTTTACGGGGAGGATATTCTATTGTTCAAGAAGCTTATATTTACGTTTTAAAAAGGAGCCAGAACTTGTAACGATGAGTTTAGTGTTCTGCGATGAAATATGCGAAAAAAAATCCAATTTTCTTCAAAAATCCAAAACATTTTCTTTCTGGCTAGCCTTACTGACGGGAGTTTCTTTCTGCGAATTTTTTTCGGTGTTCAAAACATTTAAATAAACATGCTCAACCTTAAAAAAGTTTGTAACGATCATGTTATATAACTCCGTTTATTTACCTCTTTGACCTTTCTGGTTGCGCCCCTGATGGTCCACACTTTCTGGCGATCTTATTTTATTCATTCTAAACATAAAATACGTAGAGAATACTGCTGAATAGTGCTGACTTTAATATACAAATAAATAATGTTAATTTAAATTTTACCGGAATTTGCAAGAATTTGGGAGTATTCTTTGATGATACCCTGCGTTTTGAATATCATGTATCGATCATTCTGCAAAGAAGTTACGCAAAACTGCGTACTCTCTATTTATTCAAAGAATTTCCCTCTTTAAACATAAAGTTGAAATTATGTGAATCCCTCATCTTGTCATTGCTTGCATATTGTGATGTTGTTTATTGGCCCGCTTTACTCCGTAAGGATAGTTTACAGAAGCTTCAGAATAGTTGCATTAGATTTTGCTACGGGCTTAGAAAACTCGATCATGTTTCCTCTTATTACCAGGAAGTTGGATGGCTCAAATTGGAGCAAAGGTTTTTTATGCACCTATGCGCATTAGTATTTAAAATCAATAAAACGCGGCAACCAGCATATCTCTATAACAAACTCATTAGAAGATCCGAAATTCATCAAAGAGGAGCCTATACAATGTTACCAGGCATAACACCGCCTTGTTTCTTCGCTCATTTAGTTACAATGCCGTCAAGTATTTTAATTCTTTGTCCCCTAACATAAAAGATTGCTCTACTGTTGCGAGGTTTAAGAAATGTATAAAAGAATTTATAAATGGTTCTAATCCCACATGACACGGTGCGTGCTTGGTGTGCGCTTCTGCATGCTGAGTACAAACTGTTTGTGCTTGGTATGTGCGGGTGCGGGTTGTGTTGTGTGGGATTACTCATAATAATTTTATTCATTCATTTACCTTACACATATTTTATTTTATATTACTATTATTTTATTTTATATCACTTTTGTTTATTTTAGCTTATTTATGTAGACTACAGTTTCTAGTTAATGCTTTTATTTTGTCTATGTTATAAGGTTTCTCATGTCTGCCTATTTTTGTTTGTTTGCTATGCCGTTCCCTTGAGAAATGGTTGTTAACTTTTATGTTGTCATGGGTGGTTAGGTGAGTAGCCATGCTAGATCTCGCCACCCTTAGAAATAATATTGTTATTCATATTTTCTTAATTAAAATAAAGACATATATTATTATTATTATTATTATTATTATTATTATTATTACTAGTTATTAGATTAGATAAAATTGGAAAGAGTTAATAACCTTAAAAAATAATACAACATATTTAAAAATATCGGAACAAATCAGGGACCGAAACCGAAACCGAAATCCGCACAGTACTTACGACTTTAAAGTTCAAAAAATATGGTTGAAATCAAAGATTCAAATCTTTAAACCATGATGTATAAATACCAAATTGTATGGTGAAAACCATATCTTAGTCTATTCGTTCATTATAAAGATTATATAAGGTAAAAGGCAAGTAAAAAGCCAGAAACCGAAATCGAAACCAAAAACCGCACCGTAATTACTAATGTTTTCTAACAGAAACCGAATTGCCGCGTATCTGTAAACCGAAACCATAACCGAGAACCGAATTATCGCTGCCTTGACAACCGAAACCGTAAATGAAAACCAAATTGTCGCTGCTATGAAAACTGAAAATGGTATACGTTATTTAACCCTAACGGTTTCGGGCCCTGGAACAAATAAAATATAAAGACAGGTTTATTAAAAGCAATTAATACTTAAAAAAGGTATTAGAAATAATAAACCTGATTCTAACCCTTTGACCGAATGCCAAGATCATGTTTGTGAAGGAAATCGCTTGGTTAACGCAAAGAAGCTTGATAAAAATCTTATTTTCAATTTTGAATGTTTTTTACGAAAATTGCTACCGGGATATAAAAGCAAACTCCGCTGTCCAGATTTTGTTCACCAGATTTCCATTTTGTCTTGATTCCCATGGATTTCCATTGATTTCCAATGATTTCCATTGATTTCCATCGATTTCCATTGATTTCCAATGATTTCCAATGATTTCCATTGATTTCCATTGATTTCCAATAATTTCCATTGATTTCCAATTGAGAGTGAGCATGCGCAGCTATTTTAATTTGAAAATTATGACCTGTTCCGCGTGCAAAACACATATTTTGGAGTACAGAGGTATCTATTTAGATCTGTATGTGAGAGGTTATACTTAAAATACAAAAGCATATTTAAGAATATTTTTAGTTATAGATCGATGTGTTATATAAGGAGTGAAAGGCATGTTAAAAATTTGTTTTTAATGGGTATATACGTCCAATGTTGAGGTCGAGGTTCAGGTACTTAATCTAGGTATCTGATAAATTTATATTTCTCATTTCGCTAAAATATAATAGGCTTTTACAAAGATTCACTCTAGTCGAGAACGTTTTCCTATCGCTACTATTGCCGCCGTTAGTGAAGGACAAATGATGCACTGAATAATTTGGAGTGATTATTGACCTTTATTGCGTACGTTGTTCTCGAGGTTGTCCTCGACAACAAATGAAACATAATTTTGAAATAATAATAATTTATTGAAAAAACAAAATATACAGACTCTTAAACGATAACTGAACAAAATAAATTATAAATTCTCTCATAAAAATAAAGTTGCTTATATAACCATAGAATAAGCCGTTTAAAATTTAAAACAATAAAACACAACTAAAACTTAAAATAATTTTTTATTATATCGTCACTAAAAATCAAGTTTCCTCTTCGTCCGCTTGGTTTCGACAATTTATGTAGTATTTCGTTTTGCTCAATATCAGCCTCATCGGGTTCTCGGGGAAATACAAATGCATTGGAAACTTTCACACTAGATTTTAAAAATGAACAGTGGTATGGGTCTAAAGATTTTATTTGGGCTACGAAATATTTTGTATTGCCCTTTAGTGATGTTAATTGAACAATAACGTAGTCACTAATTTCAACCTTGTCAATGTGAGGTTTCACTGAATTAGACTTTGATTTGGAAGAACTATTATCTCTAGTATCATGGTTATGAGCTTGGTTACTACTGGTGTCAGATATAGCGTCTTCTGATGAAAATTTTTCTGCGTCGGTGCTATCATCTAAATTCATTTGAGAGGAATCTGTATCGGTCTCATAATCTAAGTATTCCGATTTCTTGGCTAGTTTGGTCCTCGCCTTAGTTTTTGCTTTCTTTGTTTGTTGAAATATTTGTTTGCTTAATCCAGTGTTTTCTGTTTTCTGTTCACTCAAGAAATTATTAACAATTTCAAGTGATACAGTCATTTTTAGTTGATCATTTATATTCGGGGAACTCATGGTGAATTTATAATTCAAAATACTGTGGAAAGCATATTGTTGCATATTAACTGTACTTAATGACCCTTGTCGAGAAATCAAGTACCAACAGCATAAGCACCCAATAGGTGATTTGGTTTGTTGAAAGTCAGCATCGGAAAATTGATGTTCCATAGCACCATCACTAAATGACAAGACATGCCCTATGGCAATGTTCTCAAAAATGTCTTTCTCGTTGTCTTCTCCGGCATCACAGAATAGTGGTGTCAAAAACACACCAATCTCCTACGAAAATAGTATTTCTGCGGCCTGTCTTCAGATTCTTTCAATAAATTATTTTTCCATGCGTAAACATTATTCTGTTTATTCTTTGTAATAAATCTTTGTAATCTATCCGCACTCAGTTTCTCGCCTGGCTGTTCTAGGAGCCAACAAAGAGACGGTTTTCGTATCACTGCAGTTTTGTTAGTTGGAAATGTTAACCTGACGAAAGGGCTTTTTTCAGACAAAACTTCACCTTTCTTTTCGTTATAACTCTTCAAACATAGTTTTTCGCCAAAAGAGTAATAGCAAGAAATTTTCGACAATTCAATTAACAACTCTTTTTCGGTTGATAGAAGTTCAACGTCTGTAACGTTACTTTGTTGTAAGTTAATATTTTCAATGCATTTATCTTTTGACTCGTTTTTTGATGTAGATATTGAAGGTTGAAGATTATCAACAATTGTTAATTCATTATCTATACAATTTTCTTCTCCATCAACATCAGACTCAACATATATAACTTCTTCTTGTGCTTCAGTTTCGCTACGCTCTTCATCATCGCTGTCATTTTCATTTCTCATAAGCAATCCTATTCTTTTCTTTTTCTTCTTTCGCAAAGGTATATCTACGTGATGGCTTGAGGTATCATCATCTTCCAAGGTCATCCCCAGTTTTTTAGTATCTACTAAGCAATCTTCCAAAGCAGTTTCGACCACCTTTTTTATATCATCTTCTGATAGAATAAGTAGGTCATCAATCATTAATTGAGCTTCGCGTCTCTTCTCATCGGATTTATACAACGTGATCTACCAGGACATGCGGAAAATTTAACAGTAGGTTGTCCCCACCGAGTAAAAAAATGAAAAATTTTTTAAAAATGACCTTATTTTTTGACTTCAACTAATCTAACGTAATGCGGTACAACCATATCACTTTATCAGACTTGGGATTTACACTACTGACAGCAAAGCTGGATAATAAGATAGAAGTGACTTTTTGGTTTTAATCAAATCACACTACAAAAATACCGAAATAAATCGAAGACATTGATCTCATATGCTGAAATGACAAGCAGATATACGAGATATTTAGTTAAACCGGTCAATAACACGGCCGTGTAACTATTGTTCGACCGGAAGCAAAAAACGCGGGGTCTACACACGATCCAGCGGCACGGAGCCTGCCTTGTCGGCATGCTTTGAACTCATTCGTAAAAGTGAATTGGTCCGCTGGAATTCCAATTATCTTCAAAGCGTACCAACAATGTTGACTACCTGCCGCTGGATCGTTTGTAGACCTCTTTTTTTGATCTCGCCGGCCGGCTTCACTTTTTATGCCAATTAAGGAAATGTAAACAACCAGTAAGTTCGTCGACCTCTTCAGAATTAGGTCAGGACTTACACAACATCAGTAGTGTATCTTCGCAAAGTGACTAATAATTTAATATACTAAATTACCTCAGAATCCTCTAAAATTTTGCAGGGGCTTTCCCACATTGAAGACTAGCACACCATTTTATTTTCCGCATTTCTTGGTAGATCACGTTGTATTAAACATTTTCTCTGGGAAATTCAAATATGCCACTTAAATCTTTAATGGTGTTGTTTATTACTTGTATTCTATCTACGCGAATAAGAAGGTCCTTAATGCTAAAGTTGACATCAACCGATAGGGTTGATGTCATTGATCTTGTACTTCTAAATAGTCTTTCACAACATTGGCTACTGTAAAGCCACGGTAAGAACATATCAGGGGTTAAGTCCGAATTTTGCTGAATCTTCAAAATTAGCTTTATCAATGAATGTGCATTAAGTTCAATGCATAAATAACAATTTGATGACAGAAGGTTATTCTTTATCTTACACGCTTTATGATTTTTGATCCATTTCCTCCAAATCCTCAGGAAAAAGATGCAGTACCATACGTAATATAGTCGCTCAGATACAGTAATATTTTTTTCCAACAACGCCAGAATAGAATATCTCATGATCTTAAGATATGCAACACTTCCAGGAATATGTTTTCTCAACAGGTCTTGGACACATTGGGAACAAATCTTGTCTGCTGCAAGGAAATTCATTTTGTCTTCGTATTGTAAATCTGATATGTTTAGCATATGCTGATCTTGGGAAAAATTTTTGATCAATAATAATAGATGACTCACAGATGCTACGTAATTACCACAGGGTAGGAGTACCTTTGGATTAAATAGTCGGGTTTTCAATTTTGTCGCTATATGTATGGTGTCTTGCGTAAAGCACGCTTCACTTTTTTCAATATTAATACGAAACCAGGGCCAATTATTCAATGTTATTTGCTGGCTTTTGGGTTTCGGCAATACCGAATTTAAACGCATGGATTTCAATAAACGGGTGTCACCATCTGACGAGAAACCTAATACGGTGATTCCATATTCCACTGCTTTTTCCATCATCCATTTCCATCGCTCTTGAACATCTTTATAACTAAATCGGTTGTCAGTGCCAAATATTTTTAGACAATAGGCTGGTGCAATTTCTGATAATGGTTGCGCCATGACAACGTATGCGTAATGAGACTTCACACCCTGTTCAAAATACGTTTGTATGACTTGGGCGGAGGTTGCAACATATGTATTTGTTTGCGGAAGTCCACTTTCGAGTAGAAGAGTAAATCCCAAAATTTTGTTGGTTTTTTCATCATATTCAATGTTTCCGGTTATTCTAGTTCCATCCTCAGCAACCCAAATATATTTCGGAAGATTTCTTTCTTCTAAAAACAATTTTAGCCCCTCAAAATCAAAACAACCCTCTTCCAATTTTCTTTTCATATTCTGCGAAAATCTGTTCAGTGATGTAATAGACGGTAATATATTTTTTAGATTTGCTTGCAAAGTTTCATACAATAGTCTGCCACCTATGTAAAAAATATAAAGAAAAATTTTTTTTATGACATCACTGTATGTATTTTTATTTTCTGCATGCTACGAATTTTTCAATGATATTTCATAAAGCATATTCAGGAATTTGTTAGTTTTATCTTCCCTCTTTCACATTTTAGCTCTGCTTCATTTTCGTAATTTGGAATATTTTTAGTAAATTCAGCAATATCAGGATTATCATGAATTATCTTTTGAACATGTTGAACGATAGGAAAAAAATTAGTGATTAGGGGATGAATCACACTTTCCCTCTGTCTTCTTTTTCTCTCACTTCGTTGGTATTTTTCCATTGACCATTTAGATTTCATATCCGATTTTTGGGGTAAAATATTATTACAGGAATCGAAGAATAAATTATCATCCCCAGAGCTAAGACACCTGCTTTTTTCAAAATCCTGATCTTCCGTCTCATTTTCGGTACTTTTTTCTGTGCTGGAGCTACTCGTTTTTGTTCCAACTTCAGGTTGAGCAGATGGCTGAATATGAACATCGGATAAAACGTTAATTTTTGCTTGTTCAGTAGATTTTATTCTTTGTTGCACATCAAGTTGTATACATGAGGACTCAACTTTTTGATCAGTGGCTGGAGTTAATATCGAAAAATAGTTCTTTATACTTTGAACTCGTTGTGTATTTGTTTTCGAGAGTTTCATACCTCCTACTGAGTCTCCCGCGTTGGCATCCAAATGGGTTTTGAAATGTCTCTGGAAATTAGAATATATCCAACGCCGTTTCGGATGTTGAACCCTTCCCAATTTATATATTCGACATGAGTATTTACAAAAGCAAGTTATGTTTGCAACAAGTTCTTCATTGTTACCCAAAGTGGCTTTAATTTTTACGTCATCAAATTTTGTTAAAATATCTCTGAAAGAATCCTCAGAATGCCTTCTTGCCTCCGCATTGATTTTTGATTTGACCCAATGCTTCAATGCCTTGGATATTGAGGCATTTTATTCAGTAAATTCATTGATTCTTCAACATGGATTACTTTTAACTTTTTGTTAGGCTGGTGAATCTCCTGCTCTGAAATTTTATTCTCTGCAACTTTGTTTCTATAGTTTTTTCACAGCTCTTACCATTTTGGCAGCATCTTCATTTTAATGTGAGTATTATGAGAAAATCAAAATGACCTGCCCAATATTACGACCTAAAGTTGATGCAACTTTTTGCGGAACTTCCAAAGCAAAACCTTAGATGGTCATTATTTGAATAGTATAGTTTTTATTTAATAAAAGTTGGATGAGGATGTTATTATTATAAGTTACCTTAACGAGCCCATAGTGAAACACGGGCATTGCAAGTAAAATATAAACAATATTAAAGAACGAAAAGTTACTGGTTTTTCATAATTTCGCAAACTTGGATGAAGCGATTAAGAAAATTCCAATATTTCATTTTATTCATTTCTGTATAGTATTTTCATTCACCTACGGGGCTTTTGTCATATTTGCGTTTTTTATAGCATAATTATTTATTACAATTAGTAATTACTGCACTACTTACGTTCGATGACATATTGCACTGACTGCTCTCGTTGTCTTATCCCGTCTCGTGAACTTGCCGCGCTCTGTTTGTCTAGACATTCCGAGGCCTTAATGTTCGTTGGTTCGTTCGTTCGTTTATTTGTATCTTTGTGTCTCTGTAACTCCATAACGGCTACACAGACTTTCATGATTGTGGTATCAATCGACTCATAGAAGTTTCGCAAATGACACTAACCAGTGGCTGATCCAGAATAAATTAACGGGGGGGGGGAGGTCACAATCATTAAAAGTGCACCGCAAATGAAAATTTGGTATTTTCAGTGAGCGGGAGAGAGAAAAATCACAAGATTTTCTTTTGACTCAGCAATGAAAATTGACGAGCAGGATGGGAGAAAAAAGAGCAAAAAAAATGTCCACTCACAAATGAAAAATCAACAAATTTTTCGTGCTCCGGCCTTTTTGCCAAAATAAACAACGGGGGGGGGGGGGGGGGTAACAGTATATGTTTATGCTTAGTACAGTAATAATTAATATTGTTGTTCATAAATCACTATTATTTATTAAAAAACGAATACCAAAATAAACGACAGGGGGCACGTGCCCCTGTGCCCCCTGGATCCGCCACTGACATTAACTACTCAGAAATACTAAAATGGCGGACACTAGATGGCATATGGTTCGTAGTCGGATTCTTTGGTTATTAAAATTATGTCTTGTTACCCACTAAACATTTTTCTGTTCCGGAAATGTTTCTGAAATAAATGTACTGAAACATGAAACATTTCTAGAAGTACGTCAGAAACGTTCTAGACTCATTGCAGAAACTCAAGATGTCCTACCTAAGAAACGTTCCAAAAGACACATGCCCGACACGTTTATGAATATTTACAAAAATGTTTCCGACGCGACGTCTCAAAAAATGCATACCGTGTGTGTAGTCGCGGGCTAGGCATGGGGAGTAGAATTACAACATCGCGGGTGCCAGCTGACTGCAATGAAATAACAGAGCTGGGATGTCCACCGACGGACGAATTTACGGCTGCCGGTGTTGTCAGATTTCTCGCGCTACGTGAATGTACATGCCTAATGGGAAATTACACGCACGGTATAAAATATGAAACGTTCCCGGAACTGTTACAGAAACATTTCAGATATATTGTAGATACTAGAGATGTCCTACCCAAGAAACGTTTCAAAGAAACATTTCCTTCAGGAAAGGTCGCTATAAACCAGAGATGTGCTGAGAAAACTTTCCATATTTAATAAAAGTCTGTAAAAGTCATGTAAATAATATAATTGTATGCACTCATTTAGTATCAAAATGAAGCTTGCATCATCATGAATCAGATTTCACCATAAAATAGGCTATCAATATACCCCATGGAAAGTTAGAAGGAAAACTTCCTGAAATTTTCGGAGTTTTCAAAATGGAAAGTTTCCAGGAAGTTTTCCTTCCAACTTTCCATTGAGTATATTGATAAGATGCAAGCTTCATTTTGATACCAAATAAGTGCATACAGTTATATTATTTAAATGCCTTTTACAGACTTTTATCAAATATGAAGTATCCTCGGCACATCTCTGCTATAAACATTATGAGACATAAAATTTCAATATCACCTAGTTAACTGAACTTTATTACCTAATATCGAAATTGAAGCCGGTGTAAAAATAAACAAATAATGAATTGAAATATATTTTTAGGCGACTTCAATAACAATATTAAGGTTCAGTTAACTGGGCGTTCAATTTTCTTTTTAACTTTCTAGTGTCTTCATCTTTACTTATCTTCACTGGGCTGTCGATCCCATCAATCTTTCCTTGGCATTTAGATGTCTACAAATAAATAAAATTACCCAGTAAATATAAAAAAAACATGTATTAGAAACACTTTTAAATATTTGTAAACTGTAAATATCTAAAAAAAAAACAGTATATAAATATAAAAATATATAACAAAAGTATATCTTATTCCTCCATAAAATAAAATATCAGCTTCATAAATTCAAGTTAGCAGTTGCCCTCAAAAGTGGTTAACCATTAGGTATATTATCTTGTCTTCTATTTGATGAACCGCTATTGGGCCTGATATGAACTACGCCGATACTAAGTTTCAAATGTTTTATTCATATACTAAGCCTTCGCCAGGGGCTGAAAAAGTCATAAAAACAATCACAAATTGAATGTACAGAACACAAATGAATATTTTTTAACCTTCTTCTCGTCCATTACTGGAAAAACAATGTATCTTTCAAAAACCACAGCACTTTAAGTATTAATAATAATTAACTGACCCGACACCCGCACTATTTTTTTTTATTTTTGATGCACACAGTGTCCTTCCAGGCATAAAGATAAAACTTACTTAACTCAAACAATAGCAAAATGCAAATAATGGCGTTGATGGTGCTTCTCTGCTCTGTACATTTGTCCATGTTAGAATCGTCATCGGTCGTACGTTTTCGTTTCTCATTTTAATAAATGAATTTCTACAATTTGACGTTTTAATTGATGCGTATTATGTGCAATAATCTACCAATACTGGTATGTTGACTTCTCGATTTGGAGTTGAAATTTCCAGTAATTATAATTACTAATTAGTTGCTGTAAAACAAATAGGCAGAATCGTATCGATCGTAAACGATTGTATACCATCCCTTCGTGTTTTTCGATAAATGTAATTCCACAACTTGCCGCATGGAGATGATCATAAAGTTTTTATGCTTTGCAGAGTTTGCAAATATCAATATTTCAGATCTTTATATATATTATTATATTCTCCACATTAGTCGTTGACGTCTAGTTTTCGAGTAATTACTTATTAATAACCAAGCATTCAGTATTCCAGACGGAATCTAAGTCGAGAATAGTTGTAATTTTACAAACAAGGCATTTTAAAAATCACGGGGAATGGACATATTGTTACCGATGTCATTTGAATTCATGATTTCATATATATTTTACCGACGGAACAATATATATGAAATATTTCTGCAAAATAACAAATATTATGAATTTCTGAAATGTGTCAGAAATATAACATATGTTTCTAGGAAATGTTTAATTTCTTCCAGATTACAATTTTTTCCAAACGTTTCATAAATGTTTCGTATTTAGTGGGATATATATGAAATGTTTCTGCAAAATAACAAATATTATGAATTTCTGAAATGTGTCAAAAATATAAACAGATATGTTTCTAGGAAATGTTTCATTTCTTCCAGATTACAATTTTTTCGAAACGTTTCATAAATGTTTCGGGTTTAGTGGGTAGAAAGAATACATAAAACTCCAAAAGAATGCAAATAACTAGACAAGGTTTCAATACTATACTGTCATATGTCACAACTAAAGCCAGTACAACCTGAGACGTTTTAATTAAATTTTCATTTTGTCGTCTCATTTAATGTTAAAAATATAAATAAGTTATCAAATATTTTTTATAATATTTATTTTTTGTAATACGTGTTTCCGAAGAAATGGTTGTAGAAAAATATAGCAAATGTACAACTTCTGAGAAAGGTACCTTTTCCCCTCCCGCGTCTTTATCTCATTCAGAAAATTAGACATATTGAACAAATGACTATTTCATCTAAATAGCTCCCTTCAGTAGTTCATATTAATTTACGAAGGAACGCAGTTTCACAAAATCAACCATTATACAAAAAACGTATTTGCACCAACAAAATGATTTCATTAGTTGCCATTATATTGTTTAAAATATACGCACGCATTCGTAAACTCTATGCGAGAAGTTAACCTAATGAGGCGACTATTTACTTCAGTAATTTAGAAAGTGTCAAACATTACAAATTTACAAATAAAATTGAAGTAGTAAGAAACAAATATAATTTCCTTCCACACCCTCCTAATTAACAAATATGAAATCTATTTATAACGCCGGCTGACACATCCAAGTAATTTACAAATTAAAGTAGCAAAATATAACTACTAACCCCGGTTTGAATACGTAAACATACTCAAGTGTGAGGGAGTGGTTTGGAAATTTATAAAGAAGGTATCCACTTTGTTAGATTGTCGCCGGCTGCCAGTGACGTAGATATAACTGTCGCAAGGTGTAGAAAATTGGTTCCCGTTTTTCCTATTGAAATCAAATGAAATATTTTAAGTACATCTATTTAACGACTACATACAAATTGTGTAAAATATTTCCTTTGAATTTCGATATTTATCTTAAAACTAATCATTTATATTATCGTTGAAGAATGTAGATTTATCTATTTCAACTTGCTCGTGCTTAAATAATAAGAGGCCCAATCCACCATCAATTTTCCAATATCGTCTATTTGTCTATCCATCCATCTGTTCACCCATCGGTATATTCGTCTTTCCGTATGTCCGTCTGTTGCTCTGTGTAGATCCATGATGAATCAAAAACTTAACTGCATTTAACAATTCTAATAACAGTGAGTTCAACAATTTAGTTTATAATTTATAATATACATAATATAAGCTATATGATACCTGGTACCATCCTTTCACAGATGGTACCAGGTACCGCAAGGAGTGGGGCTAACATGCTCATACTGCTGGGGGGAAGAGCTAATAACCTAGTTCACCCCGGCTAAAACAACGTCGCGGACCAGCTCACACACCGTAAACCGCTTGAAGTGGCAATGACCCCCAGACCCAGGTCAGGGGTACGTCTTTCCGGGGGGCACAGAGGTCTTAGCTTCACCGCCAGGACCACGTGGATGAAGTACCACCATAAAAACCTCCCCAATCCCAAGGTACTGTGCTCGCCGAAGGTACGCATGGTCGGGGGGGAGCCCGACCACTAGCGACAAACCTCGGAGCACAGGCGCACTCCGTTGTACAAATGCCTTCCACGTATGTAAGGGGCTCCGTGCGTTTCGACCATCCTTTCCCCTTTACTCGTGGAGAGGGAGGGGGTTTCTCATCAGGAAGGATAGGGAAAAATAGGCCCATTCCAACTGAAGGTGCAGATAAACCTGCATCATAGTAAGGAGGCCACAGCGTTTCTTACTAAAGTGATGCAGGAGTGCGAAGGGAAGCTACATCGCAAGCGGCGAGGACTTGACTGGACTGGACCATGCAGGAATACGGCGTAGCGAGGCCGTTGTTGACAAGGAGCATAGCCTGGGTTCAAAAGGTTGAAGGAATGGGAAAATAGGTCCATTCCACATAAAACTGCATCACAATGAGGAGGCTACAGCGGTCCTCACTAAAGTGATGCAGGGGTGCGAAATGGAGCAACGTCGCGAGCGGTGAGGCCTTGACGGGGTTGTGGACCATCAAGGAACACCGCGTGGCGAAGCCGTTGCCGAACAGAACACCGAAGTAGAGCCACGTTGCGCGCGACAAGGACTTGACTGGGGTGGTTACCAGCGAGGAACGCCACATAGCAAAGCCGTTGCTGACAAAACATATTATACGATTGCAGGGTCTGGACTGCAGGATATATAATATCAACGGGGAAAGACAATGGACCTGGCAACTACCACTCCGCCCACTTTCTCAGACCTGCTGTCAACGGCACAGGAAAAATGAAAACCATCATAACTCGCCCATTTTCAGACCTGTATCACCTTGTCAGTGATACAGGAATATTAAAATGGACAGGGTAACTAAGACGGGGATAGCACAATAAGCCTAGGAGGCTGCAGTGCCCTCAGAATATTCTTTACAGACGAGCCCTAGGAGGAGGGGTTTTAGTCAATTCGACGCTGACACTCAGACCCATTCCAAGTTGGGATGGGTAGTCCGTGTGGGTTTCCCCTCGTCGAAAAAGAGAGCTATATGGTACATAGTACAAGATATATTAGATATAGGATTTAGAGTATAGCATAAAGCGCATGGCGTATGTCTGGCCCCTAAAAATTTAAACGCCAATAGGATTTTGTAGCACACACTGATAACGTGCTCATACTACTATCCTCCTTTCCCGTCTGGTGTATAGTAAATAGTTGTTTCATCAATTTTAAAATTGATTAAGTCCGTTGAGTGAAGAGTAGGACTCTTCACTCAACGTTAAGTCTAATAATTTTTTCTCTGAAATTAAAAATGCATCATTTTACCTTTCTGTTGGTATGGAATAGAAAGGAAATACTATTAGTTCATGCATTAAAGTTAAATGAAGTTATATTACACGCTCGCAAAAAAAATGACATAGTGGCCACATCTGATATTAATCTACTAATCTATAACAGATAATACTACGTACGTCCATATATACCTTGTAATGAAAGTAATGATAGACAAAAGCTGCCAAGCCGACTAATTCAACTGAGTAAATTTTATTTTATTTCTCACGCTAACATGATAGCAGGCCACAGAAAAATACAGTGACTTCCTGCAAGTAGGGTAATTCTTATAAAAACACTGTATTGGGGAAACTTTGGGAGAATAAAGAATATATGTACTAACTTGTAAGAGTTATTCTAAAGGCCATTTAATAAGTTTTTTTTCTTTAGATTGATATCTGCTCTTTTATATTTTACGTTTGCGTTTATAATAATAATAAAAATAATAATACTGAGTTATCAGTCTGACATATGAAGTGTGGATCTGGGGAATCATAAATATCTGGGTATTGAAGAGTGCGCTGAAATGTACATCGGTGAGATAGAAAGTAGAGTTGCTACGGAATACTACCGTCACATTAGCCAAGCTCTTAAGACAGAGCTAAACGTCCAGAACAAAACTGCAGCAATAAACACTATTGTTATCTCCGTAGTTACTTACGGTTTAGGAATTGTCGATTGGCTTCTAAGCGACACCACCAAAATGGGCAGAAAAAGAAAAATGCTGGGCGGTTGCTCATTATCCGAAAGCAGATATACGACGTTTATATGCGGATTAATAGATCCAGAATTAGAATCCGCTTATCGTGGGACTGAGCTCGTATATCCGGCAGGAGAAGGACAAATTCACACGGCTAATTAAAGAACATGATACTAACAAGAAGTTGTATTATATGCAGAAGGAAGCGCGTAAAATCTAGGAAGAATATCTGGGGACCGAAACCACTGACAAGGACGACAAGGAAGAAACTAAAACCAGCATCGAAAAGAGGAAAATAGCAAAACCATTACCATGTCTGATAAGGTAAAATGCGATTGGGAATTGATATAGAATGAATTTGTGAATGATGTGAACTTTCAAGACCGTCATATAAATCTTGTTCAAATATACAACTCCGCATATTAATATACTAAACCGTGATATTCTGGTACCTTCAGAAAAAGTTTAGTTTTTTTTGTACATAAAATGCCTGGCCACCTTAAGTGCAATAATTATGTATTGTCACAAAACGCTAAAGCTTCGATTGCAACAAACACCAGCCGAAAAACTTATTCCTACTCAAAGAAGCTCTCGTCCCAGCTACTCCACACCATTTGCAGACTGCAGTTTCGAGCTGTTGGCTCTCGTAGTGCAAGACGAGATTTATAAAACCACAACATGCAACAAAAAGGGTAGGCTCCATCTAGCGGCCGATGTCCATTGCAATCGAAGTAGCACTAGAGCTGAGATAGACATAGTTAGTAGGTATGCTTTTATTCTCCAGACTAATGCCCCGTCGAGCGCTGGATTATAAATTACCAGGCATTAGTCCGGAGAATAGCTGTTGATTGGAATCTGGTTTTTTATTCCTTATATATTTAAGGAAACGTATATAGGAGTTCGACAAAACATTACGTTAGTAAATATTCTTCCCTCTGAAAGCATACGTACTAACTATGCCCATGTCAAAGCTACTGCTAATTCGATTGCAATGGACATCGGTCGCTAGATGGAGCCTACCATTTTTGTCGCATGTTGTGGTTTTATAAATCTCGTTATGTACCAAGAGTGATCAAGGGACTCGTTACAACTATTCCGGACCTACATTGTACTGACAAAAGCCAACATCTCGAAACTACAGTCTGCAAGTGATATGGAGTGGCTGGCACGAGAGCTCCTTTGAGTAGGAATAAGTCTTTCGGCTGGTGTTTGTTTCAACCGAAGCTTTAACGTTTTATGACAATACATAGTTATTGCACTTAATGCGGCCAGGCATAGGCCAAGAATGGCTGTTGGTTGCAGCCTAATGTTGTATTCCTTATATATTTAAGGAAATGTTCGACAAAACATTACGTTTGTAAATATTCTTTCCTCTAAAAGCATATCTACTATTTGAACACTTAATGTTTGTAGCATTTAGTTTTTATGTACAATCCTTTACAAGTTTTGTTTTAACTATTAAGGTGAAAAATATTTTTCTAAATTGAAAAGGATGTCTATTTAACTAGTGGGAATAATACGTCCATCAGAGTTTCCTACTTTCAAAAGTATAAGGGGAAGTGCAGCTGAAAGCAGGGAAACTGTCGGAGGGAAAGTGCTTAACAAAAGATTACCGTCACTGGAAAAATATTATATTTTCTCCGTCCTAAAAATGGCCATCGATCCACAAGTGTTTACGAGGGGACAATATGAGAGAATATGACAATCAGTGTTACTTGAATTATTTCAGAAATTTAGTCTATTTCTAATAGGGATAATATAGTCAAATTGCTCTTAGCTAAAAATAGAAACAGGTAGAACAAAATGATTATATTGTCAAACATTTAACTTTAAAATTCAACTTAAAAAATATAGCAATTAACACTCTTAGAGAAGTAAAACTAGGAGTCTAAATCATCTAGAAAGAATTTTCTTACTATAGCAGTTTTTGCTGAAACTTGTCGTAAACATTAGATGAAGTGTAGCAAAAAGTTTTGTATTAAATTTGAGATCTGAAAACTATTTGTGTTTTTTCGCAATTATTCTTAAATTCTGGTTGTATGGTCGTATCTTAAAGAAAAAACGAGCAGAAGTTGCAGTTGGGCGTGGCCAATTGCAAATACCTATTTGATTGACATTTTGCTCCAATACGGCACAATCCACTTTTACGTGATGCCACTGAGAGAAAGTACAAAAGTCAATATCTTTTTATTTTTGTTATTAAATATCATAAACTATAATTATTTAACTTTGAAATCTGGTATGCCTCAATGGTTCGTCTTTGCCCCGCTGCTCTTTACAATTTATACAAGTAACATTGTCAATAGTTTTAATTATTGTAAAATTCACTTGTATGCAGATGACACACAACTCTATTACTCTTTTCCTTCCTTAGAAGTGGAGAGAGCCGGTTTCCATATAAATGAAAACATTTAATAATGCAAGGTCCCGGTTTAATAGTAAATCCGGGTAAATCAGAAGTAATAATTTTTGGACCCAAGAAACAAAGAAATTATGTTATACCTATTTTAAACATTTTTGTAGAAAACATTGTGCTGGAAAAAATAGATAAAGTTAAAAGTCTTTCTTGGTGTTATTGACAGTGATTTGAGATTTGGGAGTCATCTTGATAAATTGCTTTAAAAAGGTTATTTGTCTCTGAAATTAATATACTGAACTAGGCACCCTCTTCCTCAGAAAAGATCATGTTTTGTGAAACTCTAGTTTTATCTCTGTTTAATTATGCAGTCTTTATATGGACCTTGCCTTAATGCACTTTACACACATAAAATATAAAAATTGCAAAATTCATGCCTTAGGTTAATATATGGAATACGTAAAAACCAAGGAATATCACATAAATTATTCGAAGTAAAATGGCTTAATATGCAAAATAAATGGATTCATCATGCTCCGTGTTTGTACCATGCATTAATATTGAACAAATCTCCGACATATCTATATAGGAAAATTAAATTCAGAACAGATGTACATAACTTGAATGTTAAGTTTACAGGTCTTTTAACTCCTCCAATATTTATTTAGTTACCGGCTATAGCGGCATAAGAAGATGAAAATTGCCCCTGCCTGGATTTTTATTTCGAATTGGCCATTCGAAAGGACATATTTAAAAACCCCTTCAGCCAAATTTTCAGCCCCCTAGGTGCTAATAGGGTGCTCCTATCGTAAAAAACGTGTTTTTTCAAAGAAAGTCTTTCCTGCTCGACGGTTTGCTCCAAAAATCTGAAAAAATTCATGAATGTGTGTTTTTGAGAAAGAAAACATCCTGATTTTTTTCCGATTTTTCGAATCAAAACTGGGGCCAGGAAAAATATTTGAAATTTTCAATGATTTTTTAAGCAATGAAGGTCATATTTGACTAACTTCTAAATAACATTTTTTTTCTGAAATCGATCGGCAATGTCTACTTCGGCGCGATTTCGGATCGAAAAATGCACAATTCCAGTATTTTAGTCCGTTGCCAAGCAACGATCAACTATACCGTACGGGAATGTTACTTTTCCGGCCTAGGCCGGGATAGTAACATGTTGCGCGATTTCGGATCGAAAAATGCACAATTCCAGTATTTTAGTCCGTTGCTAAGAAACCATCAGAAAACAGACCGGAAAAGATCCGTTGCCAAGCAACGATCAACAAAACCGTACGGGAATGTTACATTCCCGGCCTAGGCCGGGAAAGTAACATTCCCGTACGGTTTTTTATGTATATTTTAGACAGTAAATAAATACACGCAGACAAACCAACTTACATTAAAAAATTGCATTTATTAGTAAGCAGTTAGATTGTAATAAAGAAATGTTATGCATTATTACAAATTCCTTAATTTATAATAATATTGATTGTAATTTCAGAAAAAATAGTATGTGTACTTCGGTGTGAAAGCACATTCCCGGACTTCGATGCTTGTTAGCCTCGGCCAACAATTTGCATTGTCGCCCGGGAATGTATTGCTTTCACACCTAAATACACAATATACTACTGTGTACTTTCTCCCGTACTTTCGAATGCCGGTGTCAGAATTACCATTTTCAGACCGGAACATGCTCAAAATTTGAAAAAACCGTTTTTTCCCGTATTTTAACCTCCCCACAATAAAATTGTGGGAGGTTACTAAAATTGGTCCAAAATCGAAAATTGAGATAACATCAAATCTTTACGTTTTGAGGTCCCAGGAATCCAAAAAAGTGGTTTCCGAAAAGTGTCTGTTTATATATGTGTGTGTGTGTGTGTGTGTGTGTGTGTGTGTGTGTGTGTGTGTGTGTGTGTGTGTGTGTGTGTGTGTGTGTGTGTGTATGTGTGTGTGTGTATATGTGTATGTATGTTAGCATGATAGCGGCTAAACTACTAAACGGATTTGGATGAAACTTTGCATGAGGGTTTCTGTAGTGCTCCAGAAGATCTGAAAATGTTTTGGTTGAGATCGGATTACGTTTAGTGCCGTTTTGGCACAAGTTGTTTATTTCATGATTACTAACAATTTGTAATCGAACCATTGAAAAGCAGTAATAATTCCGATTTAAATGATATATCACACTAGCACTCTTTCGATTTGGTTTCCGTGAACAAAATTTTGAAAAAGTAATACGCTTCTTGTGTAAGATATATTTTATAGTCTAACCTAACGTTCGGTAGATTAGTGTTTTAAAGCATGCAGACTGCCATACACGTTTTTTTTAAGAACGTCAAGCCAATTGTGTTGGTTGGGGACTTAAATTCCGCTACTGGTCACTATATATTTTGAAAATCTTTTTTTGACGGTGTCAGTTACTTTAGCGTGCAAAAGATTTGTGACAGCTGTCCGATAAAATGCGTCTAAAAGTTGTTAGTTGGAGAACGGTCACTTTGACACCTGTCAAAAATTTTTATCACTAACTTTATTGGGGGAGTCGGGAAATGTCACTTTGACAGCTGTCAAAATTCTAGTTCCAAAACTTTCCTGCGGGAATTTATTTTTTGATAGTTGCCCAAAAGTTTTTAAGTTGGTATTGCACTTTGTTTTTAGGTTATGATTGTTTATATAGTTTTAAGGATATGATTAACGGAAATGTTTCCAGCGATGCGTCGAAAATAGGTTCAAAGTTTTTGGACTTTTAATGTCAATGTCACTTTTATTATGATTTGATGAAAACCCACTCTGGAGCCAGTTAAGGGCTGTCCGTAGTCACACTTGCTCCTTATGGATTATGTAGGCTTCACACAGCTACCACCGGCTTTAAACTTTCTCTTTTCTCTTGAAAAAATAAACAATTGGCTTGACGTTCTTTAAAATAACGTGTATGGCAGTCTGCACGCTTTAACACACTATCGAACGTTAGGTTAGACTATAAAATATATCTTACACAAGAAGCGTGTTATTTTGTTGTTTAATTTTTTTCGCTGAAATCAAATCGAAAGGGTGCAAGTGTGATAAATCGTTGAAATAGAAATTTTTAGTGCTTTTTGAATGGTTCGATTACAAATTGTTAGTAATCATAAAATAAACAACTTGTTGTGCCAGAACGGTACTAAATGTAATCCGATCTCAACCAACAACTTTTCAGATCTTCTGAGCAAAGTTTCATCCAAATCCGTAGTTTCGCCGCTATCGTGTTAACATACATACACACATACACACACACAGACATTTTCAAAAATCACTTTTTTGGATTCCTGGGATCTCAAAACGTAAAGATTTGATGTTATCTCAATTTTCGATTTTGGACCAATTTTAGTAACCTCCCACAATTTTATTGTGGGGAGGTTAAAATGCAGAAAAAGCGGTTTTTTCAAATTTTGAGCATGTTCCGGTCTGAAAATGGTAATTCTGACACCGACATTCGGAAATACGGGAAAAAATACATAAAAAATTGTTATTTAGAAGTTAGCCAAATATGACCCTCATTGCTTAAAAAGTCATTGAAAAATTTAAATAGTTTTCCTGGCCCCAGTTTTGATCCGAAAAATCTGAAAAAAATCAGGGTGTTTTGTTTCTTAAAAACACACGTTCATGAATTTTTTCAGATTCTTCAAGCAAATGGTCAAGCAAGAGAAATTTTTTCGAAAAACACGTTTTTTACGATAGGAGCACCCTATTAGTACCTAAGTGGCTGAAAATTTGGCTGAAGGGGTTTTCAAATATGTCCTTTCGAATGGCCAGTTCAAAATAAAAATCCAGACGGGGGCAATTTTTATTTTCTTATCCCGCTATAGCCTTTACAAAATTGATAACACAGCTCCACAAAATAAAAAAAAGTGATCTGTTCCTGGAACTCCATTGGGTGACCCCCATGTATTTCGCGTGCTGAACACGAATCAGGTGTCCGTTTAGCTCCATAATCCACAATTTTTCTGTAAATCGCGAAAATAATCTAAAAAAAACCCTCATAATTTAGGTTATTTTCGGGATTTACCAAAAATTGGTGGGTAATGGAGCTAAAGGGACACCCGATTCGTATTCAGCACGTCGAAATACATAGAGATTGCCCAATGGAGTCCCAGAAAGAGAAAATTTTTTTCTTGTGTAATATATGAATATCACCGGATCCTCCGCCATTTTATAGAAAGTCGCGTATGCAAATACATTACACAAACACACACAAAAATGTGAAAAGTGGGACTCAATTGGGTAAGCCCTATGTATTTCAACATGCTGAATACGAATCAAGTGTCCGTTTATCTCCAACCTAAATTATGAGTTTTTTTTAGGTTATTTTCGCGATTTACAAAAAAAATGGTGAATGATGGAGCCAAATGGACACCTGATTCGTGTTCAGCACGTCGAAATATATGGGGATTACCCAATGTAGTTCCAGGAACAGATCATTTTTTTTATTTTGTGAAGCTGTGTAATCAACATAAAAGCAATATATTGCACAATTTTAAAGATTCATATAAATCTGTCTTATTTGAACGTCAATGTTCTAATTTATAGGCCCCACAATTTAGCCTAAAGTAATTTGTAATAATTACTGTTTGCTTAATTTTGCACATTGTGGCTCTCTTTCGACGGACTCATTTTAAGTTCATGTATGAATCTAGGTAAAAAGTTTTATTAAGGTTAAGTGTAAGACTGATGGTCATGATTGTTTGTGCATACATTAAACTTCCCCTCTTTATTTTTATACCTCATAACTATGTTGTAAAATTGTTTTCTTTTTTTCTGTGTAATATTTTGTGAGATATAATAAAGACGTTTATTATTACAATTATTTACTTTTGATCATTTCATATTAATAATATTATTAATTAAAAATACCTTAACATTTTTTAACAAGTTAAATTTATCATGTAATCTACGTAAAGTTGTCCTAATTCAATTTGTTAAGTTGCAAAAAATAAAATCGATTGAGAGAGACCATTTTTAAACAATTTATGAAAACTTAAACAATGGTGTGTTTATATTTTAACGAAACTTTAGGAGAGTATGCCTTTCATGGAGTTAATTTATTATGATACCAAGTTGACAGGTTTATAACGTCTAAAAAACCATAGAGAAGTCGAAAATTGAATCGTCCATTGTTTAAGTGCATTATGCCGTAAGCACAACAATTACTTCCACATCTAGTGGAAGTATAGTAACGAGAAAAAAAAATTGAAAATTTTTATTGTTCAAATAATCTTAGAATGTCATGAAACGTCGAGATTTTAAGTTTGAGCAAAAAAAATTTTGTCTGTCTAAGATATTTTCATCTTATTCTGTTGAAGGATTGGGGGTAAATTGGGGTAAATGGGGGTAAAGAGTTAAGTCAAATAAGTAAGAGTCCATAAAATTGGTATTTAGTATATACAAGAGAATATTTTCATTTATATGGAAACCGGCTCTCTCCACTTCTAAGGAAGGGAAAGAGTAATAAAGTTGTGTGTCATCTGCATACAAGTGAATTTTACAATACCTAAAATTATTGACAATGTTCCTTGTATAAATTGTAAAGAACAGCGGGACAAAGACGAACCCTAGAGGCACAACGAATTTCAAAGTTTAATTATACATTTTTTGGAATTAGCCACCCCCATTACCACCCCCACATTATTATTAAAGAGGGCGAAAAAAAATTGTGATTTAGTTGTGTAAAAGAACCAGAAACCTCAAAATATTTTTTTGCTTCATCCACCCCCACTAGCACCCTCCTATCACCATCCACCCCACTACCGATGTGGGATATCGCTTTATGGGTTCTTGGGGTAGACGATTATAAATATCATGTTATTAAATTTCCACATATAAAATGTTTTCGTTGTGAGAGACTTGGATGGAAAATCTGGATGTGGAAGTAGTGACTCCTTGGACAGCGGTTTTTTTTTTAGATTGTAGCTTCTTTTATGTACTCTTCAGTGATATTAACAAAAAGATAATAATATTTTAAAACCATTTTTTTAAATCAACACTTTTATTTCAGTTACTAAACGAACGATTAAGAAAAAACAGAAACTAAACTTTAGTTTCAAAAAATTTTTTTAACATTCTTTTGTTTAACGAAATGCTTTCCGGGACTCAAATTTGATCCAAAACTTTTAATGCTTACAACGAGCTTCATCAAAATAAAATTGATACAGTAAAACAATTTCTGACACATTTTAGTTTCCCTCTACTACCTACGCTTATGGTGCCGGTAAATTAATAAGAATACTGCTCGTTAACTTATGTTTCGGCTCAGTCATATTCTGTCTTAGTTTATCTCACCGGCCTGCACATGTTTCGAAAGTACTAATGATGCTCCCATCGTAAACATATTACCCATCTTGTAAATATTTTAAGTGTTTATTTTCAGAAGTTAGGCTACCGACCCCGTCAAACTTTAATTTTCTCCTACCTTTCACAGAAATATCCGATATGGTGTATCAAATAACTGTTATTTTTAAAATATCTATTAGAAATTAGAACATATAAAACTCATTCGTTAGATCCTTTAGATACTCGACATAAGAGGTGTGTAGGTAAAAATTAAATTCAACACTTAACCCCCTAATAATATTCCTGATCGTTTTGAACATACTGGATTGACATTTTTCATTAACTTTGAATATTCGTCTAAAATATTAAATACTTTTTTATTTAAATCGTTAAAAATAAAAGATTAAAATATTATAGAAAAATATCTGGCAGACACTTATTTATTATTAATTTTGTTACTTTTACTAACTTTTAATATTTATATTTAAAAAAATTAGATGATTTTTTAAATTTAATTCGTTAAAAATAAAAGATTAGAATATTATCGCAAGATATCTGACATACACTTATTTATAATTAATTTTGTTACGTAGTACAGTTGTCTACGAATGTATTATGCGAGTAAAACATGTCGGCGTGTTTGATGGTGCGGTAAAGATAAAAGGCGCCGACGTTTTTTAAGTGCAGAGTAAATCTGAAGACAACTATACACAAAAATTTAACATTACCGTCACCCAAAAAACAAGTTAAATGCTACACTCTTGGGTTGCAAAACACAATGATTTTACATATAATGTAAAAATTTACATTTTTTCACATGGTAGTTGGTGGTGAAGAACTACACCACCAACTACCACGTTTTTGGCTCGAAACCAAGCAGGTTTTTTACACTTTGTTTTCCTACTTGACAGCAACATTATCGTCCTACCTCCTCGAACTTATACGACCCTATTACCTTACGCTTCGCCATATAATTAGAAATGTATTTAAACTGACAGGAAAAATGGAATTTATCATCAACACAATAGAATTGTACAGAGTATCCCCTGATGTGTCATCTGTTGCTTGAAGGCGCATCACGCCTACGCGCGTCTGTTACGCTCTATGTAATATTGTACATCCCTTTGTGGGCTGATAAAAACTGATAGGGGATACTATTATAGCCCTCATGAACCTTATGAACCTTACGATTATCATCAATATACGTAAGGACGTCTACTAGTCTACTCTGAGAGATTTCTTATCTGAGTTGGAAATATTTGTCGAGATTCACCATCAATAAACAAAGCAATAGATATTGGGCACAGGAACATCAACATTTAATGAGGCAAGGTAATTTTGAAGGAAAGATTTGGAATAAATGTGTGGGATGTGGTGATTGGAACAAGAATTATTGAATCTATTTTCTTTCAAGGACCTTTAACAGGTTAGAGATATTTAAAATTCCTACAAAATGATATTGAAGAAATGTTGATGGACTTACCGCTTGCAGTTTCTGAACAAATGTGTTTCCAACAAGATGGGGCTCCGCCTCATAATACCGCTCAAGTTACGACCGATTTAGTGAACCGGCATAATGGGCGAGTAATTGCAACATATGGACCTGTACGTTGGCCTGCCCGCTCACTAGATCTAAGCATTTTAGATTTTTTTGTGTGGGGGTTATGTGAAAGAACGAGTTTTGTATACACCCCCTCAAACACTTCACACACTACAAAATCGTATCCGCGAAGTTTTTGCAAGTATAACGCTATGTTGCGACATGTTATACGAAGCACCAACTGAGACAGCAAATGTCAAGAAGAAGGAGGGGATGAAATAAATCATTTCGGGCAGCACACTTCTATGATTTGTTGACAAAATTAATGTTTTGAATCTAGTTTTATTCAATTCCCTCGGCATACTTACTTGATAAGAGTATTTTCTCTATATTTTAATTATTATCCATCAAAGAACTTGTGTAGTTGGGTTAATATCGAACCGATTTTCGATTTGAAGGTATCGATGGACTTGTCGTGTAAATTAGTATTGAACTACTGGGTGTATAAAAGATGTTGCCATTTGAAAAAGCTGACATAATGGGCTCATTTAGTGAATTTTATTTAGTAGTTTTTACTCCTCGTGGATAAAGTAATGCTTAAAATTAGACGATATTGAAAATTTCGGATGAATCTGATATGTGGTTTTCGAAATATAAGACTTTTAAAGAGGGAATTGGAAGCGGGGTGCGACCAACATCGTGACGTCAGAGAATAGTAATATATATTTGTGAAAATAGTTTATAAACTGAAATTCTTCACAAACACGCGTAAGTTTCAAAACACACTGCTTAAGTTAACGATTTGTAATATTGTGAAATTATAATAACGCACCACAGTAGGCTAGAACCACCTTTAAATGAAATATGCATGCACTCTCTCAATTCCTACGGGAAATGGTAGCTTTATCTGTCCTGAAACAATTCCCGTAAAATCTGAAATCATTCCCTTAACCGTTTTCTAAAAAACTGACTTTTAATTTTTTTTTTTTTTGAAAACTGACTTTTTGCATTGTTAATATGTCAATCAAAAAAGTAAAATTAAACATTCCAATACAAATTTAAACTTAAGGCCAGTTTGGGGAAATAACATACAAGGAACCTTCATGCTCGACTCCAGACTTGCGATAATAATCGGGTTATATAAACTTTCCAAGTAGTCAATTTATACAAAATCATTAGATCTATTCCTATGTTATTTTGAATGACAGCAATTTTTGTCTGCCAATATATCCGTAACCAATGAATAACATTACTATTTGCGTAATTGGATTTGCTAGGGAAATCCGAGCGCCTCCACTGGCCATCTGAGTAAACTTTCCATTCGCTCAGTGAGATAACGGGTGAATATGAGAACCATACCACCGCCGATGAAGACAACCCACAGAAGAGACATGACGATAACCCAACCACCCACCCACTACCCTGCAGGTACCTGACGAAAAGCCGTCCAGTACCCGTAGTCACCTAGCTCCGTGCAGACCGAAAGTGGTACCAAAGCACTTAGGTCTGCACTTCCTCGAGCTACATAGCCCATCCCTACCTAACCGATGATCCAGATGGCAGGATGTCAATTGACATTCTGCGTACCGGCAGTCAATCCCAGCCAAAAATACCCTAAAGTTTCCGAACAGACAGATGACCAGGGAGGTGACAAGCTGGCGAAGAAAGATCATCAAGACAGAAGAGCGCCAGAAGATAAAGGCCTTCGCCAGCAAGGTCCAACAAGCCAGGACCCGGGGAGGTGGGCCAAAGTCATCCACACCGCTCACATTTGTGAGTGGGGTTAATGTAAAGTAAGCTCGCCCACCTCGCCCACCCCGCACCAGGCCGGTCCAGATCTACAGCGATATACTAGGGTAGATTGTAGATTGTTCAAGGAGTCGCTCGGCTCCTTTGGCCCTACTTCACCTCTACCTGAAAAGATCTTTTGTGATTTACCCTACAATTAGTTGTTGCCCAGGGCTCCCAAGCTTTTTATAAAGCTTGTGATTTTTCTGGGGGCTAATTTCCCTATATCTTCAGGCGTTAGTTCCACCTTTTCTGGATACTTTAGCCTAGTGCAGACTAGCATCTTGCATTCGCAAAGAATATGTTCCGCAGTTTCTACTGCAGAATCACAGTATCTACACATATCGTTATCTGCCTTGCCCATGTTCTTAAGATGGTATCTTAAGGGGCAATGGCCTGTTAAAAGGTCTGTTTGCAGCCATAAATCAGCCATCTTCGATCCATCTCTGTTCCAGATGAGTGACCGACTTCGACTTTGCTCATTTGGCGGCTATCGATTAGCACATCAAACGGGCAGTCAAAGTCCCGCTTAATTGGCATAAAGTCAGTGGGTTTGGTCACGGATTCCAGTTTAATTATTTCTAGAATCCTTAGGTGACTAACCAGGTCTCCTGGTTTGAAATAAAGTACCTGCTGCAGCCTTAAGGCACTAAGTGCTGCCTCCTTCCTTACATACAAATGTAGAGGAAGCAAGTCTAGCATTGCCTCCATAGCTGCTGTGGGACAGGAGCACATTGCTCCTGTAATCCCTAAGCAGGCAAGGCGTTGCAACTTCTGCAACTTTCCTGTACTACGGTAAAGAGCAGTAGTCCTGCTCGACCTTAGATATGAGACCGTCATCATTGCCAAAGAATATTGGCGTCGCTCGGTCAGTTACTCTTTAGAATTTACTAGGCAAACAATCCAAGACTTCAAGAGTGAAAATTTTTTGTGACCATGATTAAAATCAAAGCAGTCATGCAAAAACGCACGATGAAAATAGATATTGTCTTTGTCTATTGTATAAACGTAAGAATCACGGATTGAAGAAGATAACTGATACTTAACTGATAGGTTGTTTGAAATATGTCCGGGTATTCAGAGACGTCAAAAATGTAGTAGATTCTTGTTTTTATCAATGCAAAAAATCAGTTTTCAAAAAAAAAAGTTAAAAGTGAATTTTCTAGAAAACGGCCAAGGGAATGATTTCAAATTTTACGGGAATTGTTTCGGGACAGATAAAGCTACAATTTCCCGTAGGAATTGAGAGAGTGCATGCATATTTCATTTAAAGGTGGTTCTAGCCTACTGTGGCGCTGTAGCTAGCCGTTTCGGCTAGCGGGTTCCTATCAAGTGACGTCACGGCCATTACTCGACAAGGCGGGTGCGGTCCACTTTTATGATTTTTTTTTGTCGATTTACAGAACTCACAAAATTCTAGTTTTTTGCACAGGGTCTTAAAATTATAAGATTTTTCCGATAATCAAATAAAAAAAAAGTGCCATTACAAATTAGTGATTTCGAAAATTTTGGTTTGTCGTAGCTACTAAACCAATTCGAAAAATCTCACGTTTGCATTTTTCTTTTATTGTTATGGTCCATTTGATTGATGTGAGTGCGTTCACTGTACTCTAGATGCACAAATAATAATAGCGCTAAAAAAATCGAGCAGTCTTAAAAAAAATTTAAAACTACACAATCGTACTTAAAATCGTCTCAGGAATCCAAAAATGCAATTTAAAATTTCAGTTGGTCATTTTCACACAAGTGACGTAAAAGTGTCAAATTATGAAAAATTTGCCGTTTTTGATATATATTATCCCTGCCAAATTTAAAACTTATATCTGGATACTATGGCTTGTCGAATGATTCCGTTGACACCCGGTGTAATGTGTCTCTCAGATTCGAACGAACTTTGCGAGGATTATGCTATATATCAAATTTAGCTCAATATGTTAATGAGGTATTTTTCAGACTGTTGCGAAACGAATGAAAGTTTCATTCAAGCGTTGTCGATTGCGGGTACCTACTTGTTAAAAGCGATAACTTTTGTTAGAATTAAAATTTGTATTTATTTGGAATATATGTAAAAGAGTGTGGTAGAATACTCTACTGAACTTGGGCAGCGTGAGTCAGATGCAAATAAACATTCTGGTTTTAAATACCTATACTATATTTTATTATAATTTTAGGGTAATATTGAATTTCCGAAGGGAAGTATTGTAATCATGAAAGAAGCACTATCCGAGATTTCTTTGAATTTTCACGTTTCAGCCTGTGTAGATTACGAAAATTAAGGTATTTCAATTCCATCAGTCTATTTGTCTGTCGGTCTGGTGTCTGTCTATCCATTGGCACTAAACTATTTGATGAAAGATAGTATGTGGCATGTAGTTGACACTATTGTCTACTATAAAATGGAATATACTTATAACGAAAAATGTACAGGGGAGACATTAAAAAAAAATTATGAAAAACATATTAAGGAGGACAATAATATTTAGCATGTAGCTAACACAATTGCCAAGGAAGAACCCTGCTATACTTTTAGCGAAAATATACAAAGTGATCACCCTAAAAATTAGTTCATTAAAAAGACGATGTAAATAATATTTAGAATGTATTTGACAATATTGCCAAGGAAGGTATACTGTTATCTCAAATTTGAACAAACTTTATATAGATTAGGTCATTTATGTAGTTCACCTTAAAATATTGTTAGAAGTTATTTTAAATAACACTATTACCAAATAATTAAGAGTTGTGCTACTGACTGCAAATACATATTTGAACCTAAAAAATGAAAAATATTGACTGTGTACTTAATCTCAGTGGCACCACGTGAAAGTGAACTGAGCCATATTCCTGCAAAATGATAATCAAATAGATAGTCGCAATCGATCACGCTGGGCTGCAACTTCTAGTCATTTCTTCTTGTACACGCGATGTATACTTGTTACCTACTTAAACTTCCGCTTATTTTCTGTATAGGCATTTAAGAACATATAGATGTTTTCCTTCCATTTTCGTTGTGTACTTTGTAATTTATTACACTCATTTACTACTTCTACTTACTTAGAATGGAAACAATGATAGCAATAAATTTAAGAAAGTATACAAACTGAATATTTGTTTGACATAAAGGCTGTCATCTTTACCGAGTTGACGACACGCATCGGAAATCTCCTTCCGTCCACTAGGTATCTATTTTATATGCTATCGCAGCACAATAAAAAATCAAATGCCTCAATAGCATTCAATCTGACGAATTCGCCTACACTTCACCCTTACCACGACAGCAAACTCTCTTTGACCACGCTATAAATTTAACTCTGACAAATGATAAATCACATGTATCTCGATGCCAGTTTAGCACGTATTGTTTACCTATCCTTTGAGATTTTTATCTACAATATAAATTACCATATAATTAACACCAATGAAGTCGGATATTTACGCAACGCTGCCTCTTCCTTAGCATATTTGTTTATTTTTCATTCAGTATTTGATGGGGCTTTCCTTGGTCTTAATGTCTTCATAAAGAAATTAGTGCCGCCCTTTTTCTGATTTGTTGTTTATGTAAATTAAGCAAGGGTCGTAAATTAGGTTTGATTGACGATCTTGTCGTCCTCGTGTTCTTTCATTAAGAGTGTATTTTTAGTTGATCCCTAAAAAGGATATGGTTGCAAATTTTAATGAGTTGTTACAAATAAAATTTGGAATGTGTAGTACACCAAACGTTATTGGACTCTATAGAAGATTGCGAAAAGGTATTATATGTACCACAAATACGTACCGATGCAGTTACTACAGGTTTTATTCTGTAGGGAGTGTTACGGTACATTCGATGTATTTTAATACGTTTTACAAACTCTGTGTTAATCTGTAATAAAAGTGGTTTATTGTTGTGATAAAATTGTAAAAACTATTAAGTGTATGTAATTTAGCATTCTCCATACAAATCATATGAGCAAAAACACAAACTAATCTGTATCAGATATTAATTAACGAATTACTTATAATGTTAAAATAGCATCTCGATTCCTGATAACGTAAAGTCGAATATTGCCCACATTCAGTGGGAGGGAATTCACTATCAGAGCATCGAATTATAAAGAGCTACCGGGTGTACCAATAAATACTTGAAGCATGGACGATACGTGTGGTAAATGTAAAAAAAGGCAACTAAAAACTTCATCAAATTCAAATTCAAATTCTTTCAAATTCAAATTCTTTATTTGCCTTTTCAGTGTAATTACACAATCAGACACGTCAATATAATATACAATGTTTAAAAATTAAAAATTGGTACATACATACATTGAGATATATATAAAACTTAATATAAAACATAAAATCTAGAAAACATGCATAATTACGAACAAAAAATATACGTACTTGGTTACATATTATACAAAAGATACACTGTCATAGCAAATTAAAATTAATAATTTATGTCAGCATTTAAGAACTCATCAAAATTATAAAATGCATTTTCTGTAAGAATTCCTTTTATCTTTTGTTTGAATCTCTTAAAATCTAGATTCACAATTGTCTTTGGTAGTTTATTAAAAAATAATGGTCCGTAATAATTTTTGGCACCTCGACTGTGGTTTAGTCTTATATAATTTATTTTAATGTGACCATTATTTCTGATATTATGCGAATGTATATCACTTACAAGACTATATTGATTTAAGTTCATTTTAACAAACAAAAGACATTCATAAATATACACAGAGGGCAAAGTTAAAATTTTTAAATCCTTAAATTTCTCTCTAACATCCTCTCTAAAACCCATAAAACACATCGATCTAATGGCATGGCGCTGTATAGAAAATATTCGACCAGTATGTGCCGAATGACCCCCAAGTAATGATAGCATAACTGATTACCGAATGAAAAAGACTGAAGTAGGCTGTTTTTACTACTTGCATTGGTACGACATGTACAAGATTTCTTATTAAGTATAAAGTCTTATTAAGTTTTTTAACCATAAAATCTATTTGGTGCTCCCAGGTAAGGAGGGGATCTAAGTACACTCCAAGAAATTTCGTACAGTCGGGGTTTTTTACGCCGTCTAAATTACGATATGAAAATACCATGTTTGTTGTTTTTTCATTATTTAGTAGTAGTTTATTTGCTGTAAACCAGTTTTGAAAATCTACTGCTTTATTGGCCATATCATGCAGTAAACACTTTATGTTATTATCTTTAGTGATTATTGTGGTGTCATCGGCATATAATATAGTACTGCAATTTACATTTGCGTAAATTAAGTCGTTAATATAAATAATGAATAGCACCGGTCCCAATACAGATCCCTGTGGTACACCGTGATTGATTGGTAAGAGGTCGGAAATTTCTTTATTAAAAAATGTACTCTGTCTTCTATTTGACAAGTAGGATGTTATCAACTTTAAGCTAACCTCATTGAAGCCATAGAAATGTAATTTATCAAAGAGGATATCGTGAGAAATACAATCGAAAGCTTTACTTAAGTCGCAAAAAATGGATCCTACGTAGTTTTTATTTTCGAATCCTTCTACGATATTATCTATTAATTTTAAAACAGCTAGAGAAGTTGAGCGACGCTTCCTGAAACCAAACTGACTATCAATTAACAGGGCGTTTTCTTCAAAGTATTCACAGATTTGTTTCTTCAGAAGAATTTCGAATATTTTTGAAATTACTGGTAGCAACGATATTGGTCGATAGTTTACTGGGTCGTCTGCTGAACCTTTTTTATATACTGGTATTATTTTAGCAATTTTAAAGCAGTCTGGATATGTACCCTCTCTAATGCATATGTTAAATAATTTTGTTAAGGGTATAATTAGAATATCCTTGACGTACTTAATTATTTTATAGTTCATATCATAAACATCTTTGCTACCATTATTTTTCAGCTCATTTAAAGTTTCTCTTACCTCAATAAATCCTACTTCTCTGAATTTAAAAGTGTTCATCTGTCTGTTTTGTATGGTTAGGTAGTGTTGTGATTAGGGATTGCATTACCGGTTAACCGGTTAACCGGTTAACCGGTAATCGGGACAAAAAACACATGATGATAATTACCGGTTATTTTAATTTTTTACCGGTTATTTCGGTAAATTCTGAACTTACGATATGTCACGTATTCAACGTTTCTATTTATGTCACTGACTAGTATTCACTAAATACAGATTGACTGTCCCAACACCGAGCACTTTTAATAATAAGTAAATAATATTACTTATAAAAAGTAAACTCCAAACACCAAGCCCTAAGAAATACAAGAGAGACATTGACAATATCTTACGATAGAAAATTTAATATTTCACTGCCGCAATATCCGTGGAATACATTCAAAAGTATGTTATTACCAATTCTTATTAACTTATCGACCCACCAATATCGATTGAGGAAGGGCATCTTCAGCTGGTGGTATTCTAATTCTATGCACAAATATCAGACGACTAACAGATATAGTTTTGAAAAACTAACCCTTTTAACGGGCTATTTTTAAAAAATATTGTATTTTTAGATTAGGTATTCAGTAAATGCCCTATTTGAGTTTATGTTTATAATTTTTGTTATTTAAGTGGATATTTTTGATATTTACAGAATAATTATTTATTTAAATTTATTTCATTTATATTTTTTCCTTTTGATAAAAAACCTTTTGTTTGTTCATTATGTTAAATATACGTATATAAAAATGTTTTTTGTTAAATTTAGATAATTTTGTACATGGAAAAAGACAATTGCTATTTTCGCCACCCTAATCATCCATTCTAAAAATTACCGGTAAATACCGGTTAACCGGTTTTTTACATTTTTATTTACCGATTTACCGGTTATTAAAACTTCCGGTAAATTGCAATCCCTAGTTGTGATGAATGATTTATATCAGGTAGCTGTTTGATAATATTTTCTGCAACTTCTACATAATAATTATTCAAATCGGTTGCATTAAGGGTAGTTTTTATATTTTTATTTTGCCTATTTACACTGTCATTAATAACGCTCCACATACCCCTTTGGATATTTCCGCAATTTTTAATATAATGTGCATTTGCTTCTTTTTTTATGTATGATAACTCTGCTTTATATTTTTTCCGAGCAATTTTTATTTCTTGTTGAATAAACTCGCAGGGTCTGTTTTTTTTCATTTCTAGTAGTAGTCTTAAATGCTCCCGCAGACTATGCAGTTTTTCGTTATTCCATTTTATTTTATGTATGGGTTTGTTGTTTTTCCCCTCAAATTGTTTTAAAACCATAGGACAAGAGATATTTAGATCGCGTACGAGAACATCCATAAATTTGCTACATTTGTTATTTAAGTCTATATTATCATTATCAATAAAGCAGAAATTTTCTGCGCTCAACAATTGAAAATAATTGATTAAATTTTCTTCTCGCATTTGCCTACAGATAGTTGTTTCTTTACAACAGATTTTTTCTTTTTGGGGCACATTTATGACTACAGCAGAGTGATCTGACAAATTGGGATCAAGGATTTCTGTTGAATAGTCACGAAAATTTACAAATATATTATCTATACAGTTATTATTACGGGTTTTATCGTGAATGGTAGGAAAAAAACCGAAAGAAGCAAAAACATCACAGACGCTAAAAACTTCCTTTTCTTTCTTGTTAAAATGAACATTAAAATCACCTAGTACAATCACACTTTTACCCTTATTTATAAATTTCATTAATAGTTTTGCAACACAATCAGTAAAGATATTTAAATTACCATTTGGAGATCTGTAGGTGCATACTATTATTAGATTTTGACAAGGAATTTCTATTGCCGCCAATTCACAATCTAGCTCAATGGACATATTTGTAATATCCGATCGTTCAAAAAATTCAGTGATTAATTTTGTCAGGATACACCTCTTAACCTTATTTTCCTACAGAAGTAGCTAGCTAACTTATAATTTTCTATACAGAGAAAATCTATTGTTGTATCATAAAGAAAATGCTCACTAAGACAAAGAATATCATATTTGTTCGAGAGGGAGTTTACAAAAAATTCCAATTCTAATTTTTTATTTGAAATTGATTGGATATTTATATGAAATACAGAAAAGTTATTTTTATTTTCTTCGTTTAAATTATTGAAGTTATATTCATTACTTACGAAAAAACTGGTCTATTTCTATTTGACTTCTACTTATTTCTCTGATATTTTGGCTAGGTAATATATCGCATGTTGTTTCCATGTCTTGGTAGGTTTTCTTGTATAACTTCCACAGATAAACCCATAATGTCATTTTGTGTTGGAAATGAGTTGCGTGGCGAGAGATTTTCATTAGAAGTCTTCACAAATGTTAAATTTTTTACTGTTGCCCCCCTTTTAAATATAGCGTGTTTAATTTGAGCCGCCACTGTATTATTACACTGATTTATTTTGTTATTTATTTCGACGTAGGATATAAGTCCCGGCACCAGATTATTAAATTTAGTTAAAAAGTTGTTTAATTTATTTGAATATATGTCTGTTTTTGGGGCTATTTTGTTTTTTTTGACAAATATGGGACAGACGTAAAAATTACATTTGTGTGGGAGCACTGTTTTAGTTTATTGCATATTAACTTGAATGAGGGTGTTTTATGTATATTTATATCATTTGATCCCGCAACTATGACTACGTAATCTTGTAAAGTAAAATCTTTTGTTAAGTTTTCGACACACTGTATAACCTGATGTAGCATCGCACCGGGTTTTAATATTGATAATATTTCATGATCGCATGAATTCTTAAGTTCTCTTCTAAGTTGTTTCATAATATTGCGGCCTAAATCGTCCATCAGTAAGAGGATACGATTCTTGTTTTTCTCCATATTATTTTTACTACAGGTTCGGAAATTTTGTGTGCTCTCTAAAGTTTGTTTACCACATGTTTCTTTTGTTGTTTGGTTGCGATGGTCATTTGGGACACTTTTATTTAAAATATTCGTGTTTAAATCTTCCATTGTAAGGTCAGTAGAAGTAGTAATATGCCTGACCTTTTTGTCAGTTTGTGTGCTATTATTGTTAAGGATTTTTTTAGATGTTTGTATTTGCTTTTTAAGTTCCATTATTTGTGTATTTAATTCCTGGATAATTTTTTCTTGATTTCTTATCAGCTGACTCATTTCTGTTTCTGATTTTAATGCTTCTTCTAATAACAATTTGTTTTCGTCTTTCAGTTTTTTTATGTGCCTATTTTTCGCAATGCTGTCCTCATTTAGTTCACTAATTGTATTTTCTAATATACTTTTTCCTTCATCTTCCTCGATAAGGAAACTGTCGTCTAATTTACAGCAAACAATTTTATTGTCTTTAATAAAGCGAATTTTGTTTTTAATTTTAGGCATACAGCACTTGTGGATCACATTTAAGCATTTTACACATATGTAATGAATAAATGGTTTTGATTTGCAACATTTATAACTCGGTTGTTCACTAGAGCTCCGAGAAACACATCCACTACTTAGCGCCATCACTGCCAATAGATCAAATGTTTTGGGGAATGCAAAAGAGTATTTCATTTAAAATGTATGGAAATATCTAATATAGAAAAATTCAAAAATTTAATGTGGTTCTGTGACAGTTTTGTGGATGCAGTATCTGAGCGTTGGGAAACAAAAAATGATTTTGCAGAATTAAAACAAGAAGTTACTTCCGAGATTGCTGAATTGAAGAACATGCTTAAATACATGCAAAGTAAGGAATATGAATGCATCAGTGGTAGTAAAGAATCATATGCAAAAGCGGCAAGTGAAATCGTATTAATAAAGCCGAAAAATGTACACGAAAGCAAGAAAACAATTGAAGCTGTTCAAAAACATGTAAAGCCCTCGGACTTAAAGGTTGGAATAGCAGAAATTCGCAGCGTTAAAGACGGTGGTATTTTAATTAAATGTTCAAGTAAGGAGGAAGTCACGAAAATAAAGAATGTTGCTGAAAAAAAATTAGGTAAGAATTACAAAGTTAATACACCTGAATTAAAAACTCCTAACATCAAAATCGTGGACATTGACAAGCAAATGGATAATGGTGAACTGGTACTCCAAACAGAACTTAAACCATGAACTTCTTTTCCTTAAAGCTAAGGTAATGAAGAAAATGAAGACCAAGTGGATGGCGATATTGGAGTGTGATCCTGAATCTTTCCAGAAAATAATGACCGAGAAAAGTTAATACATAGAATGGTCAAGATGCCGAGTTTTCGAATACTTCAGTGTTTTTTGTTGTTTTAAATGTGGAGGTTTTGGACATAGAGCAGAGGTATGTGAAAACTTAAGATGCTCTAAATGCGCGAAATTGCTAAGTGATCACTGTACTGACGATTGTGATAAAGAGACACCTAAATGTATAAATTGTATCGATGCAAATATATCTTTAAAAACAAATTTTGATATTAATCATTCTATATATGACTTAAATTGCCCTGTACTTGCTAAAAAAATTGAAATTTTAAGAAATAAAACTAACTATACTATCAAAATTTCACGGAAATGTTACAAAATGTAAGCTAAATTTATATCACCAAAATATGCAATCTCTAAGAAATAAAATTGATCAACTGGAAGTACAACTAAATTTAAATAACATAGATATAGCATGTTTAACGGAGACACAATCTAAAATCCTTTGAATTAGACACTGTCAATATACGAGGATATGTAAAAACAACAGCCTACTGTAGAAATATACATGAAAAAGAGGAAGTTATTGTATTTCATAAATCATCACTTAGTACAAATATAAGAGAGATTAATAGACTAAATTCAAAATCAGCTGAAAAATATTTTGAGGTATCGGGAGTCGAAATAAAATTTGAAAATAAAAAAATTAGAATTTTGGCAATATACAGATCACCCTGTGGAAATCCAGAGATATTCTTTGACAAATTAGAGGGGCTTTTAAATAAACTATTGCGAAATAAATCCATTATTATTCTATGTGGTGACTTAAACATTGATTTTCAATCAGATTCAAGAGAAAAGTACCGATTACATGATCTTCTTAACTCTCTCGAACATTCATCATCCGGAATAGATTATATATATAGTAACTTTTTAAGTGGAAATAATTCTAAATTTTCTTGCGAAGTAGTGCCCAATGGTATATCAGACCACACGTCACAAATTTTATGTTTTGACATTCCTAAATATGTATCAGAAAATTTAAAGAATCCAGTTGGAATAGATTATATAGTGATGCTAATTATCAAACTTTTTATACTATGTAAGCAAAGAAAATTGGTTTGGGGTATGCATGGGCAATAACTTTGGATGAAGGTTTTAAAGCTTTTATAGATAGTTTGTCTTATTGCATAGATATAAGCTTTCCTTTTGTATACACTAATACATGTCAAAATAAAAATACGTGGATAACACATGGAATAAAAATATCGTCTGAGAAATTAAAATTTATATACAAAGTTATGATAGAAACAAAAAATCCTGCGCATATAAATTTCTACAAATCATATAAAAAAGTATAAGAGAGTTGTTAAAGCAGCAAAAAAATTAAGTAACGAATAAATTTATAACTCGTCTAGTAGAAAGTCGAAAGCGGTTTGGTCAATTATTAAATCTGAGCTAGGTAACGAAAATAATAAGTCTCAGAGTATTACTGAAATTAAAGTGGATAATGAAGTAATAAAAAATATAGTGGAAATTGATAATCAAATGAATAAGCATTTTACAGAAATTCCTAATAAGCTATCCAAAAACTTTGACGACAGTGAACCAGTCACTATACAAACGACAAATATTAAAAAACATCCAACTATATTTATGGACCCTGTTACTGAGAATGAAATATTTAATATAATTGTTAATCTTAAGAAAGCAAATTCAGTTGGTTTAGACAAAATAAGTGCTAATATCTTAAAATCTGTTGTCAACTACATAGTGAAACCGTTAACATATCTGAGTAATCGGTCATTATCTGAAGGAATATTTCCGGATATCCTTAAAGTTGCCAAAATTGTTCCACTCTACAAAAAAGGTGATAAAACATCAATTGATAACAGCCCCACAAAAAAGAATAAAAGTTCTGAACCAGAGACGTGAATACATACATTTTGTGTATCTTTTTATGCTGAATCCGAATCCGCAGCCAAAAATATGGGTTACCCAGGTAGTTTTTGAGTAAAACGCAAAAACATCCCCTAAAATAGAGTGATACGGTAAAGCTTTATAATGAAATGCAACAATATGTAAATACTTTGAGAAAACATTTTAAAATAAGATTTTGAGCATTAGAAAGAAATATATGCAAAGTAAACCCATACCCACCCCTACGAGGGGGTTAATTCCACCTCTAAGATCAAATAACGGATGTTATAGTGCAAAACAATGTGAAAAGCCATAGCCTCGTAGTTTGTAATTCCAAATACAAATGTAGGTTGACAGACAATATACCTAAAAGATATAATAAAATCTTATTTTTAAGGGGCTTGAAACCACCTCTGCAGGCCTAGGTATTTCCTTTGAGTCACATATTTTTCTTCTCAATGATTTGGTCTACATTTTGTTACCGCTGGTTTTTGGGGTCGCTGATTGTAAATCTGAAGTCTGAATCCGAAAATTCCTGAATAAAAGATGGCATATCCAATATGGCGGATGTAAAAATCGGAAAAGCATTCAAAATTTGAAAATTATGGCTGAAACTTGTTCCTCGGGGGTTTTTGGAGTCGCTGATACGATTCTGGGGTCATTATTCGCAAATTCTTAAATCCAAAATGGCGGACCCATCATGGCGGATTAAAAAGTACCAGAGAAATTGGTATTTACCACCCAAAGAAATATATTATGAATGAAAAAATTGACATTTGAGTAAAAATAGGCAAATGTCTAAGAATGAGAAACAAGGAATATAAATTCGATTTGCAATGGGCAGACTCGCTTAAATGTGAAGGTGGGGAATAAAATAGGGACGATTTGCCAAATATATAAAACTGATCATCGTGGCAATATCGTGGGAAATTATAATTTAGAGCTTGAAAGTACTCCTTTTCCTAACGAGTTACATGAGCTGGGTGGAAAATTTGAATGGCGAATAGTACATTATTATTATTAATCTTATGACCACGTCGGGGTAGCTGTCAGTTTGACATCTGTTAAAGTGACGTTTACTTCCTTTGAAGATTATGGCTGAAACTTGTTACTCGGGGGTTTTTGGAGTCGCTGATCACGATTCTCTGTAGGCGCCTATTTGGTAAAAATCATATAAAAAAAAATTGTCTGTCAAACTTACAGATGTCAAACTGGCAGATGTCAGACTGACAGATGTCAAACCTGATAGATGTCAAACAGGTCATTTTGACAGATGTCAAACTGACAGGTTTGACATCTGTCAAAATGACGCCAATATTTCTCTCTAATGCCTTTTGACACCAGTCAGTTTGACATGAGTCACAAACATTAATAATAAAAACTACATATTTGAGCGAAAGTATTGTTAGTATCTATCGATCTACAGCCATTTGATAAATAATTCAGAAGTCTATTGGTACTACAATGTAAGAAAAAAAGAGACTGTTATCAGTTTATATCCGAATTGACCAGCAAAATGAGTCAAGCCATATCCATTTGTAAATCCAAACATTTACTTATACCACATCAATGAGAAATTATGAGCACAGTATCTAATGTAATTCGTGCGGCTTTTCGTGATTCAAAGACAAGTGTTTCTTTAAGAAACGAGCTGCATTAGGTTAGAACAGTTTTGATTTGCAATTGAAGATTACAAATTATAATGTTTGAATAGGGATTTATGAGATCAGTTTCTATGAGTATTAATGTTTTTTTTTCAGTAATATATTAAATGTGTTTAATATATTAAATGTATTTTTATGAAAAGTAAAATGCATATGACAAAAAAAATAATTTTAAACAGGAGTCCCTAGACCTGGGGGGGGGGGGGTAATCGAATTTTGGAAAAATTTTTCGCAAACTGCTTTTTCAAAATTTTTTAGGGGACGTTAGAGAAGTGTTTCTCGAGATGTTATTTCCCATATTTCGAATGCGCCACAGACGAGAAAAAAATTATTGAAATTTCTAGATCCGCGCTTGTCACACCCCGTCACTATCTTGCACGCCATTTTGATACTAAAGGAGCTAGAAACTCCGTCTTTTTTTGCGCTTAATTGTTGAGAAATTATCTATCGAATGGTGGGGGCCTCAGTACTACTAGAAAGAGATAAAGTGTTCGAAAATTGAGTTAAAGTCGGTAGGACGAGTAGTACGCCCCGTACTGCCAGAAGGACGCTGTACGAATTATCATTAAACTTGTATTTGTAATTACAGTTGAAAACTGACCTTCCTTTTTACACATTGAAACAAATGAAAACACATTTAATATATTACTGAAAAAAAACAATAATACTCATAGAAACTGATCTCGTAAATCCCTATTCAAACATTATAATTTGTAATCTTCAATTGCAAATCAAAACTGTTCTAACCTAATGCAGCTCGTTTCTTATAGAAACACTTGCCATTTAACCACGAAAAGCCGCACGTTTTACATTAGATACTGTTCTCATAAATTCTCATTGAGATAGTATAAGTAAATGTCTGAATTTACAAATAGATACTGTTTAAAATATTTGGTTGCTTTATTCTGATATAATTTTCATATTTAAATTAGATCCGAGTCTGTACTGATAAAGACTTATATAATTTACTAGAGGAACAACAAATAGATACTCGTAGAAACTGCTCACATCAATCCTCTTGAAGGAATTTTAAATGTGTACTTGGAATTTCCGACCATATCATAACAAGTAGTGAACAATTTGTTACTGATTAAACCTCATCACAATTATATTCGGAAAACAGCATAAATACTTTTAGAAATTGATCGCATATAACCCCCATTCGAAGTGATTAAACTTGTATTTCTAATAGCAGTTGAAAACTGACCTTTCTTTTTACCCATTCAAACAAATGAAAACACGTTTAATATATTACTGAAAAAAAACATTAATACTCATAGAAACTGATCTCATAAATCCCTATTCAAACATTATAATTTGTAATCTTCAATTGCAAATCAAAACTGTTCTAACCTAATGCAGCTCGTTTCTTATAGAAACACTTGCCATTTAACCACGGAAAGCCGCACGTTTTACATTAGATACTGTTCTCATAAATTATCATTGAGATAGTATAAGTAAATGTCTGGGTTTACAAATAGATACTGTTTAATATATTTGGTTGCTTTATTCTGATATAATTTTCATATTTAAATTAGATCCGAGTCTGTACTGATAAAGACTTATATAATTTACTAGAGGAACAACAAATAGATACTCGTAGAAACTGCTCTCATCAATCCTCTTGAAGAAATACTAAATGTGTACTTGAATTTCCGACCATATCATAACAAGTAGTGAACAATTTGTTACTGATTAAACCTCATCACAATTATATTCGGAAAACAGCATAAATACTTTTAGAATTTGATCGCATATAACCCCATTCGAAGTGATTAAACTTGTATTTGTAATTGCAGTTGAAAACTGACCTTTCTTTTTACCCATTCAAACAAATGAAAACACATTTAATATATTACTGAAAAAAAAAACATTAATACTCATAGAAACTGATCTCATAAATCCCTATTCAAACATTATAATTTGTAATCTTCAATTGTAAATCAAAACTGTTCTAACCTAATGCAGCTCGTTTCTTATAGAAACACTTGCCATTTAACCACGGAAAGCCGCACGTTTTACATTAGATACTGTTCTCATAAATTATCATTGAGATAGTATAAGTAAATGTCTGGATTTAAAAATAGATACTGTTTAATATATTTGGTTGCTTTATTCTGATATAATTTTCATATTTAAATTAGATCCGAGTCTGTACTGATAAAGACTTATATAATTTACTAGAGGAACAACAAATAGATACTCGTAGAAACTGCTCTCATCAATCCTCTTGAAGAAATACTAAATGTGTACTTGAATTTCCGACCATATCATAACAAGTAGTGAACAATTTGTTACTGATTAAACCTCATCACAATTATATTCGGAAAACAGCATAAATACTTTTAGAATTTGATCGCATATAACCCCATTCGAAGTGATTAAACTTGTATTTGTAATTGCAGTTGAAAACTGACCTTTCTTTTTACCCATTCAAACAAATGAAAACACATTTAATATATTACTGAAAAAAAACATTAATACTCATAGAAACTGATTTCATAAATCCCTATTCAAACATTATAATTTGTAATCTTCAATTGTAAATCAAAACTGTTCTAACCTAATGCAGCTCGTTTCTTATAGAAACACTTGCCATTTAACCACGGAAAGCCGCACGTTTTACATTAGATACTGTTCTCATAAATTCTCATTGATGTGGTATAAGTAAATGTTTGGATTTACAAATTAATACGGCTTGACTCATTTTGCTGCTCCATTCTGGTATAAACTGATAGAAATTTCAGCAGCAACTTTACTCCAGGCTCCAGTAGAGGGAGTTATATACGTGTCGCTAATTCATATCTAATCTAATGTGACCTAAGGAACTGACGTGTGTTTGTTAAATTAAAAGTAAAGCAGTCTCTTTCACTGCTAACTCATTCATTGCTTCTAGGCTAGAACAGGAACACCCGAGGAAATGAGGACTTTGCAGTATTTTGTGTTTACCACTATATTAGTATTTCTATTTGAAATATGCAATTTAAACTGTACATTTGTCGGCATGCATATCCAAATTAATACTAATAAAAAAGTAAAATGGAAGTTTACAATAAAAATACATCTGTAAAATATACAATTGAAACTGTACATTTGTTGACATGTATATCCACATTAATACTAATAAAAGACAATGTTGAAATTTACAATAAAAACACGTTGATAAATGGTGTGTTACATACGATAGATACTGGAGAAAGGACGGACGGAACTCTTATGATATTACTTATAGAAAAGTTTAGAATCTCTTTAAAGTAGTATCTGTAATTCCATATGTTTACAGATATAAGGGCAAGAGTGCATTTGCAGACACTAAACTGTAGATTTGTTGATGTATATTTCATATAAGTACTCATGAAAGGGCAACATGATAATTCCAAATAGCTCATTCGGAATTACTGTTTCATAACCGATTTAAAACTTAATAAAACAGATAAAATCCTGTCTGTATAATACTAATATAACTTATAGGAACGATAAAACCGCATCACTTTTTTTTTATAAGTTTCTATGTGGAATTTTTGGCAGGGTGGAGTCATTTATTTCATGAACAAATATCTAACGAACTGAAGTGGACTACAAGCAATCTGTTCAAACATAACCTCTCATGTTTGTTTATGTTGTATGTTAATCAATTGCCGGATATTATAAGGGTATTAACAGATAACGTTTCGAAGATTTTGTAGAAAATTGGATAGCGAAAAAAAATAACAGAGAATTTAGCCAACAAGTCAATAACATTATTATAACATTATTTACAATTCAAGCAGACTACGCAAGCGTCAAATTAAAATCTTCCTGCTCGATCAAAAAGGTCCGAGCAAGTCGAGCTTCGTCCGAGGCCTTTATTTTGTATTGTTCGAACGTTTCAGATTTAGCCCGGTTAGCTCGATTTGCATTAAACGAACTATTGTGACGCGTCCCATCAGTCAGACGTAATATCCGAACACGGCTATAAACAATTATTACCTTTAGAAAAACCAACTAAAATAAGTTTTGACATCTGTCCAAAATATTTGGGTTGATAACCTTTACGAATGTTGATTTTTAGGTTATGAAATATATTTAGGGACATACAATTAGGCCATCCAAACCACGTGACTTCCAACATGGCGTGGCGGTCAAGCATTTGTTGACAGTCGTTAAACGGTTGTCAAAACAGTTTGTGTTTTTCCGTTGGCCTGTCTAAGTATCTTGAAATTTTAACAATATAGTGTTATTTGTGGATTGTGGCAAGGCGATTTTGATTGTTTTCAAGTTATAAACTTTATTTAATTATGCAGAATGAATATTTCAAGAAGTTGATGTTGGAAAATCGAGATGGAAGGTGTTAGATCATCCCTTTTAATCGCGACTATCCATCTTTGACGTCGTTTTCTCGACAGATCATTTATATGAGGCAAATATTTAGAATTCACGACGTCGGGTACACGGTAAAACTAACCTTGTCACGATTTCCACGATGTCCACAACCCACTACTTTGCACATATCAGGCATTTTTTCCAATTATAGCCAATAATATTATCACGAAAAAATATAATAAGACAATTTATACAATTTTTTACAAAAAACTAAAATTAAAAACCTTTGAAACGTAAAAACTACGTGAAAAAATGCTGCACTGGTCACAATCTAAACAATAGAAATAAACCCGTGTTTGACCACCACGCCATGCCATATTGAAAAACAGTTCTGACAGTTCGTTGGATTGCCTAATAGGGCATCTGCATCGTGTTTAAATTTTTCAAGTTTATTCTCATTGTTAATGTTTGTATACGCATTTTTAGCTTGGAGCCACAGTGGCTCCAAGCTAATATTTTATGTTATTCATCAACAGTGAATTGGGGGCGAGCGTAGAGGCGACTTCAATGTGAATGTCAGTCGATATTCCGTTGAAGCAACGTCGAGCGCGGTTAGTACTTGGATAGGTGGCCCATCTTGGGAAATACAGCGTTCTCGTCCCACCTTTCAGCGGCTTGTATATCAGTGTATACGCGGAAGCTACGTAATTTCAGACAAGGATTTCGTAGTGGATATACCATCCTTCGGAGGGGGTGTAAAGCAGCCGGTCCCTTGTCTATTAAATGTTAGGCAAGTAAAAGATCCCTACTCTTCTTATGGGAAGAGGTTCGGCAAAATTTCCAGGTTGTGTCCCATGTTTTTGTCACTGTTTAACAAATTTTCATATACATCACCCTTCATATTCAACTACTAAAAAGCTTACAATTTTAATTAACATTCTACATTTCCACAGCTGATTCGCCACTCATAAATCTTTTCACTGTAAATTTCAATTTATAACTAATATTGTTATTGCTTTATACTCATATATGTTCACTTGCACTTATATCCTGATACATACTTGATACTTACTTCAACTTTGCAAACGGCAAGCCGAGATTTGAGAGTTAACATCAAATCGTGAAAGGATTCCTCACAAAAGTATAGGAAAAGACTGTTCGGTCAAAATCTTTTAAATTTTGGGGAAAAGTTCTCCTGGTTATACTGAACCACAGTTCTCATGGGCACAATGCTCAAAATTCAACAGTTCGGCCGCCAGTGACCTTTGAAGTCTAAAAATATAGAGTTCTTATAGACTAATTAGGTTCTTTTATTCTCTATTTTTTTTAATTATTTTAAGCCCTTTTATTTATCAATGTTAATAATATTTTAATTGATTGATGTTATCAATAATTTTCTAGTCATACTTTTCCGTATAAAAGTTAGGAAACTTTCTCGCCTCATATACAGAGTGTTCCTTAATGACTTGCTAATATTTCAGGGTGTGATTCCTTAAGACATTTTATAAAGAAAAGTTCATATGAACATATGTTTGCAACGGTTTAAATTTTTTTAAATCGTTATAAAACTACATATTTTAGTTATGTTTTAAATTATCGCTCCACCAGTGGCGTCCCTGCAAACATGTCCTTTGGTATTTTTTACCAAAAAGTGTTATGCCACCGATATTTTTCCATGTGGATATTTTTTTCTGATTCACTTGTTCAATTCTACATAAAAACGGCATCTTACGTTTTTCTCGTCAGACGCATTCTTAATTAAAATAGTTAAATTCAAATTGAAACTAATTATTGCTTGATAATGATAAATTTTTGGAAATGGCCCCCTTCACTTAATAGGCATGCTTCCGCCCATCTTCGCATCGAATTGCGCACTCGTTCAAATATTTCCGGTGTATTCCGTATTGTTTCGCTCTCTTCAATCTTCTAAAGTGTTAATGAGAGTTTTAAACATCAGGGCTTTAAGATGACATGTGGAGTCATCTTAACTCCACAAGAAGAATTCCAAACTATTGAAATCGGGGAATTACTCCGCGACCTATTCAACGAATAGGATAAACCACATGGAAATGGTAGCGAACAATTACACTGAAATAAACAGGAGCTCCATCATGCATGTACCACATTTGATTCCTTAATGCAACTGGTACATCTTCAAGCAATGCAGGTAGGTCGGCCTAAAGAAAATGCAGGTAAAATTGTCCATTAAGGCGTCTTGGCAGAAAAAAAGGGGCCTATAAGATTATTACCAATAATTCCTACCAATACATTAACCGAAAATTGCTCTTGGAAATGGGTTTCGGTTATGGCACGATGGAGCTCCTGTTTATTTCGTCCACATTCATATAATTCACACATGATTATTATGGATATTTTGAATAGCATTCCTAGAAACATTTTCTTCGTCTGTGAACATAATTTCTGACTCAAACTGCGGACTTAGTGTAACATTCTGATGGTACCACTGACAGAAGTTCACACGCTGTGGAAAATACCTGGGAAATAATGCCTGTACTCTTAGAATATGATATGGATACAACAAGAATCAACCAAAATTTGCCAAACAAGTTGATGACGAGTGTTCAGAGCTCTATCAGTTTTTCTCATACTTGTCTCAGGATGTTCGTCGATTTCCTGCAGCACCGCTTTCTCAATTTCAGGTGTTTTGACAGTTCCTTTTTGGAAACTATCAGCTTCACAAAGATGGCGATGAATAGTCGAAAATAATCTGCTATCTGGCAAGGCACGATTAGGATATCTTTCCTGATACATACTTCTGGCTTTTGTTGCATTACCATTTGCGAGACCATATACGTAATGCATTGTCCGCATTTCCGCATTCATATAATTCACCATATTTACTGAGATATTCGAATAAAAACAGCGAAAATATAAAACAAATTCAATGAAACACTAAAAATCGAAGAAATAATATGAGATGGTTTTGAACACCAACGACTTACTTTAAATCAACAGATATTGTTTTGAAAATGATGTTTGTAAAAACGTCATTTATTCCAGGATAACTAGATTTATGTGTTCCAAAATTATTAGTCAATACTGCTAAATTAAGCAATTTGGATTTAATTGTATTAAAAACGCAAAAGAATTTTCATGTAGAACTGACCGGGCTAATCAGAAAGAATATCCACATGGAAAAATGTCAGTAACGTGCCATTTTTTTTGGTAAAATATATCAGAGGACATGTGTGAAGATACGCCACTGGTGGAGTGATAAAATAACTTTTCTAACTAAAATATGTGGTTTTATATCCTATTAACACATACCAAAATTGAAAATGATATCTGAAGTACTTTCTAAGATATTAGAAAATAACGATTTAAAAAAAAATTCAACACTCTGCCCTGTAGCAAAAAATGTAAACCATTGCTGACATATGTTCCTATGAACTTTTCTTCATAAAATGACCTAATTAATCACACCCTGAAATTTTAGCACGTCATTAAGGAACGCCCTGTATATACACTGGGCAAGATTTTACATGCGAGAAAGTTCTCTAAATTCTAAACCGAATAGTATAACTGGGTAGAGAATTATTAATAATATTAATAAATTAAAATGTTAATAATATTAATAATAAAAAAGAGTTAAATTAATGTGAAAAAGAAATAGAGAATAAAAGAATCTATAGACGTCTGAATTTAAGATGCCAGCGCCAAAGTGGAGAACTCGTGAACTAATTATAGGCCGTTTGTTTATTTATTTGGCGAATACTTATATCGATTTTTTTCTGTTTATTGTTATTTTTGGCGTTGAAAATAATAACATTAATAATATATGACCTAAAGGTTTGCAAGATTTGGTTGTAAGTGATTTGCAAGATGTTAATGGCATATTATTCAGCAAAATTCATATTTTTTAGGTTATCTGGTTTTCCCCTTGAAAAGTACAGTTTCTTCGACATAAACTGTGTCTGGCTAGTTAAATATTAATAAACTTAAATATTTCTTTAAATTTATGTACAGTTGTAGTTTAAATCACTTTTTTTTCAGGAAACATGAGTAACACTTAGGTTAAGCATATTGCAATATATGGAACATTTGGGAAGCACTAAAAATGTAAAAATTCTAATTGTGTGTATTAAGGGGAATATGTTTTAAATGCAGGACATATTATTTTGTGTGGTACAACAACTTAATAAAGGTGTATGCTCTATGTTCACAAACAAGTGTCTCAGATTCAAATACCTATGAAATTAGTGGTACATTGAATATAACTGAAAAGACCTTTATTAATTTTTTAAGTAAAATAAATGAAACAGTATTTTGTAAAATATGAAATAGAAATATTCAGAGGTAAGACATAATAGTGCATGGTGCAATAGTATATATTACTTTTATAAATATACTGAAATTGCATATATTTACTTATTTCAAAAATTTGACTTACAATGTGTGATTGTCCAGGTTATTATTATTTCTACTCGGACCACGGTTATTTGCACCAGCTTTTCCCCTCTCAATGCCTGGTTAAAGGTGTCTACATTAAAGAGGGTATGCTTTGAACATTGCAGTGCAACTCAACCTTCACGAGTTGTCCCTGCAATCTACAAAGGATACCGACTAGGTTGGCTCCAGCAAATTGTATCTTGTGTAGCCCCTTTAAACGCTATCATCATATTTTTAATAACTTAACATCTCAGTTTATCATTTTACTTATTGTTGATATCATCGTACACTAAAGAGACAATGACAGAAAAGCCCATAATTAGTTTGACTATAGACCACCAGGTGGCGTACTCCTTATTTTCAGACGCCTATAAGAACTCTATATTTTTTTGATTTCCAAGGCCACTGACGGGCGAACTATTGAATTTTCAGCATTGTGACCATGATAACTTTGGCTTAGTATAACCAGGAGAACATTTTCTCAAAATTTTAAAAATTTTGACCGAACGGCCTTTTCCTACACTTTTGCGCGGGGTCCTTTCATTCTCAGCATTTAGTTGATTTAATTTTTTCTTTCTTGGCTGGGTAAAATTGTACCCTACCCAAAGTACCACTTTATTATACACGTAAAAAAACACGAACATACGCGTTGGTCACAGCGCAGGTTCTGGGCAGTTAATTCCGATTTTTTTAGCGAGTTTATAGTAGATGTCATTAGAAGTACTCAATCGAGACCCAGCGGCAAAGCTCCTGGATTTTTTGTTTTGCGTTTACACATGAAGATATTAATTTAAAAAAATAAAAATTACTGACGACAAATCTGTGGATAAAGAGCTTTAATTTAAAACAAAGATAATCGAAATCTGTCAAGTGTGAGCTGCTGGTTAATTAAGAGAAGAAAACGCCTTGTGACCTATTTCACGTCAGAAAGTTTGGTAAAAAGTGTCAGTGACAATTAAATTGGTATCACTAAAAGTCACTGCACTCGTTGACCAACTCGTCTAATTCCGAAACTTTGTAAAAATGAAATACCCGTAATGTAATAATCATATAATTGCTTTTAGTATCTTTTTATTATCTTTAACGTTGAGTCTACTTTGATTGATTAGAAATAACCTTCAATAGTTTGTTTTGTAGTCTATAATATTTAAAAAAATTAAATTATACAGTTTATCACTTTTATCAGAGCTGAGTTTAGAAGTTAGGTATTTCATTTTACTATAGTAACGACAAAAAAATTTTTGAAAATTTGTATTGTTCAAATAGGCTTAAAATTACAGAATATTATTTAGGTATTATGCAAATTACAACTTACACACTTTTTTATTTATTATGAAAATACCTACTTTCTGTATATTGTTGCCCTAATCTAGGCACGCTAATATACTAGTTAGGTAAATACTTTAAAACACTCATTATTGGAGAATCAATCAAAACAACTACTCTTCTAGCTAATACTGACGAAGTATTGAATTACATGATAGGATTCTTCGAATTTTAAAGCAAAAAATATATTGATTTATAAGATGGTTATCAAGAAACCACATTAAAATAAATCTATGCAAGGCAAGTAGAATTAAAATTACAATTAAAGGAAGAATAAAACGTTCCTAAATAAAATTTTGAAACAACCCCACGAGTTCCAAAAACAGGGTTTATATCACTTTTATTAAATAAAAAATGGATTAAACATTGACAAAAAAAGGAAACGTCATGAAAAAAAAGAGTAAGGACTTACCTGCATAATATTATAAGAAGTTTGTGAAGAAATTAGAGGTATTCAATCCTGCATATGAAATATTTATTCCTAATCACAAAAACAAGATCAACCGAAAAAGTTTAAGTTGGAACCAAATGTCAAAATAAAATATGTCTAAGAAGGAAACAAAGTTTGACACATCTGTTACCATCTAGTGCCTAATTGATGAACCAAATGTCAAATTAAAATAAATCCAAGAAGGAAACGAAATGTGAGACAACTTTTACCATCTAGTGTCCAATTGATGAACATATTTTAAAACGGAAAGGATAACAATATATACAATTATCACAGGTACTCTATTAAAAATTAAATTACAGAGCTCTGGTGTCAATATTAATTTATTTCAATTTTAAAACATTTCGAACATTTTATTTAAATTCAAACATTCTTATATTAAAATCAAACACCAATACAATTAAGAAATTAATTTTAAGTATTATTTGTGTGTTAATCATTAATAAAATTGTTAAAATTTAATCACCCTAAATTATTTTCAATATTAAATAGTTATCTATTAAAATCTCGATGAGCTAGATAGCTGGACCTGCACTGAGGAGTTTTTATAATTGATTTGACCCATGCTTAAAAGGTGTTGATGTCAGTTTGTAATATTTATGGTACACTGGCTCCGTTTATTTTTCTGTCCATATTTTATTCATAAAATCATAAAATTAAAATATTTTGATACTTTTATTATTAACAAATAACAATTAAATATATTAATACAATAGACATCACATTTATGTCAAACCCAACGCGGAGCGAAAAAATATATAGAGTGAAAAGTAATAATTTATAAAATTTAATTGAACTTATAAGGCTTTGATTTATCTTTGAGAATTTTCATTTATTGTCATTTGTGTGGTAGTTTCGCTATTATTGGTAAGGTTTTATGAAACTACGATCTGGCAAGGAAATGAAAGGTACCGATCAAGACATCTGCGTCAGAATTAACAGGTGAGACCACAATGCATCCAGTAACCGAGACGCAAGAACAGCCGATGGAGGAACAAGTAGAACCTACACCTATGGGCGATACTGTACAGACGCCAGCATTAATACAACCGGATATGTTCCAACAAATTATAGCAATGATGTCAGGTTTAGCTGAAAAGCTGAATGAAAATAAACAAGAAATTAATGGAAATGCCAACAAGAAACTTGAAGAAAACAAACAAGAAATTAATGAAAATGTCAACAAAAATCTGGAAGAAATGGAAGAAGTTTAGAGAAGGTAACATAAAACTTGAAGAATACATGAATAAAATGAAAGGAAGAGTGGAAAAGGTGGAACTACGAATTGAGAGAATTACAGAAGATATTGCGGAACAATTATAGGATAAAGTAAAGGTCGTGGCACAAAAAATGAATGCGGAAATGCAACATAATGTTGAAATTTTCATTATGAAAAGGCTGACGGAAATCGAAGGACAGATGAAGAAACAAGATACAGCAATCACAGAAAAAATAAAAGAACAACAAAAAAGAGTCGAGATAGTCGAAAAAAATATGAAGATATTGCAAGAAAAACAAGGAGCGAATACTACGAATAATAACCAGATTCATATGAACACTCACCTGTGCAATAAAGATTTATTTTACTTTTATCCCAAACATCCTAAAATTTTCACAAGGTTGAGACAGCATATGGAGACTCTACATCCAGAAATGAACATCAAACGGGTTATTCAAACTATGTTGAAAGGAAATTCCGAAATATGGTAAGGTCATTGAACAAAATTTTCAGACGCTTGACCAGTTTGAGGAATTGGTTTTGAAGCAATATTGGGGAGAACATAACTAACAGAAGGTCAGACACAATGTATTCAATGGTAAATACAATGAATATGATGGGGGTATCAAGAGAACTATATCTTAAGAAAGGTGTATAATATTAAATACCTAGAACCAAAATTTACGGAAACGGAGATGGTACGTTATTTAGCACAGCATTTTCCAGATGACATTAACAGTGTTATTATTACACAAAGGATAGCAACATTAGAGGGATTGGTTAATTATATAAGAGATATCGATGGTCATTGTACTGGTTGGGGAAGATATATTTACAAAATGAAAACAGAAACAGAAAACATAACGATGAATTTAGCTCGAATTATGGAAATAAATATTATGAAGACAGAAACAAGAATAATAACAATGAACAAAAATGGAATTATGGAAGTAGAAATTTCGAAGATACAAATAGAAAATGTGATACAGGACAAAGTAGGAACTATGAAAACAGAAATTATAATAACAGAAATTACAATCAAAATCAAAATCGCGAACCAGAACAACAAAGAACATATTATAATCAACACAGCAATAGTTATCAGAATAAGGATCAGAACCAACAAAGACCATACGCAAGTGAGGATATGAGAAGAGACACGAGGACCTATACACAAGTCGCCAACGTCAATGTACAAAGAAGTGATGTACAACAAACACAACCGGATATGAACAGGATTGAGACACAAGCTCAAGTCAACTCTCGTCCTCAGGATTTTTAATTAAAATGATTTTAGCTACAAAATTTAGTCATATGCGTGAGTTTATAACAACGGAAAACGAAAACGGAAAATGCAACAAACAAAGAGTAATTTGCCAATTATTAAATTAAATATGCAAGGTTTAAATGTAAGTGCTTTGCCTGATACTGGTTCAGAAGTCAGTCTAATCAATGAAAATTTAGTTAATAAACATAAAAATAACTTTGTACAAAAATTCATTAGAATATCAAAGGTGAAATTATTGTCCATAGTACCAGATTTAAATTTTGACATGATTATTGGTGAAGATATTTTATTTCAATTACGGGCTAATATTGATTTGGGTACGAGATTCCTGAAACTTGGAGATAAGACGATACCTATATTAAATAGTAAAGAGATTATAATAAATAATGCTTCGTAATAAATGAATTAAATACTGGCAAATGAGCTAATGCAGGACACGAGTCAGTGAGTATCTGTGTCGAAAATTTTGCGGTAATAAATGATATAAATAATGGCAGTCAAGCCAATGCGGTAGATCTGATAGGGAAAATTCCTACATATGTAGTAAATAATAGTAATTATATAATGCCCAAAAAGATTGAAATAAAATGTCCACCTGAACATGAAGAAATTATTCATGAATTATCAAAAAATTACATTTCACTTATAAACTATGAAACTAGAGTAGCAACAAGCTATGTTCACAGATTGCAAGTTGATGAATCAAAACCATTCAAAACTAAAAATTACCCTATTCCATACAAACACAGGGAACAAGTACAATATGAAATACAAAATATATTACATTCCAATATAATAGAATCAGCTAAAACTAAGTACATAAATCCTTTGGTAATAGTAAAAAAGAAAAATAATGAAATAAGACTTCGTTTGGATGCGCGTACTTTAAATACAATGACAAAATCGCAATTTGACTCGCCACAAACCATAGTTCAATGTTATCTAGAATTGGAAAAAATACAATCTTCTCAAAACTTGACATGAAAAATTCTTTCTTGTTAATACCACTTCATCCTGATTCACGGAAATATACTGGTTTTAGTGTCGATGGGCACGTCTTTCAGTTCAAAGTAGTACCATTTGGTCTACAGAGTGCAAGTTCAGCTTTAGTTAGGGCAATGCAGAATATTCTTGATCGTTTTGAGAACTTCTGTTTTCACTATATCGACGATATTTTAATTTTCTCTGAAACAATAGAAAAACATTGTGAGCATTCAGATACTATTTTAAACGTTTTAGATGAAGCAGGATTAAAATTAAATATTGAAAAATGCGAATTTTATCAAACTTCAGTTAAGTATTTGGGATATAAGATAACACAAACTGGTATTAGTATCGGGAAGGATGGGATAAAGGAGATACAAATTTAAGAACTCTACGTGGATTTTTAGGGGTTCTAAATTATTATAAAAAGTTCATACCTAAATCATCAGAACTCGAAGTTCCTTTAATTGAGTTATTGAGAAAAATTTAATAGGAAAGAAGAAAACTTTTGTTACTACACTGATTTCAGTCTACCTTTCATTTTAAGGACTGATGCGTCTGAATTTATAGTCGCTGCTGAGTTGGTGCAATACCAAAATGAGGTAGAATATATATATGAGTATATGTTTCATATCGAGAATTTTAAAACAATATGAGACTAGATATTCCACTTCAGAGAGGGAAATGTTAAGCGTAGTTTTTTCTATTTCGAAGCTTTCTTTTTATCTCACAGCAGCTCATTTTACGCTTGAAACTGATCATTCTGCATTATGTTTCCTAATGAAGAATAGATTTGCAAATAATCGTATCCATCGATGGTCACTTCTTATTCAAGAGTATTCCTTTACAATCAAACACCATCCGGGTAAAAATAACATTACTGCAGACTCATTAACATGAAATCGACAAATAGAAAACAGAACCATTAAACACTTATTTAGTTTCACTCAATACACTCTCGCATGATGAAGGTCTATACACCGCAAGACAAGTGTTATACAGCCAACAACGATTACAAACACTAAGACAAGAAATAAATGTATCACCACATAAGGGATACTCTATCAAGGAAAGCTTTAAATAAAAATAATTTTAAAAGAAGAAAAATATGTGTTAGATTAAATTTTAGCCACGAAAATAATTATTGATTTACATTATCGTTTTGGACATGTAGGAATTCGAAAAACTTGGCTAATATATAGGGAAACATTTTACACAAAAAAAAGATTTAAGCTTAATAAAAGAAATTCTATCAAAATGCAAAGAATGTTGTCTAGGAAAAAACAAGAATCATGTAATTAAAAATGAAGCTATAAGCACTATTGCAAATAAACCTTTAGAACTCATCTCAATAGACTTTATTAGTAATTTAATTATAACAGAAGATAGTTATAAGAACATTTTAATCATTGTAGAAAATTTTTCGAAATTTATTAAAATATATCCTACAAAAAGATGCAACACTACTACAACTATAAATAAAATTAGGCATTATTGTAAAACAGTGGGAAAGCCAGAAAGAGTTTTAGCCGACAACGCGACATATTTCAATAATGATAAACTCTCGGTATACTTAAAAAGAAAAGATATTAAGTTAAGTTTCACGACAATTAGGCATCCAAAATCAAATTTATCTGAAAGGTACATACAAGAAGTTATAAGGTTCATGGTACAACGAAACCATACAAAATGGTCGATAGCTACAGAAACTGTAGAAAACTATATGAATAATATTCCAAATACGGTAACTCAAACACCTCCTGTTGTCATAATGTTTGATACCCAACCAGAAAGGCCATGGGAAAATGAAAACATTGAAAACCTACAAGATATACATGAAATAGTGCGATTACGGTTAAAAAGAAACTCAGAAATATATGTAGCACATGAGAACAAACGCATTAAATGGAAGATTATATTTAAATTAGGAGACAAGGTGGTTATAAAGAAACTGAGAATAACAAACAAAAAACAGAACATTTGTGCAAAATTGTCGTATCCATATGAAGGTCTATATGTGATAAACAAAAAACTTAATCAGAACACATACGAATTGAGATATCCCGAGGAAGATACAATCCGTGGAAAATTCCATATTGATTTATCCTTACATAACGGAAGCAAAGAAAATATCAGATGAACAAGAAATAATTTGGGGAAAATCGAATATGGAAATTACTTGTCCATACAAAACGGTAGAAAACAAAATTTCAAACTACCAATGTTGGTGCGAATATCATATCAAGTTGTGAAGCTAATGAAGTTTTTAGAGTGTTTCAAATTTTATTAGCTGGAGGCGGTAAATGACATGATAAACACGTCCTTAAACTAGGAAGACGACACTTATATAACCTACAATAAAGCTACGCCACTGTAAACATAATTTTGCATCTTTACAGTTCAATAATAGGTGAAGCCTTCATTCTATGAGTTGTATCTCATGTGAAAGGAACAAACAATGTATTTCCACTACGCCAAGCATGAGTGAATAATATTATAACAAATAAAATTGTTAAATAGCTATGATCATTTTAGATTTCTTTAATAGAAAATTATAAATACTTACCTAATATAACTCTACTAAGAACAATCCCGTAATTTTAGACTCTAGTTTACTTTTTTTTCTGCAGTTAAGAAACACTGGATGATATCAAACTTATGATATGTCACTGTGTCTTTTGAATTTTAGTCAATAAGTAACTTGGTATCTTTCATATTTGGTATTGTGTTGAAAGAAGGGATCTCAACGAAGGTTAGTAGTACTTTTCAGATAGTTCAGTGCGATTATAAAGACTATACAAGTAAAGGAACTTAAGTGACAACTCCTGAAAAGGAAATAGTTTCAAATTAATATAAAATCCACATTAAATGGTAATTTTGTTATTAGAGATAGATAACTAATTATTGTAGTTTGTTCAGAAGGGTAAACTATTGAGATAATTTATGTTAAATGGGAATTTAAGGATGTTTTGTAAAAAAAACACAAAGTTTCTGGAATGAGGTTAATACTAGAGGAAATTAAAGAAAAGTCATATAGAAACGTTTTAATTAATACAAGGAATGTGTCTCTAACATTGAGAACATTTCATAAACTAATATAAAGAAAAAATTTTTAAATTCAAGAAATTTTATTCATGAAAACAAGTCTAGTGAATGAAAACATGTCAGAAAGTGATTAATTTAAAGGCAAACTAAGGAAAATGTTTTTTTTCTGTTTGGATTCTGTCAGATTTTATTTGAAAAAAGAGGATTATTAAAAAGTTTTGTCATGAACAAAAATTAATTTAAAATAAATTAAAATAGAAGAATAAAGCAAAGTAAGATTTATAAGAGGGTTATCAAGAAACCCCATTAAAGAAAGGCAATTGAGAAAGTGTAGGTTAAAATGAATCTATGCAAGGCAAGTATTAAATAAAAAGGGATTAAACATTGACAAAAAAGGGAAACGTCAAGAAAGAAAAGAATAAAACTTACCTGCATAATATTATAAGAAGTTTGTGAAAAAATTAGAGGTATTCAATCCTGTATATAAAATATTTATTCCTAATCACAAAAACAAGAGATCATCCGAAAAAGTTTAAGTTGGAACCAAATGTCAAAATAATATATGTCTAAGAAGGAAACGAAGTTTGACACATCTGTTACCCTGTAGTGCCTAATTGATGAACCAAATGTCAAATTAAAATAAATCCAAGAAGGAAACGAAATGTGAGACAACTATTACCATCTTGTGTCCAATTGATGAACATATTTTAAAAAGGAAAGGACAACAATATATACAAGTATCACCTTTATTAAAAATTAAATTACAGAGCTTTGATGTCAATATTTATTTATTTCAATTTTAAAACATTTCGAACATTTTATTTAAATTCAAACATTCTTATATTAAAATCGAAGGCCAATACAATTAAGAAATTGATTTTAAGTATTATTTGTATGTTAATCATGATTTCAGGCTTACCCTTTAATAAAATTGTTAAAATTTAATCACTCTAAGTTATTTTCAATATTGAATAGTTATCTATTAAAATCTCGATGAGCCAGCTAGCTGGATCTGCACTGAGGAGTTTTTATAATTGATTCGACCCATGCTTAAAAGGTGTTGATGTCAGTTTGTAATATGTATGGTACAGTGGCGCAGTTGATAAATTTTCTGTACATATTTTATTCATAAAATCATAAAATTAAAATATTTTGATACTTTCAATATTAACAAATAACAATTAAATATATCAATACAACAGACATCACATTAAGGTACATTATACAGAAAGTAGATAATTTCATATTAAATAAAAAGTGTGAATGACTAAATGATTTAAGTATTTTCAATATATTTTTTGCTTTAAAATGCTAAGAATCCTATCATGTAATTCAATACTTCGTCAGTATTAGCTAGAAGAGTAGTTGTTTTGATTGATTCTCCAATAATGAGTGTTTTAAAATATTTTCCTAACTAGTATATTAGTGTGCCCAGATTAGGCAACAATATACAGAAAGTAGGTATTTTCATAATAAATAAAGAAGTGTGTAAGTTGTAATTTGCATAATACCTAAATAATATTCTCTAATCATGATAAAAGCAAATAAATAAAAAATGAAAAATTGTAAAAATAAATCAAGAATAGGCTTGTAAATAATGAATGAATGTTTCTATACACTACTGAGAACTTAACGAGTTCAAAAAAACTTGTACAACTTTTCTAGAGTTGAAATAGAAAGTATGTTCAATATTGTATTGATGTGATTGTCTGAATTTTAATAAATAATTTAATTATTTTCAATATATTTTTTTGCCTTAAAATGCCAGGAATCCTGTCATGTAATTCAATACTTCGTCAGTATCAGCTAGAAGAGTAGTTGTTTTGATTGGTTTTCCAATAATGAGTGTTTTAAAGTGTTTTCCTAAGTAGTATATTAGCGTGACCCGATTAAGGTACCAATATAGAGAAAGTAGATAATTTCATATTAAATAAAAAGTGTAAATGACTAAATTTGAATAAATGATTTAAGTATTTTTAATATATTTTTTGCTTTAAAATACTAAGAATCCTATCATGTAATTCAATACTTCGTTAGTATTAGCTAGAAGAGTAGTTGTTTTGATTGCTTCTCTAATAACACAGCCACACAAAAAAAAAAAGTATCTTGACCCCAGAGACTGACTAGGTAGACTTTATGTTTTTCGGGTAGCTGAATTCGAATCCGGGTCTATTTGATTCCATGTTATCAGGTTTAAGGTCATTTGAAGGTCAAATTGAGATATGACCGTGAAAAATTCCGTAAAAAATTTCTGTTTATGTTTTTTAGGTTGCTGAATCCGAAACCGGGGTTTATTTTATCCCATATCATCAGGTTTAAGGTCATTTGAAGGTCAAATTGAGATATGACCGTGAAAAATTCCGTAAAAAATTTATGTTTATGTTTTTGAGGTTGCTGAATCCGAATCCGGGGTTTATTTTATCCCGTGTCATCAGGTTTAAGGTCATTTGAAGGTCAAATTGAGATATGTTCGTGAAAAATTCCGTAAAAAGTGTGTGCTTATGTTTTTGAGGTTGCTGAATCCGAATCCGGGGTTTATTTGATACCATCATGTCAGAATCAAGGTCAAATGAAGGTCAAACACATGAAATTCAATAATACAATCTTTTTTGACCCCGGATTCTGAAAAAGCAGAAAATTTTACGTCCAAATACATCCTGAACGGTTTATGGAACCGATTTCTTAGGTCATTTGATTATCAAGCGGTCAAATGCTTATTTTCCATTTCTTAGCTGATATATCGATTGTAAATCGAAAACTTGCGTCTATGACTAGTGACCTTTAAGATTTTGTGGTCGCTTATCACGTGGTATCCCATTTGATACCATGATGTATAAACTGAGGTCAAACGCTATAATTCGAATGATATAATTTTTTGGACCCTGAAAGATCATCTGCAGGTCAAATACAGATTTCTTTTGAATCTTTCAACTGAATTGTGAAACCGTCACCAATAGCGTTACCCGATGTACACCACGAGGAGGTTGCGTGAACGGATTTTGTACACCATAACGGGCTTACTCCGTTGCCCGCCGTCACCGCGAGGAGGTGCCCTGGATGCAGACACAAGTGCTATGCTGATTTGGGTGTAAAGGTTGTTCCACGCAAAGAAATTTCATGATAAGTTGCAGAGCGAGAAAATGAGTTCCATAATTACAGTGGCATGGTTTGGAGTTGTGAAGCTCAACAACTTTAATTATAAAGAACAGAATTTTTGCTATGAGAGACTAAGTAATAAAATTATGGGGTTACTCGGTTATGGGATTATTGAGCAATGTGGTCATTCAAGTAAACGGATTCATCAGCTTTCATCGTCTGTAATCCCCATTTTATAGCTATGGGATCAGGTTTTTAGAGCTATTAGGTTATTGGGTTATTGAATTTTGAGGCTATTGAATTCAGCAGATTTGGATTTAGGTCTTTGTACTTAAAAATGTAGTTTAAAACAGCTCAAAATAGTTTAATACCTCCAATGAAACCAAAGTTCGGTTCGACTCAGATCAAGACGTATTTGGACGTAAGATTTTTTGTTCTTTGAGAATGGGGGTTAAAAAATTTGTATCATTCGAATTATGGCGTTTGACCTTCGATTGACCTTGGTTTATACGTCATGGTATCAAATGGATACCAGGATCGTGATAAGCGACCATAAAAACTTGAAGGTCACTAGTCATAGACACAATTTTTCGATTTACAATCGATATATCAGCTAAGAAATGGAAAATAAGCATTTGACCGCTTGATAACCAACAAATGACCTAAGAAATCGGTTCCATGAACCGTTCAGGATGTATTTGGACGTAAAATTTGCTACTTTTTCAGAATCCGGGGTCAAAAAAGATTGTTTTATTGAATTTCATGTGTTTGACCTTTATTTGACCTTGATTCTGACATGACGGTATCAAATAAATCCCGGATTTGGATTCAGCAATCTCAAAAACATAAACATAAATTTTTTGCAGAATTTTTCACGGTCCTATCTCAATTTGACCTTCAAGTGACCTTAAGCCTGATGACATGGGATCAAATGGACCCCGGATTCGGATTCAGTAACCTCAAAAACATAAACGTAATTTTTTTACGGAATCTTTCACGGTCATATCTCAATTTGACCTTCAAATAACCTTAAACCTGATGACATGGGATCAAATAAACCCTGGAACCGGATTCAGTAACCTCAAAAACATAAATATAAATTTTTTACGAAATTTTTCACGGTCATATCTCAATTTAACCTTCAAATAACCTTAAACCTGATGACATGGGATCAAATGGACCCCGGATTCGGATTCAGCGACTCGAAAAACATAAAGTCTACCTAGTCAGTCTCTGGAGTCAAGACACTTTATTTTTTTTGTGTGGCTGTGTAATGAGTGTTTTAAAGTATTTACCTAACTAGCACATTAGCGTGCCCAGATTAGGGCAACAATATACGGAAAGTAGGTATTTTCATAATAAATGAAAAAGTGTGTAAGTTGTAATTTGCATAATACCTAAATAATATTCTCTAATGATAAAAGCAAATAAATAATTGTAAAAATAAATGAAGTAAAAAATATTTTGAGGTTTCTGGTTCTTGTACACACACTAAATCGCAATTTTTTTTCATCCCCTTTAATAATAGGGTGGGGGTGGTAATGGGGGTGGCTAATGCCAAAAATTTTTTTTGAAACCTTAGCTTCCCTTGTATATACTAAATACCAATTTTATGGACTCTTACCTGCTTGATTTACCTATTTACCCCAATTTACCCCCCAACCCTTCGACGGAACAAGATGAAAATATAATCTAGTTCTAGTTCCTGTTAAAGTACATATGTGTACCAAATTTCAAGTCAATATCTTATACGGTTCCAGAGTAAACGTGCGCACAAAAAAGTTACAGACAGACCGACAGACCGACAGACCGACAGACCAACAGACAGACATTTTTCGCTTAAACTTAAAATCTCGACGTTTCATGACATTCTAAGCCTATTTGAACAAAAAAAATTTTTTTAAATTTTTTTGTCGTTACTATACTTCCACTGGATGTGGAAGTAATAAATAATTGTAAAAATGAAACGTGATGATTTTAAGTTTGAGCGAAAAAAAATTTCTGTCTATTTGTCGGCCTGTCTGTCTGTCTGTAACTTTTTTTGTGCGCACGATTACTCTGGAACCGTTTAAGATATTGACTTGAAATTTGGTACACGTATGTACTTTAACGGGATCTGGAAATGGATTATATTTTCATCTTATTCCATCCCATTATTGAAGGGGATGGAAAAAAAAAATTGTGATTTTACAAGAACCAGAAACCTAAAAATATTTTTTTACTTCATCCACCCCCACTACCATCCCCTATCACTCAATACCGATGTGGGATATCGTTTTATGGGTTTTTGGTGTAGACGATTTCAAATATTATATTAGTAAAGTTCCATAAACAATATTTTCCACATACAAAATTTTTTCGTTGTGAGAAACTTGGATAGAAAATCTGGATGTGGAAGTAGTGATTCCTTGGGCAGCGGTTCTTACAAAGTTTAGAAATTAGACATGTTGGTCAACATGTGCAGTGACTTTTTACTACATTTCTAGTTTTCGCCATGACATTTTTTACCAAACTTTCTAACGTGAAATGGGTCAGTTTTAAATATTCAGATTTCAACTATTCAATCTCTGGCAACAACAATGCATTTTATCTGTTCTCATAAGTATTTTAAATTATTAATCTCTATAGCTTATTACCAACAATTTTGCATTTTGAAATTCCAATTAAATTGTGAAACATCAAAACACTAACATTCTTCTAAAATTCCATGTGAAAAACAATTGGGTTTATTGATTGGTACGTTATTTTTCATTATTGTGTCGTAAAATTTAATCGTGCGTTATTTATAAGTTCAACATTTTCATGTAAAGTTTTCAAGCAGTTACTCTCGTCGCAAAACAGGATTTTACTTATGAAATACATTAGTTTACAAGCTACATCTAGGTATATATAAGTGAATACGTACGCCAAATCTTTTGTTTAAAATTCCTGTTTCTACATAATTCTGGTAAATTTATAATCTTTTTGTATATGATATGCACACTCTGGAGAACCGTAAACTCATTAGCCAACTTCAAGTTTAATTTCTTACTCAGAGTCTACGGACTATTGTTGCTCAAATTCACTTATATATTTCCAAAGTTCAGGTTCACAACAATAATTATTATCATCATGCATAACTTACTAAGTTTTTGTACTAACTGGGACACCTTGTTTTGTAATTAGCACCTAAAACGGTTAATAGGGGACAGAGGCACTGGGCTCCATAATTATGTAATTATAGAGGAAGGACAGTTAAACATACCCAGATACCATATTTAAAACACAAAACGTTTTTTCTCTCTGACTTCGCATTCTTTCTCCCAATGGACCGATTTTGACGATTCTTTTTTTAAAATATAATAATAATAAAAAAGTTCTTTATCCACAGATTTTTATATTTTTGAATGTTATTTTCACATGCAAAAATGAAATGGAAATAAATAAATCAATAACTGCGCTCCAACTACACGCATTTCTATAAGAGCACAGTTTAACAGTTCACCAGAGCAAATAAGTAGAAGTGGCTAGCGCTCGGAAGCCAGCGTGAGTATTACGCATTGCAGTTGAAAACATCGAATTAATTTACGTTTTTTAATTTTTGTTATTTTTGTTTATTTTTTGGAAAATACCTCTTTTATCATGGAACGACATGTTATTCCCATATTAGGTGATGGAAATTGTTTATTTGGTTTCTCATTGTTTAATTAAAAATGACGACCATTCAAGTCGACGAAAAAATTTAAAATGAATGGGAATATTATGAATGTTTTGTTGTTGATCTTATAGACTGCTCTTTAATAATTTAATATAATTTAACTGATTATGAAAATTTGTTATCGTTAAATGGTGAATAAGCCGAACATTTGAATTGCATTCCATTAGTTAATTATTTCCTAATTATTTATTTCGGAAAGTATTATTTATAGCTTATTATAATCGGGAAGAAATCCAAAATGCCTTCATTCATCATGTTTCAGATTACGAAATTAAGGTTTTCCATACCGTTAGTCTATCTGTATGTCTGTCGTATGTCTGTCTATTAAAGTCATATTTAAAAACCTATTTGATGGATAAAAATAATGTTTGAGAGGTAGTTGAGGCCTGATAAATTTTAACGAAAAGTATATACGTCAAATACCGAGTATATACGTCAAATACCGACAGGAAAATTATATCTGGAATGAGGATGACAGTATGATACAATTTTGGTGAAAAAAAAAATGTACAAAGCGGTCAATGAAAAGAACAAAGTAATTAATGAATGGAAGGTGACAAATAGAGACGGCAGATGTTTGTAAATAATTTTACATTTTTTTTATATCTCTCACTTACCGAAGAAAAGTATTGTAATCGTAAAAATCACTCTTCTAGATTACTTAGGATTTCCACATTTCAGATTATCTAGATCATGAAAATTTGGGTCTTCAGTTTGACCAAAAAAATACCCAAAATAATGTTTTTTTAATAATAATATAAGTAGATATACAAGATATTTATTTTTAAATACGAGCTATGGGGCTCTAAAAGAGTTATTCTTTTTATGTTTGCTATATCTGTCAAGAAAATAAATGTTTCCTGACAGTTTTTTTTTGCAAGGAAATATTTTCTTATTATTTTCTAATAGTAATTTTATTTCGAATAGAATATATACCACTCCTGATTCATGATGATTGATCAATTTTACTTTCACATTCAGTGGAAGTATAGTAACGACAAAAATATTTTTATTGTTCAAATAAGCTTAGAATGTCATGAAACGTCGAAATTTTAAGTTTGAGCGAAAAAAAATTTCTGTCTGTCGGTCTGTAACTTTTTTGTGCGCACGTTTACTCTGTAACCGTTTGAGATATTGACTTGAAATTTAGTACACATATGTATTTTAACGAGATTATATTTTCATCTTGTTCCGTCGAAGGATTGGGGGGAAAATTGGGGTAAATTTGGGGTAAATAGGTAAATCAAGCGGGTAAGAGTCCATAAAATTGGTTTTTAGAGTGGTTTAATCAACATTTTATTTATTAAGACGTGCATGGGGTGACTGAAATTGTATACCCATTTCCTTTGTGCTTTTTAGTAGTTCTTAATTCTGAAATGTAACAAATGTTTGTTTATGAAAGAGTATCCTCTAGGTAGGGCTAGAGTTACTAGAAAGAAGGTCTCGTAAGGGAAGCTTCGTGTAATATACCAGCAGGGTCAGAATTAGATTATCAGTATATAGAAACAAGCTAAAAACTTTACACTCTTCACAAATCTATTGAACTTTTTATATAATTGTTACGCATTCTAGGGGATACTCTTCGCAGATTTTTGTAAATAATGTTAGTTTTAGAGATTCTTATTTTATAATACGAACTAAATTGGTGAAACAATCAGTATACAATAAAGTAAAGAAGAAAATAACTAAATATACAACATATATGGATTTCGATCCCGGAACCTTTGGATTCAGAGTCAAAAACGTAAGAACTACACCACCACCTGCCACATAAAATAATATAAATTTTTACATTATAAGCGATGAGTTAAAATCATATTTTTTTGGTTGTATATTATATTACTGAAATATGTAAATACATATTAAAAGGAAACATTTCACATGATTTCTATTCAATTACACAAAGATAAAAATCATCACGGGCATTTTGAAAGTTGTTCAAAATTCGTTCACTAACACAATGATAGAAAAATTTTGTCTACGAGCAATATTTTCGATTTTGGAAATGTGCTGATCAAATGCAAAGATACTCTTCGTTATGGTCTTTACCAAATGGTTATTTCCTTATTTTTGCACTCCATTATGTGAAAATAATTGTTCTTAGAACTTTAATAACATTTGTTTTGTGTCTGCACGTGTGATGGCCTGTCGATTTTGCCTTTCCAGATAAATGCCGTCCATAATATTTCGTACTGTGTTATATTTTGGATATATTCAGGCATAAGTTCTATACTAACAATGTGCCGATAATCTTCACTTGTAAAAATGAACAGAGGCTGTTTACTGGTAAAGTAGCATGTTTTGAACTATGAGTAATTTATAATGATAATTTTCGATAAAATAATTTAAAAACGATTTTTTTTTCATTTGATCAGAATATACTATAATCACAGAAATATATCAACATTCGAATAATCAATTAATCGATTATTTCCTGCCGATTTTATCAAAAAACTGATTACTATCATTCGATTAATCAAATTATCGATTAATCGGCTATTTAATATTTATTGCCATATCTAACGCTTGTAAATATCTGCAGTCTATGTTGCTGTATATTTATTTTCATATTTTTCTTCTTTGACAGTTGTTAACTGCATGTAAAATATCGTCCACCATCACATATTTTTAATTTTTTTTGAGGGGGGGGGGGACCACTCTGTATAATTTGTTGTTCGTATTTTTCTTTTTCAGTTGTGTTAACTCTATGCGAAATATTCTACATTTTTTCATAAATTTTTTAGGAACTTTATGGAGGGAAGGATCGATTTGTTCTTTCTTATGAGAGGAAGACCCAATTTGTTCTTCCTTGTGGGAGGAAGTCCCGATTTATTGATTCGCAGTGGCATAGTGCTCATGTCGAGGTGAACTTTTTTCTTGAGAAGAAATGTTAATGACATCGTTAGAGTTGTATTTTCGTTATGGTTTAGGCCATTCAGGGCCGGACGTCGAATGATGATTTAGTTGTCAGATTGTGTTAGGGCATCGGCTCTGAGGGCGTTTTCCTGCTGCCGACATGAAGATTGTTGTAGCTGGTTATGGTTGTCTCTCCTCCACTGCGAAGTGTCATTTTTTTCATCTTCCGTAGAGTAATTTGTAGCAGTTTCGCAGGCGTTTCCAAATTCCTGAACCGGATCTGGGCTCTTAGTTCAGGTAAAAGTTATCGATAAATAAAATGTGCTTTTTTGATAAAAGGTCTAATCAGATCCACCCTGTTAAAAAGCCAATTTCCTTGGAGATGAAGATAGTACTCGACTCGTTCCTATTTTGTAGTTTGGTGTGTAGAATATGTTCAACCAGAGCCTGCTTTACCATTGTGTCGAAAGTTTGCCTGAGCCAGAGCTGGGCAAAATACATGGAAAATTGTATTTTCGATACAAAATACGTGAAGATTTGATTGTATCGGAAGTACAAAATACATGTATTTTGCAAATACATTTTCAAAATAGAAATACATAGTTAAGATTGAAAAAAAAATGTATTTATTTTTGAAGTGATTTATTATATTAAAATTATCTCATAAGAAAATTTCACAAAACATGTCTATTGGCTCTCATAAGTTAAAGAGTTTCTTTTGGGATTATTTATCATAATGAATATTACCAATAGTAATTATCCATTGAAAAATAAAAATAAGAACATAATAATAATAATAATAAATTAATACAACACCTAGGGTGAAGTCTAACCGAAGCTGTTCTACTTAACCCTACCTAACATCTAATGCTCTTTAAAGAAACAGTAGTACAATAGTACAAGTACTAGAAATAGTCTCTTGGTTGTTGAATCTACTGGATTCGTAAGTGAGGAGCACAGAGCACAGACGGAACGAGATGATACGAGGATACCTACCTTTGTACCTTTTTCAAAGCGGCGTCGTTGTTGGGATGAAACTTGTGAGGAGAGTAGGAGATAGTGAAACAAAGTAAATTGTCATGAGTTTAGTTGTGCTTTTACACGTAACACATAACGTATCATATAAACTAGATGTAAACTGAAACATAAACTTTATACAGACTCTTTCAAGGTTTATTGAACATTTTATAGAGTATCTTTTTTTTTTTTTATGGCATTAGGAGTTATCCATGCAGCCAGGCACAAGTTGTTATATATAAAACTAATGGGATAAACACATTTGCACACATATACACGCAGCACACATCTATACATATATTACCCTAAACCTATCCTAATCCAAAAAACAGGAAATTATAAAGAAGATCCAAGGGAAGGTACGAATGCACATTCTTCTCGCCCAGGAGTCTTTCAGGGCATTTTGTTAGACACACTATAATAGACTACGGTAAAAGGGAATTAGGTAAAATTAAAACAAAGGTGAGACATATAGGGAACGAATCTATTAGTTAATAGAGTATCTTAGTATCTAGAATTTACGCAGTTTTTTAAAATATGTTAATATTTTAGGTATAATTGCTAACTTTTTGCTTATGTATTTTGTATTTTGAAGAGTATTTTGAAAATACATATTTGTGAAGAAAATGTATTTTCGATACAAAATACAAAATACAAATTGAATCGAAAATACTCTGGCCTGAGCCTATGCTTGAATGTGGCATAGTCGTAAATTAAATTTTTGAGAAGATTCTTCATTAGCTCGTCATATGTCCATTGTAATTTTTTACGAGAACTATGCAGAAGTACTGACCTTTTCTGGATGCTTCTCATAGCGTTCGATTTATCTCCGAAAACCCCTACTCAGTTCTGAGTCACCTCCTCTTGATTATTTTCAACTTCCTTCTTATTCACTACACTTATTCAAGCCCCTTAGTTGGGTGCCATGAACACGATGTCTTTTACGCTGATATTGCAATCGTGCACTTAAAAAGCACCGCATAACGTTTCCGAATTTTTGAAAGAAGGGTCACTCAATTTTTAAATACCCTATATATTATTTTTCTAGGGTTTGGGATTAAACCACTCGCGTTTTGTTGAATGTATCAAATTCTAAAGAAAAATAATTTCATGTTCTTTTACTTTCTGATATAAGAAAAGTTAAAACATTTTATTAATTACAGAAGTTAATTACACTTGTTAATTAAACACACATCTGTGTAAATTTGCGTTTTTGTAGTCTGGTGTTTGTTTGTTTAGATTTGATGATTCGGAGAAAACTCTAAGAAAACTTTTTGATTACTCCTCAGTGTGTCTTTAACTGTAACTGTAACTTTAACTTTAACTTTAACACATTTATATTAAAAAACCGCTGCCCAAGGAATCACTACTTCCACATCCAGATTCTCTATCCAAGTCACTCACAACGAAAAACTTTGTATGTGAAAATAATTGTTTATGGAACTTTAATAATGTTATATTTGAAATCCTCTACCCCAAAAACCCATAAAACGATACCCCGCATCGGTAGTGGGGTGGGAGTGGTGATAGGGGGGTGGTAGTGGGGGGCGGATGAAGTAAAAAAATATTTTGAGATTTCTGGTTCCTGTACATGCACTAAATCACATTTTTTTCTCATCCCCTTTAATAAGGAAGTGGGGGTGGTAATGGGGGTGGCTAATGCCGAACATTTTTTTGAGACCTCAGCTTCTCTTGTATATACTAAATACCAGTTTTATTGACTCTTACCTGCTTGATTTACCCATTTACCCCAAATTTACCCCAATTTACCCCCCAACCCTTCGACGGAACAAGATGAAAATATAATCTAGTTCTAGATCTCGTTAAAGTACATATGTGTACCAAATTTCAAGTCAATATCTCAAACGGTTCCAGAGTAAACGTGCGCACAAAAAAAAGTTACAGACAGACAGACAGACCGACAGACAGACCGACAGACAGAAATTTCTTTTTCGCTTAAACTTAAAATCTCGACGTTTCATGACATTTTAAGCCTATTTGGGCAATAAAAATTTTTAAAAATTTTTTTGTCGTTACTATACTTCCACTGGACGTGGAAGTAATTAAATAGTTCTGGAATTTTCGCGATATGCACTCGAATAGAACAGAAAAGATCTCGTCGTGAAACGATTCGAACGTAAGCATGGGTGAAGAACGGCAACATTTCTGATTCATTTTAAAATTGAAAAGAAGATGTTTAATGAATTTTTTGACGGCTAATATTTTATGAACGGAATGTATTATTTATTTATTAAATTTTGATTATTGAATTATTCAAACACTCACTCACACATTTTTCATTAATTTTTTAGGGTGACCACCCTCTATAATTTTTTTATATCTTCATTTGACAGTTGTGTCAACTACATGTGAAATATTATTTCCATTCGTCACATCTTTTCATTATTTTTATTAACGTGACCGCCCTGTGCATTTTCATAATTTTCTTCTTGGCAGTTGCGTTAACTACATGCCAGACATTGTTCTACGTCAAATTTTTTCATTATTTTTTTGGATGACCCTGTACACTTTTTTCAAATTCTTCTTTGTTAACTGCGTGCGAAATAATATCGTCCTTCGTCACATTTAAAAAATTTTTTTGAATGACCGCCCTGTATATTTTATTTTTCAAATTCCTCTGACTGTTGAGTTAGCTACATACGAAATATTATCCCTCATATTTTTTTTTCTTTTTTTTTTTTTAGATGGCCACACTATATTATATTTTTTCATATTTTCCTTCTTAGACAATTGTATTAACTGCAAGCGAAATATCATCCGCCGTTTTTTTTTTTAATTTTTTTTTAGTTATATTTTTCAACGGATCTGTATTTCAATTCTTCGTTGGCAGTAGCGTCAACTATCTACCAAATATTATCCTTCTCCGTCGACTGGCGAAATTAAATGGCTTTAATTTTCGTAATCTACATACTCTGAAACGTAAAAATCTGGAGAAACCTCGAAGGGTGATTTTTCACAATTACAATAATAATACTTAACTTCGGTAAGCGAGGGAAGTAAAAACGTAACAAGACCTTGTTCCACGACGTTATGTAAAATTTTCAGAAACGATTTCTCTCTGCTCTTTTTTCTAAGCTCTAACCAATTTTCGTCTGAAAGATTTATTTATGGATTTGATTTGCTTTAACCCTAATTTTAAGGTTAAATTTTTAATTTTTGAGAATATTGTTGCCTTTGCCAAACATTACAGTTCCGATTTAGAACTATTGAAATTTGAATTAAAATATTACCAAGTACTTTAAAAAAATACGAAGTTGAAAATAAAATTTAAAAAAATAAAAACCATAATGCAGTTTGTGTATATGGAGGACAAATATAAATTGTAAGTAAGTAAGTAAGTAAGTAAGTAAGTAAGTAAGTAAGTAAGTAAGTAAGTAAGTAAGTAAGTAAGTAAGTAAGTAAGTAAGTAAGTAAGTAAGTAAGTAAGTAAGTAAGTAAGTAAGTAAGTAAGTAAGTAAGTAAGTAAGTAAGTAAGTAAGTAAGTAAGTAAGTAAGTAAGTAAGTAAGTAAGTAAGTAAGTAAGTAAGTAAGTAAGTAAGTAAGTAAGTAAGTAAGTAAGTAAGTAAGTAAGTAAGTAAGTAAGTAAGTAAGTAAGTAAGTAAGTAAGTAAGTAAGTAAGTAAGTAAGTAAGTAAGTAAGTAAGTAAGTAAGTAAGTAAGTAAGTAAGTAAGTAAGTAAGTAAGTAAGTAAGTAAGTAAGTAAGTAAGTAAGTAAGTAAGTAAGTAAGTAAGTAAGTAAGTAAGTAAGTAAGTAAGTAAGTAAGTAAGTAAGTAAGTAAGTAAGTAAGTAAGTAAGTAAGTAAGTAAGTAAGTAAGTAAGTAAGTAAGTAAGTAAGTAAGTAAGTAAGTAAGTAAGTAAGTAAGTAAGTAAGTAAGTAAGTAAGTAAGTAAGTAAGTAAGTAAGTAAGTAAGTAAGTAAGTAAGTAAGTAAGTAAGTAAGTAAGTAAGTAAGTAAGTAAGTAAGTAAGTAAGTAAGTAAGTAAGTAAGTAAGTAAGTAAGTAAGTAAGTAAGTAAGTAAGTAAGTAAGTAAGTAAGTAAGTAAGTAAGTAAGTAAGTAAGTAAGTAAGTAAGTAAGTAAGTAAGTAAGTAAGTAAGTAAGTAAGTAAGTAAGTAAGTAAGTAAGTAAGTAAGTAAGTAAGTAAGTAAGTAAGTAAGTAAGTAAGTAAGTAAGTAAGTAAGTAAGTAAGTAAGTAAGTAAGTAAGTAAGTAAGTAAGTAAGTAAGTAAGTAAGTAAGTAAGTAAGTAAGTAAGTAAGTAAGTAAGTAAGTAAGTAAGTAAGTAAGTAAGTAAGTAAGTAAGTAAGTAAGTAAGTAAGTAAGTAAGTAAGTAAGTAAGTAAGTAAGTAAGTAAGTAAGTAAGTAAGTAAGTAAGTAAGTAAGTAAGTAAGTAAGTAAGTAAGTAAGTAAGTAAGTAAGTAAGTAAGTAAGTAAGTAAGTAAGTAAGTAAGTAAGTAAGTAAGTAAGTAAGTAAGTAAGTAAGTAAGTAAGTAAGTAAGTAAGTAAGTAAGTAAGTAAGTAAGTAAGTAAGTAAGTAAGTAAGTAAGTAAGTAAGTAAGTAAGTAAGTAAGTAAGTAAGTAAGTAAGTAAGTAAGTAAGTATTACGATACGCCAGTATCCAGTACCGCTTGTGGAAGATCATTTTTGTGCTTAAGCCGTTTAAAGAATTATTTAAGAAATACGATGTCTAATGAAAAGCTGTAGTTTACCAATAATGAATATTGAAAAACAGATATCAAAAAACATTTTTTTGGAAGAAGTTGCAGATGTTTTTGCCAAGAAGTATCCGAGAAGATTGTTGTTAAAATGTTAAACTAATAATACTTTGCAACCAAAATATCATTATTTAAAATAGTTTTTAAGTATTTACCTTATACTGCTTCTATTAGTATTTAGATGTTTTTTGTAGTTTTCATATTTTCTTATTCTGCATATAGTATAATAATATACCTGTTCTTAGATATAATAAGCCTACATATTTTATGCATAATTGATATTATTGATACTTACTTATGTCCCATTAAAAAAAATACTAACCCTAGAGTAATGGAATAAAATAATGTTGACCCACCTAATACTGGTCCACCAGAGGAAAAAAGTCTGGCGCCGCCACTGCTATATACCTTTATTTCGAAGACTTTCTGCGGTTTTTAACAATGTGTAATGGTACAAACTGTGGGCCGTACTATTGCAGATGGGAACACTCAAACATCTGATCTTTAGTATTTGCCAACTATATGAAGGAAACTCTACTTTGGTGAAGGTCGACTACACCAATTTCGAGAAATGTAGAGTTTGCGAAGGCCTCAGATAGACTATGTTTTGTCACCAATCCTCTTTAACATCTATAGTGAACACGTCAGAAAACTGGATAAATTAGTAATAAAAGAAAGCAAGATTTTTTTCTTGAGATTTATAGATGATGCCACTTACCGCCAGATCGAATTATAAGACCCACTTATAACATTTGCACCCTTGATGCTCCATAGTTTATAATCCTTTTGCTTTCAAATATTTTTAATTGTATATAGTACAGTGCCTAGAGGTGAAAGGGATGAAAACTTAGAAAGAATATCAAATTATTTTTATGGAAAATTATTGCGGTGAAAGGTAACCTCTTCAGTGCCTATTCAGATTCGACATTGCTCTTACCCCTGAGGGGCGAACACCAAATTTGAATGGAAATATCTAACATTTAAATAATAATTTGTTATTTATCTTTGAAACGTAGTGTATTTATTTTCTGGAGTCACTGATTACACAGCCACACAAAAAAATAAAGAGACTGACTAGGTAGACTTTATGTTTTTCGGATCGCTGAATCCGAATCCGGGGTTTATTTTATCCCTAGTCATCAGGTTTAAGGTCATTTGAAGGTCAAATTGAGACATGACCGAGAAAAATTCCATAAAAAATGTATGTTTATGTTTTTGAGGTTACTGAATCCGAATCCGAGGTCCATTTGATCCCATGTCATCAGGTTTAAGGTCATTTGAAGGTCAAATTGAGATAGGACCGTGAAAAATTCCGCAAAAAAATTATGTTTATGTTTTTGAGGTTGCTGAATCCGAGTCCGGGGTTTATTTGATCCCATGTCATCAGGTTTAAGGTCATTTGAAGGTCAAATTGAGATAGGACCGTGAAAAATTCCGCAAAAAATTTATGTTTATGTTTTTGAGGTTGCTGAATCCGAATCCGGGGTTTATTTGATACCATCATGACAGAATCAAGGTCAAATGAAGGTCAAACACGGATTCTGAAAAAGCGGAAAATTTTACGTCCAAATACATCCTGAATGGTTCATGGAACCGATTTCTTAGGTCATTTGTTGGTTATCAAGCGGTCAAATGCTTATTTTCCATTTCTTAGCTGATATATCGATTGTAAATCGAAAACTTGCGTCTATGACTAGTGACCTTTAAGTTTTTGTGGTCGCTTATCACGATCCCGGTATCCATTTGATACCATGACGTATAAACCAAGGTCAATCGAAGGTCAAACGCCATAATTCGAATGATATAAATTTTTTAACCCCGTATTCTCAAAGAACAAAAAATCTTACGTCCAAATACGTCTTAATCTGAGTCGAACCGAACTATTTTGAGGTGTTTTAAACTACATTTTTAAGTCCAAAGACCTAAATCCAAATCTGCTGAATTCAATAGCCTCAAAATTCAATAACCCAATAACCTAATAGCTCTAAAAATCTGATCCCGTTGCTATAAAATGGGGATTACAGACGATGAAAGTTGATGAATCCGTTTACTCAAATGAACACATTGCTCAATAATCCCATAACCGAGTAACCCCATAATTTTATTACTTAGTCTCTCATAGCAAAAATTCTGTTCTTTATAATTAAAGTTGTTGAGCTTCACAACTCCAAACCATGCCACTGTAATTATGGAACTCATTTTCTCGCTCTGAAACTTATCATGAAATTTCTTTGCATGGAACAACCTTTACACCCAAATCAGCATAGCACTTGTGTCTGCATCCAGGGCACCTCCTCGCGGTGACGGCGGGCAACGGAGTAAGCCCGTTATGATGTGCAAAATCCGTTCACGCAACCTCCTCGTGGTGTACATCGGGTAACGCTAATGCTGACGGTTTCACAATTCAGTTGAAAGATTCAAAAGAAATCTGTATTTGACCTGCAGATGATCTTTCAGGGTCCAAAAAATTATATCATTCGAATTATAGCGTTTGACCTCAGTTTATACATCATGGTATCAAATGGATACCGGGATCGTGATAAGCGACCACAAAAACTTAAAGGTCACTAGTCGTAGACGCAAGTTTCCGATTTACAATCGATATATCAGCTAAGAAATGGAAAATAAGCATTTGACCGCTTGATAACCAACAAATGACCTAAGAAATCGGTTCCATAAACCATTCAGGATGTATTTGGACGTAAAATTTTCTGCTATTTCAGAATCCGGGGTCAAAAAGATTGTATTATTGAATTTCATGTGTTTGACCTTCATTTGACCTTGATTCTGACATGATGGTATCAAATAAACCCCGGATTCGGATTCAGCAACCTCAAAAACATAAACATAAATTTTTTACGGAATTTTTCACGGTCATATCTCAATTTGACCTTCAAATGACCTTAAACCTGATGATATGGGATCAGATGGACCCCGGATTCAGATTCAGCAACCTCAAAAACATAAACATAAATTTTTTACGGAATTTTTCAAGGTCATATCTCAATTTGACCTTCAAATGACCTTAAACCTGATGACATGGGATCAAATAATCCCCGGATTCGGATTCAGCAACCTCAAAAACATAAACATAAAGTTTTTACGGAATTTTTCAAGGTCATATCTCAATTTGACCTTCAAATGACCTTAAACCTGATGACATGGGATCAAATGGACCCCGGATTCGGATTCAGCGACCCGAAAAACATAAAGTCTACCTAGTCAGTCTCTTAGGTCAAGACACTTTATTTTTTTTGTGTGGCTGTGTTATGAATCTGAGGCAAAAATTAATAGATTCAATATGGCCGGCTCCAAAATGGCCGATGAAAACTCTTTCTAAAGCAAGTGCTTTAAAGGGGCAAAGCAATTTGATTTTTATTGGCTAATGACACTAACAAAATTACATTTTTATTAAAAAATTTGAAAACGCAAATTATTTTGGTCATTAACTTTTTTGTTTTTTATGTTACAGAAGCAAACAAAAAACTCGAAAGCCTAATTAATAATCTTTATTAATTAATCTTCTTTCTATGCTGCATTCCAACCAATAAAGATGGATGAGATGCCAGGAAAAACTAAATTTGTTGTAGTAGACGGTGGTCATCTACTTCACAAAGTTGTGTGGCCTCCAAGTTCCTCACTTGGTCGATAGCTGCCAGGTACATCAAATACCTCGTTTCACATTATGGTCCAAAAGTAGCTGTAGTTTTCGACGGCTACCCAACAGACGCTTCACAAAAGATTACGAAAAGCTCGGAGTGTGTTCGCCGAGTTAAGGCAAATATATCGCATGACGTCATATTTAACAAAACAACTATACAGTTTTTATCCAATGAAAACAATAAAATTCATTTTATTAACTTATTAAAAACCACATTTGCAAAAAAGGAAATTATTGTAATCCAGGCACAAGAAGATCAGGACAAACTGATTGTCACTACAGCCACTTCTATGGCTTCTACAAACGATATTGTGGTGATCGCTTTGGTCATTCTCACTAGCATTACTAAGAAACACACAATCTTTTTCTAAAAAAGTGGGAGAGGAAAAAACTGGACCAGACTGATTCAAACGCCTCGAAATACAAGTCTCCTGAACTCTTCCTATTTCTGCATGCCTTCAGTGGATGCGAATCTACATCGGCACAGTTCGTGCAAGGAAAAATGAAATTACTTGCTATAGTCAAAAGACATCCAGACCACGAGGAGAAAATTGTCACACTTGAGCAAATTGCCGAAGCAGGAGAGGTTATCTTGGTTGCGCTCTATAGCCCAGACGACAGAGATCATTTTATAGTGAAACCCACAAAAAGTTGCAAACTGAATAATTTTTTTTAATGAGTTCGTGAAAGTGTATGGAATAATATCCTGAAAAGTTTACATTCCGCTGGGATGCAGAACATAAAAAAAAGTGAAAAAAAAAAATTTTTATCAATTTTTTCAAAATTTTTAAATTAAGTCAGACTAGAAAAAAACAGGTGGGTAGACTATGTGTTTCTGAACAAAAAACTTTCTAATAAAATTTATCGCTAAAGCCAGGGTATTCCCGGAAAAAAATAGTGAAGTAACTTTGTCACTCTGCTCGGCCAAGCGCACTTTTAAATGCATACTACGGAACCTCTAAAAATTCTTAGCAGTTCTAACAAGTAAGATAAAGCTTTTTTCTCTTTCTGATTACACATTTTTAACATTTTTCTTAGTGACTAAGAGGATAAATAGTGAGTGTGGAGAGAGAATATATAATTATGAAAGCATACACAGACACCACACTTAGCCGCTGAATCGCTCGCATGAATTTTTACGTACCTTTACTGTATTGTATTTATTACAGATACACCTATCCACATTTCAGCTATATCCATTGAATTCCTTATACATTTGTTAATGTATTGGAAAAGTTCCAGAATTTATATTCGAAACAATCAAAGATATTTTCATAGTTATAAGGATAAGATCGTGACAATCGCAATTTCCTATCATGATAATATTAATCATATTTTCGAAAAAATACATAAAAGTAAACGAATTTGTGTTTGAACATTCGAAAAGTATACATTTTTTCCGAAATAGTGATATTTTATTTTTTCCAATGGGTCAATTTCTCGGCAAGTTACAGCCTCCAATGTACATATTTATCAAGAAAATCATCAAGCAATTAAATTAAAATGATTTGAGATGTACTTTTTTTCAATCCACGTTACTACAACTTAACAATCCATAATAATCATGAAGTGTACATACTTTTTAACAGTTCTCAATGAAGAAAGAATTTTTTTGAAGCACTTTTATTTTTTTCTATATTTTTTTATTGCGACTATTGAGTTCGGGCGTAATAATATATATAAACATATTTTTCTCATCCATCCTTTGCTTGTATTGTTTGAAACAAAAAAGCATCAAAAACCTACAATTTCCATCTTTTAAATGAACCAACACTCATATAGATTGAACAAATTCTCATTTAGTGACATGTAATTCAGTGCGTCGATGTCACAGTCATGCGTATTCAAGCGCGTGCCTGCATGGATCTTGCTCTGAGTTATAACGTTACACTTGACTATTTTTTCCGGGAAAACCGTGGCTTTAACGATAAATTTTGTTAGGATATTTTTTGTTCATAAGTACGTGAACTATCCATCTGTATTACCTAGATTTTATTTGTTTCTAGCTTGATTTAATTTCAAAATTTTGAAAAAATGGATGAAACAAAAATTTTCAATTTTTTTTATGTTCTGCACCGAGCGAAATGTGAACTTTTCAGTATATTATTCTACACACTTTCACGAACTCATTAAAAAAAGTTTACACAGTTTGCAACTTTTTGTGGGTAAATACCTTCGTCGACTGGGCTACTATGGAGGCAAACATTCAAGCCAAAATCTAAATGATTTACTCTTACAGCTGTTTGCGAGGGCTGCAGCAAAAATTAGTTTCAATCTTGCTAGATTGCCTCCAATCAGAGATGCTGCACGATTTCACTCCCTGCGGACATACCACCAAGTAAAAATAATACTTCTTTAATATTACAATTTTTACTATACCTTTCAGTGGTTGGGTGTGGAAAAGAATCCTGTTGATTGCGATTGGGTGCGCAAGCCTCACTCCTAAAATAATGTCCAGGGATGCAGTACCGCAACAATTCTTGCAGTTGATATCATGCAGCTGCAAGAGGAGCTGTAGCAATGCGTGTAGTTGCAAAAGAACCTGGATTCAAATATTCGACGGTTTGCATGCATTGCAGTGGACAATCATGCGACAATGCTACTGATTTAAGTATAAATATACACTCTCCATACCTCGAAGAAGAATCAGACGACGTTGGATAATCTCTTCTGGGCTCAAGAAGAAGAAGAAAAGGAGATAAGAGAGAACAGCGACACAGACGATATGGACGACACGGACACTCCCGGTCCGTTCAAAAGAGCTAAAGTTGTTTAAAAAATATAAAATCTGTTTATAACTGATTTTTTATTTTCTTTTAGTAATATTCCTTCCTCTTTCCGATCCATTCAATATAATAGTACTATATATTGGGGGTGGGCATTTTTTGGCCCCCTCTGACTCCATTTGAGGCTTGGGTTTGGGGTAAAATGAACCTAGTTATAGCAGTAGTACGTATTTCACAGATTTTTAAGTTAAAAATTGTTAAAAATGTCGAAATATGAAAACTTTGCAAAACTTTGAACAGCTGACCTCGGATACTATTTATTCTACAGAGTCCGCTCTACGGTACCAATTTGTAGCAAATTTAGTCCACTTTTAAAAAGTACTAAATTGTTTTTACCAAAAAAGTAGGCCTTAGGTGCCAAAATCGACAAAAACTGAAATAAAAACAATAATTTCAAAATTTTTTGTATTTTTGATCAAGGTGCGGAAGTCTACCGAGGTCGTAAATTTGGATTTAACATCATATATACAACATATTAAAAAAGCATAGATACCTGATTTGACGTCAGATAGGATGTATTAAATCACTGTATTAAATTCGTAATCTTTCATTTTGGTCCTGCATTTTTGACACAAGTGCCCTAGTTTCTTTATAAATATTCGTATGCCATCTTTAAAATTGCATGTCTCCAAAACTTTTAATCCTTTAAAAAAATTCGCTTTTTTTTTTCGCTAAATGTCATACTTTTCGAGTTATTCGTTGAAAACTGTCTTGAGATACTAATTTCCAACTTCTATGAAACATTGTATACAACTTTTTATCTCCAAATTTGATTCTCTTTCAGCACCAATATCTTTCTTCTGTGCCACACGCTGAAAGGAGATGGCGCCCACTCCCTATGAAATGGTAAGCCCCCGTAAAATATAAAAACTTTTTTATGCATTTGATATTATTTAAAAAAAAAACGAAATTTAACTCGTCAGTCTTTCCAAATTAAATCTCTATTTACTGTACTAATAGTCCACACACACACTATAAGTATTAAATACTCAGCAGTTTTTTAACCTTAGTTCTATAAATTAAATAACTCTCGAAATACTTGTTAAAAGCAAAAATAATGTTATTAAGTAAACGTAATTTATGTTATGGCGTAGCATATATCTGCATAACATGAAGCACTATATTAACCCTCCACTTATTTACCGAACTAAGTAGTACTCTATCCTATCCAACGCATTAAGTTGATTAAAGTATATATGTGAGAGACAGGAGCATTAGCTGATCCTGATGCTTTGTAGATTCGAAATTAGTGCCTATGGCAATATATATTTCCCGCATATAGTTATTCTGACAAGGACTGTAAAAGAAATTATTGTGATATAGAAGAAATCTAGTTCAATTATACAGGGTGATTTTGCTCAAAGTAAATGCGTTTTTACTGAAAACAGCCAAAGGAAACTATATTTTGTAAAACCTACTTTATACTGACCGTACAATGAAATCACGATAGAAATAAAAAGCAAGATGGAAACATTACACACCTCGCCAGTATACTGAAGTTTTTAAATAATTGTGGACCGTTCCAAAGGATACTTTTTGCTGTTTCTCTTTAAATAGGTGTATTTTTAAGTGTAATTACTAAATCTTTAATTTTAATAATCTCCCGATGATGTCAGTTTAGTTGACGAACCGCTGGCCAATATACTATGCAATATTTTTATTTTTGTAGAATCTTTCTTTAGGTCACGTCCACCTTTTTTTTTATTATTATTTGACAACTTTTATATTCACTAATAGATTTTGTTCAGGAATACACTAATTTTCATTCAATTTCCAGTATATTAGGACTTCCCGATCATGAGTTATCCTGCAAAAGGTGTGACAGACACATGAACAGGTGGACGGATATTTGGAAAATTATCCAAGATTCGACTAACAATGGTATAAAAAGCTTCTCCACGAGCATATTTACGGATTTAAAAATATAGTAAATCTGAATGGCGCACAGTGAGGTATTTTGCTGAGTAGCTCTGAAAATGTCGCCAAAATTAATCTCCATAAGTTTTTGGACTTTTTTAATTGTAAAAAAAGCTAGCCAGCTACCACAAAGCTGATAAACCCTATCGTTTGATACCCATGTCAGAGGGGTTGTGAAGAAAAAGGTAAGCCGCCATCTTGGGGCGTCCGCCATATTGGATTTAGAATGATACTAGATATACTATATTGTATAATCAGAACCGAAGATGTGTGCAAAATTTCAATTCGATCGAATAACGGGAAGTGAGTGAAATTTCAATCACTATATTTGACACATAGATAAAACAATACATACATTAATACATACATACAGATTTCCAAGTATAATAAAGCCATTGAATAAGTGAATGTTTTGTGATTATTTTATTAAACACTATATTAAATTATCCACATTGTTTAGTTAACTTTTCAAAATTGATTTAATGTTAGTGCTAAAAAAACTAGATCATTTAAATCACATCTCATATCTGAACTTCCCTTGACATTAGGATTAATTTTTCCTATAAGGCTTTAAATTTTTACTTTCAATTTCAACACTGGTATTTTACTCTAGCAACAATTTCAAATTTTCTTATTTTTTAACCACCTTGTGCCTTATATCGACATTTCAGCTATAGTTAAAGTAGTTAAGTACTTGTCAGTATAAGCAAAACTTTTTATAAAAAGAAATGATTTTTTATCATATGTTTTAGTTTTTGTTAAAATGTGGAATAAATTCATAAAACAAATAAAATCCCCAGGTACTTTTGGGAAAATATTCATATCCTCAAAATGGTTACTACATATATTTATTTAAAAGAAACATACAGCTTCTCGGACAGCTTTAAATAAAATTGAATTTCACAAGATATTTTTTTCACAAATTAAAGAAAAGTATCGGAATACGAGGTATTCGGATACTGACTCTTGTAATCTATATTTTTTAAAGTTTTAGAGCAAAATGTTACTAATGATTTTAATTAAACACAAATAATTAAGAAAATGTATAAAATATCGGAACTGTAATATAGAGTGTGAACAAACTTTACGTAGGGGATTCATTTTACTTTAAAAGGAATCAATTGTTGTAATTTAAAATCGAATGAGTGGCAGTCAAGCGAATACTTATTTCAACAAAAAAAAATAAAAATATACTGACTGTGTACCTACTTAATATTTATGGCACCCTTTAAAAGTGAATTGTGTCGAGTATATGTTCAAACTTGAGGATCTAGAAAAGAATACTTTTGTATATGTAATATATGCAACCCTCAAGAAGAGAGTCAACAATTGTATATAGATTATAAGTATATTTTTGTATCTACTAAAAATTACGAAATTAAATTTCAGCCAGTTGTCTGGCTGATTACCCAATATCAATATTAAGTTCGGTATAAAAATGAACAAGCTAAAAACGTACTCTTCGCCAATTTACTGAGATTTTTATATATAATTGTTACACATTCTATAGGATACTCTTCGCAGTTTTCTTGTAAATAATGTTAGTTTTTGGACATCCTAAATTTTGTGATATAAACTTTGTTGTGAAAAAAATGGTATGAAAAAAAAATGAAAAAAAAATCCAACCTGCGGGATTTGAACACGGGACCCTTCGATTGCAACGAAAAGCTTTAGCCGCTGCGCCATCACCTGTTGCTAGGAAAATTGATTGTCTGTAATATATATCTGTCGACATTCATACATATTTCACTTCTAAGAAATATTAGTAAACTTCATACACAAAAAAAAAATTGTTATGGAAATAATATCTCGCGATTTCCATTTTAGTACAAGCCACAAAAATTAACAAAAAAATTTTTTTTTTAAATTAAATAATTAATAACTTTTTTATTTACTGATCGATTTTCTTCAAAAACAATAGGGTTCTTCCTCTAGCTAACACTAACTTATTTTCTAAATTTCAATACAATCGGACTTTTCTTTCTTAAGTTATCGTGCTTACAAGAAACGTGACGGACGGACAGACGGACGGACAGACGGACAGACGGACAGACGGACATTTTGAAAGTTGTTCAGAATTCGTTCACTAACACAATGATATGAAAATTTTTTCTCTAAGAGCGATATTTACGATTTTAGAAATGTGCCGATCAAATACAATATACTCTTCGTTTTTGCGAAGAGTATAATAATAAAGAAACCAAACGTATTTTTAACTGACTTCAATATCGATATTATGTGAAAAGGTCGGGCCACTGGGTGAAATTGTATTTTATAATGTTTAGTGACCTTTTTACTGAAGAGGGTTCAATTTTTTACAAAAAGTGTTTTTCTAATCCTGTTTAATTTTATAGAAAAAGATTTACGTATTCTTTGCGAAAAAAGTACGATCTTTATAAAAAACAATGTTTCAAAGTTAAGTATATCAGAAATCATCAATATTAATTTGATTATAACTTTTTAACAGCTGGATAGACAATAAATAATAAAAACGATTGTTGGTATAATTAGTAAACATTCTTGCAAATAAATATTTTGCATCAGCTGGTAGTTTTAACTGTACCGTCTAATTTAATATTTGAATTGTACATTTCTGTATTTAAGCTTCAAAGAAAATTTCCCAGAAACTCTGATATTCATAACTCGAGTACTAGAAATAAAGGTAACATAACCATATTCCTGTCGTTAAATACAACATATAAATATATAAATCACCAGATATGCTTGAATTAGAAATGTTCAAGTTACCTGTTCATATTAAATCTATTCCATGCATTGCATTTCCATAGTTTCGAACCAACTTCAAAAAAATTTTAATTAAAAAAGCTACTATTTTGTGGAAGATTTCTATACTGATAGATTGGTAGTTTGATTAATCCAACTAATTATTATTTTGTCTATAAATTGTTCGTTGTAATGATTTCTGTGTAATTATTTATAGTTTGTAAATAATTTTATAACGACTCCTATGCAGGGTATCCTAAAATCACAGAAGGAGCTCATTATGACAGATTCTTTACAACATTCTGAGACAAAAACATTAATATAATTATGTCTAGTCTCCAACCGTTTTCGAGCTAGACTCTATTGAAGTTTCTGTATATGTAGGCGCTGTAAAGAGAATGAATTATTAGCCCAGACGACAGAGAACATTTTATAGTGAAAACCACAAAAATTTGCAAACTGGATAATTTTTTTTTATGAGTTCGTGAAAGTGTATAGAATAATATCCTGAAAAGTTTACATTTCGCTCAGATGCAGAATATAAAAAAAAGTGAAAAAAAAATTTTTTTATCCATTTTTTCAAAATTTTGAAATTAAGTCAAGGTAGGAAAAAATAAAAGGTGGATAGACCAAGTGTTTCTGAACAAAAATATTGTAATAAAATTTATCGCTAAAGCCACGGTATTCCTGGAAAAAATAGTGAAATAACTTTGTCACTCTGCGCAGCCAAATGCATACTATGGAACCTCTAAAAATTCTTAGCTGTTCTATCGAGTAAAATAAAGCTTTTTTCTCTTTCTGATTACACGTTTTAAACATTTTTCTTAGTGAATAGGAGGATAAATAGTGAGTATGGAAGGAAAATATATAATTACATAGCCCCACAAAGAAAAGTTGGAACGGCTAAAACCGAATCCGAAGTCAGAATTGTCACACTGGCTCGTTTTTCACCCCCCAAAAAAATGATCTGTCCGGTGGACCATACCAGTGTATCCTTATATATATGAAACCCGCTGAAACCGAATCCGAAGTTATAATTGTCAGATTGTCACTTTTTTTGTTTTGGGGGTGTGTTTTGGGGATAAGGATGAAAAACGAGCCAATTTTGCAATTCTGACTTCGGATTCGGTTTCAGCGGATTTAAATACATCAGGATACATTGGTATGGTCTGCCGCACAGATCATTTTTTGGGGGGTGTGTCTTTCAAAGTTGGGGGTGAAAAACGAGCCAATCTGTCAATTCTAACTTCGAATCCAGATTCAGCAGGTCAAAATACATAAGGATACACTGGTGTGACAGGCCACTTTCTTTTTGTTTAGGAGGTGTTTTTTGGGGTTAGAGGTGAAAAACGAGCCAATCTGACAATTCGTTCGGATTCGGTTTCAGCAGGTCCAAATACATAAGAATACACTGGTCCGATCCGCCGGACAGACCATTTTTTTGGGGTGGGATGAAATACGAGCTAATCTGACAATTCTGCCTTCGGATTCGGTTTCAGAGGGTCCAAATATATGCGGATACACTGGTCTAGTCCGTCGGACAGACTACTTTTTTTTTGTGGGGCTGTGTTATTGTTGTAGAACTCTCCAAAATCGTCCTAAGTTGAAGACAGAATCAAAATTCGACTTGCCGGCACCTAAGGGAGACCCCGATGTTGAATTGGAATTGTCTGAAAAATCAGAAGATAGTCCGGATAAAATCCATCTTAGTGACGACGCTTCCTCATCAGACAATGAGATCGCGCCCAGGTCAGAGCGACGTAGCGATACCACATTAATTCAAATCAATGTTCCCGCAGGTGCTCAAGATGAGTCGAATGTAATTAGTCAAGACCCCGATGATGCTCGAGATGAGCCAGATATAGAAGAGTCGCCTCTAGATATTTCCGAGGTCGACCATGGCTAATAGCCGTTTTTGTTTTTTTTTTATATTTTTTCTCAAAATCCTAAGTGGCGATTTGACCTACATACGGTCGGACCGAAAATGTCAATTTGTATCAAAATTCTATGTAGTAATTCAATCCTTGTACGGATGAATTAGCGATATTAAGTCTACTCCATGAGCAGACATGGAAAGACAGCGAACCCGACGCAAGAGCGCGATCCGGTGAGCCTAGCTTCTCAAGAGCAAGAGCCGCCAAGTTCGAGTAATGGACGTAGGCATAAATACTAGCCAGTACGAGTTTCGGAAGCTGTTTTTCTTATGCAAGAAGACACCTTCTATTTCAATCATTTTAAGTCAACAAAATTACCGTATTCCCAATGGAAACCTCGACGAGAGAGAGAGACGAGACGAGTTTCAGAAGCTGATCTTCGCCCCAGAAAACGCTTCAATTTTCTTTTTTTATATATTTTTTCCAAGTCGTGATGACCGCACGAGTATCGTAAGCCGATTTAATCTATCTTAGGAAGAACCTGTTTTCTGAGTTTACAAAATTCATGTTAAGGATGTTTTCAAATAACAACACGTTGTGTTTGTTAGTCGACGCGTTCCAGTCGACGACTTGTTATTGATCGTATAACAAAAAGTCAATCCAGTTGCAGAACTGCATATGTTCCATGAGCAGAGATGGAAAGATGACCCGGTCTGTCGCAAGGGCGCGACACGACCGAGTCTGGGACTGAACAGCGAGGACCATCCTAAGCTGCGGCATGGAGGTATAGTCAGCCTCTTCCAGAAAGGGCCATAGTCATGCAGGATCAAGACAAGAGCGAAGACGAGGGTGCAATGAATTAGTGAGAGTGGACGCTAATCGGAATTATGCTACGCTTCGCTTCGCTTCATACCTCGACGCGGGTGTAATTTAAGTTGATAAAAATGTTGTATCACCTTGGCGTATTGTTTAAAAAATGTATTTATTTTTAAATTAGATAGGCGAATCAGCCTTCTGCCCTAATTAAGGCAGGCACTTTAAAGCTGTACCATAGGTCAGACCATCAAATGAAGGCATACAGGCATACAAGTGAATATGGAATTAAAGGCAATCGATGAGAAGAAAAGATTCAACCAAAGGAGGGCAGTGTTGTAGAACTCTCCAAAATCGTCCTAAGTTGAAGACAGAATCAAAATTCGACTTAGGCAAAAATTTCATTTAAAGACATTTTTAAGAGTCAACAGAGGCACAGATCAGTCCATAAGGACCGTTTTGGGTTCTATAAGGCGTTGGAAATGACCAGGTGAAAATTCGAAGAAACACCGAATTTTCACTTAGGAAAAATGTTTTTGGTTCAGGATATGAGAACAAAAGTATATAATGACAAAGATTTATTAATAATATACCTTTTCAAAGGTACCACAAATTGGACTTTGAAAAATAATATTTTTGAAAGGGCGTCGAAATTTGGCTCAAGAATCGATTTATCGAAAGTACGCCAAAATTTCACTTGCAGACTAATTTTTCAAAACTGCGTCGAAATTTAGCTTGAGGATCGATTTATCAAAAGTACGCCAAAATTTCACCCGCAGATTAATTTTTCAAAACTGCGTTGAAATTTGGCTTGAAAATTGATTTTTCAAAAGTACGCCAAAATTTCACCCGCAGATTAATTTTTCAAAACTACCTTAAAATTTGGCTTGAAAATTGATTTTTCAAAAGTACGCCAAAATTGGTCTTAAAATAGATTTTTCAAAAGTACCACAAAGTCAGTTTAAAAAGTACCGCGAAAATATACTTTGAAATATTTTTTATTTTTTATTCCTCCACCAAAAACCTTTGATGTACGGTCATTGAAAGTCCAATTCTAAAGTATGAGCATAAAATTTTAGCAAAATAGAAGATTTTGACAAAGCCGGCGTAGTGCCGATAAGCAAAAATTGATAAAAATCAATGCACATGCACAAGGCCGGTTTCTCGCATAGAAAGAGTTTGGATTGACTCAGCGGCTCGCAATTTGGTCGAGCACGTTGAGTGGTCCAGACAAAGCAATGGTAGGAAAGCCAATAGCAGGGCTTTTCAAATGACAAAGTTACAGAGGAAAACGCCTTGTGCATAAAAAACCAAAAATTCAATTTTGCCTAAAAGTCGCTCAAAGGTGGGTTGCTGCCATATCGATAATATTGAACAACTGCATAGCAGCAAGTAAATCGTGGACTGATCGAACGCTATTAAACTTATGCAGTTATAAGTCTTTGAGTACGTGAACCGCCACGATACAAGAACTTTAAAGTTAAGTAGTCTCTAACGAAACTAAATTCATTTAGTAAAACTTTTAAGTTAAAATCAGTCAGCCGTAATTATGAATTACAAATAGTCTCAGACTTCTTTAAAAGCTCGCATTTTGATTCTGAGAAGGTATACATGAATCTTTTCTACCTAATCGATCGTTAGCGTGAGCGCTCTCGCTTGTATGGTCTGAAAGCCATTACCTTGATTGGGGAAGGCACGATTCTTATCTTGAGGATTCTGTATAACCATTTCTGTTAAATAAATGGATTCTTTGAACTATTGTTTCTTAATTGATCTTGAGGCCTGTTGATGGTCTATAATGAACTTTCGTATCGAAAACCGGATGTGTCGAGTTAACTCACAATAACACTCGACCTTCTGGTTGCCTTACGGAGGTTCGATAGGGATTTTTTATGCGTTTTTTGAGAAATCCCTAAGGGGTAGAGTCCGTTATTAACCGATAAAAACGTGGATACCGCGTACAAAAATTAATCCCTCCGCAGAGAAATTCAGCAAAAATTATGCAAAAATTCAGGAAATTAAGAGGTACCTATCGATGTGGTAGTGCAGCCTTGGTCCATTATCCGGCTATCGAAGTGCATCTTTTCTCGAACCCGCCTGGTAGGTAGAAGAACGGGGTAATACGCGACTGGCGCCTCCTGAGAAATAAATTGGTTGTCGGGTCATTTTGACGCCCGGTAGTGCGTTCTTCTACATTATCAATGCATACGCTGACACCACACCTAGCCACTGAATCGCTCGTATGCATTTTTACGTGCCTTTACTGTATTGTATTTATTACAGGTACACCTATCCATATTTTAGCTATATCCAATGGATTCCTTATACATTTGTTAATATATTGGAAAAGTTCCAGAATTTATATTCAAAACAATCAAAGATATTTTCATAGTTATATGGATAAGATCGTGAAAACCGTAATTTCTTATCATGATTTGATTGGTCATTTTTTGAAAAAATGCATACACATAAACGATTTTGTGTTTGAACATTCAAGAAGTATACATTTTTTCCGAAATAGTGATATTTTATTTTTTCCAATGGGTCAATTTCTCGACAAGATACAGCCTCCAATATATATATTTATCAAAAAAAAATCATCAAGCAAGGAAATTAAAATTATTTGAGATGTACTTTTTTTTTAATCCTCGTTACTACAACTTAATAAACCATAATAATCATGAAGTGTACATACTTTTTAACAGTTCTCAATGAAGAAAGAATTTTATTGAAGGGCTTTTATTTTTTTCTATATTGTTTATTGCGACGATTGAGTTCGCGCGTGATAATATAAATAAGTATATTTTTCCCATCTATCCTTTGCTTGTATTGTTTAAAACAAAAAAGCATCAGAAAGCTACAATTTCCATCTTTTAAATGAGCCAAGACTCATATAGATTGAATAAATTCTGATTTAGCGACATGTAATTCAGTGCGTCGATGTCACAGTCATGCGTATTCAAGCGCGTGCAGGCATGGATCTCGCTCCTAGTTATAACGTTACACTTGACTATTTTTTTCCGGGATAACCATGACTTTAACAATAAATTTCGTTAGGACATTTTTTGTTCATAAATATGTGATCTATCCGTCTGTGTTTTTTATTTTTTCTAGCTTAATTTAATTTCAAAATTTTGAAAAAAAAGGTTAAAAAAATTTGTTTTCGCTTTTTTTCATGTTCTGCATCCGAGCGAAATGTAAACTTTTCAGTATATTATTCTACACACTTTCACGAACTCATTTAAAAAAAGTTTACTCATTTTGCAAAATTTTGTGGGTAAATAACTTCATCGACTGGGCTATTATGACAACCGTACTGAATTTATTAGTCATATCCAGTGGCGGACCTTAAGGGGCACCGGGGCATGTGCCCCCCAGAAGTGTGAAATATACCTATATATTCATTTTTAAAAAATAATATATGGCTAAAAAAGCCGTATATAAGGGATATTCCAGACTTCCGGTGCCCCCCAGAAGTCAATCCTGTATCCGCCCCTGGTAATATCTGTCAGTTGCGTACATTTGCCATTATTAAGTTTCTCAATATATCAAAATGAAAATATTGCTAAGTGATAATATTTTATAGTGAAAGTGAACGTAATTCTGAAGCTGCTATGAGAGAATATGTTCTTCGATTTCTAGAAAGAATACATCCGAATGGAAATATTTTTTAAGACTGATAGATCGTGCAAGAAACACAGATATTTTGCTTCCTTGTACAAAAATCTGGTCACCCACGAACGGCACGAATCCCAGCAAATGAAGATGATGTGATTCATGCAATTGAAGTAAAACCAACAGATTCTGTAAGAAACGTAACGCAAATGTTGAATATTTCAAGAAGCTCAACACAAAGAATTTTGAAGGACGTCAGATAACATGCCTATCATTGCGTGTGCGAAATCTTGTGCCGCAAGATTACCAGACCCGTATTGATTTTTGCATTTGCATTTTAGAGTTTTTTGCTTAAGGTACATTTCACCGATGAATCCAATTTCTTGCATGAAGGAATATTTAATACCCACAACTGCCATATTTGGGCCAATGAGAATCCACATGCTTTCAGACCCAGAAGTTTTCAGAATAGGTTCAGTGTAAATTTATGGGACGGTATTTTTGGGAATTCTTTGGTAAGTAAATGATTAAAAGAATGGTAGGTAATGTTAAAATTGTTTCTACAGATTGGACTTTGAACTTCCTGCTCGCTTGAACGGACAAACCTACGGGATATTTTTAACCGAAAACCTACAGGAATTGTTAGAAGATGTGCCATTATTACAACGTCATAACATGTGGTTTCAACCCAATATTTATAAAGCCTTAGTCGAGTCTATAGTTAAGTACGGTTTAATAATTTGGGGAGGACAATACATTAAATAACCTTAAAGTAATTCAAAGATACATATTAAAAATTATTTTAAGCAAACCTAGATATTACTCAACAAAATCATTATTTGAAAATACCAAAATATTAGATATTGATAGTTTATATATTCTAGATATTCTGAACTATGTACAAAAGAATCCCAAGACAAAGAATAAATCGAATCATGGCCACATAACCCGTTCTATAACAAACAAAGACAGTACAGTAGAGTAGTCTGGGTATAGCACTCGGAGCTCATACCGGAGATCTCTGTATTTAATCCGTTTTTCCCCCTCCTTCAAGATGATGTTTGTCTCGGCAGATGCCGAGAACTCGATGACATACATCATCTTGGTTTGGTGGTCAAGGAGGACTATGTCAGGCTTGTTTGCTTGAATCTGCCTGACCGTCGGGAACGAGTAGTTCCAATAGATTCGGCATTTCTCGTTCTCTTATTATTATTATTATTTTTTTTTTGTTACTCGAATCCAGTCGCCCTTCTCTCTGCCTCCGATACCAGAGAGGGTACGCTGGTAATACCAGTGACCACTCCCTACGCCGTAGAGTTAGTGATCACTGGGTCCGCGAATCGTGTGCTCTGAGCAGGCGTAACGAACCAAGGATAACGGCCTTCTGCATTCTTCCGGCTAAGATTTCTGCCGACTCTCGGCATGCCGGTATCGTCTTCAATTCCGAAAGCAGTGTACGCCTCATCCCACCTAGGCATCCTATGATAAGAACCACTAGTTTGACAGTGTGGTCCGGATAGAGTCTACGGAGTTCGAAGAGAAGATCTCGATATTTAGTCCGTTTTTCCTCCTTTTTTAGAACAATGTTTGTTTCCCCTGGGGCGGAGAATTCAATAACAAACATTGTCCTGAGTTGGTGGTCGAGGAGGACTACATCAGGTTTATTGGCCTGTATTTGCCTGAGGGTGGGAAACGAGTAGTTCCAATAAATTAGACACCGCTCATTCCCCACTACGGACTCAATATCTCCCGGAGCGTAAGGCAGCACTGGTGTCTCGTCTATCCCATATGTGTGCCGCAGATGATAGTACAGCACACGTAATGCTCCATCATGTCTGTGAATATAGGCCGAGACAGCGTATGTCGGACATGCCGACAACAGGTGCATAAGTGTCTCCGGCGCTCTTCGGCAGGCCCTGCAGTTTACGTCAGGGACCTCTATACCCAAGACATGACTTCGATAAACGAGTGTGTTAAAGACACCATCCTGGCAAGCCATAATGAACCCTTCGGTCTCAGACTTCAGCCCAGCTGACCTTAGGAAAGCAAAGGTCAGCTTCTCAGATAAGCCCCTCTCTTCAATGTTCTTGTAGAAGACTCCATGCAAGGGCTTATCTTTATGCAGTTGCATAAATTTCCTTTGCTCTGCTGCTTTTGTATGGGCTTTCAGCTGAGCGGGTTCCAGCTCGGTGACAGAGCTCGGGTTTACCCGCCCAGTATCGAAGTCGAGACCAAGTTCATCGGCTGCTCTTTGTGCTGCCTTAAATAAGAACGCTCCTATCCCTGCATTTTCATGGTCGCGAACCATGCATATTATTATTATTATTATTATTATTATTATTATTATTATTATTATTATTATTATTATTATTATTATTATTATTATTATTGTTCGATTATTTGAGAAAAAAGATTTATGATAATAATGTAACTCCAGATTAGTGACACTAGACTAATCTTCTTTCAGAAAAACGTAATTTGTTCGAAAACAGAAATACAAAGGATAGATAAATTATTAACGACAAATCCAGGAAACCTATATCTTCGTTGAGAGAACGACGTATCTCATACATTATTTACAGTTTCTAAAATACAAGGCAAGTGCGTGAAAAATTGAAAATTGTAAATTATTTTCTCGCAAACTAAGAACCTTTGAGTCAATAAAATGCCACATTCATATTCTACGTTAGTTACTATGAAGGTATGAATGAATATTCTAGCTTAACTGGAGTACAGAGTAGCTCAAAATTATTAAATATGGTTCCAAGTTATGAATTAGTTATTTCTAATCTCTATAAGTTATTTTTTATGAATTTTAGCCAACAGTACAGAACAATTTCATATCATCAGCATATTATAACAATAGGTTGACATCAAAACTAATCAAATCAAAAATTTATTGACCACGTTTACATTGTTTCCTAGTTTCTAAACATTTCTAATACTTATTCATACAGCTAGATATAAAATATATCTGTGTGTGTATATCAAAAATTTTGTTAATATGTCTTCTCATTTAGTTTAGTGATTCAAAACATTGGTCTTTAAATAATAAATACTTCATAAATATTTATAATAATAATAAGTAAACAAAAAAAAGTCCTGAAAATGCTCATCCAATCGAGTTAAATTTATGAAAATAATAAATAATAGAGATTTATGGAAAAAAAATGATATATTTATTTGATAACAATTTTGAGAAAATAATCTTATTTGATTGAATAATTGTAGTAATTTTTTTTTAAATAAATTTACATTATTTATTTGTTTTAATTCATATGGCAAACAGTTATAAAATTTAGGCGCGAAATTATTTATAAATCTTTGTGTTTGTGTTTTTGTACTTACAGGGATATTCATATTTAAATTTATTTTGCCTCGAGAATCATAGACAGATTTGCTCGTTTAGAATCGATTTATGTTTGTAAGAAAACATGAGAACTGATTTAGCATACAATAAATAACTCTGCGTTCAAGACATCAAATTCATTAAAAAGCATATTTGTGGAATATTGTTTATTTTTTGATAGAATTACTTCAATTAAGTATTTTTGGGTAATTTTTAACACTTCAATATTTGCTATATATGCACTACCCCAAATTATTATTCCATAGCGCAGTATTGATTCAGCGAAGGCGTGGTAGCATGGTACAGTGTTTTTAATATGTAATTTGGCAGAATGTCTCTAAGTTGATAAGATTTCAAAATTATTAAACGCAATTTCTTGTTTAAGTTGTTTATATGCTCTATCCACTTGAGATTCTAGTTAATCCAAGGTATTTTATGTTAGTTACGGCTGTTAGCTCTTGTGTGCATGAGCAGTTATCTTGAAGTTTGTCAAGAATACAATTATAACTATGGAAGTGGATTTTGTTTATGTCTGGAAGATATTTGTCATAGATATTGAAGCACATAAATTTTATTTTTTCCATATTGACTGTCAATAGGTTTTCTTAAAGCCAATGTTGTACTTTTGAAAATTCTACAATTGTTATTTTTTTTTACTTCGACCCAACTATTGCCTTCCATTAAGAGAACAGTGTCATCAGCATATGATATAATCTTGCATTTGGTATTTAAAAGAAAAATTTTGTTTAAGTAAATTACAAATAATGTTTGTCCTAGAACGGTTCCTTAGGGTATACCATATTCTAATTGCTGTTTAAAAGTACAGAGCTGATCACTGATATTTGATTTGTTTTCTGTTTTGTAGGTAACTATGAAATAGATTATTAGCTATTCCTCGTACACCATAATCGTTTAGTTTATCAATAAGCATGTTGTAAGACACTTTATTAAATGCCTTGGCTAAATCAAGAAATACTGCGATCTGCTTTTTATTGTTTTCAATGTTATTATATAATGTGTTTGTGACCATATATATTGCATCATCAGTACTCAAGCCAAACTGATATTTAGACAATATTTTTTGACGATATAAATGATCCATTAGCCTCGATTTTGAACACATTTCTAATAGTTTACCAATATTATTTATAACAGATACAGGCCTGTAGTTGCTAATTAAAGATTTTTCCCCCTTTTTCAAAATCGGCGTTACAACACTCAGTTTTAGTGCATCTGGAAATATACCTTTCTCTAAACATAAATTAAAAATATGTCTTTTTTTATAAGTTTAAGTACTTTAGGGGAAATTTTATCATTTCCTGGCGCTGCAGTGTTTTTTGGATTGTTTAATGTTTTTAATTATTTCCTGTTGAGAAACTGAATTTAAAAATTTCTCTCTTTCTTAGTGTCTTATTTACTTTTATTCTGTCAGCCATATTTTTACCAATATTTATAAAATAATTGTTAAAAATTTCAGAAACTAAATTTACATTATTTACTTTATTTTTTCATAATTAATATCAATTTCAAATATGTTATGTTTTCTCTCTCATTCAATCCATCTTTTATTGTGTTCCCACAATTTTTTAATATTATTCTTGTTTTCTATTATTATTGCAATAATCTTTCTAAAACTTCCACATTATTTTTGTTTCGATTTACCTCTAATTTTAATTTATCTCTTATTCAAATTGATTTTATTAAGACAGTTGTTATACAAGGTTTTATTATTTTTTTTTCAGAAAATTTTATTTCAAATGTTTTTGTGGACTTTTCCAAATGACGTAAGAGATTGCTTACAAAGTATTCATATGCTGTATTTACATCTTTTATATTAAATAATTCCTGCCACGTATCATTTTTTAACGATTCTTTAAGTAAATTGTTGCTTATTTTTGTTATTTTTTGTTTGCGAAACTGAATTTTGTTTTTATTTTTAATGCATTCTATTTTTAGTATGATTGGATAGTGATCGGAAATGTTGTTTTGTAACATTATTGGCACTATATTTACAGTATTAATTATATTGGATGGTAATTTTACAAAAAGATGATCAAGGCAGAGCTAGTATTAATCACAACTCTTGTGGGATTGTTTATGTGGGAATGAAAGCCATTTTCAACCATTATGTTTAAATATTCATGATGATGATGATCAGATGATTATATCATTAAAAAGTAAGATAAATGATAGAGGCCCTCAGGGTCTATTATTATAAAGGCCTATTTTGTAGAGAATTTTATAAGATTTAATTTTATACATAACTCTTCTTGTTGTAAATTCAACAGCAAACCGGGAAATCACGAAGAATCATATTTTCAGTCACGAAAATATGTTTCCGGATTTTGCAGGTCCCTTTATACTAGTTATTAACTAAATTTGGTAGTGAATTCTTCCTTCACTTGATGACGTCAGCTTTTCGTCGTGTAGAGCAGTCGTGGGTAAGGAGTGATTGGTGATTTTCTAAGAACGGAAGAAGGGCGCCACGTAACTACAGAATATATACAGAGTGTTGTTTTACCTAAGTCACGGAAAGCAAAACTGTTTTATATCGGTGTTAACTGAATTAAATAGAAAAAATAGAATACTGCCGCAATAACACAGCCCCACAAAAAAAGTGGTCTGTCCGACGGACTAGACCAGTGTAACCGTATGTATTTGGACCCGCTGAAATCGAATCCGAAGGCAGAATTGTCAGATTAGCTGTTTTTTCACCCTTAACCTCAAGAAACACCCCCAAAAAACACTCCCAAAAAATGGTCTGTCCAGTGGACTAGACCAGTGTATCCCTATGTATTTGGGCCTGCTGAAACCGAATCCGAAGTCAAAATTATCAGATTGGCTTGTTTTTCACCTCCAACCCCCAAAAGACACCCACAAAACAAAAGCAAAGTGGTCTGTCCGGCGAACTATACCAGCGTGTCCTTATGTATTTTGACTTGCTGAATCCGGATTCGAAGTTAGAATTGACGGATTCGGTTTCAGAGGGTCCAAGTACATATGGATACACTGGTCTGGTCCGACGAACATACCTTTTTTTGGGGGGGGTTGTGTCTTTCGGGGCTGGGGATGGAAAACGAGCTAATCTGTCAATTTTAACTTCAAATCAGGATTCAGCAGGTCAAAATGCATAAGGACACACTGGTATAGTTCACCGGACAGACCACTTTATTTTTGTTTTGGGGGTGTCTTTTGGGTTTGGGGGTGAAAAATGAGCAAATATGACAGTTCTGACTTCGGATTCGGTTTCAGCCAGTCCAAATACATAAAAATACACTAGTATTGTCCGCCGGACAGGCCATTATTAGGGGGGGGGGGGTGTTTTATGGGATTGGGGGTGAAAAACGGGCCAATCTGACAATTCTGACTTCGGATTCGGTTTTAGAGGGTCCAAATACATGTGCAATTAATTGTATACTACAGCTAAGTGAAAATATACAGGAGTGATTCTTTTAAGGCGGCCATTAGAATATTTCCCACTTGCAGATGAGACAGACATTTGAGATTTGGTACCCTGCCATAGTCGACCATTGCGAGTTCGAAAATAATAATTTTAAAATGGCGGCACTTCCGGAAATACCGGAAGTCGATACCAATTATTTTAAATGGAATACCCTATATATTTTCGACTTTTCGAAATGACCATAAAATTCTGAGTCAAACCATGTAGCACACCCTATACCTAAACCGAGCAATTTCGGAGATATTTGACATTTTATAAAAAATTTGACAGGTATAACGGTTTGCAAGAACCGTTATAACTTTCTTCGTGTAGGAGATCCTTATTTGCTCTTTGCTAAGTAGAAAGAACACAAGATGAGCTACTCTCTACAAAAAAAGAATAGATTCCAAAATAGTATACCAAGTGTTTTATTTTTCACGTTACATTTTGTCAAATTCAAACCTCAAAAACTTTTTTGTTTCAAATGGAACACCCTGTATTTTTTTACATCAAATTATGTTAAATTAAATTTCCTTTTTTCTAGTATAAGTATTGTAAAAGTTACAACTTTTCGAAATATTGGCGATTCTCTTAAATTCCATAAATTTTTAATAAAAATTGCCATCAACTTACCCATGATTAGAAACAATCAATAATGTCAGTCATTCTTTTATGTTATAAATCCCAGCACGTTTAAATTACACCCACAAAGACTTTTAGGTTTGTTTATTATTTATGGAGAATGTGATAAAGCAATACCAAGAACATGTAACACATTTGCTACTCGATACCCACAAGAACAGAAACCATCCACCATAGTCTGTAAAACGCATATTGGATAATTTTAAAATATTTGGCTCTGTCAAATGGCACGTGCCAAATTTTATTATGGTAATCGATGTAGAATTAAATTTGAGGTGGACTTATATCAGCATGTCCTATATCTAACACATGTACTTTTTGAATTATTCGCAAGCTTTTGTTGAAAATTATAATTTATCCAAAAAAACGTAGAAACCTATGAAACAATTGAAACAATAAAATGAGTATCGAGTAGCAAATGTGTTACATGTTCTTGGCATTATTACTTTATCACATTCTCCATAAATAATAAACAAATCTAAAAGTCTTCGTTGGTGTAATTTAAACGTGCTGGCATTTTTAATAAAAGAGAATGACTGACATTAATGATTGTTTCTAATCATGGGTAAGTTGATGGCAATTTTTACTAAAAATTCTTGGACATTTAAGAAAATTGCCAATATTTCGAAAAGTAACTTTACAATGCTTATACTAGAAAAAAGGGAATTTAATTTAACATAATTTGATGTAAAAAAATACAGGGTGTTCCATTTGAAATAAAAAAGTTTTTGAGGTTTGAATTTGACAAAATGTAACGTGAAAAATAAAATACTTAGTATACTATTTTGGAGTCTATTTTTCTTGTAGAGAGTAGCTCATCTTTCTTGTGTTCTTTCTACGTACCAAAGAACAAATAAGGATCTCCTACACGAAGAAAGTTATAACGGTTCTTGCAAACCGTTGCACCTGTCAAATTTTTTATAAAATATCAAATATCTCCGAAACTGCTCGGTTAGGTATAGGGTGTGCTACATGTTTTGACTCAGAATTTTATGATCATTTCGAAAAGTCGAAAATATATAGGATGTTCCATTTAAAATAAGCAAGTTGGTATCGATTTCCGGTATTTCCGGAAGTGCCGCCATTTCGAAATTGTTATTTTCGGACTCGCAATGGTCGACTAGGGTAGGGTACCAAATCTCAAATGGCTATCTCATCTGCAAGTGGAAAATATTCTAATGGCCGCCTTAAAAGAATCACCCTGTATATATATTTAAATAAGTAATAAATACATTTAGCCTGAAAGGCTCATACACTAGAAAGGCACACTGACCAGGTGACCAGGTAATATGGAAAAATATCTAATATATTTTATTATCATCAATATAAGCAAAATTAAGAGTGCGTCTGCATAGTACTATGTTTCGGCGTACAGATGAAATATTATTATTTGTATGAATACAATTATGTAGCATATATAGATAAATATCTTAGAAATATATTAAATATGGCGTGCAAAATAATATAGTAAGATGTATGATCTGGCCTTATCAATGGTCCTGTTCAGTGAGATAAGCTTCGATGGTGGCTGCTTTATTGGTGATGGTTTTGATGGTGGTTACGACAAAATGGCGACGAGTCGATGACGTCACGTCTTGCCAGAAGTGGTCCTAACTTTTGTCGTCCAGTATAAACTGATAGTAAAATAGAATATGATGGGGCTCTGCAGCCAAAATTGAACCAAACGGAAAAGTACTAATTATCTACCTAGGAACTCCTTATAATATCCCACACAGCTATTTACAATAACTTCCCAAAACTTATACTAGTTTTATCAACTTTCCCTAGAACCCTACAAGTCGAAATTGCACTAAGTAATTGCAGTACAAAAAAGGCAAAATACAATAATTTAAAACAATTGTACACTAGATAACTCACCTTCCTCAGAAGGGTTGTCGCTAGGGACGGCAACGAAAATTCGAGAAATCTAGGACGGTAGTTGAACACTGAAATTAATGATGGAAAACCCCATAAGAACAAAACTTAAAAGAAAAAAATTGCCACTTACATGGAAAATACTCTGAGGACACGTATAGGGTAGTGTAGATTGGGGTGTGATTGATTATACGAAAATTTCTTGCGAAGATCACGTGGAAAGCCACAAATCACTGGAGACCTTATCACTTCAAAAAACACGCCTCTCGGATTAAACATAACTATTCACACGTTTTGACAAAAAAACTAAGCTATGGTCATCTTTGTTTGATTTTTAATTAAGCAACCAGCAATACATCTCGATGTATTAGTAATGTCTACTGTAAAACTACAGTTATTCTAGGAATTTGAGGAATCTGAACCATCAGTTAGATTAGTAGCATTTTGACATGCTACAATTTCTCAATGACAACCCGATGAACCGACTTAAGATAAGAAACTTTTTGTTTTGATTATTTCTGCTCCAAAATGCGCTTAGTCTAATGTTCTTTGACAATGATAAAATATTAGGGAGACTAAGGACCGATTTATCAATATAGGGTTAAATTGCGTGTTAGCTAGCCCTGGGCCAATTTTAACCTAGGGGCAAAGTGAGTGTTAAACTGGCATCTGTTTATCCACCACATTTTATGTGGTGGATAAGAGTTGCCAGCTCTAGGTTGATTTATAAAGACAAGGATTGCGGACGCTAATGGGAATTCAGATGAAAACCGATCCGCAATATGTGAAGAGCACAGGTGGCGCTAGGAACACTAGCAACAATGTTATTAGCCAATGATCAGCTCGCGTTCCAGTGTGCTAGTGAGAACCGCGCCACCTATAACCACCTGTAACGTACGCTTCTTTCTTCCAGTTTCACGGAAATGTTGAAAGTACGGCTTGCGTCATCCTTGTCTTTAGTATTCATGGTTACGAAGTTAAAAGCATTTGTTTGTTTTTGTCGAAAAGTCACCTGCCAGTGACAGCAACGAGCAACAACAAATCTATATATGTTATATAATATTACACGCTATCTTATTGCGACTTAGCCATAATAAACCTTCACAGGTATATCATATTTCACGATAACACCTTCTCTTATTAATTGCTTATCTTCAAGATATCATATTACACCTTTGTTTCTCATAACTTGTGCAGACTGCAGAACTGCAATTCCTTTGTTATATATTTTGCTTACTCAGGTTCTGTATGTTATAAATATGACTAAACGCGCTTTGTTGAATCAGTTATTAAACTCAGTTAGAATGCAACACTTCTAATTTATTATTATATTCCTTCTCCAAGAGCCAACGTTGGCTCCATGTAACTAAATAAAAGTTTTTAAAAAGTCATTCATGTGAACCGTGATCTAACATTGGCGCAGTCGGTAGGATCCGTAAACATCATCAGAACAAGAAGCCTAACTGGTAGTGAAGCGTAAGAGAACAAGGAGAACATCTGCAAAAGGTGCCTAACTAGTGCGTTTACATCTATTAGAACAAGGAGACCTTCCTCACTGGTGGTGGCGGATCCCAATCCCTTGACGGACGAAGAACCTACCCATGGAAACTAAACTAACGTAAGTCATTTTAAGAATCATCTCGTACCATTTTTACTATTTTATTATTCTTCGCAACTTATTCTATTAAAAGTGTATTATACTGCTAATACACTCGGCGCACAAAGCCAGTTCTCTTGTCAAAGTGAATCCATTCCCTTACAAACGCAACGAAACAAGTTAATTTTAAGTTTATTTATTTTCGTATTTACGAAACATTGTGTATTATACAGCTAATATACGATCCATTTACGCACGCAACGTAACAAGCTAATTTTAATTTAATTTATCGTATCATACTGCTGATACGCAACCAATTTTTGTCCAAGTAATTTCTAAATACAAAAAGCAAAATGCCAGATAGAGCTCAACCAGAGCCAGTTCAAAAAGTGCCACCGGCACCAACCGAACAACAACTACAACAACTACAACAACAACAACTACAACAGCAACAACTACAACAACAGCAACAACAACAACCTCAACCAGAGCAAATTGAGCCTTACAAGCTCTCTGAGATATTTTCGTTGATACCCGAATTCGATGGCAATGCCATTAATTTACAAACATTCTTAAATTCATGCCATTGTGCACAAAGTATGGCCATTAACGACCAGAAAATTTTATTAACAGTCCACATCAAAAATAAATTAAAAGGCAAAGCTGCCGAACTAATTAACTCACGTAACCCCGGCACATGGCCAGAAATAAAAGCACTACTGGAAACCCACTTTGGGGACTCCAGAGATTTAACGGCCCTAATTCAGGACCTGCAGCGCATTCACCAATTGCCAGGTGAATCCGCCCTTACATTTGTTTCGCGTTTACAAACGCACAATGCGAAAATGCACGCTGCAGTGCAAAAGCAAACTCTCACGACAACGCAAAGAGCTGCACAATCAGATCTCATCGAAACGATGACACTTAACAATTTACTAACGGGCTTAGAACCAAACTTAGGCCGCATCATTCGTGCTAGCAATCCTCCTAGTATACTAAAAGCCGTTAGCAGAATCCGTAGAGAGCTACAACTTTCCTACTTCGAATCACAGAAATTCCCAAAAAATAACCAAGTAAAAAATGCAATGCCTCCTCAGCAAAAACGACCACAAGGTCCCAATTTCCAACAAAAATTTTGTTCATTTTGTAAAAGAAACGGACATGTAATAAGCGAATGCCGCACAAGGCAACAATCGCAAACGATGCCAACAACGTCACAGAACTTTCAAAGACCAAATTATCAAGGAAACCCAAATTTCCACAATTTTTCTCAAACCAATCAATTTAATCAGAGGACATTTCCTCAAAATAATCAATCTAGTCAACCACAACAAAACAGGCCCTCAGCCATAAGACCGAACCCGAATTTCAATCAACAAAGACCCTCTGCTATTCAACCAAACCCAAATTTCAACCGTTTTAATCAACAAAAAACGCATCATTTAAATTACGAACCTTACGAAAACCAATGCGATTTTAATCAATACAGTGACTATTCTTCTGATTACCAAACTGCAGAAGATACTTACGAAAATTATAACTTTGAGACTAACCAAAATCTCCAAGAGAATTATACAGCTAATTCTCAATACGAACAGTACGAGGATTATACTGCTAATCCTCAGGATTTTCGATTAGATCCGGAGTACCCCACGGATACTCCAACACAACAAACAGAACAATTCGAACCAATTGCGGAACTAGAAACTCAAATACAAACTATGAACCTCAACGACAGTTTCGACCCAATGCTGAATTTCCCAGAACAAACGTTCATGTAAATACGCTTTCCCATACCCTACTAACTGTAAACTCAAAAAATCTCTATTATATGAAGGATGCAACTGGTAAATTTAAAATTCTAATTGACACAGGCGCAGGTATATCAATTTTTAAACCTAAAACAGCTGAAAATTACAGACGTAGATCTCCTGAAAATGTAATCATACAGGGTATCACTGATCAAAAAATTTATATCAACGAATCTGTTCTCATCCCCTTTTCAGATGAGTCACACAAAGTTTATATCTATAATCTAGATATAGATTTTGATGGATTATTAGGCGCAGACTTCCTAGAACATTACGAATGCAAAGTAGACTTTAAAAATAAACAACTAGTCACAAATTTCAAAACCGTACCACTATTTAAAGTTACGGAAGAAACTGCAGTAAATTTACCTTTACAACCGACTATTAATCCTGATACAAAAAATTCAAATTTAAGCAACATCAAAAATTTAATTTCTATTGAACCTCGCATGGAAAAAATTTGTAAACTAAAATGTAACCTGCGAAATACCGAGGCTATACTGTTAGCCCAGGAAAACGAGAAAGTACGCTTACCAAATGCTATTGTCAAAATCGATAACAATGGAGAATTTTTAACCTCAATTATAAACGCGAATGCAATACCAAAAACGGTAAATTTTTCTAACATAAAACTAGAGCCAGTACAAAAATTCAAATCAATTTTCAATTTAAACACTCAAAATTCTGACTCACACCTACAGACGGACAGATCCTTCGAAATTAGGAACGAATTGCGCTTGGATCATCTAAACGAAGAAGAGGCCGAAATAGTAACGCAGCTTTGTTTAGACTTTCAAGATATATTCTATTTGGAAGGAGACAATTTAACTTTTACTAACGAAATTAAGCATTCCATTGATACTAACGATTCAAAACCGGTTTTCACAAAGTCATATCGCTACCCTCATATCCATAAAGAGGAAGTCAAAACACAAGTCTCTAATATGCTTGATCAAGGCATCATTAGACCTTCGATTTCTCCCTGGTCCTCTCCGGTTTGGGTTGTACCAAAAAAACTCGACGCCTCTGGTAAACAAAAATGGCGAGTTGTAGTGGACTACAGAAAACTCAACGAACTGACTATTGACGATAAATATCCGCTACCCAATATTTCCGACCTCCTCGATCAATTAGGCAAATGTCAATATTTTACAACTTTGGACTTAGCCTCCGGATTTCACCAAATCGAGATTGATGCAAAAGATATTCAAAAAACTGCTTTCACAGTTGAAAATGGTTATTTTGAATTCGTAAGAATGCCTTTTGGACTTAAGAATGCTCCATCAACATTTCAAAGAGTGATGGATAACATTTTATTAGGTATCCAAAATGAACGATGTCTCGTCTATATGGACGATATTATTGTTTACTCCCCTACTATTCACGAGCATATTTCTCGATTAACGGAAGTTTTCAAACGATTACAGAAAGCGAATCTCAAAATTCAACCCGACAAATGCGAGTTTCTCCGCAAAGAAGTCGCTTATTTAGGACATCTCATTACAAAAGACGGCGTAAAACCGAACCCTTCGAAAGTTGACGCTATTCTAAATTTCCCTCAACCGAAAAATCAAAAAGAAATTAAATCATTTCTAGGCTTAGCCGGATATTATAGGCGCTTTGTCCCTAATTTCTCCAAGATTACCAAGCCCTTAACAAAACTACTACAAAAAGACATACCATTTCTCTTCGACAATGATTGTATAAATTCTTTTCAAAATTTAAAACAAACATTAACGACCACTCCGATATTAATCTACCCCAACTTTGATGAACCTTTCGTTCTAACCACTGATGCGAGCGCATTTGCCGTCGGCTCGGTGCTGAGCCAGGGGCCTATTGGCAAAGATTTATCCATTGCCTATGCTTCTAGAACCTTGTGCAGTGCAGAAACTAAATATTCAACGATTGAACGCGAGCTTTTATCGATAGTATGGAGTGTAAAGCACTTTAGACCATATCTGTATGGTAGAAAGTTCAAGCTGTCACCGACCATAGACCACTCACCTGGCTATTCTCTATAAAAGATCCAGGAAGTAGACTTGCCCGTTGGCGACTCAAATTAGAAGAGTACGACTATGAAATAATTTATAAACCCGGTAAAATCAATAAGAACGCGGACGCACTTTCCAGAATCAAAATTAATCATTTTTCCGAATGTTCCAAATTCTATTCAAAAGTTCTAGCCGCGAATGACGAAGAGTCAGACGACGACGAAAACCCAGACGATAACAACGAAATCACTAACGAACAAATTTCCCGAGAATTTGAAACTTTCACCAACCTATATAAAACAACATCTTTAATTGACTATTCGAAAATCAAAGCCTCGAACAAACAACTTTTGTATCGAGAACATAAAGATATTATAACCTTCTTCCAACAAAATAACTTACAAGACCTACATCACAAAATTATTGAGGACATATTCGAAGAAAACCCCGAATTTCATAACGATAAAATCAATATTGTATCGAGCAAAACAGTCAGACATAGGAGATATTTTATCATTCCCCTACCGTTTGATATCGAATCCGTAATTGAACATTTATTTTTGGTATTATTTAAAAACCAAGATGTTCTAGATCTCTCTAAGACATGCTTTGTCGAAAATAACTTAGACCTCCCCATTCTTGAAATCCTATCATTCATTTTTGCGGAAAAAGACTTAAAAGTAGTAATTTGTCAAGATATCGTCAGAACTGCCGACGAAGATGAAATTCCAATTATATTGGAGCAAAATCATTTTGGTAAAAATAATCTACACCGTGGAATAAATGAAACGATTCGAAGAATTAGAGAAAAATACACTTGGCAAGGTCTAACTAAAGACGTTGAAAATTTTATAAAAAATTGCGAAACTTGCCAAAAGACTAAAGTATGCCGGAAAAACCTTAACAACCCTCTAGTAGTCACAGAAACCCCAAGAACACCATTCGAAAGAATTAATATCGATTTATTTGAATTCCCAACTCGAAATTACGCTTTAACTATTCGCGACAAGTTAACTAAATTTACACAAGCCTATGCAGTCCCGGACAAATCCGCAAAATCCGTCGTAAATACCTTGTTGTTATACTTTCAACATTACGGCACCCCGCTAAGAATCCATTGCGATTACGGTGGCGAATTTGACAACCGTTTGCTCAAAGATCTCTGCACCCTCTACGACATAAAACTCACGTATTCAAGCGTAGGACATCCCCAATCGAACGGATCCATAGAAAGATTTCATGCTACTCTAGCTGAAATGATAAGAATTCATGAAACTGAAAATCCGAACGAACATCCTTTCACAATTTTACCATATGCAGTAATATGCTATAACAATTCAGTAAATAAAACACACGGTTTCACCCCATACGAACTTGTATTTGGACATACGTCCAACAGACCACCTGAAACTTTGTATAACCAAAAAGAGTTAATAACCAAATACGTTAGGGATTTAAACAACAGAATATCTCACTACTATAAAATAGCCCGTAGTCGAACGCAAGCTCAAAAGGAGAAAGCGAAAGTTCGCTTTGATAGAAATGTTCCCCAAAAACGACCCGAATACAAAATAGGTGACTTAGTCTACGTAAAAGAATCACAAATCAAAAACAAATTGCAAAACAAATTTAACGGTCCTTTTAAAATAAAAGAAATTTTTCAAAATTCTGCTACCTTATTAAACCTCGAAACGAAACAAGAAACCAAAGTAAATTTTGATAGAATTAAACCATATACTGAAAATTAAATTTATTTTCAGGTTTCTCCTGCTGTTCGGATCAGCACTCTGTCAATACAAAATTATCCCAATCAATAACACCGTTGGTGTATACTACCACCAAGACACGGACATCGTGGTGACAAACGACAAATGGACTCTACTAGTGCATAAAAACATTTCATCCCTCAAACTAGCTTTTGACAAAAATCAAAATATCTTAGACAGAATCCTGTACACTCTCCATAATGGTGATCATAAGTCAATTATTTTTACGAGTGAAATTAAAACAGACTTTAACCTTTTAACACAAATATCCAACTCTATAAAAATGAAATTTGACGAAATCTTTTCAGATACAAAAAGATATAAACGAGGAATACTTAACGGTATCGGTACAATATTCAAATCCATAACTGGTAACCTAGATGCTGAAGATGGCCAGTACTATACTAATTGTATAAATAAACTAAATAATGACGAACATTAATTGGAAAACTTAATCAAAAATCAAATTTCAGTTACAACTTCTGTTATTAAAAACTTCAACTCGACTATACAAAAATTACAAATTGACGAGGAAACCTTTAACAAAGATCTCGAAGAAATAGAACACACAATTCAAACAATGACTCAAGCTATCGAGGCTGCTCACATAAAACTAAAATTTTTATACATTTCCGAACAATTAATGGCAAGCTATTTGTATATCGAAGATAATTTAAACGACATTCTAAGTTCAATAACATTTGCCAGACTAGGAATCATTCACACGTCAATCATAACCCCTAATCATTTGGTAACAGCATTACAAGAAATTTCACAGAGCTTGCGAAGGAACAATTTGCCTCTCCCCATTAAATTATCGGCAGTTGCTAAGTATTTGGATATTATTGAATTACAACCGTTTCAAATGGATTCTAACTTAGTATTTGTTTTAACAATACCACTTGTTGAACCCCAAAATTATAACACCTATCGCCTATATCCTATCCCGATACTTGATAACAGAACTGGTCTACATCACATTGTATCTATTTCACAAAAATATATCGCGAGAGATGATGATTCTTTGATGTACATACCTATACAAAATTTGAAAGAATGCAAACCACTTTATTTTGGAACCAAACTATGTTCGAACCTGTTTGCCTATCCTATCGACCAAAATGCCATATGTGAAGCCAGAATACTAAAACCATTGCCAAAACTTCCAGAGAACTGTCAAACTTCCTTCATTATTAGTCAGGGATACAACGTCCAAGAACTTGAAGACAACACATGGCTAGTAATTAATTCCGAACCACTTCACATTACCATCAACTGTCCAAAGAGAGAATCCACAACAGAGTTAATCAACAAAAATTCCATCATCAAACTACAACCAGGATGTTACGCCTATGCAGGCATTACTAGAATACAAGCCAGTGCCAAAGACTTTTCCGAAATTAAGGACAATTCACATCCTATCCAAATTCCTTTTGAATGCTGTAATCACATGCCCGACAAAATCGAAATTCCAAAATTAAAACCTCTCAAATTAAACAATCTCGACGTAGAAGACCTAGATATTGCTAAAAACAAATTGGACCAATATTCCAAAGACTTGGATGACCTCATAAATGAACCTTTTGTGACCAAACACATATCTTGGTTCACATATTTCATAATCACTCTCATCATCCTATTAGTTCTACTTTACATAACTTGTAAATGCAGAAGAAGAAGATGTGGAGCATTGCGAATCCAACCCTCAACGGATAACCCTCCTTCACCTCCTTCAGAGCGAAGCAGAGTATTCACCAAATTTCCTAGACTGATCCCTCCAAGAAAGCGACCCGGTATTAGACCTCAAGAAGAAGAGGACATCGAGTTAACATAGACTTTCATGTGGAGTTTTACCCTTGTCTATTAATTTAGACTATTGTATTTTATCCTTATTACGTTATGTAATGTTTTATTATCGCTTACCAATTTTAACTTTTACATTATTTTATTATTTTGCTTTGTATTCATTCAACATTGTTTCAATTTATTTTTGCATTATATTCATTTAACGTTTTAACAATTTTCAAAAGTTGCTGCATAACATCAACTTTTTTATTAAGGGGGAAGTTGTTATATAATATTACACGCTATCTTATTGCGACTTAGCCATAATAAACCTTCACAGGTATATCATATTTCACGATAACAGCTTCTCTTATTATATTCTCTTCTATATTTTGCTTACTCAGGTTCTGTATGTTATAAATATGACTAAACACGCTTTGTTGAATCAGTTATTAAACTCAGTTAGATTGCAACACTTCTAATTTATTATTATATTCCTTCTCCAAGAGCCAACGTTGGCTCCATGTAACTAAATAAAAGTTTTTAAAAAGTCATTCATGTGAACCGTGATCTAACATATATATATATAAGAGAATATCCTGACTGACTGACTCACTGATCTATCAACGGACAGCTCAAACCGCTGGGTCTAGAATCTTCAAATTTTGCGTAGAGGTTCCTCGAATGGCGTAGGCATCCACTACGAAGGGATATTTCGAAATTCGATCTCCATGAGGGGGAAAAGGGGGGTTGAAATTTTAGGCTTTTTCAAAAACGGTTAGATCTAGATGCGTGAAATTTGCCAGAAATATTTTTTGTTGAAATCTATTAGATACCTACGTGTAAGATGAAATTTCGATTTTCGCTTTTTGAAGTGTGCAAAACGGGGGTAGTAGATGGTTTAAACACATACTGTGCAAACGGCAAATTATTATCATTTTGACACTGAAATGATGTCTATAATTAAGTCATTATTTCAATATATATATATATATATATATATATATATATATATATATATATATATATATATATATATATATATATATATATATATATATATATATATATATATATATATATATATATATATATATATATATATATATATATATACATATATATATATATATATATATATATATATATATATATATATATATATATATACATATATATATATATGTATATATAGAGATATGCACGGTCATATACAGGCCCGTTTCATAAACTGAACGGTTGTAGTGCAGCCCGATTTGACCCTGTGAAGCCCGGGGTCGGGCTCATCAACGTACCCCCGTGTATATCATCACTAAATGGTCGCAAATCATGTTAGTTTCCTCCCTGCAAAATTTTGAGGTGGGCTTCAAAAAGTCATATTTTCATGTTCCGAGATACACTTTTAGTTCAGCACTTCTGAGTCAGGCGGCGCTGTTCCTGTATATCCAAGACTCTTATACAGTTGATATCCATCGCTCGTTATATAGCCCGATATTTGGCATCGTTGCAGTGGCTCGATAGCGTTCGATTCTTATTTCCTCTTAAATACTTTCTTTATGAAGTCACAATCGTTGAATGAAAGTTCTTTCTTCATATTCGAATAATTTTTCTAAATTCAAAAATTTGTATATACGTTCTAAGAATTATAAATTATGTGGTACGGTGCTATGAAAGCAAAATAGTAGCATCTTAAACATCTTAAAACGTTTTTTGAATTGTAATACATAATTTCAAATAGAGCGATAAAAGGTAGCATTTATATCAAAAGAGAAAAATTATAATAACAAAATATAAAATCGAGTATAAAATGCATTGGCTTTGTCCATTTGTTGTACTAAATTAATGTTTCCATGTCCCTAAATTAGGTTTGTGGTTTTTTGCATTCATGATTCAATAATATTCCTCATTTTTATTAATTTTGGTGCTAAAATTTTCATGGAGAAATATCGGGACATTAAACAATAATTATGCAGAATGACGTTTTACGTACCTATTATAAGGATAGATAGGCATTGTCCATGACGACTTCCACATCCCCGTAGTTTAGTGGATAGTAACAGTAAAAAAACATGTTTTTTTTTAAATAGTCTTAGAATGTCATGAAACATCGATATTTTCAGCTTGAACGAAAAAAATTCCGTCTGCAAATTGTTTTTGTGCAAACGATTCGAACCGTTCATGATGTTGACTCAAAATTTGGTATACTTGTGTATTACAACGGGATCTGGAAATAGATTATGCGTTGATCTTATTCCGTTGAAGGGTTGTTGCAGAGTCGATAAAATTGGGTTTTAGGGTATAAAATATTAGTCTTTAGCATTAAATCGCTTATAAATTTTGAATGGAACTGTAGCTATTTTATTGTTTTAATTTGTTTTATGTATAAGTGCTATAGGCAGTTTTGTTTCTTGTATAATTTTAAAAATTTATTTTTCAACAGTGAAATTTTCTGCTATTATCCTTATTATCTCTGATCCTAGTAATCGTGCCACAAAAATAAAAATAGGGCATTGAGTTTTGAATAGGACTAGGTCTATGAAAAATCTTTCTGATAATTTGTTAATTTAAAAATAAATAAATAAAAATCACAAAAAAGTACTTTTTTTGGCTATTTAAGAAACAACGTAATAATGAATCAATTTTATTTTATTGAACTAAACTCTCGTGCGAAATTTTAACCAAAATATGTTTTCAAACGGCTAAAAGTCAATAATAAATTCGAAATTTCCATCGCTTACTGCTTAAGGGCATCGACTCGTAGGAGAAAATTTTTTTTTTTTCAAAATGTAGATTTTTGTATGTTTTTTGCAATGGTATTAAGAAAAAATTATATCTTCATTTAAACCGTTTATTTGAAATTTGTTTATGATTTTCAAAATTGTAGTAGTAAATAAATTCAAATAACCCTGTGATCTTTTTTATCAAACTAAAAGCGGCAAACGAATTATGAAAATACGTGAAATATATAGCATTTCTTAAAAAAAAAAATAATGGTCTGCTTGCATTTGAGGTCGAGAGTCGAGATACGTCAGTTTTTGCATTAAAGTCACTTATAAATAAACCAAAAAACTATTTCTTTTTGAAATTTGGAGTGGTTGTTTTTTAAAGCTTACATCTTTGTCTCTGATATTTGAAAATAATCTAAAATTACAATTTTTGAAATAACATTGAATAGAACGGTTATTTTCTTAATTTTTGTCGCGAAAAGGAGGAACTAATCTAATCTGAACGAATATCCTTATGTCCATGGACACAGCTTTGTAAAATTTTTAATATCACCGATACAATAAAAAAAAAACAATATTCGCGGTCAGGAGTTGAACCCTAGACGTCCGCATCCTGGTAAAAAGTGCTATCGTCTAAAATATTAAAGTCTAATTTGTAAAACAGTAATATACCGTTTAGAGCTAATTGACAATTATCGGATCTCTAACATAAGTTCCAAAGGCCCGACTTTCGGGCCTCTATACATTATCTTTTAAACATTGTGCTTCTGGTTTGTTTTCAACTAGATAAGACAAAAATATAGGTATTGAAAGAATAACAGGGCTCAATTTTAAGAAGAAATATTAATTTGTTTATTTATAAGCGACTTAGTTACAAAAACTGACGTATCCTAGCTCCAAATGCAAGTAGATAATTATTTTTTTAGAAAAATGTCAAATGTTTCATCTATTTTCGTAATTCGTTTGCGTTTTTAGTTTTATAAAAAATCCACAGGATTATTTGAAGTTGTTTATAACTATAATTTTGAAAATTATAAACAAATTTCAAAAAAATAGTTTAAATGAAGATTTTTTTTCTTAATACCATTGTAAAATACATTTAAAAACCTACATTCTTAAAAATAAATTGATTCATTATTACGTTATATTTCTTAAATAACCAAAAAAGGCAATTTTTTGGTGATTATTATTTTTTTATAAATTAACAAATTATCAGAAAGTGTTTCATAGGCCTAGCCTTATTTAAAATTTTATTGCGAACAAATGGCTCTTTTTATTATTGCGATACGATTTCTAGGACCGGAGATAATAAAGAAAATAGCAGAAAATTTCACTGTTTAAAAATAAATTGTTAAAATTTTATCAGCAATGGACCGATTTAATGCAAAACTTCACATACACTTTCTGTTATATATACTGGCAACAAATTCAAACAATAAGACTGCTGCAGCCAGATAATTCCTTATTCACCTATTTTGATACTTAATTTGACTCCGCCATTAGGGGTAATCAAAAATACCAATATTTCGAAAAGAATTTATATCTTTTGAACGGCTGGGCCGATTTAAATTCGAAAAAATGTGCATTAGATATAATAGCTACACCCTTATTAGAGAATTGAAAAAGACATTTGATAATGGGAACATTAAAATAAAAAATGAATATATTTTTATCTTTTCATATCACATTGTTCTGACACACTCACTGCATGTCTTTAGTACAATCTTTAACTACTATGTCATATTATCACAACATATATTTTTTGGAATCAATAAAATAGATACATCATCAAAAATATGATATACTTATATTTCTCGATTTATCTTGTCCCCATATTTTCTTGTTGCTATTTCCGTAGTTTCTTTTATAAATCTTTAGGCACTAGTTTACAAAATATAATTTTTTGGTGCATATTGGCATATTTCTTCCTACCGTTAGGTACTATACTGTCATATAACACTTGAGACGCTTTGATTGTTTTATTGGGCTGTATTGTAAGATGTATTTAAGTTGAATGTAGAAAGATACCAGAGAAAAGGCACCCGCTTAACTCAGCGGGGCGTACGGCAATAAATATAAAACAGATCGCTTGAAGCGTATGACCACGTGCTCACCGAAATGTAAACAATTTTTTAACATCATTGTAACTATTTTTCATGTGAAAATAAAAATTCTGCCAGTTCCAATTTCATATCAAAAGCTCTATTTGTTAATTGACGAATGCATAAACTTATCAGCTAGTAAATTCGTGGATTTTTTTTGGATTGTTCATAATTTTATGACCCCGTTACGTGAGTAAAAATTTTTATTTTTATAAATTGATGGTTAAAAATATATTTCTATAAGATTATATCAAGACCCGAAAACCTCAAAATGCGGTGACAATAGGAAACATTTTTTTTTAATTTAAATAGCAACATAAGTTTTAAAAAATCCGTTGTGTTTTGAAAAATGTTTTCTGGAACCTACAGATGATGTGTGCTTTTTCAGATTTTTAATTGCATTTTAAATGACTGAGGAGAGTATAAAAAAAATGACAAGCGTCTCTGTACCTCATTTTTGATAATTTGGCGGCCGGTACAATTTTAAGTAAATAAAATAAATAAATAAATGAACGTTTATTGTGTACAAAAGAATTTACACACAAAAGGAAAAGGTTAGCCTAAACTATCTTCGACCTCCCATATGCATTAGGAAAAAATATTATTACTATAGCAGTATTACATTAAACTAAGAAAACCTATTAAACTAAATTTTTAACTTAAAACTAATTATTTATATTGTATTACTTATAATAATAATAATAATTTAACTATCAAATGTGCCGTTTTTTTATTATGACCATTATAATAGGGAATTTTATGCTCTGACAAAAAGGTACATATACAGTGTGTCGCACTTTTCATGGAGCCACCCTCATATCTCGCTCATTTGATATCCGAATATTTTGAAATTTTAATGGTGACTATATACCTATAGAGTAAGTCTTTAGACGTAATCACATTTAATTTTAGACGGAGGCGTTCGATTCTAGAATGGAAAGAGGAGGTCGATTTTCAAAAAATATATATTAGCGATTTTTTCAGAAAAGAACTAGTAAGATATTCTTAATTAGCACCTTTGTACAAAATTTCATCATAGTGGGTTCAAAGATGTTGGAGATAGGGGCCGTCAAAAACAGTAATTTTTATCTATAAAACGGATATAATTATTATTATGCATAATGATGTTTTACGTATTATAAGGATAGATAGGCATTGTCCATAATCACTATAAGCTGGTACTACTTCCACATCCACATAGTGGAGTGAACGTATAATAAAGGTAAAAAAAATGTTTTTTTAAACAGGCTTGGAATGCCACGAAAGGTATTTTAAGTTTGAGCAAAAAAAATCTGTCTGTAATTTTTTTTGTGCGCACGATTACTCTGGAACCGTTTATGATGTTAACTCAAAATTTGGGACACCTGTGTATTATAACGAGATCTGGAAATAGATTATGTTTTGATCTTATTCCGTTGAAGTTTGGGATGGGGGGATAAATAGGCAAAGCAAGCAAGTGAGAGTTTATAAAATTGGGATTTAGTGTATGTACGAGAAGCCAAGTACCTAGTCAAATTTTTTTTGACATCAGCCACTTCCACTATCACCCCCATTACCATCCCTACCCCATTATTAAAGGACGAGAAAAAAATAAAATTGTGATTTTGTGTGTGTATAAGTACCAAAGGCCTAATTTTTTTTTGCATCAGCTATATCCCCCACTACCATCCCCACTGTCGATATGGCATTTTGTTTTATGGGCTTTTGTGGTAGACGATTGCAAATATTATATTATTAAAGTTCTATGATCAGTTATTTCCACATAATGGACTGCAAATACAGTATCAACTTTTTCTCTTTGTAAAAGACTTGGATGTTGAAATAGTGATTCTTTAGGAAGCGGTTTTTTAAGTCAGGTTCCCTTTACTGTATGGTGCATCTAACTGCATGACGTGATCTGTCTTGGTTCCCTGTTAAGCCTACACGGTCTCTAAAAACACAATTTAGATGGGCTAACTTGAATCGTTTTATTCCATTTGGACGTGCAAAAGAGAACAACGTCATAACTGCGGAATACTTATTACTTACACATCCACGTAGTGGAGTTGAAGTATAGTAATCGTAAAAAAAATTTTTTTGCTCAAATTATTGAAGGTGACTATGGAAGGGAATAAAAAGATAAAATTGTGATTTAGTGTGTATAAAGGAACAAAAGGCCTGAATACTTTTTTGGCACTCGCCTCCACCTCTACCACATTATTAAAGGGAATAAAAAAATAAAATTATGATTTATGTGTACAAGAGCCTCTAAATTTTTTGCCAACAGCTTCCCCCTCTACTACCTCCACTACCATGTTGCACATCGTTTTATGGGTTTTTGGGATAGACCATTTCAAATATTATATTATCAAAGTTCTATGAACAATTATTTTTACACAGTGGATTGCAAATATAGTATCGACATTTTTTTGCTGTAAAAGGCTTGGGCAGGAAAATCTAGATGTGGAAGTAGTGATTTTTTAGGCAGCGGTTTTTTTATTAATGAACACATATATTTTTATGATGGTTATTTGAATTTATATTTCTAGTCGGTCTCCCTGCATGGTGCATCTGACGTCATGCACCTACCTTGATTGCATTGGATTCGGAATGACGTCTAGAAAAATGTGCAAAAGTTTTAAACCCGCACATAAATAATTGCAAAAGTTATAAACTAATGAAAATTGAAAAAATAACGAGTTCCGTTTTTTGCAAATAACTCGAAAACTATTAAAAATTTTTAAGAAAGAAAGATTCTTAAAGAGGAAGAAATTCCCAATAAAAAAGTCCCGACTCCCTAAACTCTACATCTATTATTAACGAGATTATTAATGATTTTAATTTAATGTTGAAAATAGACCTCCGCGCAGCGAACACTAAGGCGTTACGATGCTCTGGAACCGTCCGAAACAAGTAAAAATATTTTTTGTTATTAAATATTAATTTTAAAATTCATAAAAATTATGTTATTATTTAAACACTTAAAGGAACAATATCCCGATGGAAAATTTTTTTTTTATTAATTTTAATTACTCTTACTGTTTTTATATTCAAAAATACTATAATATTACATAAACTTAAAATTTTTATTGCTACTTGTTTAAACAAATTTTATAAACAAATATATAAATTACGTATTTTTGAAAAATATTTTTCTGCCATTTTATTTGTTATAGAATATTATAATTAAAAAAAATTCTTAAAAATTGTTTTTAATTGTTTATAATCACTTTTGTCTTTTTTCATTATTTAAACATGTTATTAAGAAAAAATTTTATTCCTAAATTTATTATTTGCAATTATCCAAAAGGTGGAAAAAAGAATTTTTTTTGTTGTGAATTTATTTGTTTATTTAATAAACAATTTGTTATTAATAATCGCCGAATGTGTTTATATTTTTTTTTAGATAGAAAAAAATAACAAAAACAACCGTATACATAAACATGAAAATTCTTTTGAGAATAATAATTCAAAAATCGAGAAAATACTCGTATCAAGTATGCCGTGGAAATTGACAAAAACTAGATTCAAAACATTAATTTTGTCTGCATAACCAAAGCGTTCTGTCCGAAATGTCCATTTTATTTAACACATGTTAGAATCAAAACATAGCCTATTGCTATTCTTGTTTTATTATATGTAGGCAAATAATATACCTACATATTTAAATAAAAAAGGTATATTTTAATCACAGTTAGAAAACACTAACGAAAATATTAGTGGGAAAAGAGCAGAGCGTTTGCCCTAAACAACTTTATGACAGCATCAAAAAAGGTGATTAAGGAATTCTTTCTGCCGCGATATTATAATTTAGTTTGTTTTTGGTTTTGGTGTGGTAACAAGTGCAATAAGAAGTCCTGAACTAAATCTAAGCATTGAATAAAAATAGACAAAAAACTTTCTGATAAATTGTTAACTAGCAAGAAAATAAAAACCATTAAAAAACCGCTGCCCAAGGAATCACTACTTCCATATCCAGATTTTCTATCCAAGTCACTCATGACGAAAAAATTTTGTATGTGGAAATAATTATTTACGGAACTTTAATAATCCTCTACCCCAGAAACCCATAAAACGATACCCCACATCGGTAGTGGGGCGGGGGTGGTAGTGGGGGGTGGATGAAGTAAAAAAATATTTTGAGGTTTCTGGTCCTTGTACACACACTAAATCGCATTTTTTTGATCCCCTTTAATAATGGGGTGGTGGTGGTAATGGAGGTGGCTAATGTCAATTTTTTTTTTGAGACCTTAGCTTCTCTTATATATACTAAATACCAATTTTATGGACTCTTACCTTCTAGATTTACCTATTTACCCCAAATTTACCCCTATTTACTCCCCAACCCTTCGACGGAACAAGATGAAAATATAATCTAGTTCTAGATCTCGTTAAAGTACATATGTGTACCAAATTTCAAGTCAATATCTCAAACGGTTCCTGAGTAAACGTGCGCACAAAAAAAAAGTTACAGACAGACCGACAGACAGACAGACAAACATTTTTTTTCGCTCAAACTTAAAATCTCGACGTTTCATGACATTCTAAGCCTATTTGAACAAAAAAAATTTTTTAAATTTTTTTGTCGTTACTATACTTCCACTGGATGTGGAAGTAATTACTGTCTCTGTATAATTTAAGAAGTATAATGTAATAATGCATAAATCTGTAACGAAAGTGAGTGAAACTATATCTTTTATTGCTTTATTTTTCGAGTTGTTTATAAAATATTGAAGTTAAAAATATCACGTGTCTATTCAAAAAATAAAGAAAAAATTTGTACCTGCTACAAATAATTCTTTTCGTGAAGTATACGTCATTACCTCTAGGACTGCAGTTTTCGCCATGTATTTTTACGGAATTGAAAATTATTTTTTCTGTACTAAAGCACTTCTTATAAACAATGACTTTCATTTTATTTCAAATTTCCAACTGCTCAGTTAATTTGTTGTAATGTATTCTAATGTTTTGATTATTTAATTTTAACAAATTCTAACATAATTCTTTATACTTCATTTATACATTTTATTTTCGTCATAGTAATTTAGGACTAATAATTTTTTAGTTAGATTTATGGCTGAATACTGTAATATAACTGTATCTTGCTTTAAACAGTAGATTTTGTATACCATTGGCAACAGTTCTTTTGGCATTTGAGACGCTTTGTTTTATTGCTCTGTGCAAGAAAGCAACTGTCACCAGATTTAAGTTGAATGTAGGTAGAAGAATGTAAGAAAAAAAGGTGCACAAAAGAGTTTACGCACAAAAGGAAGAGGTCAGCCTAAACTAGCTTCCCCATATACATTAAGAAAACATATTATGACGATACGCAGTATTACATTAGATTGAGAAAACTATTAAACAAAATTTTTATATAATTATAAACAATTATATAAAATAAAATATAAATATTATACTACCTTTAATAACGATAATTTAACTATCAAATGTACCGTTTTTTATTATAACCATTATACGAGAGAATTTTATGCTCTACCGAAAAGTTACGTATATTGTTTTGCCTTATCTTGCTTAATTTTCAAAATATTGACGAAAAAGCATTGCATTTTGTTGCAATTATTGTTAGTAACTTTTGAACCCGAAAAGAAAGAAAAGAAAAGAATACCACACAAATTCCTTTTTAAGCGTATCTGCGAAGACTAATTAATGTCGGGCACAAGTATATTATATGCTTGCACTAATAGTACAGTGTAACTAGAGGTTTTAACTTCGGAATAATGTCATATTGAACGGATTTAGTTCATTTTTGGAGGTATAATAGTAAATGCTTGACAGAAAAGTTTCTATATTGTGCGGGGGCTTGCTAATTTATAGAGGGTGAATGCCACCCCCTTTCAGGGGGTGGCACTTAAAAAATATATATTGGAGCTGAAATAGAATCAAACTTTAAGAAGAAAAGGTTCTATGCAAATTTTCACATAAATTGATAGTTTTTAAGTTATAACGACTTCAAAATTGCGATTTTAGCTTAAAAAAAAGGTATTTCCAAACGGCTTTCGTCAAGTATCTCGAAAAGTATTACTTTATCGAAAAAATGTGACAGACCAATTACAGAAAGTACAAACTGGGAAATAATTATATTTTTTGTTTATTGATGTAGGATTAATAATTAGATTAGATATTTAAGTTTATATTTGGTATCCAAGTGTTTTGAAATTACCTTTAAAGTTTAAAATGCATTTTTTTCTAAAGCAAGTGCTTTAAATGAGCAAACAAATTTGAACATCTAGGTAATGCTACATCCTAAACTGTATTTGAGATAATTTCTTTAAATTACTGGCTAATTAGAGTAACAAAATGGCGACCTTTTTATATAAAAAAATATAAATACGCTCATTTTTACATCATAACTTCTTTACTTCTTATGCTACAGGAGCGAGTAAAAAATAATTTGAAAGCGCAATTAATTGTCTTTAATTTCATTTCTTAGTATGCGTGACGTAGGTGTCTCAATTTCTGGGATATTTAACATTTAAAAACTGCATTTTACGACTTATAAACGTTCGGACTTTCATATCTCCGAAACTATTAAATCTATGTAAATAAATAAACAAGCTAAATTCATTATCAGTTTATGAGCTTTATTTCTGGTCTCTACCCATTTTTCAATAAAACTAATATTTATTGAGACACCCATTTGGACAAGGAAAACAAAATATCGTTTTATCGAAAATACCTTTATAGTTTAAACTGTATTTTTTTCTAAAGCAAGTGCTGTATACAAACCAAAAAATTTGACATTTACGTCATGCTATATATTAATGAGAAACAGTGTTTGAAATTCCTTTTTTTAATTACTGGCTAATTACAGGAACAAAATGGCGACGTTGTTTAAAAAAAAATGTGTAGACGCACATTGCTTCGGTCATAACTTCTTTGTTCTTTATGCTATAGAAACAAATAAAAAAACAGTTGAAAGCTTAATTAATAACCTATTATTCTACCTACTAGCATCCTTGACGTATGTGTCACAGTTTCTGAGATATTTAACTCTCACTCTAAATAATTATCTTATGAACCCTTGGATGCCAAATGTAAACTTAAATATCTCCGAAATTATTAATCCTACACCAATAAACAAAAAATATAATTAATTCCCAGTTTGTACTTTATGTAATTGGTCTGTAACATTTTTTCGATAAAGTAATACTTCTCGAGATACCTGACCAAAGCCGTTTGGAAAACTTTTTTTTAAGCTAAAATCGCAATTTTGAAGTTATAACTTAAAATAGTAAAAACTATCAATTTGTGTGAAAAATTGCATAGAACCTTTTCTTCTTAAAATTTGATTATACTTCAGCTCCAATAAATATATATATTTTTTAAGTGCCACCCCCTGAGAGGGGGTGGCACTTACCCCCTAATCAGCAAGCCCCCGCACAATATAGAAACTTTTGTGTGAAGCTTATACTTCCAAAATGAACGAAATCCATTCAATATGACATTATTCCGAAGTTTTGCATATTTTCACCTCTAGGTACTAGACTATAATAATAATAATTATTTTTATTATTGCAAGCATATAACATATAAGCAATAAAAGAAAATATTAAATTTTTGCTTGCCATACTTAAAAGGGAACTTTGTGCTTGATAGTACGTCGGGTACATGGCTATATAAGCCAATAATCTGCACTTTTTGATTGGGATGTGCCACTTTCTGTGGTCATAGTTGATGCCAAAAGGTAACTTTCCAGATAGGGAGCCACTTTAAAATCCGTGCAACACCAAAATGGCGACCATTAAAGATGGCTGCCATTAGCCACAATGAATGTTTTTTTATCTCAGCTCCTAATGGTTCGATTTCTATTTTCTTTTTTTTTTTTGTTTGAGAGCTCTTGTAAAGAAGACACTTTTTTGTCCCTATACGTTTATCTGTACACTTTAAGGGTTCTGCGCAATTTAAGAAAATATATATTTTTTAATTTTTAAAGATATTTCTTTGCACAGTGGGACAAACTGAATCTGAAAACTTATTTCATATAATGCAACTTTCAATTGATGTTAACTTGGGACAGCTGGTACTTAGTAAAGGTCATTGTAATAACTTTTTCAAAATTAAGCCTATAAGTATTATAGTGACAGTGAAATAAAATTAAATAAAAACTTATAAATACTTCAAAGAGAACTTCATGCTTTGTTGTTATTTGATGGCAATCATTTTTTGCTCATATTTGACCCATGTACTCGGAAACACAAAGGTCACTTGCTGTCTCAAAATAAGTACATTTTCAAAAGAAAAATTGCATCAAGGGATTATTTTACTATTATACCTGATGTTACTGTACTATTAAAACAATTCGTTTGATATATCTATGTTAGGTAAATAAACGTAATTTAATTTCTACCCCTTTGCATCTTTTTATTTTACTGTTAATAAGGCAATACTTTAAAAGTGGAAAACAAAAAATGAGGACAAATTCAAAATATTTAAATACTTATAGGCCTATCACGGAGTAATTACATTATCAGTTATTAATAATTAATGTCTATTTGGATAAAAAAATTACCTAATATTTTATTAGGTTCTTCTAATATATCTTCAAATTCGTAACAATGAATAATAAAAAACGTAACTGTTATATTATTTTGGCGATCAAAGAATGAATGCATTTGCTTTAATAGCTGGCCCTCCATTAGCGTCTCTACTGTAAACAGTAATGGTAGTGGCGCGGTATAGCAAGTACTCCTATTATGTTGTGCTTCGTGACGATGCATGCATCAAAGAAATATATATTATAAAAATATAACCTACTGAGGCCCGATTACATTGGCAACATCGCTGGGACGGAGAACGAACGCTAGCTATATTCTTATATACAGCGGGCTTTGAAAGGATCAGTAAATATATCCGGGCTCTGAAATATGCCATGTTTATATAATTGAAAGAAAAATAATAATTAGCTACCCCTAGTGGCTTCCTATTAGAAAAGATTCATAACAATCGCCATATTTAATAAATTTGTTAATTTATACACTCGGGAAATGCCGGGCTAATGAACGACCTGTCGATATATCGGGCTACACAATATACCGTCTATACCTATATATATATATATATATATATATATATATATATATATATATATATATATATATATATATATATATATATATATATATATATATATATATATATATATATATATATATATATATATATATATATATATATATATATATATAAAAGAATACCCTGACTGACTGACTCTCTGATCTATCAACGCACAGCTCAAACCGCTGGGTCTAGAAACTTCAAATTTTGCACAGAGGTTCCTCGAATGGCGTAGGCATTCACTAAGAAGAGATTTTTCGAAATTCGACCCTCAAGAGGGGGAAAAGGGTGGTTCAAATTTTAGGCTTTTTCGGAAACGATTAGATCTAGATGCGTGAAATTTGCCAGAAATATTTTTTGTTGAAATCTATTAGATACATGTAAGACGAAATTTCGATTTTCGCTTTTTGAAGGGGTCAAAACGGGGGTAGTAGATGGTTTAAACATACGGTGCAAACGGCTAATTATATCATTTTGACACTGAAATAATGTCTATAATTAAGTCATTTCGACGCGTCAGAAGATAAAATATTATTATTGTTTCATATATGATGTTATCACTTCCAATGTCTCCAATGGTTGCAAGGATTGGGAAATCTGTGAATTTTTACTTTTTTTAACGAAATGGGCTAAAGAAAATCTAAGCATTAATGGAGAAGTTGTACAACATACTGTTGTCCCAATTGTAGGTGACGGAGCCTGTTCTGTACCTTTTCATTCTTAATGTACGGCTCACAAGGTTAGTAAACAAATAGTCAGCTTTGTGTTAGACAATTGGAAAGAATTTTTAATTATGTCCCATAACAGTGAGGGCGACAATTACTCCACATGAGTGAGGTACCCGTATATCTGAAATCGCGTAAGTCAGAGTGACGGGATCTTCTGAGGAAATAAGGAGACACATATTCGATGGTTTTCAAAAAGAGACCCCCAAACGGGTGAACGGAAACGGAAACGGTTAGACCTAGAAGCGCGAAATTTGCCAGAAATACTCTTTATTTTAATCTATTAGATACAAGCAAGACGAAATTTCGATTTTCACTTTTTGAAGGGGTGAAAACTGGGGTGGTAGATGGTCTAAAGGGTACCCGTATCTATGAAATCGCGTAAGTCAGAAACGTGATATTCCAGCGACGGGCTCTTCTGATGAAATAAGGACACGCATTCGACGGTTTTCAAAAAGAGATTCCCCGCCCCCGAGCGGGCGAACAGTGAGAGCTATGTTTTTAAGAATGAAATTTGACACATACCCGCCCATGTGCTCTCTTGTCGATTAAAATAATATTTTTTTTCGTTTAACTCGCTCTAACACAACAATAGACAAATTGCGATGCGCAGTGGGTTCCCCGAGTACTAAAGATGCGCAGTAGGGTTCCTCGGGTACTATGGATGCGCAGTGGGTTTCCCTGAGCACTATGGGGGGTTTCCTCGAGTACCATGGATGCGCAGTGGGTTTTCTCGAGCACTATGGATACGTAGTGGGTTTCCTTATGTGCAATGAATGTGCAGTGGGTTAGTATGTCAATGTTCCTAATTAGATGCGAATGAAGCTTCACGCGGACGAAGTCGCGGGCATCAGCTAGTATAATATAAACTAGAATATTTTCTGGTCTTCTGGCCTTTCTAGTTACATTTTTATTTTAAGAAAATGAGTCAGACCACAACAAAGGTAGCAGAGGTCCCAATTTTTCATCATCAGAGTGGTTGCTATTAATTAAAATAGCAAATAATTAGAAACACGTTGTAGAATAAAAAAAACTGATGCAATATCTTGCAGGGAAAAGAACCTGAACGATTTCTACAAAAAAGTAAAATAGATTTTAATATTTGCTTTTTAGCCACATGAGGAAACTAAGTATGTCTTTCGTGTTCCAAAAATTCCGAATTATCTGCTTCATCATCGCTTATTTTGTCGAAAGCTTCAATTTTTAATAATTTAACCCAAAAATAACGTTGACTTTTCATCCAACTGTCAACAGCAAATATAAAATTTGTAGATTAACCTGGGAGAGATAACTCCCACCTTGAAGCTCGGGTTAAGTTACCTCTGACTTTCTCCCAGGGTTACTTTTAATCATTAAGTTAGAAGGACTGGAGAAGCAGTCACGTGATCAAAAACGGCATCACTTCATCAAAGTGTTACTACTTTTCCGTCAAATAGTGACAGTTTTTTTCCGTGCGATTTATTGTGATTTTTACTGATATTGTTTATTTTGTGTTTTATTTGGATATGTTTGTTCTAATTCTTTTTGCTAAAAATCTTGCATTTATTGAATTCAACATTTTTTTGCATTATTTAGATAGGCCGTTTCATCGGGGTACAAAGTTCTTATAATTTTAAATAGTCCGGGTCTGGCAAAACCACCATTTTGTTCCTACATTTAGCCACTCCTACCGGCGCCGTTTCTGTATAGGAAATTTGTACAGGATGCCATCTCCTTATATTCTAACTCAATGCTTTTAACCCGACTTAATAAACACTCCTGGAGTTAGCGTTTAGCCCCGGGGCAAACTAACCAGCCCTTAGGGCCCGTTTATCAATGTAAGGTTAAATTTGCGTGTTAGCTAGCCCTGGGTTAACTTTAACCTCGGGACAAAGTGAGTGTTAAACTGGCATCCGCTTATCCACCACATTTTATGTGGTTTAGGAAACCATAACCTGAGGTTGGTAACGCTCTATACAAAGTGGCCAGCTCTAGGTTGATTGTGATTAGCCGAAAAATGAGTGATTTTTTGTTTGTTAGTTTTTTAAGAGTTGTTACTAAGTTAAAAGCATTTGTTTGTTTTTGCCGAAAAGATCTCAGTGACAGCAACGAGCAACAACAATGGGATTATTTCATCATTTGTATTTACATTAAATCGGCATTTTAGGACTAGTAATAACTAAGTATAGGTAATGGAATTTTACTTCTACATTCAGTGGAAGTATAGTAACGACAAAAAAATTTTTTTAAATTTTTATTGTTCAAATAGGCTTAAAATGTCATGAAACGTCGAGATTTTAAGTTTGAGCGAAAAGAAAATGTCTGCCTGGCTGTCTGTCTGTAACTTTTTTTGGGCGCACATTTACTCTGGAACCGTTTAAGACATAGACTTGAAATTTGGTACACATATGTACTTTAACGAGATCCGGGATTAAATTATATTTTCATCTTCTTCCATCGAAGGGTTGGGGGGTAAATTGGGGTAAATTTGGGGTAAATGGGTAAATCAAGCAGGTAAGAGCCCATAAAATTGGTATTTAGTATATACAAGAGAAGCTAACGTCTCAAAAAAATTTTTGGCATCAGCCACCTCCATTACCACCCCCCACCCTATTATTAAAGGAGATGAAAAAAAATTGTGATTTAGTGTGTGTACAAGAACCAGAAACCTCAAAATATTTTTTTACTTCATCCACCCCCACTATCACCCCCTATCACCACTCCCACCCCACTACCGATGTAGGGTATCGTTTTATGGGTTTTTGTGGTAGACGATTTCAAATATTATATTATTAAAGTTCCATAAACAATTATTTCCTCATACAAAGTTTTACTTCCACATCCAGTGGAAGTATAGTACTTAATAACAAAAAAACTTTTTTAAATTTTTATTGTTCAAATAGGCTTAGAATGTCATGAAACGTCGATATTTTAAGTATGAATGAAAAAAATTCTTCTGTCTGTCGGTCTGTCTGTCTGTAACTTTTTTGTGCGCACGTTTACTCTGGAACCGTTTGAGATATTGACTTGAAATTTGGTACACATACGTACTTTAACGAGATCTGGAACTAGATTATATCTTCATCTTGTTCCGTCGAAAGGCAGGGGGGTAAATTGGGGTAAATTTGGAATAAATAGGTAAATCAAGCAGGTAAGAGTCCATAAAATTAGTATTTAGTATATACAAGAGAAGCTAAGGTCTCAAAATAATTTTTGGCATTAGCCACCCCCATTACCATCCACACCCCATTATTAAAGGGGATGAAAAAAAATGTGATTTAGTGTGTACAAGAACTAGAAAGCTCAAAATATTTTTTACTTCATCCACCACCACCCCCATGCCACTACCGATGTGGGGTATCGTTTTATGGGTTTTTGGGGTAGGACATTTCAAATATTATATTATTAAAGTTCCATAAACAATTATTTCCACATACTTGTGAGTGACTTGGATAGAAAATCCGGATGCGGAAGTAGTGATTCCTTGGGCAGCGGTTTTTTTATGGACGTTAAATAATTTTAAATTCAGTTTATAATTTGAAAATGGTAGTTCCCGCTAAAAGCCGTGATGTCAATGGTTATGCATACGCAGTATAGTTCAGGCAGTTAATTTGTATGGCAGCTTCACCGTTATATTGATATGTGTGATTTACATTTTGTCGTTTTAAAGACGTTGACGGCGTTTTGCACAACACTTAAATAGTCTTCACTTCAGGCAAATTTTCACTGCTGACTAACAAAATTCAGGCCCATAATAGGCCTCTTGCACAAAATATAATTTTGGCATTTTTAGAATCTTTACTTAATACAAAACACAGTGTGTAAAGTAATTTTTCTTATTTTTTCTTTTACAGACGGTATTCAACATTAAAGTCTGAAAAACAACAACGCGTGACGTCATGTGTCATGATCCGTGATCACTGATCGTGATCAGTTATTTGAATTTGAAAAAATCAGACATAAACACAACATTTGTCTTATCCATTAACATAAAAACCTAAGCAAACATTTTCTGTTTGTGCCGGTTAATCGGAAGGTCACAAGAATGAACCAAGAAAAATTGGAAATTATTTAGGAATGTGAAGATTATGAAATATTATTTCTATTGATTTGTCTTTAGGAAATTATGTGTTCTTTTAATTTAGTCTAATGGAATTTTTAGGTAAAATTAACAGTTTCCGAGGTAATTCGGAAAAGTACCTTAAATCTGACATTTTTCCAAAATCAGTCCGGGTCAACAAGGACTTCTTATGAGTTTGAAAGAATTAATTACCAATTTTGTTACCGAAGACATATATAAAACATAACTCACCTGCTCTATAATACAAAACAAAAAGCACGTAATTTTTTGTTGAATTAGACAAAGAAGATAGAACAACTAAGTTCTGTAGAACCTAACATTTTTAACTCAGTACCTTATGAAATGGGTAGAAGTTGCAATCAGGCGTAACCGATTGTGAATACCTATTTGATGAACATCTTGCTCGAAAGGGAACATATTAAACTAATAACTTTTATATTATACACAACGCGGTAGCTCAGTCAGCTAAAGCATTTTGAGTGGCAAATATGCTGGACGCACTATCTATCATGTACTGGGTTCGAGCCCCGGCACTGACAGTATCCGTGGATATGAATGTATGTCTGCATTTTTTCAACACCTTTCCGGGCAGTGTTGGCTTTGGATCTGGGTTCTGTCCACTACTATATGTGATTTGTTTATGTTAATATGTTTATTAATTGTTGGTCAAAGTATTCCATAAGTAATTAGTAAATGTAATTGAATAATCTAACTTCCGTTTACGTAAAAAACTTTCTAATTTAATGACGTAATTCGATGAAAATTCAATTAATTTTGTGCCACGGTGTACTGTAATCTCATCTTTCCTGGTTTTGCAAATAGTAGAAAGCAGCAGAATATAATTAAGGTAACGAAGTTGAAAAAACTTAGTATTCAGTATATTAAAGAAGGGCGACGAATTTTTTTTTAAATTTCTTCACACTAATCAGGTGCGCTAGGTGTAATCCGCTTTCAGAGCAGATGAATTGTGCTTTTAATCAAACCCCCGATCAATACCAATTGCTTTGGTTTGGCAAAGCTCCCTTATAAAGTGTCTACTTCAGTATTTTCACAGGATTCCCAAAGAAAAACAAACGAAAATAAGTTTTAAGCCAGATGTAATCTATCAGAGAAGTTCGGCTATGAAATAATAATTTCGTGAGTTATTTGATAATAAAATAAATTTGATAACTTTGAAGTATTAGGTTTATCCACAATGTTTTTTATAATAATATACATTTTTAGGGTGATGCGAGATAAAGTTTTACAAACTTTTTCTGAAGTTTGAGGTTTAACGATAATGTAATAGAAAATATTTTCTTTAGTCCTACGGCGCGCGGCGGTTCATTCTGAATAAGAATAGTCGAATTTTATATTTTGTTTCATTTTTATATCGATATAATACGGCAGAAAGAAATGTGTTTTAAACAGATTAACATTAGATAGCCTGATCTTTTAATTTGTAGTTTAATTACATACGAAGAACTGTCCGTTTCCTCTTTCCTTTATATGTTTATATAGTGTGGACATAAAATAGTGAAATTTCAACATTCATTACATTTTTGAGGTACTTACTATAATATTAGACGAGTAGGAGATTCAACGTAACTCGCTTATTTCGGGTAGTTAATTATTCCGATTTCCAAAGTAATTAAACCCCCTAAAATTATATATTTATTATACTTTGAATTAAAGGTTACGATATTTTTAGGTGGTACTGAAAGAAATTATAACCCAAGAAGTATTTAATCTGATCGCAGGGCATCCAATGGCAAATTATTATTTTGTTAAAATGCTGCTAAATAGAAAAAAAATATTTTTACAGTATTGTTACTGAAACATTCAGCTACAATTCTATATATATATATATATATATATATATATATATATATATATATATATATATATATATATATATATATATATATATATATATATATATATATATATATATATATATATATATATATATATATATATATATATATATATATATATATATATATATATATATATATATATATATATATATATATATATATATATATATATATATATATATATATATATATATATATATATATATATATATATATATATATATATATATATATATATATATATATATATATATATATATATATATATATATATATATATATATATATATATATATATATATATATATATATATATATATATATATATATATATATATATATATATATATATATATATATATATATATATAGAGAGATATGCATGGTCATATACAGGCCCGTTTCATACACTGAGCGGTTGTAGTGCAGCCCGATTTGACGCTGTGAAGCCCGGGATCGGGCTCATCAACGTATCCCTGTGTATATCATCACTAAATGGCCACAAATCATGTCAGATTCCTTCCTACAAAATTTTGGGGTGGGCTTCAAAAAGTCATATTTTTATGTTCCGAGATACACTTTTAGTTCAGCACTACTGGGTCAGGCGGCGCTGTTCCTGTATATCCAAGACTCTTATACAGCTGATATCTATCGCACGTTATATAGCCCGATATTTGGCATCGTTGCAATGGCTCGATAACGTTCGATTCTTATTTCCTCTTAAATACTTTCTTCGTGAAGTCACAATCGATGAATGAAAGCTCTTTATTCGAATCAATTTTTTAACCTCACAAGTATTGTATCATGTTCGAACAATTTTTCTAAATTTAGAAATTTATATGTCTACTAAGAATTATAAAATACATGGTACAATGTTATGAAAGAAGAATAGTTGTTAGTTGTTAGCATCTTAAACATCTTAAAATGTGTTTTGAATTGTAATACAGAAATTCAAATAAAGGGATAAAAGATATATCATAAGAGAAAGAATTTAGAATAAGAACAAAATATAAAATACATTGTCTTTGTTTATTGTTGTACTAAATTGATGTTTCCATGACCCTAAATTAGGATTGTGTTTTTTTTTTCATTCAGTATTCAATAATACTATACTTAATTTATATAATTCTGGTGCTAAAATTTTCATCGGGACATACATACAATACATACAACAATTATTATTATGCAGAATGATGATTTACGTATTATAAGGATAAATAGGCATTGTCCATAATAACTGTAAGCTCTCCACATAGTGGAGTGGACGTATAATAAAGGTAAAAAATTTTTTTTTTAAACAGTCTTAGAATGTCACGAAAGGTCGATATTTTAACTTTCAGCAAATAAAATCTCTCTGTAATTTTTTTTTGTGCGCACGATTACTCTGGAACCGTTCATGATATTAACTCAAAATTTGTATTATAATGAGATCTGGAAATAGATTATGTTTTGATCTTATTCCGTTGAAGTTTTGGGGGGGAGATTGGATTGCAAATATATTATCGACATTTTTTTTGCTGTAAAAGGCTTGGATAGGAAAATCTAGATGTGGAAGTAGTGATTTCTTAGGCAGCGGTTTTTTTTATTAATGAACACATGTTTTTATGATGGTTATTTGAATCTATATTTGTAGTCGGTCTCTCTGCATGGTGCGTCTGACAACATCATGCACCTACCTTGATTACATTGGATTCGGAGTGACGCACACTGGCGAAAATAATTAAAAACCGGGATAAAAGTTTAAAATACAATAATCACATGACAACATGAAATCGACCCTGATAGGTTAGAGAAAAGACCGACAAACGCAACCAATAGGAAAAAATACCTTAGCTGTCTCATACCGCTTCTGATAGTCACTCCAAAGTTCGACTTGTTGAGAGACAAATGTATATTATTTAATCGGAGACAGTAGACGATTATTTTTCAGACTATACTATTCAGTTTTTTGTGTTTTGTAAATTAATTATTTTCAATGGATGTTCTTCCTGGAGGTAAACAAAGACTTTATAGTATGTAATATTTGTTAAATACGTATTTCTTTTCTTTGTAAATAAGGTTTAGAAATGCTTGTTCAAAAATAATAATTTTTAATAGTTATTTAAATTTATATAGTGTTATTGTTTCGTATTCCACCAGATTCTAGTAGCTAAGCTAGACTCCGCCTGAAATAAAGTCATATTATTATTATTATTATTATATTATTATCATCATTACGGCTGTTTTAACACAACAACTAAATTAAAATTACATTTTTACTTAATACGTAATTAATCAAGACCAAAAGAAAAGTAATTTACATAGTTACAAGTTTTGTCCAGGTTTTGACTTATTTTCGCCTGTGTGTGACGTCTAGAAAAATCTGCAAAAGTTTCAAACCCGTACATAAACAATTGCAAAAGTTATAAACTAATAAAGATTGGAAAAATAACGAGTTCCGTTTTTTGCAAATAACTCCAGAACTATTAATATTTAAGAAATTTTAAAGAATGATTCTTAAAGAGGAAGAAATTTCCAATAAAAAAGTCCCGACTCCGAAACATCTATTAATAATTTTAATTTAATGTTGAAAATAGAGCTCCGCGCAGCGAACACCAAGATTTTTTTATGTTATTATATATCAATTTAAAAATTTATAAAAATTATGGTATTATTTAAACACTTAAAGGAACAATATCCCGTTGGAGAACAAAATTTTTCACCAATTACTTCCACATCCAGTGGTATAGTAACGACAAAAAAATTAAAAAAAAAATTTATTGTTCAAATAGGCTTAGACTGTCACGAAACGTCGAGATTTTAAGTTTGAGCGAAAAAAATTTCTGTCTGTCTGTCGGTCTGTCTGTCTGTAACTTTTTTTTGTACGCACGTTTACTCTGGAACCGTCTGAGATATTCACTTGAAAATTGGTACACATATGTACTTTAACGAGATCTAGAACTAGATTATATTTTTATCTTGTTCAGTCGAAGGGTGGGGGGTAAATTGGGGTAAATTTGGGGTAAATAGGTAAATCAAGCAGGTAGGAGTCCATAAAATTGGTATTTAGTATATACAAAAGAAGCTAAGGTCTCAAAAAAAATTTTGGTATTAGCCACCCCCATTACCACCCTCACCCCATTATTAAAGGGGATGAAAAAAAATGTGATTTAGTGTGTGTAAAAGAACCAGAAACCTCCAAATATTTTTTACTTCATCCACTCCCACTACCACCCCCTATCACCACCCCCACCCCACTACCGATGTGGGGTATCGTTTTATGGGTTTTAGGGGTAGAGGATTTCAAATATTATATTATTAAAGTTCCATAAACAATTATTTCCACATACAAAATTTTTTCATTGTGAGTGACTTGGATAGAAAATCTGGATGTGGAAGTAGGGATTCCTTGGGCAGCGGTTTTTTTCATAAAATGAGCAACAATTTTTTTTTTTAGAGTTTGCGTTTATATTTTAAGTCGGATAATTATTAAACAAAAGTCACTAAAATTATTTCGCTTCGTGGCGATTTTATGTCAACTACACTTTATGGGATTATGACATTGCTATGTTTTTAATTGTTATAGTCTATTAGTTATTAATTATTTAACCTAACAAAAAAGTAAAAAATAAAATAGAGAAGTCGAAAATTTTTTAAATTTATTATTACTGTTTTTATATTCAAAAATACTATTAGTCCAGTCAATGAAAGAGTTGTAGAGAACATTGAGGAGGCGAGAATTTTTCTCTTCAGGAATGTGTTGGGGGTAGTTAGGAGGTAAACATACTAAAAGTCCTCGCCCCCTAGCCCCGTCGCTTCAGGGGGAGAGGGGGGGTGGAAAGGTTCCTTTTTTCGATTCTTCGCTTATAACTCGGAAAAGATGCGTCGTATGGAAAAAGGTGATCTATGCAAAATTAAACGTAATTAAATTTCCCACAAGAATGTTCATATTAGTTTTCTTCCTATGTGTTATAGTTTATGAGATATTCGCCAGAGAAAATCGATAATTAATAATAAAAAAAATCAATTACGTACTTTGAATATTTCTATCAAAGCGGTTTACCGTGGTCTGCTAATAAATCACAGTCACAAAACAATTTTTATTTTACAACACTGGACGTATTTACTAACGTAATATATTGTCGAAATCTATACATTTCCTTAAATACACAGTGTGACTCACTTAAAATGAAGATACCCTTATAACTTTATTATTTTGTTTCCGATTTGAATCAAATTTTACTCAAGTATAGAACAAATTAGGATCTACTTATGACCAGAAAATCTTTCACCTGCGGTAGCAAAATATGAGAAAAAATATTAAAAATCATATTGATGGGTCTTGACGAATTTCACGTAGCCACCACAAATTGCGGAAACTGAGGATCCCCTTTGCCAGATGAGTTTATGTATGAGAAATCCCCCATCAATAGCCAAATCAAATTTTGGTGTATGTACGTTTGTGGCGCCGATCGGATGCATTTTTTAGAATGTCTAACATTCAAAATGTTTTATTTTTTTCAGGATATTTTCGTAAACTATAACAAATAGGAAGAAAATGAATATAAACATTCTTGTGGAAAATATAATTCCGTTTAATTTTGTATAGATTTTTTTTTCCCTAAGCGACGCATCGTTTCCGAGTTATAAACGAAGAATCGAAAAAAGGAACCTTTCCACCCCCCTCCGCCCTGATGCGGCGGGGCTAAGGGCGGCGACTTTTAGTATTTTTACCTCCTAACTGCCCCCAACACATCCCTGAAGAGGAAAATTCTCCCCTCCAAAATGTTCTCTACAATCCTCTTTTGGGCATTCGTTGATTGGGCTATAGATTACATAAACTTTAAATTTTTATTGCTATTTGTTTAAACAAATTTTATAAACAAATAGATAAATTACGTATTTTTGAAAAATATTTTTTTGCCATTTTATTTGTTATAAAATATTATGATTAAAAAAAATTTCTTAGAAATTGTTTTTAATTGTTTATAATCACTTTTTCTTTTTTCATTATTTAAACAAATTATTGAGAAAAAGAATTATTCTTAAATTTATTATTTGCAATTCTCCACAAGGTGGAAAACAGATTTTTTTTGTTGTTAATTTATTTGTTTATCTAATAAACAATTTGTTATTAACAATCGCCGAATGTGTTTATATTTTTTTAGATAAAAAAAAATAACAAAAACAACTGTAGGTATACATAAGCATGAAAATTATTTTGTGAATAATAATTTAAAAATCGAGAAAATACTCTTATCAAGTATGCCGTGGAAATTGACAAAAGCTAGATTCAAAACATTAATTTTGTCTGCATAACCAAAGCGTTCTGTCCGAAACGTCCATTTTATTTAATACAAGTTAGAATCAAAACATGGACTACTGCTATTCTTGTTTTATTATATGTAGGCAAATATACCTACATATTTAGATAAAAAAGGTATATTTTAATCACAGTTAGAAAACACTAACGCAAATATTAGTGGTAAAAGAGCAGAGCGTTTGCCCTAAACAACTTTAGCATCAAGAAAGGTGATTATGGAATTCTTTCTGCCGCGATTTTATTATTTTAATTTGCTTGGGTGTCGTAACAAGTGCAATGAGAAGTCCTGAACTAAATCTAAGCATTGCTTCAAAAAATATAAACAATGTATGTGTTAATATTAGAATTTTCTGCTATTTTTCTTATTATCTCCGGTCTTAGTAATCGCAAAAAATAAAAAGACAAATTTTGAATAAAAAAACTTTCTGATAATTTGTTAACTTGCAAGAAAATAATTTTTTTTTTAAATATTACTATCTATATATAATTTAAGAAATATAGTGTAATAATGCATAAATCTATAACGAAAGTGAGTGAAACTATATCTTTTATTGCTTTATTTTTCGAGTTGTTTATAAAATAATAAAGTTAAAAATATCACGTGTCTGTCTATTAAAAAAATAAAGAAATTTCGTGAAGTATACGTCATTACCTCTAGGACTGCAGTTTTAGCCATGTATTTTTACGGAATTGAAAATTATTTTTTCTGTACAAAAGCATTTCTTATAAACAATGACTTTCATTTCATTTCAAATTTCCAATTGCTCAGTTAATTTGTTGTAATGTATTCTAATGTTTTGATCATTTAATTTTAACGAATTCTAAAATAATTTTGTATGCTCTATTTATACATTTAATTTTCGTCATAGTAATATAGGACTAATAATTTTTTAGTTAGATTTATGGCTAAATACTGTAATATAACTCTATCTTGCTTTAAACAGGCGTTGTGTTGCTTTGTATACCATTGGCAACAGTTCTTTTGAAATTTGAGACGCTTTAATTGTTTTATTGCTCTGTGCAAGAAAGCAACATGTCACCAAATTTAAGTTGAATGTAGGTAGAAGAATGTAAGAAAAAAGGTACTCTCAACGAGGCATAATACAACACCACAGGAGGGAGAGAGAAAGAAAGATCACGCGTTTGCCGAAATATAAAGTGTTCTAACAACGTTTAACATAATTGTAATAATTTTTCATGTGTAAATAAAAATTCAACCAATTCAAATTTCATGTCAAAAGGTCTATTTGTTAACTAACAAATGCACAAATTTCTTAGTTAGTAAATTCGCAGAATTTTGATTGGATTATTTATAATTTTACATAGTAAAAGTTTTTATTTTTATGTTTCTATAATATCATAGAATTATCTAAGACCCGAAAATCGCAAAATGTGGTGACAATACGAAGAAATCAATTTTTATTTAAATGGAAACAACATGAATTTAAAAATCCGTTGTCTCTTGAAAAGTGTTTTCTGGAATCTACAGATGACGTAAGCTTTTTCAGATATTTAATTGCATTTTAAATTACCTACAAAAAAATTAAAAAATGATGACAGACAAGCGTTTCGTTACCTCATTTTTGATAGTTTGGTGACCGGTACAAATTTAATTAAGTAGGTAAATTAAATAAATAAATAAGCGTTCATTGTGCACAAAAGAGTTTAGACACAAAAGGAAGAGGTTAGCCTAAACTAGCCATATACATTAAGAAAACATATTATGACTGTACACAATATTAGTCCACGATTAGTAACGGGCTGAATTTTCGTGAGTAGCTTCGTTTTGACGAGACGCCCAACTTTTCTCTCTGCGAAAATTCTGGGTAGTGGTAGCTAACAGCAAAAATTATTTTTTCTATTTTACACGAATTAGACAATTCGACAACCTGTCAAATTAGTTTGGCAATATATTTTTTCGACGATTGTGCTGAAAGTCAAATTTTCTAACTTCAAAATGATCAATTAATATCAATTTGCCACACGCGTTGATTATATCTTCACACACTGGAATAAAATAGTGCGTTTACCTTAAAGAATTTTATATCACTTACCGGTAATAACAATTAAATTCTATAAATGTACATTAATTACACATGAATTGCAATTACAATGTCAAATTTTCTAACTTCAGAATGACTGCGGAAAATGTCACTTTAAATAAAATCTGACCGGCAGCAAATTTAAAATTTTGGAGACTTTAAAAAAGGGAAATAACTTCACAACCGTAGAAAAAACACACATGTAGCAAGTTTCATTGCAAAACTCGTATGATACTCCTACTTTCATACTTCGTTTTGCAATGAAACCCTTGCCACACTTGTATTACAATGTACTATTTTCTACGCTGAAAGTCAAATTTTCTAACTTCAAAATAACTGTAGAAAATATCACTTTGCCGCACGCCGTGCGGCAAAGAATTTGCCACACGCCTTGATTATATCTTCACATACCGGAATAAAATAGTGCGTTTACCACATGAATTGCAATTACAAAGTCAAATTTTCTAACTTCAGAATGACTGCGGAAAATGTCACTTTAAATAAAATCTGATCGCAGAGAGAAAAGTTGGGCGAAAAGTTGGGCGTCTCGTCAAAACGAAGCTATTCACGAAAATTTAGCCTGTTACTAATCATTAAAAAAAAGGCGATGTACTGTGGACTATATTACATTAAATTGAGAAAACTATTAAACTAAATTTTCATATAATTATAAATAATTATATAAAATAAAATATAAATATTGTATTACTTTTAATAACGATAACTTAACTATCAATATACCGTTTTTTATTATAACCATTATACTAGAGAATTTTATGCTCTACCGAAAAGGTATGTATAGTGTTTTGCCCTATCTTGCTTAATTTTCAAAATATTGGGGAAAAAGCACATTTTGTTACAATTATTGTTAGTAACTTTTGAACCCGAAAAGAAAGAAAAGAAAAGAATACCACACAAATTTCTTTTTAAGAGTGTAACCTGCGAAGACTAATTAATATCGGGCACAAATATTCTATATGATTGCACTTCTTGCTTGCAATACCTAAAAGGAAACTTTGTGCTTTATAGTACGTCGGGTACATAAGCCAAAAAGCTGCACTTTTTGATTGGGATGTGCCACTTTCTGTGGTCATAGTTCCAAAAGGTAACTTTCCCTATAGGGAGCCACTTTAAAATCCGTGCAGAACACCAAAATGGCGGCCATTAAAGATGTCCGCCATTAGCCACACTAAATGTTTTTGTATCTCAGCTCCTAATGGTTCGATTTCTATTTCCTTTTTTTTTGTTTGAAAGCTGTTGTAAAGAGGACACTTTTGTTCCTATACATTTATCTCTACACCTTAAGGGTTCCGCGCAATTTAAAAGAATATATATTTTTTTATTTTTAAAGAAGTATCCGTCTTTGCACAGTGGGACAAACTGAATCTGAAAACTTATTTCATATAATGCAACTTTCAATTGATGTTAACTTGGGACAGCCGGTACGTAGTAGAGGTCATTGTAATAACTTTTTTAAAATTAAGCCTATAAGTATAGTGACAGTGAAATAAAATTAAATAAAAAAGTTATAAATACTTCAAAGAGAACTTCATGCTTTGTTGTTATTCGATGGCAATCAATTTTTGCTCATATTTGACCCATATACTCGGAAACACAAACTTGCTGTCTCAAAATAAGTACAGTTTCAAAAGAAAAATTGCATCAAGGCATTATTTTACTATTATACCTAATGTTACTGTACTATTAAAACAATTTGTTTTATATATCTCTATTAGGTAAATAAACGTAATTTAATTTCTACCCCTTTGCATCTTTTTATTCTAATGTGAATGAGGCAATACTTTAAAAGTGGAAAACAAAAAATGAGGACAAATTCAAAATATTTAAATACTTATAGGCCTACCACGGAGTAGTTACATTATCAGTTATTAATAATATAATTGCATAAAAAAATAACCTAATATTTTATTAGGTTCTTTTAATATATCTTCAAATTCATAACAATGAATAATAATAAACGTAACTGTTATATTATTTTGGAGTTCAAAGAACGAATATATTTCCTTTATTAGCTGGCCCTCCAATAGCGTCTCTACTGTAAACAGTAATGATAGTGGCCAGGGACGCACCCAGAAAATTGCTGAGGGGGGGGGGTTCTACAAATAATAATAATAATAATCGTATATTTCGTACAATGTATTTTGCTTTTATATATTGTTTTTTGTTTATTTATATTTCATTTTTACTTTAAAACATGTAATCCTGGCCTCCAGGGGGGGGCTTAAGCCCCCAAAGCCCCCCCCTTCAGTGCGCCTCTGATAGTGGCGCAGTATAGAAAGTACTCCTATATATTATATGGTTATATAATATTGTGCTTCGTGACGATGCACGCATTAAAGAAATATATATTATAAAAATATAACCTACTGAGGCCCTATTATACTGGCAACATCGCTGGGTCGGAGAACGAACGCTAACTATATTCTTAAATACAGCGGGCTTTGAAACGATCAGTAAATATATCCGGGCTCTGAAATATGCCATGTTTATATAATTAAAAGAAAAATAATAATTAGCTACCTCTAGTGGCTTCCTGTTAAAAAAGATGCATAACAATCGCCATATTTAATATATTTGTTAATTTATACACTCGGGAAATGCCGGGCTTATGAGCGACCTATCGATATATCGGGCTACACAATGTACCGTCTATACCTATATATATATATATATATATATATATATATATATATATATTGGTTTGGCTATACTTTTCAGACCCGGTCGACTTCACAGGCGACCTCAGACCCACAAGAAATACTGGTTCTACCGACTTAAAACTTAGCGTTGTATGCTTATTTCTCATTGGACATATCGAGCACACCGAGAGGGGAAACAAATTTTTATTAAAAAAAAAATATATTGTTTCGTATACGTTTCCAGGACCGTGTCATTTTGCCGCATTTACAAACCATTTTATACAAATTCTGTTAAAATGCCGACCATTACAGACCCTACAGTGTTGCCATATTTAACTAACCAATAAGATACTTGTTTAACCCATCTCTCCTTGAATTCTATGTGATTTCCGCGAAAATTTGTAACATTTCATTGCCTAAGTGTTAGAGTAGTGGTGTGCTGCTATTTTAAAATGTTGAAAAGAACTTCTAAACAAAAAACTTAGAATAATAGAGATGTTAAAGCCACCTGAGTAAAGATGTGGTTTAATAGATTATAAGACAATACAATATTATCAGATATATAAAGTAGAGAAACTAATTCTTTTATAGGATATAATATTCGCTGTGTACCAAATTAACGGTTAAAGTTATTAAAGGGTAAAAGTTGATATATTACGTCCACATTTTAAAATTTTTATTGTTCAAATAAGCTTAGAATGTCATGAAATGTCGAGATTTTAAGTTTGAGCGAAAAAAAAATTTCTGTCTCTCTGTCGGTCTGTCTGTAACTTTTTCCGCGCACGTTTACTCTGGAACCGTTTAAGATATTGACTTGAAATTTGGTACTCATATGTACTTTAACGAGATTTGGAACTAGATTATATTTCCATCTTCTTCCATCGAAGGGTTGGGGTAAATTTGGGGTAAATAGATAAATCAAGCAGGTAAGAGTCCACCCCCTCTCTCCGAGATTTTTCCGGATTTTCACGTTTCAGAGTACGTGGTTTGCGAAAATTAAAACCATTTAATTCGGTCAGTCCGTCTGTCTGTTGGCGCCATATCTACAAATCTGCTTGACGGAGAAGGATAATATTTGGTAGATAGTTGACGCTACTGCCAACGAAGAATTGAGAGAGTTCCATTGAAAGATATACAGGGTGGACCCCATAAAAATATAATTAAGGGAAAAAAATGACTGAACACGGTAATATTTGACATGCAGTTATCACAACTATCAAGGAAGAATAATATCAAAAAAAACAGGGTGGTCACCCAAAAAAAAAAATAAAAAATGCGACAGAGAACGATAATATTTCACATGCAGTTACTACAACTGCCAAAGAAGCAAAATATGAAAAAAATATATACAGGGTGGTCACCAAAAAAAATTTTGAAAATGAGCCAGGGACGATAATATTTTGCATGCAGTTAATACAATTGTCAAAGAAGAAAAATATAAAAAAATATATTCAGGGTGGTCATCAAAAAAAAATATTAAAAAGCGACGGAAGACGATAATATTTCACATGGGTGGTCACTCATTTTTTTTTTTTAATAATGTGAAGGGTGGTCATCGTAAAAGAATTTATGAAAAAATGTGAGGAATAATATTTTGCATGCAGTTAACAATTGTCAAAGAAGAAAAATATGAAAAATATACAGTGTGATCACACTAAAAAAGTAAATGAAAGAAGGTCCCGGTTTTTGTTTTTTCGCTCATATCTCGACAACGGTTAGACAATCAAAAAGTGGCTATATGCAAAATTAAAGCTGACTAAATTTTCTACAGTAAAGTTGTTATTAATTTTTTTCGTATCTGTTATGGTTCAGTAATGGATTGTATATCTTCTAACTGCGTTCTAACTTTATTATAATTTGAAAAATATTTTTAATAATCATCGTAGAAAAAAATTTCTTGTACAGATATCCGCTTCACAGCAGACTGAACTCAAATATCGAATAAAAAATGTCTTTACGTCTGTAAGTGTGTGAGTGCGTGTATACCGTTTCTTGTAAATACAATAATTTCTGTTATACTTATATTTAATTAGAATTTGGAACATATGTAAAACAGCATATTACAATAACCCCTATTGAAATTGAGCTATATCTGTAATACATGGTCATAACCAGAGGTCTACAAACTCTCATACGTAAAATAGATTTTATTTTAATTTCAGAGCAAAATATTACAAAGCATACAATAAGAAGATGTATAAGATTTATAAACCGCAATCTACCGGGTGTATGGGCAAACCAACTTTATTTAAATTAGATGATATATCAATGTTATCCTAAAATATGAAACATGGTATTTTTAATAAGATTATTATGATGTGAGAGTTTGCAGGCCTCTAGTTATCACCGTGTATTACAGATATGGCCCAATTTCAATAGGGATTATTGTAATATGCTGTTTTACATACGTTCCAAATTGTAATTAAATATTTTAAGTCTAACAGAAGTTATCGTACTTACAAGAAACGGTATACACGCACCACACATTTACAGACGCAGACATTTTTTATTCGATATTTGAGTTCAGTCTGCTGTGAAACGGATATCTTTACAAGAAATTTGTTTCTACGATGATTATTAAATAAAATTTTAATAAAGTTAGAATACAGTTAGAAGATATACAAACCATTACTGATCCATAACAGATACGAAAAAAATTAATAGGAACATTATTGTAGAAAATTTAGTCAGCTTTAATTTTGCATACAGCCACTTTTTTTATTAGGGCTAACCGTTATCGAGATATGGGCGAAAAATAAAAAACCGGGTCCTTCTCCATGCCCCCTGCACCCCCCACCTCCTACGTTCGGGGACTTGGTATGTTTACCTCCTAAATAGTCCAAACACAGCTCTGAAGTCAAAAATTGTGATCTTGGCATTTCCCTCTAGACCCCCTTATTGAACGTTCATTGACTGGGCTAACTTGTTATATAAAATTTTTCCCAAATTTACTTTATTTCCCTAGGAACCTTATGAAAAATAATGACCCGTTGCCAATGGCAACAAGTATTTGGTACATAAGGCGTCACTTACGATTGACAAAACAAAGGAATTAGAGCATACTTACGAGGGAGGTTATGACGAGAAATACTTTTTAGACCGTCTTTACAAGCCCACCTGAAGTTTTGATATGTTAATCTCCCAAACCCACTGGTGTTCAGACGTTCACAAGCCTGAACCCGGGTCTGCAGATGTCATTTTTGGTTTGTATAGTCGGCAGTTTGTTACGAAGTGGGCTTGTGTGGTTGGCAAAGTAAATGTAGAATATTTTTATGAGTTAAATACAACTTCCTCGTCATCAGATACATGGCCATCAGATACACTTGAGCAACCCTTTGTATCTGAAAATTCTCAAGACTCGAAACGAGACCGAATATCAGGCCGTTTCAAAGCTAAAAGAACTGTCAATTCGAACATTAATTTAGCAAACATTTCTGCTTGCCACGACCATCGAAAACTACTCCTTGAGCAACCCTTTGCATTTTAAATTTATCCACATTCAAAACCACGTCGAATACCATGCTGATTTCAGCACTAAAACACTTTATTAATTAAAACATTAATTTTGAATCTCGGAGAGGTAGTTTCTGATGGCCGTGGGAGACCATTTTTTTAAATATTGTTTTAATCAATAAATTATTGTACTGTATTATTTTTGAAACCAGAGTGGTATTCGGCCTAGTTTTGAATTTTAAAAATTTTAAAATACGAGGACTCAAGGGCAAGGGGTAGTTTCCGATGGCACTGGAAGTCGCAGATTTTTTGCTAAATTAATGTTTTAATTAATAAAATGATTCAGCGTTGAACTTTTTTTCATTTCATTTCATTCATTTGATTGATCAAAACTTCTAACAGCTGTAATTGAAAAACTATCATTTTCAGAAAATTTAGTCGAGAGTAATTTTCTATAAGGATTCTGAGGGGGTCCTTTGCTTAAAAGCTCCTTTGTGTTCAAGAAGCTCTTTTTTGAAAAATAATTACAAATGGATTAATTTTATTTGTCACATATTATCGAATAAAAATTGACTACTGTCAACAAAATAATAAATAATAATTTAATTTGCAGCTCAGCAGCCTGCCGCGAATAGAAAAGACCACAAACTTAGTAGTTCGTTGCAAAAGCGTTGTTGCCAAATTTAGGGTCTGTGAAAGTTATAAAAGTAGTACAGATTATATACAATATACAAGCCCAACAAGAGCGCCCCCTACCCAGTCAGACCCGAAACTAAATCAGTATATAAATTGTGATAAAACCATCTTTACACGCCCACCTGAAATTGTGTTTATGTTAATCTCCCAAGGTCACTGATGCCAAAAACATAGTCAGACGTTCACAAGCCCGAAGCCGGGTCTGAAACTGTCATTTTTGGTCTGTATAGTCGGCAAAGTAAATATATATATATATATATATATATATATATATATGAAGTGTTGGTGTACTTCCACAGGTGTTTTCCCACGTAGTTGATAGGCTCCTCCTGGAGCCATTGTTGTCTAAACGACATTTCGAAAAAAATTTTCGACATTTTTTAATTTTACGGATAGGTTGTATTATTGTATTGGAAGAGTTCGGAAAAGGTTTTCATTCATAGCTAAGCAATCTACCAGTCGACCCTAAACATTTCCTAAATAATTATTCAGTGTATTTGTACCACCGCTACAATTCTTCGATCTTTCAAATCTTCCTCGTATATCTATCGTGAAATATCTGATTTAATCATCGAATTGTATTATACAGTAGTGTAGAGAGGGCACCATCTTGTTAAAAGCAAATTATATTGAATTAGATGGTTCCCAATGACATGATGTCGACGTTTACTTTTGCGGATGATGCATGTGTGCCATTCAGTGTGGATAATTTCTGGATCAATATCGGTAATCATGTTGGTTTACCGTTCTGCTCAGGTAATTGGTTGATTCATCAGAGGATATATTAAGCGACCAAAATTTTCGTTCCACCATTAGATCGTAACATTGTAATCTTATATTTTAATTATCTTTGTTTAGTTCCTGGATTAGATGCATTTTGTTGAACTATAAACTTATATAAATTACAGGTAAAATAAAATTACGACTGTAGATAGAACAAATAGCAAATGAAAGCACCCAAATACGTTAAGGTGTGGTAAAGTTGTAAACAAGATGGTACACCCTGGAGCCTTGCTGAGACAACCGATTATCATAGTCGACGGAGAATACGAATAACAAGATCTTCTAGTAGTTCTTGCACTAAATTGATATTGTAAGGATGCCATTTTTCTCTTTTTAGTAACCTTAGAAAGGTAGTACAATGCACATCATTATCTAAACCTGCTTGCTTTGAGCTTAGTATAAAGATTCTCCTGAAGTGCCAGTAAAATACCCAATATCTTGTCTTGTGAGAGTTTCGATTCCTTACTTTTAGGAAGATCTCTAACACGGTCTCTCTGAATTGCTTTTCAATGTTGCCAACTGTGGACCGAGAAATTGGCTCTCGATTTGGGTACTTGTTATGAACAGGTTCCAGATTTTCTTCAGCTGTCATCTCATCTCTACAGCCAAAGCAATTCTCTCCGCTTTCGTTTTTTTATTTCATAAACTATTGACACAATATAAAATATGACAACCGTCTCAAAATTCAGTATAATTTACATACTAAATCATATTATTATAGTGATGGCTTTCATATTTAATTTTTTATTGACAGCTTGTATATTTGACTAATTAACCATTTAAAAGAAGCATTCATGAGATTACAACTTGGCCAAGGATTTTTTTTTCAAAAGTTGTTTGTATATTCACAAAATTATTTATTTTTTACTTTAGCAGCGTGCCCCATAAATAACCGTATGACCTTGGCGCCTCCGCCAGAACATTAAATTAAGAACGCTTACCTCAATTTATATTGTGGTAAGCGTTCTTATTTTAATTCTGAATTAATAATATAAAATTGTTGGTAAAACCAAAAGTGCACACTCCGCTTGCTTTACCCAATAGTCAAAGTTCCTGATTTCCACCAAAAATTACTTCGAATTTAGTTTGTGAACCGATCAAAACAAACAAAAGAAATGAATAGACATAAAAAATATTAAAAAAAAAACTGTTTTTCTAAGTATTTGATAATTATAATTTTTTTTTTTAGAATTTGTTTGTAACAATTAATAACACAACCCCACAAAAAAAATAAAGTTCTAATCGGTGAACGCACCCATAATATTCCCATGCATTTTTCGACGCTGAATCCGAATCTGATAATAAAAAAAGCCGTACAACTCCAAATTTTTGCGCTACAACCAAAAATAACCCCAAAAATGGGTAAAACCACCATATTTATCAGTATAAAGTGAATGGATACAAATACATTGTGGAAAATGTGAATAACGTACAATTTCTATATTCAGCGGTCAACTTCCCAAATACTAAACAAAAACCACCCCCATAATGGGTAGAAACTCTTTCTGTATAAAAATAAAGCACATAAATGCCAATAAATTGTGGGGAATGTTGAAGCTCATAGTGTAGAGCACGGTACATTAATCTGGAGTGACTCCAAGCATCACTCGCAGAGGGGAAACTGTTTCGAAATAAAGTCCACAAATGCCCATAAATTGAAAATGTTGAAATTCTTATAGTTTGAAATAAATTGTATGAATCCAGAATGACTCCTGTCTGTTCGTCCCACTCGTTACCCACTAATACCTTAGGATGGAGTGGAAAACATCGATACGTACGTAAATGCGCAGTGCAGAATACAGAAATGGCAATGATTTGAAAAATGTTGTTTTTTTTATATTTCTTGGGCACATACATATATATTTTTCAATTTCTTTTCTTGAAATACCTCTGTGTCTTGTTTTCAAATGATCTTCTGAGCTGTTTGTGGTGTTCTTCGGTTGTGTCCCTTTTTATGGACCAACAGTAGTCTGCCATCATGTGCAACAACCGTAAACGTAAAATTTTAGAGAAAATAAGAAAGTAACAGTAACAAACAACAAGTCAATATGCAACAATCGTAATTTTAAAATCAAGAATTAAAGTCAATTTAACAATGACACATAGCAAATAAGAAAAAAACAACAATTCAAAATGAAACAGACGTAACGGCAAAACTGCGGATGAAAGTGCATCCATCACTATACAGAGTTAGATGCAAAAGTGGAAATATGAAAAGACCTTTTCCTTTGAGAGAATAAAAAACAGCGTGCAATAACATTAAAATCATGTATGACAATGTCGTCTGTAGAAGGAATGAAATTTAGATGAGTCAGGCTGAACTACGAGGAACTGCCATGGGATGGAATCCCGGAGACAAATCTGTAAACGGGCCACTCCTTACCGCACGAGAGACCGGTAGAATTCTGGACAATAAAAAATACGTCAAATACATCTGCAACAAGATCAGGTGTTCTCATATGTAGGGTTCGGCCAAGCCGATGATACTGTAGGTTTATATTCCGGACTAGAGCATACTAAAAAACCGCTGCCCAAGGAATCACTACTTCCACATCCAGATTTTCTATCCAAGTTTCTCATAACGAAAAAATTTTGTGTGTGGAAATAATTGTTTATAGAACTTGAATAATATAATATTTGAAATCGTCTAACCCAAAAACCCATAAAACGATATCCCACACGGCAGTGGAGTGGAGATGGTGATAGGGGGTGGTAGTGGGGGTGGATGAATTAAAAAATATTTTGAGGCCTATACACATACTAAATCATATTTTCTTTTCATCCTCTTTAATAATGGGGTAGGGGGTGGTAATTGGGGTGGGGTGGCTAATGCTAAATTTTTTTTTGAAACCTTAGCTTCTCTTGTATACACTAAATACCAATTTTATGGATTCTTACCTTCTTGATTTACCTATTTATCCATTTACCTCATTTTCTTTCGACGTAATAAGATGAAAATATAATCTAGTTCTAGATCTCGTTAAAGTACATACGTGTACCAAATTTCAAGTCAATATCTTAAACGGTTCCAGAGTAAACGTGTGCACAAAAACAGTTACAGATCGACAGACAGACAGACAGAAACTTTTTTTTCGCTCAAATTTAAAATCTCGACGTTTCATGACATTTTAAACCTATTTGAATAAAAATTTTCAAAACTTTTTTTGTCGTTACTGGACTTCCACTGGATGTGGAAGTAAAATTACTTCTTCCACAATGAATTGGCACTTATGGCCTTCGTTTTTACGTATATCGGTGGTTTTGGATCATGAGTATTAGGGTTGGCTTAAAGTCACTTCAGATTCGTACACTTTACTCCAAACTATAAAAACTTCAACCTTTTCCACGATTTCTTTTCATGTATTTACTTTATTTTTGTATAGGAATAGTGTCTACCCCATTATGGGGGTGTTTTTCGTATTTGGAAAGTTGGCCGCTGAATACAGAGACTGTACGTTATTCACATTTTTCACATTGTATTTGTATGCATTCACTCTATCCTGATGTATATGGCTGTTTTACCCCATTTTGTGAGCTATTTTTGGCGGTAGCACAAAAATTTGAAGGTTTACGGCTTTTTTTATTATCAGATTCGGATACAGCGTCGAAAAATACATGGGAATATTATGGGCGCCTTCAGGGATCAGGACTTTATTTTTTTTTTTTGTGGGGCTATGTAATTAATGCAACAATACTTAGTAGTCCACCCACCCACCCGTCAGTTCATATAAAAAGGCCTTACCAGGAATTAAATCGGAAGTTTTGAAATTTGGCAGGATTGTAGATTTAGGTATCTACAAGTAAAATTCATATTTTGCACAAAGCAATATCTGCCGCCGGCGTAGCCATATTGCCAAGATGGCCGCCAAAAACAGGTTTTTTTTTTTAAATATCTCTTTTACCTTGGGTTTTAGAGTTAAAAACTTATTACACAAATGAAATAGGAACAAATTTCCTACAAATTGCCCTATATATATGTTCTTTGTAAAATCAATAGTTTAGATACAACAGTCGATTAAAAGTAAACATATTCATTTCACTTTTCCTAAAATCGTGTCATTTATATTTGCAGGATATGATATCATTAAAAGACAAAAAGACTCCTGATTAGCACAACAAATTTACAACAGACGGCTTTTTCACAATCAGACGCACCAATAAGTATTGGTCTGGTACTTGGTCAGATATGACCATTGAACAAATGAGGACGATGAAAGCTATTGGAGGGCTTACTCATGGACAAGGAATCACGGATAGCGTGTTAACCATGTGGACATTGGGAATGGTGTATTTGCACAACGTATGCAATGAGATTGAAAGATTTCGCAACAATTTTTTTTCATCTACAGAACAACATGTGGATATGAGAAGTTCACGTGTTATTCGAGACAATGATGATGTGCAAAAGCTGTTGGCTTGGCTTATGCAACACCCTCATTTCCCAGACGTTTTATGGCGCAAGGAATTGGTAAAGTTGGGATAAATAATATGATTGAGAAAAACTTTGGCGATGTGATATTGAGACGCAAAGAGAAAGTACTACCTCTAGATGTAATGAATTCAAGCATCAAAATTTATGAAACTGTAGTACCAGTTGACCCATTACTTATTTTTCAGAGACTGCGTTATAAAACAAACAGACGAGGAGCTTGAACAACATCTACAGTATGAATTGGCTCCTTATCCCTTGTTTTCTGAAGACGGAATGTGAAAAACTGCTAAGTCTAAATCGTATAAATCTTTTTTTCCAGTTGCATAATATGACTTTGGGACCAATAAAGTTTATATAATTGACGGTGGATACCTGCTGCATAGAGTTGTTTGGAACCGAAATGAAACATTTGGTTCGATTTGCACCAGTTATATGGAGTAGGTATGTGAAAATACATAAATGCAATAATTGTTTTCGCATCAGTTATCCCATCAGTGCAGCAGAAAAAAGTACGAAAAGCGCAGTACGACTCCGACGATCACGGAAAAATATTACAGCAGATGTTTTGTTTGACGAATTTATGACCTCCACCGTTCCACAGGCGAATGTCTTATCAAATGGCACAAAGGTCGCTTTATATCCATCTTAAAAAAAATTTGAAGACGCGTTCACTGTTATCCAGCCTACAGAAGATGCAGATACGTTAATAGTAAATACAGCCATCGAAATATCATCTTCATACGAATATGTCATTATCATTTAGGGTGGTGTAGAAACAAGTACATATTGCATTGTTTCAGTTAAATATATATTAAAACGAATTACGTGACTCTTGCTTTTATCCAACTTTATTTTTTCTTTTATAACTGAATGATCATAAAAAATAAAAGCTACGCCACTGATGAAATTGGACAAAGGTTTTACAAAAATAGCTCTCTGCCATTCTAAAACACATAAATTTCGAAAAATCGGTCACAAAAAACGCCTTTAGACGAAACTAAACGAACATTTTCAACTTCACTCGACTGCTGTACCTAAACCGTTGATTTTAAAGAAAACTTACGTATGACATGTTTTATAGAAAATTTCCTACTCTTTAATTTTGGTTATAAGTATTTTGACTGTAGAGCATACGGTAAAGGGGATATTTGAAAGAAACCATTTTTGGAGGCCATCTTGCCAATATGGAGGCGCGAGCGGCAGCGCTTGCTTTGTGCAAAATGTGAATGTTAGTGCTAGACACTTATCTCTAGAATTATATCAATCAAAACTTCCCGAGTTAATTTCACCTAAAACTACCTGACAGATGGACTATAGGCTTCATTTATGATTTATGCTAATTCTCTTATCATAAGATATCAATTGCCTGAAATATATTAGCAGGAAAATTAATTCTGCAGATTGACTTAAGTTGACGATAGTGCATTTATTGTGAGTTTTGTTAAATAGTTGCTTATAACAGGCTGATAACAATTTCATTAGGACTTTATTCTGATAATAGATCAATGCTGTCTCGCTTGTCTAACTTTACACCACTGCACTAGGGCGTTCCGTATATTACCTATTTTTCGAAAACTGAAAATACTACAAAAAAAGTTTCAAATAGAAAAATTACCAGCATCCTTTATCTTTCTTTCATCTCTATATACTGGCATCTATTTGAGAGATAAAAATGTTTCCCGCTTGCTATATTTTTGCCTGCAAATTCTCAGACTTTATCAGCATAGCCTTAGAAAATAATTTATATTTCCTAAACTTATTATAATGTAAATTTTAGGCTAAGGCCTATTGTGTGGCGAATATTCTGGTCGCACAGTCTATTGTGTACTGGATATGATTCCCAACCCCCGGCACTAACAATGTCGGTGGGTATGGATGTATGTCTGCGTTTTCTAAATATGTAACTCTCTTCCCGACAGTCTTGGCTTTAGATTTGGTGTTTGTGTACTAAATATGATGCGTTTATGTTTATGTTTATTATGTTATATGTTTAACGTTTTCTTTAAAAAATTTGCACTGTTAGCATGGTAAAAAGGACCCCTCAACAAACGTTATGGAAATTGGCTCTCAGTCGAATTTTCTGAAATTTGGACATGTTGTAGCTTTCGCTTTTCTGAGCAGTTCTCATGGGCACAAGTCTCGGCTGACTGCTTTTCAAGTTATGAGGCCTTGAACTTCACAATAAGCATACAAATTTGGCGGAGTGAAGATAGCAATCTTCTTAGCAATCCTATATCTTTTTCATTCTTTTACGTCGTATAAATTATTTTCAGTGGAAAAATTTCAAGAAAACAGAACAAAACCTGCTATAGATAAGGGTAACGGTCCGCAAAAACTAAAATATTCTTTTTGTAACTTTTTTAAAATCGTTTGTATATTAGCCATTTTCGGTGGAATAACAGCTATATAGATATATAGAATAAAGTCAGATATATAGGGGCTAACTGGGTAGCAATCCACAAAAAGTCAAATATAACTTTTCTAATATGGTTTGTGCATTAACCGTTTTTGGTGGAAAATTAACTATGTATCTATACTTCAAGAGAACACAACAAAATTCGATATAGGTAGGGGATGACGGGGTAACAATTCACAAAAACTAAAATATTCTGTTTGTAACTTTTTTCATATCGTTTGATTAACCATTTTCGGTGAAAAAAAAGTTGCAAAAAGAATATTCTACTTTTTGTGGATTGTTAGCCCGTCAGTCCTTAACTAAATCGAATTTTGTTGTTTTCTTGAAATATATCTATATAACTATCATTCCACCGAAAATGGTTAATTCATAAACGATATCAAAAAAGTTACAAAAAGAATATTTTACATTTTGTGGTGTGCTACCCCGTCAGCCCCTATCTATATCGGATTATGTTCTGTGCTCTTGAAATATATGTATAAATCTATTTTTCCACAAAATAATTTATAGGACGTAAACGAAAGAAACATATGCAGGATTGATATCTTCACTACGCCAAATTTTTTTGCCTATTGTGACGTAATATTGCCCTCATAACTTGAAAAGTAGACATAGCTGAGACTTGTGCCCATGAGAACTTTAGAAAAGCAAAAACTACCACATATCCAAATTTTAGAAAATTCGACCAATTTCCATAAAGTTTATGGGAGGTTCTTTGAGACCAATTCATTGTTCCATTTTTTAACTAGGACGAGTTAAGCGGAAAAATAATTACTAGTACACGTCTAGAACGTAAGTAATGGTTCGCGAAAACTCATGCGCCGTTAAAGAATATTTATAATAATTTAACTTCTCGACGGATCATTATGAAATTCCATAGGAATCTGAGTGATGAAGAATTTGTACTTAGTTCTCAGTTAATCACAAGTGAACTGGAGTTCAACGATGTTCTTTCTCACTACCTTAACATATATTAAACCTAAAATGACGACTGGTCCCGACGCAGTTGCAGCTTTTTTAGTTAGGGACTGTGCATATGTTCTCGCCACCGCATCTTAATAAGGTGGCAAAATTCTTAAATTTTGTTTAATTCATGTTTGAGGAGTTGTGACCTTTTCTAATATTTAAAAATATTCTAAAATGTGTTCTATAATAGAACACATTTTAGAATATTTTTAAATATTAAAATTAAAATTAAATATTTTAAATAAAACTTCTATTTTTAAAAGAGGTGACAAACATGAAGTAAAGAACTTGCGTCCAATTTCTATACTGTGCAACTTGCAACAAAATAGATTCTCACCGTATCAGCACGGAAAGGCCTTCACCAAAGGTCGATCCACCGCAACTAATTTTGTTGTCATCATGCAATTCATTGCTATATTAAATGACATGCAAGCTCAAACTGATGTCGTTTACATAGACTTCTCCTAGGCATTCGACAGGCTTGACCATTACATATTGTCAAAAGAACTGAAACTATGGTGCTATTTACATCATATCATTCTCATAGGAAACAGCACGTAGTATTTAGTAGTTTTAGGTGTCTTGAATACCTTCCAACTTCAACTGCCCAAGGATCTGTTATTAGTCCCCTGCTTTTCAACATATTCTTTAATGGCATCTTCAGAGATCTAGATGTAAACTGGATTCTCTGCGGATGACTCTCAGATTAAAGAACTAATATCTAGATACATAAGAGCTATTTTTTCACTATATACCTTGTTTGCTCCTAATATAGTCGCATTATATGTCAATTAAGAATGATTCTTCCCATAGGCAACAGTGGCGGGTATGTGTAGAAGGGTAAACATTTTCATTAAAATTAATTATTGCAATTCCAGCATTATCAGCTCTTTATGTAGTGATGTAGGCATGCAATATTATAGTAAGATAATGCTTGATATATTTCAAATTTAATTAGCCTAAACTTTGAAATATATCTATTGTTACAAATCTGAAAAGTGTCTCAACGTTCTTAAAAATTACATTTCTCTATTCTTTTTGAAAGTTTACATATAAGAGAGTAAATATTATACATATTTACATGGCTAAATTGTTAATATTTCTTTTTTGAATGTTGGTCATTATAATTTATTATGTCTCTGCACTATTGAATGGCATATTTAATAAACACACCACAAATTAGACAAGCCTTAAAAATTCAATGTCAAGATTATCTGGGTGGGAGTTACTAATTAAAAATAATAAATACATGCATTCAGTATTCATCAACATTACCACTGTAGAAGCTGGAAACTGAATTCAGTTCATGTTAGACCATCTGATCAAGTATGCTGCCCACAACACCCTTTAGCTCGCTGAGTCACCAAGTTGGTCAATATTCACAACCACCAGATGTACAGAAAGTTAGGTACAAAATAAAATTTATATTATGGTGAAGCATCTTTATCACTGAGAAAAATTATTTTGCTATGAATAGGTGGCAATTCGTTTACCGTCCATCGATTGCGCAAAATTACCCTTAGGCGAAATTTTAAATTTTGAATTTTCACGTATAAATTTATTTGTTAGTTGTGAAAATATAATCTGCAGAATTACCTTATATTAGAGATAAAATGTAATATGATATTACGGTGTAATGAAATATTACATCCTAAAAGGACCCCGCAGAAATCTTAGGTAAATTGTCTCTCAGTCAAATTGTCTGAAATTGAGATATGTTATAGATTATGAGGTCCTGATCAAAAGTTCTCATGGGCCCAATCCAAAGTAATGACTAGATTTTGACTTAGAGACGAGATAAGGTTCACTGATTCGCGATTTTCATATAACTTATAAATATTATTTAAATACATATATGAATATTTTATGAGTTATATACTATCATATATTTTCTAAAGCATATTTGGTGAGCCTCTGAGCATGTCAGAAACATTCCATGGCATATCTGTGTAAAGTTTGTTAACCATTTGTAAAGTAAATAAAACATCAAATTTAATTATTAAGAGTACAAGTTATTAATATCACTCTACGTATATTCATTACTAGCATAATCTTAAGAATAAAATCCTGATAAAAAAGTTAAATCACAACATAAAGAAAAATTACAAATATTAAAAAATATCTACGTCTTGTGTAATCCCCATGACAGGCATTCCAGATATTTTTGGGCTATCAAACGTGTTTGAGCGTGTCTGTAATGTGTCTGATCATGTTTAGAATATAGAACGTAAATGCAATAAAACGTCACGCATGGGGTGCTTGATTAATGTGTCCCTTTTCCACTTACAATTAATATTTGTGTCTATCGAATATCTACATCATTTAAACCATCGTTATTTAGTAGTAAAGCTCTTCCAGCAGCGTCTAATATTTGGCATAGAAGAGAAGTTGGTGGATATCTGATATTTTGTTGGTGCCGAGCAAAACCAAGATACCACAAAATACTGGCAATATGACAACATGTACCTAATGTCCTTACTCCTGATATGCAAGTCAATTGGATTCTCTTCGTCGTAATTGTGTTCTCGTTCTGTATTATAAGCAATCCATTGTTGATAAACGGTCGCATTTCTAAAATGTGAATGCAGTCTAAATCTTTCAAAACCCAGCAACAGTGCATGTCATCTTCCCTGTTTAAATTATTTTGAATATATGACGGTGCCAAATATTATTGATATGCACCAACAGTTAGATCTTCCAAGTATTCAAGAGAGAGTTCAGGAAAGCCTGGAAGTTGATTATGCTCAAGACGAATTCACTCAGCTCTCCTTCGACGTAATAAATATTCTGCCTCCACGCGTGTCTGGACAATATTTACCTCTTCAGATCTCTGTAATAAGGTTAATGATAGCTCTTTCATCAGTACAGGACCATGAAATCGATTAATTAATGCACAAGCTAAACGGTAAAAGTCGTCAATATGAGTTGTGTGTGCCCTTCTTATTACTTGTGCAAAAAAATTGAAAATACTTTTAATATGACCATTTCGACTTTCTACAATCCATCTAGTTTTTGTTACTAATCTGGAGTTATTGGCTTCTCTGGTCGATAATTGATGCTGTCCTCTTTGTAGTAAGTGTGGCATGTGGTAACTTATATCTAAGTGATCGAGTAATTCTGTAGCATCGCGATATCCACGGTCTACAATAAGAATATCTCCAACCTGGAACCATTCCTGCATCCCATTAATGTCTCGGTCAAATTCAGCTCGCAACAGTGCTGCATCATTATTGCGACTATCGGAAAAGTAAGGTCTTTGAATATCAAGAATTTTGCCATCAGGTGGGTTTCACTAAATGATACCCTTTAAATGTACAAAAGGATTGTCTTGACATTCTAAAGTTTCTGCTCTTTTCAATTTATAGATAGGTACATGTTGTCATATTGCCAGTATTTTATGGTATATTGGTTTTGCTGGGCACCAACAAAATATCAAATATCCACTAACTTCTCTTCTATACCAAATATTAGACGCTGCTGAAAGAGCTTTACTACTAAACAACAATGGTTTAAATGATGTAGATATTCGATAGACAGATATATTAATTTTAAGTGGAAAAGGGACACATTAACCAAGCACCCCATGCGTGACATTTTATTTCATTTACGTTCTGTATTCAAGACATAATCAGACACATTACAGATACGCTCAAACACGTTTGATAGCCCAACAAAATATGTAATGCCTGTCTTGGGGATTACACAAGACGTAGGTATTTTTCAATATTTGTAATTTTACTTTATGTTGTGGTTTAACTTTTTTATCACGATTTTATTCTTAAGATATAATTGTATGGCATTTTGAACTTATACTTCACCGATTATTATTATGCTAGCAATGAATATACGTAGAGTGATATTAATAAATTGTACTATAATAATTAAGTTTGATGTTTTATTTACTTTACAAATGGTTAACAAACTTTACATAGATATGCCATGGCATGTTTCTGACATGCTTAGAGGCTTACCAAACATGCTTTAGAAAATATATGATAGTATATAACTCATAAAATATTCATATATGTATTTAAAGAATATTTATAAGTTATATGAAAATCGCGAATCAGTGAACCTCATCTCGTCTCTATGTCAAAATCTAGTCATTACTTTGGGTTGGACCCATGAGAACTTTTGATCAGGACCTCATAACCTATAACATATCTCAATTTCAGACAATTTGACTGAGAGCCAATTTACCTAAGATTTCTGCTGGGTTCTTTAGATGCAATTTTGGGATATTGTGTAAAATCCCATTTTAATATTACGATATTTTTACAATGTAAAATTACAAGCAAAATATACAATGTATGTACATTTAGGTGTATTATTGCCTATACGGAGTCTTCTCAAAAATATTGGAAACATTGAAGTGGATGATAAAACAAAACAAAAAATTAAATAAGAATTTGTATCACATATACTTTCAATATTTTCGGAAAGACCTTGTATTAGGTTAGTTTCTACAAGTCAGCAAACGGTTTGCAAACTATACTGAGCTTGCATACAATGATTTTACAGCATCGAAAATCATTGTGCGCAAACTCAGTATAGTTTGTAAACCGTTTGCTGACTTGTAGAATCAAATCTATTATGTATACCAGTAGTAATCATGAACTGAAGAAATTTTTTTTGGTAAATTTCTTTTATATAAATGACGATTTCAGTGCCATCTAAGTTTTTAAATTATTACCTTTGGCATGTAAATTGAGATGATTTTTTACTAAAATTTACTAAACGTTAGTTGTATAAATTACAAAAATAAATAAGTTTCTATTTACAGCTGCTCGTAATAAATAAAATTTGAAGAAAATAACCTCTAACCATACCATACAAGAAATCACAGAAGGAATTGTTTTTCATTATGTTGGCACTATCGGTAAATGATTTTAAAGTCCTGTTTTTCATACTTACCTGTTCATGTTTTACGTTCTTTTTTGTTCCTTGAAAAAGTCGAATAAACAGCCTGAGTAGAAAGCACTATGTCTTCCAATTCAGTTGGCATCATCGGGAGATGCTGAAAACTCTACCTCTTTTTCTATACTTATCTGTCTACATTTTACTTTATTTTTTATTGTTGTAAAGAAAAAAATATTATGTGAAAACTTTGTTCAAACCAACTGGTTTAAATGTATTTTCAAGAGTAAAACTTAAAATATTTCAGTATTTCAACTTTCTGAACATATTGAATATAAAAAAATAGTTTGATGCATTAAGAACTTTCAAAATGCTTATAATTTCTTCATAGAGAGTAACCTCAAGATCATGCACAGCTGCGCCCCCCAAAAAGGCACAATTTTTGTCACCATGGAGTTTTTAATTCATTTTCAGCATACTGAATGTGAATGTGAATGTGTCAGGAGCATAAACTACATAAAATATTAACGTGTACTTTTCTGGGGCCGCGGGGTACTTATCACCTTATCTTCTACATAATCTTTTTCAAATAAATTGTGCAGTTTGACGTTTCCACAGAGCGCAAGAGATAATTTTTTGTTCATAAAATGAGTAAACATGTGTTTTAACCAGAATTTTATTTTATTCAAAACTTAATCAAGACTGTCTGGGTTTCTTATTCTAATTTGAATAGCACCGTACAAAAGTTAATGTTTTGTGCATTATAAAATTACTTACAAAAATATTTTTATAAAATATATTTTACAGCAAATCCTGCAATATATGCAACAACGTCAGCACAATAAGGTGTCAAGTGCCAAGCAGATGAATGTATGAAATGTAGTTCCTCAATTTCTTTAGAAGGGATATTTTCAGTATTAGTATCTTCATCACTAAAAGTGAAAGAAAAAAAATGTATTAATATTTATTCATATATAATTTTTTCATAATTTAGATTATTGCAATTTATAACATCTTTTCATACTGATTATTGAAAAAAAAAACAATAGTCTTCTTCCAAATCGGGTTAGGTCAATATTCATCTTCCAAATCATTTACGTTACATAAAGGAATTTTCTTATAAGTTTTCTTGAAAATAATTCATGTCAGTCTTAGAAAAAGTGGCAAATGAATAGCATGCATCTTCGAATTGGGAAGTTATAAAGCCGTCTGGTTTAACTTCATAAAAAAACTAAATTCTACCATGATTTCAAATAAAAATGTGTAATTTTTATTTTTACCTGAGAAGCACATTAGTGCCAGTTGATGAAGAAGTACTTGCCAGAGAAGGAAATGATTCCTTCTTCAAATATTTTATGCCACTCGGTTTTATTATAAAATCACTTGGTATAAAGTGATCTGAGCATATAGAGATGTTGTTAGTGATATCAATATTTTCCTTTCCCAAAAATAGAACATCACAATTCTCTCACCCTAGCATCCTTTGGGAACCTATAAAGTAATGTTGAGTACCGTTAAGCAAAACTTTTCCTAAATATTAGGAATAAGCATTGTAAAATGTTATTCCCAATAAAGCTATTTTATCATTACTATTAATTATTGTTTTTTATTTATACATTAGCACAACCAAAACATTAATTATTTGCTTTACTAGGTATCCAGGATCTAAAAAAAAAACGCTGCCCAAGAAATCACTACTTCCACATCCAGATTTCCTATTCAAGTCTTTTACTAAGTGGATATAATTGTTTATTCAACTTTAATAATATAATATTTGAAATCGTCTACCCTTAAAACCCATAAAACGATATACCACATCGGTGGAGGTGGATGAAGTAAAAAAAAAAGAGGTTTTTGGTTCTTATTCACGCATTAAATCACAATTTCATTTATTTCACCCCTTTTAATAATGAGGTGGGGATGGTAACGGGGGTGGCCAATGCCAAAAAGTTTTTTGAGACCTTAGCTTCTCTTGATTTACCCTTCAGTCCTTCAACGAAATAAGATCAGATGATAATCAAGGTAGTTCCAGCAAATCACATTTTTTTGCGAGGGGGGAAACCCACACGGGCTGCCTATCCCAACTAGGAATAGGTCTGAGTGTCAGGCTCCAACTGACTAGAACCCCCTCCTCTTAGGGCTCGTCTGTATGGAATACTCCGAATGCACAACTTAAAATAAAATGACTTTTTCACCACTTTTTGGTCGGAGTACACGAAAAACATTTATCGACATTAATGGCGGACGCTGTCAAACTGAGATTATTATAATCGAACTGAACCGATCGTGTCCGAAACAGCCTCGAATAGGCCGATGGACCAATCAGGAACTTATGGAAAGAAGTGCCTTAGAGTGTGACTATCTCAGCAACATAGAATCCGATACCATTATGTATCTAGATATAAGTGCTTTAATCGGAGAGACGACTCAAAAATATTTGATGTGGTTAGAAATGTTGCGGACTGTGAAAGAATTCAGTACAATTTGGATAAGTGTTACCTTTAATCGGTAGCAATAAGCAAATGTCAGATATCGACAGTTGGGCATTCGCCGGCCACACTGCAGTGGAGACGGGCTGGGTTTAAAAAAATGAATGCAGGGTTGAGCGCCAAGTAAATTTTAATTCTTGTCAAATGCCTCAATATATCTAGATTTTGTCCCCCTTCAAACTCACTAAACAGGGACACAAACACATAGAAAAATGACAAATCTGCTACTATTATTAGAGTTTATTTACAAGTTACAAATCAATGCAAAGAATAAGTTTCCGAGACTGACACGCAAAAGTCTAGTTTTCAGCTAATCTCATATATATTGATGTGATATAACGATTATACATAAAGGACAAAATGACAAATGTAGTTAAAAGCCTCAATCGAAGCTACTGTCTAAAGAACTTGTATTAAAAATTACACACAAAACAATTAAAAGAAAGAAAGAAAATCACATAAAAACTATGTAAACAGCTCAATGTGTGCATAAAGACTATTAAAGAAAATAAGAGCACCAGCAGATTTAGATTAAAACTTTCTAAAGAATCAGTGCTCGTGTTTAAAATATGAACATTAAAAATCAAAGACAATTACCTAAAGTTAATCATGGGACATCTACCTCTGGATTACATACTATAGTCTTCATAAAAATTTCAAAATTTAACATCAGTCACCAATTGCATGCTGTCAATGGTTATTTCAACCTTTAAACACTAAGAAACTTTGCGCTCCATGCAATTTTGCAGTCAATTCCAAGAGAATACTGTACAGAACATTTCACGATGATTTCAGTTCGATAGGCAAAGGGACACTAGTGCAGAAAGTGAAAACACATTGCCTACGATACCTGAAAATAAGAAGTTAGAAATTTAGCATTTATTTATATTGAAAATATTAATTTGTTATTAGAAATAAGTAAGTTAGGTAAATTGTAGCATAGGAAAGGTAAATCCATATCTTAATATTAGTTTAAAGCAATGTAAAATGATATTTGTTAAAAAGATCACACAATGTTTGGTGCTAGTTTAATTTACAATATTATAAAAGGAGAAAGGTACTGGGAGAATCAGTATTAAACAGAGAATCTGTTTCAAGTATAAAAGGAGGCAAGAAAGGCCTGAAAAGTAAATTAACTAAAATGTCCAAATCAAATTTATTAAATTTGACACATCAAGCAATCCAAATTCTAAAATAAAGTCATGAAAAATTTACAAATTTTCAGGAAACAAGACCGTTTCCATGAAAAAGTTTATTGAGTGCATTAATTTTGATATAAAACAAACATGTAAAAAAAATTTAACTACCATTTAAAGAAGAAATAAGTATTGAAAGTAAAATTATATGAAAGAAAAGTTTACGAAACATTAAATAAACATTCCAGAAGGTGACAGACCAAATATTGTGAGATTTTGGGTCTGAAAATATTTATAACCTATAAGTCTCAAGAAATGTCAGATTGACTTACCTGTTTAAAAGCAAGTAAATTCCCTTTACCTTTAATACAAAGATTTTTAGATACAAACATAGTCCAAAACAAATTATTAACTCAAAATTTATCAGAAGAAAGAAAACTTCACATAGCGGGAGCAGTTAGGTGTTAGATCACGGATCGTCATGTAACCAGCTGTCAACCTGAGTGAATAGTGCGGCATCTTTGTGCTACGATTCACAACCGATCTTCCGCAAAACAGGTACCTGTCGTTAGTTATTAAATAAAGGGTAGTCTCTTAGTTTTAATTTATTTGTAATAAAAGTTGCATAACTGTAAGGAAACAGATATCTGTTAATTAATTTAAATAAACCAAGGCCAAGGTTCATAAATTTAAGAATTGAATCTGTTTAAATGTGAAATTATTTTGATTTACCTTTCCTTACAATAAAAATTGTTACTATTTGAATTTGTTATTCATATTGGTCTCTATATTTAAAAAAAAAAAAATTGAGCAAAAATAAGAACTCGCACTGAAGAGAGTCGACGTCAAACGACGTATCATGCTATCAAAGTGTAATTTTTACTAAAAGGGGCGAAGTCAGTGGCGCCGAATAAATTTCTGGCTTTTAAATCAAAATTAAGCACAACTGAAATAGTAAGTATAAAATTTTGATCCTTTATAGTAAAATCATTACATTAAATGACGCCCAACGTGTAAGCGACGTGAAATTTACATATAAAAGAAAAAAAAAATCTAGCCTAAAGAGGTGCTAAAAGTCAGGAGATAATAATTAAGGGACCAATAAAAATCAAAACAAGTTTTAAAATTTATTAAAAAAAAAAAAAATTAAACAAAAGGTTCTGAGTAAAAATTAAAATCAAAATAAAAGGCTTGGTAAACAATATTTTAGAGTTCTAATATTGAGTATTGGTGTGGTATTTTCACTGTTATTAAAGATATATGAAATTGAGGTCAGGTAAAGTATAAAATTTTGATCCTTTATAGTAAAATCATTACAATATATATATATATATATATATATATATATATATATATATATATATATATATTGTTGTGAACAGTCGAGAGATAACGACGGCCTATTCCAATTTTTGTTGTGATAAGATTGTAAAAGAAAAGAATTATTTGTTGTTGAGCGCCAGATGGCCTAAACCATCAGATGCGACAGTCGAGAGATCACTCGATACTGCCACACCTCAGAGCATGAGGGTACCGCGACTGTGCAGTACAACTCCCTCTCAGATAGCCGGTTCCTGAAATGCAATGTATTCTCTAGCAACTGAAATAATACACCAATATTTCAAACAAAGATTAACAAATTTTAATGATCTGGACGAGGTAAATTTATGAATTTAACAAATACACAGTTTACATAAATAAAATTTAAGATGAATGGATAATTATGCGTTTTATTTATTGGCCTTTGCAAATATATTTAAGAATTTTATCAACTGATCAGTGAAAATAATAACCGATAAGGTACCTTTATACTTTACCGCTCTCGTAACGCCGCTGAGCTCAATCGCGCACTGCTGCTGTGAGTACGCCCCTGGATTCTCGTTCAAAGCTGGTTACTGATGTTACCAACCGCAGGTGCTTGAAGATTACTAGAAGTTCAGATGATTGTATAAAGCTGATTTGTTTATTTTCCCTTATTTTCTTCCTTCGGGACACTTTATTTTAAGGAAATCACTTTCGAAGCACGGGTTTTTATAAGAATTAAATTTTACTTTAAGGTAAGTACCTTAGATATTTAAAATGGACAAATGTGCGAGTCGGCTTTGGAAACTTTGAGTCTAGTTTACAACATTTTCATAACATTTATATTTTAAGCATAGAATACTTATTAAAATTATCATTCCTAACTCCTTTCAAAATTTCATATATGATTACTTCCGTAAACACACGGTTTCAAACAATAGGGTAAATTTTCATTAAATAAATTTTAGGTTAGGAGTTTTCAGGAGTAAAATTTATAACATGTTGCCTCTACGACCGCGTTTACTAGACTGTTTTTGCCACTTCTCGCGTTTTTATTCGCTGAGATTGACAGGAATACAAAAATCAGATAGTGTGATTTTAATAAAGAATTTTAATTTTTTTGAACATGTACTTTTTAATGCCTTTTACTTATTATATGCACATTTTAACATTGGAATGAGCTTTACTATGCACTCCCAATCCTTCTGGTACCCCATTTGTACCCCCATAATGATTTTTAAGACACTTTGATAAATATTCTATATTGCTATTTTCTGACCTTATTACTACATAAAACTACTTAAAATTCGCCCAGATCCTACTTAATACACTAATTATTAATTATCTACTAACATTCATTACCTAGATAGGTTTAAAACATAATTATATGTGAACAAACATTTTAGGTACCCGCCTCCAAGTTCATCGGTGAGCAGTGCCTAAACTAATACATAGTGTCCTATCAAAAGTTACACAAAACAACACTGGTGTCCTGAATTCACACCAGGATAAGAAATATTATATCTACATGGGTTTTAAGAAAAGTTGCAGTTCATTTTATGTGAGGGTATCTAGAATACACAAAGATTTATTAAGAAATACCTCCCAACGTGTCACAGTTCAGAGATTTTACGCTGCACTTCACTAACAGGTACTAGTCTTTGTTTTCTGTGAGTTTCATCTCATTACAATGTGTCCTTTTTGTAAAACCTTCTTATATGTATGTTTGCCGAGAGAGATTTTTTTAAATTTTCTTATAACTAGATTTTATGTTAATTTTGCTCATTATTAGCGTTCATATACGTATTCTAGTACTCAATACGTCATCATTGTCCACTATTATTGTCCTTTAGTCTAATTTGTAGCACTATTTTAATAAAATGTTTTATTTTTTTAGTTTGACGAGTCCACTACGGGAGTGTTCAGAGAGTTTATGGTTTCTACAAGAACAAAGCTTGATTCTACACATTTGAGCCCTTGCTGTGGTCTCTCTAATTAGTTATTTTAACATATTATAAGGTTTGTCCACTTTTTACATATGGTTTACCCTACTGGGTGTATCCTTTTATATTTAATTATCATAAATTATACTAAACATAATGCATGTGAGCTTTTTTCAAATAGAGGTGTTTTACTTAAGCTGCCATATCACATTTTAAGTCTTACTTGAGGTTATTGACCTCCCCTAGCTTCATCGAAGGGTTGTAAGTGCAGTTCCTCATACACGAAGGTAACAATATCGTGCAATGAGTTATGTACCTCTGTCTGTTGCTACGATGGCTTATTTTCTCTGGCTTTTGCCCTAAAATATATATTTTTGCAAATGTCACAACATTTTACCTCCCCAAAATGTCAAAGTTTTATTGCTAAAAGAAAATTTTGATATTTTTTTAAAACAATTAGTGGCGTTTGCAAAATAATAAACACTTTAAATCATTTGTTTTAATCTGTATCATAGGGGTATATCATTTCTATATGAAATCTTCCCCTGACATGATCACTATTAAGAAATTTTAACTCGTAGGTATTATCGTTTAATACCCTGTGTACAACGTAAGGTCCTTCATATGGCAAAAGGAGTTTTCCGCATATATTTCTTCTCAAGTCAGAGACACGTAATCGCTTTACTACTACATAATCCCCTACTTCAAACTTAATCTTGTTTTTGATTCTTTTGTTGGCCCTTGTTAAATATTTTTTTGTGTTACGCTCTTGTCTCATCTTTATAATTTTATGAATCTCTCCTAAATTTAATATGTTGTTCAAATGTTCACGATGTTCTCTTTCTGTTGCAGAAAATATCAAAATATCATCGATATAGTGCAGACAAAAATCGTGCTTGTCGAGAATACTCTGCATCGCTCGAACCAGAGCTGCTGAAGCACTTTGAAGACCGAAAGGAACCGATGTTTTACATTTGAATGATTTAGTCTCGTTAACTTGTAACTTATGTACGTAGCCTACCGCTACACGTGCTTCAAAATTAATTAGCGCTCTATATTTCTGTAAAATTTCACTTATTGTTTTAACAAACTTTTCCGGACAGTTTAATGTTACATCTCCGAATACATTTATATTATTTACTTGTTTCATTTTGATCTTTATCTTTTGTTTATCTTTAAGCTCTTGTGTGTTTAACTTTTCAGTTTTATGTCTATTTTGCTCTGTATAATTTTTAATCACTTTTGTTTCAGGTTCATAATTTAGATTGTTTATTTTTGATGTTTTAATTTTAAGTACCTTTTGTATCTTTTGAACATACTGTATCTTACTCTCGTTCCTTTTTAATTTATGCATACCAACATTTAACATTTTATTAATTATATTTGATTGCTCATCTACCGCTAGTTTATCTTTATATATTTTAAAAGTTTTAGGCTTTGATACATGTCCTATTCGACGCTTTATTATCTTATGTACTTTTCTTTTCATCCTTACTTTATTTACCCTATTAAATTTGCCAATGTAACCATTTTTAACTTTAGTAGATTCTTTTTCAGTTTTATATTCCATCAACCAATCATGTACGATTGCATCTTTTTTGTCAAAGTTTTCCATCCACAACTCTACATAGTACCAATACATATTCTTTTTCTCGACCTCCTTGTCGATTTCCACCTTATTTTTATACACGACTTCCCCGTCGTCCGCAATTATTTTCATATCATTGGCCTTTTCGCCATTACACCAATTAAAATTTTCGACCTGTATGTCGACCGCAATATTATTATTAACATATTCATTTTTATTATCACCACAATTTCCTACCTCCCCGGTGGAATACATCGGTATGGTACTACCTTGTAAATTTACTACCCTCTTTTCAAGGTCAATTTTTGCCCTGAGTTGTGTTAGGATGTCTTCTCCCAAAATGATATCAAACTTCATGTCATCTATTATAATAAAACTTCCCTCAAATTCATAATTCTCTACCGTGAACTTCGTATTTAAAACCTGATTACATTGAGCAATTTTTTTCCCCCTTGGGTCTACTAAATTTAATTTACTTATTTTAATGCAATCTTTACTTTTATTACCATCATAACAATCATTAATAATTCTTTCTTTGATTAAACTTAATTCAGCACCTGTATCAAGGAGCGCCTTATATGTATTTGTTTTTAATTTAACGTCTACCATTGGTAGATTGCTGGTTTTAATGTTAATTGATCCGTCATCCATGTCATTACCGATAAACTCTTTCATATGTTGGTATGAAACATTGTTCAAAATTAAAACATCGCTTGGCGAAAATCCTGGTTTCGAGGCGGATCATTTACCTGTGCCACGGTTTCAATCCTATCGAAATCAGCTCGTGTGTTTGCCCTGTCTCCTTTTTCCCTCTGAACGTTTACATTACTGATTTGTGCGTATGTTCGTCTGTCTGTTTCCCTTTCTGAGTCTTGAGCCTTTTTGTCACCCCAACTAACATGTCTCCTATCATCTCTTCGATTATTATTGTATGGCCGATTTTCGTTATACATATTATTGTCCCTTTGATTGTAATTCCCTCTATATTTATTTTTTTCCCAATAGTTATTATTAGTTTGATTTCTGTAATTATTGTAGCCATATTGGTCCCTATTTTGCCGATTATTATTGTCATAATTTCTTCTGTTATCATAGTTATAATTTCTATTATTTTCCCTATATTTATCCCTGTTATTTTCAAAATTTTTATACCTATCATTTTGCCTATCTACCCTGTCTTTATTCCCATGTTTCCACCCTATACGGTGATCATCAATGCCACGTAAATATTCGATCAAGCCGTCTAATGTCGTTATTCTCTGAGTAATAATGACATTATGTATATCGTCAGAGAAATATCTCGCTAAGTAAGTTACCATTTCCCCCTCAATAAAAGCTGGTTCTAGATGTTTAATGTTGCCTATTTTTCGTAATACATAATTCTCCCTACTTATACCGGAGTTCTCATTGTATTTCCCATTAAACAGGTTGAAACGTACTTTTTGCTGAGCGTATTTTCCCCAGTACTGTTTCAACAAAAGTTCCTCAAATTCAGGTAGCGTTTCAAAATTATCACTTATAACGTTATACCACTCCTCAGCAAAACCTCTTACCATATTTTGTATATTTTGTTTTAAGTTGGCGTCTGGGCGTATCGTGTTCATATACTGTTTTAAACGTGTGATGAATGTCTTGGGGTGCGTACGGTTGTCCCCATAAAAATAGAATTGGTTCTTGGTACATGTGTGTGTATATGGTGTGTTGGTGATGGTTGTGTGTCCTTCTTTTAACAACTGCGTGTTCAAATGGTTATACATACATTCCTGCTCTTTTAACTTCTTGTTTAGTGTGTCATCTTGCTTCTTTAGTTTGCTGTCTACTTCATTTACCACGTCGACTATTAATCCTTCTACGTTACGTGCGATGGACTCCTCCATTTTCTTCGTGGCGGACTTGACTTTGGTGTTGATGTCCTCAATGACATCGTCTGTCATAGAGTCGAGCCTGTTCTCTACCCTTTCTACTCTCCCTTGTATTCCTTCCATGCGTTCTTCAAATTTTTTATTGTCTTCGGCAATTTGTCGTACTGTTGCTTGTATCTCCATGACGTTTAGATTTGTTTGTTTCATTTCTGTTTGAGTTGCAATGACGTTTATATTTGTTTGTTTCAATTCTGATTGTGTTGCAATGATGTTCATATTTGTTTGCTCCATATTCGAGTTGATATTTGTCACCATTTGCATTAGTTGATGCAACATGTTCGTGTCTGCGTGTGTTTGTGTAAGTGCTGTCTCATCAGATTGTTGTGATGTGGATGGTGTTTGCTCTTGTGTAGTGTAATTTTGTTCGATTTGTTCTGGTGTAGTGTTTGTTTGGTCAGCCATGACTTTTGTTTTTCCAGATCTTAGATCCATATACTTATGAAATTGGATATAATTCTTACAGTTTTAAAACAAATGATTAGTATTTTTGCTGGTTATTTTATAAAATATCAAACTTAATCTTTTCAATTTGCTAGAGTACACTGTTGTCAATATTCTGCGTTGTTAAGCGTCAAAATGCCGTTTAACAACGTCGCCCCACGTTGGGCGCCAATTTTTGTTGTGAACAGTCGAGAGATAACGACGGCCTATTCCAATTTTTGTTGTGATAAGATTGTAAAAGAAAAGAATTATTTGTTGTTGAGCGCCAGATGGCCTAAACCATCAGATGCGACAGTCGAGAGATCACTCGATACTGCCACACCTCAGAGCATGAGGGTACCGCGACTGTGCAGTACAACTCCCTCTCAGATAGCCGGTTCCTGAAATGCAATGTATTCTCTAGCAACTGAAATAATACACCAATATTTCAAACAAAGATTAACAAATTTTAATGATCTGGACGAGGTAAATTTATGAATTTAACAAATACACAGTTTACATAAATAAAATTTAAGATGAATGGATAATTATGCGTTTTATTTATTGGCCTTTGCAAATATATTTAAGAATTTTATCAACTGATCAGTGAAAATAATAACCGATAAGGTACCTTTATACTTTACCGCTCTCGTAACGCCGCTGAGCTCAATCGCGCACTGCTGCTGTAAGTACGCCCCTGGATTCTCGTTCAAAGCTGGTTACTGATGTTACCAACCGCAGGTGCTTGAAGATTACTAGAAGTTCAGATGATTGTATAAAGCTGATTTGTTTATTTTCCCTTATTTTCTTCCTTCGGGACACTTTATTTTAAGGAAATCACTTTCGAAGCACGGGTTTTTATAAGAATTAAATTTTACTTTAAGGTAAGTACCTTAGATATTTAAAATGGACAAATGTGCGAGTCGGCTTTGGAAACTTTGAGTCTAGTTTACAACATTTTCATAACATTTATATTTTAAGCATAGAATACTTATTAAAATTATCATTCCTAACTCCTTTCAAAATTTCATATATGATTACTTCCGTAAACACACGGTTTCAAACAATAGGGTAAATTTTCATTAAATAAATTTTAGGTTAGGAGTTTTCAGGAGTAAAATTTATAACATGTTGCCTCTACGACCGCGTTTACTAGACTGTTTTTGCCACTTCTCGCGTTTTTATTCGCTGAGATTGACAGGAATACAAAAATCAGATAGTGTGATTTTAATAAAGAATTTTAATTTTTTTGAACATGTACTTTTTAATGCCTTTTACTTATTATATGCACATTTTAACATTGGAATGAGCTTTACTATGCACTCCCAATCCTTCTGGTACCCCATTTGTACCCCCATAATGATTTTTAAGACACTTTGATAAATATTCTATATTGCTATTTTCTGACCTTATTACTACATAAAACTACTTAAAATTCGCCCAGATCCTATTTAATACACTAATTATTAATTATCTACTAACATTCATTACCTAGATAGGTTTAAAACATAATTATATGTGAACAAACATTTTAGGTACCCGCCTCCAAGTTCATCGGTGAGCAGTGCCTAAACTAATACATAGTGTCCTATCAAAAGTTACACAAAACAACACTGGTGTCCTGAATTCACACCAGGATAAGAAATATTATATCTACATGGGTTTTAAGAAAAGTTGCAGTTCATTTTATGTGAGGGTATCTAGAATACACAAAGATTTATTAAGAAATACCTCCCAACGTGTCACAGTTCAGAGATTTTACGCTGCACTTCACTAACAGGTACTAGTCTTTGTTTTCTGTGAGTTTCATCTCATTACGATGTGTCCTTTTTGTAAAACCTTCTTATATGTATGTTTGCCGAGAGAGATTTTTTTAAATTTTCTTATAACTAGATTTTATGTTAATTTTGCTCATTATTAGCGTTCATATACGTATTCTAGTACTCAATACGTCATCATTGTCCACTATTATTGTCCTTTAGTCTAATTTGTAGCACTATTTTAATAAAATGTTTTATTTTTTTAGTTTGACGAGTCCACTACGGGAGTGTTCAGAGAGTTTATGGTTTCTACAAGAACAAAGCTTGATTCTACACATTTGAGCCCTTGCTGTGGTCTCTCTAATTAGTTATTTTAACATATTATAAGGTTTGTCCACTTTTTACATATGGTTTACCCTACTGGGTGTATCCTTTTATATTTAATTATCATAAATTATACTAAACATAATGCATGTGAGCTTTTTTCAAATAGAGGTGTTTTACTTAAGCTGCCATATCACATTTTAAGTCTTACTTGAGGTTATTGACCTCCCCTAGCTTCATCGAAGGGTTGTAAGTGCAGTTCCTCATACACGAAGGTAACAATATCGTGCAATGAGTTATGTACCTCTGTCTGTTGCTACGATGGCTTATTTTCTCTGGCTTTTGCCCTAAAATATATATTTTTGCAAATGTCACAACAATATATATATATATATATATATATATATATATATATATATATATATATATATTAGACCAACCCAAAAAAAAATCTTGTCATATTTTATGTCTCACCCTGTAAAAATGTTCCTTTTATGTAAAAGAAGAAATGCTCTTTTGATTAAAAAAAAAATGGATTTTAAAATGTGCTACCACGCTCTAAAGTACGATATTTCAATCATTTTGCGTTATCTACAAAAATTAGGCTGTGGGCTTCATCTAATATATGTTTTTTAGTGCCAAAGTGGTTTTTCACTTTAAATATTATATAAATAATTGAAAATTATCGAGTAAAATTTTTTTGTAAGAAACCCGACAAAAAAAAACTACTTTAAACTATTAAAAAATGGACAAAAGGAAAATCTCATATAAATCTGCTTTAGGCTTGCCGAAAATAATTTTTCAATATGTTCCAAAACATATCTAAACCAAAATTTACTATAATTACTTGCAAGCGAGCAGAAACTAGAGTGCGAAAATTAAAGTTTTCAGGGTGTATTTCACAATTTTACTAATAAAAGCACCAAAAATATATCATTAAAATTGTAAATAACTAATGAAGTTACTTAAATAATATTTTTTTTCCTGGAAAATTATATTAAATATAGAAAATATTGTTTTTTGATGCCCCGGGTTTTTAAGGATAGGCTTGAATTTGTTTAACTTATTCACCATTGTAAATAATTATTATTAATAATAATTTTTTAATTTATTATATATTTTTTTTGTTTTTGTACATTTCTTTGTTTCTGCACTTTGTGTTATCAGTAAAGCTTGTTTTTGTTCTTCATCTATTGTAATAACATTATTAAATCGAGAAGTCAACGCAATTTGCATTCAGAGAATCATCATCATCCTGAAAAAGTATTTTCGGCAGGCCTAAAGCAGATTTATATGAGATTTTCCTTTTGTCCATTTTTTAACATTTTAAAGTAGATTTTTTTTATCGGGTTTCTTACAAAAAAATTTTACTCGATAATTTTCAATTATTTATATAATATTTAAAGTGAAAAACCACTTTGGCACTAAAAAACATTTATTAGATGAAGCCCGCAGCCTAATTTTTGTAGATAACTCAAAATTATTGAAATAGCGTACTTTAAAGCGTGGTAGCACATTTTAAAATTCATTTTTTTTTTAATCAAAAGAGCATTTTTTCTTTTACATAAAAAGGAACATTTTTACAGGGTGAGACATAAAATATGACAAGATTTTTTTTTTTTGGGTTGGTCTAATATGTATATATATATATATATATATATATATATATATATATATATATATATATATATATATATATATATATATATATATATATATATATATATATATATATATATATATATATATATATATATATATATATATATATATATATATCTATATAGGAAAAAATCATGGGTAAGACCGCAAAGAAAAAAGAGCAACCGTGGACACGTGTTTCGGACTCGTTGGTCCTCATCAGCACGGTGTAGCTAAGTTGAAAGGATAGGCACAACTTAGGAATTGACACAAACGGTGACCACTGACAGGCAGCCAGTCGCACATTTGTGGCAAGAGTTAGAAGACCCCGGGTTTCCGGAGCGACAACTAACACACCACGGAGGCAACTATAGCTACCTGCGTGGAATCACTGGACCCAAGGAAGAATAAAAAAATAGGAGATGTTAGTGCGGACCATAAAGCTTTGGTCCGCACTAACATCTCCTATTTTTGAAGAAATTTCCACTGCGACCAACGATTATGGATAAGATTAGTCACTACTAAAATACATAGAAAATGCCCCATTAAAAATCTCCCAGACCATGTGCCACCAGGTATACTTACAAAATTGTCAATATGTCTCTAAAAGGTGTGATTTGAAAAATACATCAAAAATTCAAAAGTACACTTCAACAGCTTCAAATCACAATTTATTACTATACGAAAATTAATCCCTTAGAAAGGATGACGCTTGGTCAAAATGTTTTCGTTTCAGTAGCTTCAGCAAAAATAATGAATACCATCGTGGGAGTTATCAGCGGAAATTTCAAAAAAAATTGGTACAAAACGGGATAAATCTTGTAAAAACTGTCCTAGTAAGTAATGCAACCAGGAATACATTTCTGTAATTCAACATGTAAGATCTCTGAAGTGATGCTAATGCCCCAGATATGTCGCCACACAGAACATTATTTTTCAATTAATTGTTCACATAGGAATAACATAACAATTAATAACCATATATTTTAAATATGTCCATATATTTTAAATAAAGAAAAGCTGTTGCCATAGTAGGATTGATTTATTGAGGAATTCTTTTATCTAAATGAACTTTTAAAAGTAATGGGAAAATTGCGATCTAACTGGTAACTGGTTGGTAACACTGTCAAAACGTCAATAATATTGACATCGAATCCGTCAAAACTGGAAATTCAAAATAGCTAGACAATCAAATAAGACGAAAAATGGAAAAATACAATGGAAAAGATAGCACCAGCGATATTTTCCTGACGCAAAACGGTAGGTGTGCTTGTTTTCAATGACATTCTTTTACTCCCTGAACCGTTTCACCCACATTCAATAATGACCAAAACATTTCTTTATTACACCAGATACCCATCATGACCATTACAAGCCACTCTCTGAAGACATATACAGAAGGATGCAGCCAGGAATGGCAGTGATTATTATGATATTATATTCCAGTTATTAGGCAATCACAAGCACTCAAATTAAATTTATACAAGGCTCTGAGTACGAAGATTAGTGAGCACAAGACCAGGTGAAGCCACCGAATGAAAGGCAAACAACGGTAAATTGGGATTACACACCCGATCTCGTTGCAGGACCTCGTTGCACAACCACACTTGCGTTACCTACTTATCAAAACATACAGAAATTGTGTTATAACTTACTCAGAAGAGTTTAAAAATACTATGACGTGACGAGTCAAATATACTGTAACATAAGGTTTCTAATTGATACTTACTAAATAAATTGCGTCTTAATCCTCAAAATTGTAACGTAATGTCTTACACATTAAAGACCTCCATTTTGGTATTCAATTATACTCTCGTAGGCAGTGGCGCAGCCAGAAAATTCATCTGGGGGGGGGGCAATAGAATCGGCCTCCCCAGAGGATGAGGAAAATTTGTCAGAAAATGGTTGAAAACGGATGTAGATTCCTCTATTAGATAATGTTGGCATTAATTACAAAATATTTATTTCAAGGGATAATTTAGATACTGCTTTGTACTGCTTCTTTATTTTTTGGCTCATGGAAGATGGCTTGGGGGGGGGGGCATGGCTCCCCCCTGGCTGCGCCCATGCTCGTAGGTATAACATACCTCGCAATGTTGGAATAATTTTTAATAAAATTTAGTAATCACATCTAGACGATAGCGTGCGAGGAATACAAATCCTATAGATGTATAGCACGAAAGAGCAAGGACTTTGTGAACCTCAACACCGATAAAATGCTATAACTATTTTGTGAGATCTAAACTTGAATATGCTGTGATTGTATGGTATCCTCGATAAAATGTACACATCGATAATCTCGAATGCGTTCAGCGTAGACTTCTTAAACTGCTGTCTTTTAAATCGCATGCTGCGTACCTGTAGAAGAAATCATTACCGTGCGTCTAGGTGACTCGACACTAATTTATTTTTAGAAGGGCGCCAGCCGCGTTCTGCCCCGTTCTTCCACTCACAAGCGGGTTCGAGATAAGATATACTTCAATAGATGAGTAATAGGTCAAGGCTGAACTACCTTAGATCATTAACGACGCTCTCTTAGGACGTGGTTTGAATTTGACGTGATTGGTATCTTTTTATACCGCAATAATGGGTTTGACGTCTTTGAATTTTGTAATTTCTGTAATTTTCGCATAAAAAAAATTCCTATCGAAGATTTATCTCCGACGGAATTTGACGTGATCTGTATGTATTTACCTACTAATAATAGTCCCTGCACTTAAAGAGAACTTGCATAAAAAAATCCCTATCAAGCTCCCGTAAGGCGACCAGAACACTGAGTATCAAACTTAGGGAATCATGAGATCCCGATTAGCTCAGTTGTTTAGTTGTTTAGGTCTTCCAAACGGGAACTCCAGGGATTAAGACTAGCAACAAGTCCTTACATCAATAAAATGCAATTAGTTCAAAGAATAGTAGTAGTATTAGTGTTTATTGGTGTTTTTTATACAATTTAGATCATTACACAAGTCAAAAGTACATGTTTAAAAAATGTTTGTAGTATAACTTAGTTCTGTAAAAGCTAGTTAAAATGTTAAATGAATATAATTATAGTATAAATGTTAGATCACGGTTCACATGAATGACTTTTTAAAAAGGTTTATTTATTTAATGGAGCCAACGTTGGCTCTTGGAGAAGGAATAATACAATAATTAGAAGTGTTTCATTCTAAGTGAGTTTAATAACTGCTTCAACAAAGCGTGTTTAGTCATATTTATAACATACAGAACCTGAGTAAGCAAAATATATAACAAAGGAATTGCAGTTCTGCAGTCTGCACAAGTTATGAGAAACAAAGGTGTAATATGATATCTTGAAGATAAGCAATTAATAAGAGAAGCTGTTATCGTGAAATACGATATACCTGTGAAGGTTTATTATGGCTAAGTCGCAATAAGATAGCGTGTAATATTATATAACAACTTCCCCCTTAATAAAAAAGTTGATGTTATGCAGCAACTTTTGAAAATTGTTAAAACGTTAAATGAATATAATGCAAAAATAAATTGAAACAATGTTGAATGAATACAAAGCAAAATAATAAAATAATGTAAAAGTTAAAATTGGTAAGCGATAATAAAACATTACATAACGTAATAAGGATAAAATACAATAGTCTAAATTAATAGACAAGGGTAAAACTCCACATGAAAGTCTATGTTAACTCGATGTCCTCTTCTTCTTGAGGTCTAATACCGGGTCGCTTTCTTGGAGGGATCAGTCTAGGAAATTTGGTAAATACTCTGCTTCGCTCTGAAGGAGGTGAAGGAGGGTTATCCGTTGAGGGTTGGATTCGCAATGCTCCACATCTTCTTCTTCTGCATTTACAAGTTATGTAAAGTAGAACTAATAGAATGATGAGAGTGATTATGAAGTATGTGAACCAAGATACATGTTTGGTCACAAAAGGTTCGTTTATGAGGTCGTCTAGGTCTTTGGAATATTGCTCTAGTTTGTTTTTAGCAATATCTAAATCTTCTACGTCGAGACTGTTTAATTTAAGCGGTTTTAATTTTGGGATTTCGATTTTGTCGGGCATGTGATTGCAGCATTCAAAAGGAATTTGGATTGGATGTGAATTGTCCTTAATTTCGGAAAAGTCTTTAGCACTGGCTTGTATTCGAGTAATGCCTGCATAGGCGTAACATCCTGGTTGTAGTTTTATGATGGAATTTTTGTTAATTAGCTCTGTTATGGATTCTCTCTTCGGGCAGTTGATGGTAATGTGAAGTGGTTCGGAATTAATTACTAGCCATGTGTTGTCTTCAAGTTCTTGGACGTTGTATCCTTGACTAATGATGAAGGAAGTTTGACAATTTTCTGGGAGTTTCGGCAATGGTTTTAATATTCTAGCTTCACAAATGGCATTTTGGTCGATAGGATATGCAAACAGGTTCGAACATAGTTTGGTTCCAAAATAGAGTGGTTTGCATTCTTTCAAATTTTGTATAGGTATGTACATTAAAGAATCATCGTCTCTCGCGATAAACTTTTGTGAAATAGATAAAAAGTGATGTAGACCAGTTCTGTTATCAAGTATAGGTATAGGGTACAGACGAAAGATGTTGTAATTTTGAGGTTCAATGAGAGGTATTGTTAAAACAAATATTAAGTTAGAATCTAGTTGAAAAGCTTTTAGTTCAATAATATCCAGATATTGAGCAACTGCTGATAGTTTAATTGGAAGAGGTAAATTGTTCCTTCGCAAACTCTGTGAAATCTCTTGTAATGCCGTTACTAAGTGATCAGGTGTTATGATTGATGAATGAATAATTCCTAATCTGGCAAATGTTATTGAATTTAAAATATGGTTTAGATTGTCTCCGATATTTAGTTTTATTTCGGCAGCTTGGATCGTTTGAGTCATGGTTTGAATTGTGTGCTCGATTTCTTTGATATCTTTGTTAAATGTTTCCTCATCAGTTTTTAATTTTTGTATAGTTGAGTTGAAATTTTTGATAACAGAAGTTGTAACTGAGATTTGATTTTTGATTAAGTTTTCTAATTGATATTTGTCATTATTTAATTTATTTATACAGTTAGTGTAGTACTGGCTATCTTCAGCATTTAGTTATTGATTTGAATATTGTTCCGATACCGTTAAGTATTCCGCGTTTATATCTCTTTGTGTCTGAGAAGACTTCGTCAAATTTAATTTTTACAGAACTAGATATCTCTGTTAAAAGGTTAAACTCTGTTTTGACTTCGCTTCTAAACAGAATTGATTTCTGGTCAGCGGCAAATTAACTTTAGTTTCCTGTTTTGTTTCGAGGTTTAATTAAGGTAGCAGAATTTTGAAAAATTTCTTTTGTTTTAAAGGGACCGTTAAATTTGTTTTGTAGTTTGTTCTTAATTTGTGATTCTTTTACATAAAATAAGTCACCTAGTTTGTACTCAGGTCGTTTTTGGGGAACATTTCTGTCAAAGCGAACTTTCGCTTTCTCTTTTTGAGCTTGTGTTCGATTGCGGGCAATTTCAAAATAGTGAGATGTTCTATTGTTTAAATCTCTGACATATTTTGTAATTAGCTCTTTTTGGTTGTGAAGAGTTTCAGATGGTCTATTAGATGTATGACCAAAGATAAGTTCATATGGGTGAAACCGTGTGTTTTATTTACCGAATTGTTATAGCATATTTTTGCATATGGTGAAATTGTGAAAGGATGTTCGTTCGGGTTTTCAGTTTTATGAATTCTTATCATTTCAGCTAAAGTAGCATGAAATCTTCCTAGGGATCCGTTGGATTGGGCATGTCCTATGCTTGAATACGTCAGTTTTATATCGTAGAGGGTACAGAGATCTTTGATCAAACGGTTGTCAAATTCGCCACCGTAATCGCAATGGATTCTTAATGGGGTACCATAAATGTTGAAAGATAACAACAAAGTGTTTACGACGGATTTTGCGGGTTTATCCGGGACTGCATAGGCTTGTGTGAATTTAGTTAACTCGTCGAAAGGTGTTCTTGGGGTTTCCGTGATTACTAGAGGGTTATTAGATTTTTCTGGCATACTTTAGTCTTTTGACAAGTTTCGCAATTTTTATAAGTTAGACCTTGCCAAGTGTATTTTTCTTTAATTCTCCGAATCGTTTCGTTTATTCCGCGGTGTAGATAATTTTTTTCACTATGATGTTGTTCTAGAATTATTGGGATTTGTTCTTCGTCAGGAGTTTGAACAATGTTTTGACAAATTATCACCTTTAAGTCTTTTTTCTGCAAAAATGAATAATAAAATTTCAAGTATACGGAGGTCTAGATTATTTTCCACAAGGTATATCTTAGAAAGATCTAAAATATCTTGATTTTTAAATAATACCAAAAATAGATGTTCAATTACAGATTCAATATCTAAAGATAGAGGGATGATGAAATATCTCCTATGTTTGACTGTTTTGTTCGATATAATATTGATTTTATCTTTATGAAATTCAGGTCAAAATATGTCCTTAATAAGTTTGTGATGGAGGTCTTGTAAATTATTTTGTTGAAAGAAAGTCATAATATCTTTGTATTCTCGATGTAAAAGTTGCTTGTTTGACTAGTCTATTAATTAATACATTTTTCTTAAAAGGTGTTAAATTCGTGTACGATTTATGATGGAGTTTCAACATTCTGAAAATTGTTAATTTTTCTTCTTCTAAACAACGTACTGTATATTTGTTATTTTTTCTTTATTTTTGTGAAGGATTTACTAATTTAAATAATGCATTCTAGCTTTAGGTTACAGTTTAATCGTGAAAAGTTTCTGATGCATTTTTAATCTTATCTTGAATGTTGTTTACATGTAAAACGCGTGTAATGAAACATTATAGCGAATACAGTACACAACTAGAGTATTAGATGTCCTGCAATTCTTGATAAAATGTTTAATTGATAAACATACAAGACGTGCTTCTGTGGGAAGTATAAATGTGCTTGTTAGAATTTCTTCGAATTTAATTTATACATTTTCTTTAAGTCACCTTTTGTTTAATCGATAAGATTAAGAGTTAAGGTATTTTATTTTCTATTTCCATTATTGTTACAACTCAATTAAAGGAAAAGAAACATTTTTTTTCAGTAGAAGTGAACGAAAAATAAAGATATTAGTCTACAGGGTGATGTTATAGATCATTTGAGGTAATATATCACGTAATTTTGAAATACTTTATTTTTTCTAATTTAGGAAAGTAAATGACTTTAATGTAGGATAATCTGTTTTGAAAAACTATTTTTACTGGAAAAATTTTACTTGGGTGTAAAAATGTTTATTAAATAATTTTGAAAATTGTTTATGTTTGTAAAGTTAATGTATTATTTGCTACCATATTTTTTTTCATAGTGTCGAAATCCGATTGAGACAAAACCTGGTATTGCTAATAAAGCTTAAATATAGATTTGAATTTTTGAATAGGCTCGAATTTTAGGTTTGAAAATTCTACAATTTTTGCTATTGCTTTCATAGATGCTAAAAATAAATTTGGTTCTCTTATGTTCATGTGTACGTGTGGTATATGAATTTTATTTTTATTTTGATTGCAAGAAATTGTTCGAATGTTTCTTAGAATTTTATTCATTTTCCGAATTTTCGGTTTGCGAGATATTTCGTTGCCGATTTGAAATGAAGGTTTTGAAACTATGTTAGGTGTTTTTATTTTCAGTTGTGATTTCGGATCGTTTTTTGAAATGTTAAAAATTGAAATTGTTGGCTTGGGTTTATCTATAGAGTATGATTTTGTATTGGAAATGTTAATTCTTTGTAGGTTAACAACAGTGGAGGTTAAATCTGAGATTCTTGCTTTTTCCTGTATTTCTGGTTTGGTATTAGTGTTAGCGGAATTACTTTTTAGTTTAGTTATTTTTTCGGTATGTGGTTCATAAGGAATTAAATTATTTTCATTGCCTAAATTTTTATTTTTAATTTCAAGATTTCTGTTCTTAGGTTGGGAATCCGGCTCTTGATAATTTGCATTAAAAATTGCTTTGAATTTTTGTACTGGTTCCAGCTTAAGGTTAGAGAAACTTACAGTTTTCGGTATCGCATTAGCGTTTAATATTGATGTTAGAAGTTCTCCGTTGTTATCGATTTTTTCAAGAGCATTCGGTAGGCGTACCTTTTCATTTTCCTGGGCTAACAGTATAGCCTCGGTGTTTTCCAAGTTACATTTTAATTTGAAAATCTTGTTCATACGTGATTCGATAGGGATTACATTTTTTTCGTTGTCTACATTTTGATTTTTTAAGATGTTTAAATTTTGATTTTTTGTGATGTCCAAATTTTGATTTTTTATAGTAAAATTTGTAGTTGGTTGTAGAGGTAAATTTTCTGTAGCTATATCTTCCGTAACTTTAAATAACGGTAAGGTTTTAAAATTTGTGACTAGCTGTTTATTTTTAAAATCTATTCGACATTCATAATGTTCTAGAAAGTCTGCGCCTAATAATCCATCAAAATCTATATCTAGATTATAGATATAAACCTTGTGTGACTCATCTGAAAAGGGGATGAGAACGGATTCGTTGATATAAAATTTTTGATCAGTAATACCCTGTATAGTTACATTTTCAGGGGATCTACGTCTATAATTTTCAGCTGTCTTGGGTTTAAAAATTGATATACCTGCACCTGTGTCTATTAAGATTTTAAATTTCCCTGTTGCGTCTTTCGTATAATAAAGATTTTTTGAATTTACGGTTAACAAGGTACGAGAAAGTGTATTTATATGAACTTTTGTTCTGGGAAGTTCAGCATTGGATCGAAACTGTCGTTGAGATTCATTGTTTGTATTTGGTTTGATATTTGGTCGAATTGGTCTATTCGTTGTGTTGGAGTATCCGCGGGGTACTCCGGATCTAAGCGAAAATCCTGAGGATTAGCAGTATAATCCTCCTGTAGTGTTTGAGAATTAGCAGTATAATTCTCGTACTGCTCATATTGAGAATTAGCCGTATAATTATCTGAAAAGTTTTGAGCGTTGCTTGAATCGTAATTTTCATAACTATCACTTACGTTTTGATAATCGGGTGAGTAGTCATTATATTGATTATAGTTACATTGATTGTCATAATTGTCATAGGGTTCGTAATTCAAATGATGAGCTTTTTGCTGGTTAAAGCGATTAAAATTTGGGTTAGGTTGGATAGCTGATGGTCGCTGTTGCATAAAATTGGGGTTCGGCCTTATGGCTGTGGGCCTGTTTTGCTGTGATTGATTTGGCTGATTATTTTGAGGGAATGTCCTCTGGCTAAATTGATTATTACTCGGTTGTGCGAAGTTTTGATGAGAAAAATTTTGTGAGTTTGGGTTTCCTTGGAAACTTGGTCTCTGGAAGTTTTGAGACTGTTGCCTTGTGCGGCATTCGCTTATTACATGTCCATTCCGTTTACAGAAGGAACAAAACTTTTGTTGTAAATTGGGACCTTGTGGTCGCTTTTGTTGAATTACTGGATTTTTGACCGGACTATTTTTTGGGAATTTTTGTTGTTCAAAATATGAAAGTTGTAGTTCTCTCCGAATTCTAATAATTGCGTTCATCATAGTTGGAGGGTTACTGGCACGTATTATTCTGCCTAGATTTGGTTCTAGACCCGTTAACAAATTATTTAATGTCATAGTTTCGATCAGGTTTGTTTGCGCGGTTCTTTGCTCTGAAGATAGATTTTGTTTTTGCACTGCAGCGTGCATTTTCGCATTGTGCGTTTGTAGACGCGAAACAAATGTTAATGCAGATTCACCAGGCAATTGGTGAATTCTTTGTAGGTCTTGAATAAGAGCTGTTAAATCTCTAGAGTCACCGAAGTGGGTTTCTAGAAGTGCTTTAATTTCTGGCCATGTGGCAGGGTTGCGCGAATTTATAAGTTCGGCAGCTTTACCTTTTAGTTTATTTTTAATATGCACTGTTAACAAGATTTTCTGGTCATGAATTGCCATGCGTTGGGCACACTGACATGAGTTTAGGAAAGTTTGGAGGTTGATGGCGTTACCATCGAACTCCGGAATTAACGAGAAAATTTCTGAGAGTTTGTAAGGCTCTACCTCGTGCTCGACTTGCTCTGGTTGCTCGGCTGTCGTCGGCACTACTGGTTGAACTGGTTGAACCGGCTCTGGTTGAGCTCTGTCTGGCATTTTGCTTTTTTGTTTGGAAATTTTTGAACTAAAGTTGGTTGCGTATCAGCAGTATGATACGGAAATTAGATTGAAATAGTTTGTTATGTTGCGTACGTTAATAAATTGTGTATTAACTGTATAATACACAGTTGTTTCGTGAATACGAAAATAAATAACTTAAAATTAAAATGGTTGCGTTGTAGCTTGTATAGGATTTGTTTGATAACAGAATTGGCTTTGTTTGCCGAGTGTATTAGCGGTATAATACACGTAAATAATTGTGAGAAATAATAATTGTAAAAATGAAAAATAAAATAACGAGATGATTCTTAAAAATGACTTACATTAATTTCATCTCCATGAGTAGGTTCTTCGTCCGTCAAGGGATTGGGATCCGCCACCACCAGTGAGGAAGGTCTCCTTGTTCTAATAGATGTACACGCACTAGTTAGGCACCTTCTGCAGATGTTCTCCTTGTTCTCTTACGCTTCACTACCAGTTAGGCTTCTTGTTCTGATGATGTTTACGGATCCTACCGACTGCGCCAATGTTAGATCACGGTTCACATGAATGACTTTTTAAAAAGGTTTATTTATTTAATGGAGCCAACGTTGGCTCTTGGAGAAGGAATAATACAATAATTAGAAGTGTTTCATTCTAAGTGAGTTTAATAACTGCTTCAACAAAGCGTGTTTAGTCATATTTATAACATACAGAACCTGAGTAAGCAAAATATATAACAAAGGAATTGCAGTTCTGCAGTCTGCACAAGTTATGAGAAACAAAGGTGTAATATGATATCTTGAAGATAAGCAATTAATAAGAGAAGCTGTTATCGTGAAATACGATATACCTGTGAAGGTTTATTATGGCTAAGTCGCAATAAGATAGCGTGTAATATTATATAACATAAATACCATTTATTTAATAAGAATAAAATAATACAGTGATTTCCTGCAAAATGATGTAACGTGAAAGAATCACGCCTCTCCAACTAAGGCAAATTACTTTTTAACCATACAAGTGAGAGCGTGCGCTAATAATCGATTTGGTAGAAAAGATTAATTTAACCGCCTCAGGATTTAAGCCAAGCCTTTTAAAAAGAATTTAAAAAGTTTGTATTTTTGGTAATTATGGCTGACTGAAAATAATATAAAAATATTTTACTTAAAAAATTTTGGATCGCTTATAAGTAGCTTAAAGGTCCCGTATCGTGATTATATCATTCACGGGACGGAGTTCGACTAACACATGAGTTTAATAACGTCCGGCCAGTCTTACGACGTACTTATCCCCATACAGGGTCAATATAGGAAAAATGACAGCGACTCGCCGGCGAGCGACTTTTTGGCAAAATGGATTTTTGAGTCCATTGTGCACAAGGCGGTTTTCTCTATAACTTTATTATTTGGAAATCGCTGCATTTGGCTTTCCTGCCATTACTTTGTATTGACCATCCAACGTACTCCTCCAAATTATGAGTCGCTGGGTGAATCCAAACTTGTTTTATGCGAGAAATCGGCCTTGTGCATTTTCACTAATTTTTTGCCAATTTTTGCTTATAGGCGCTACGACGTCTTTACCAAATTCGTCGGTTTCGCCATTTTGATACATTGCATCATTAAAATTTACAGTCAGTCTTTAGAACAGGATATATAATAACCGTATCTCCATGGTCAATGTCTTCGGTGGAGGAATAAAAAAGTTAAAAAAAAATTAATTTCGTAAACATTTTTTACTTAGTCGTGCCTCATATCTTAATGAACTCATGTTCCTTTTGTGTTAATTTATGGCTCTGAAGTCTCTCAGACTCTTGAAAATGTCCTTAAATTATTTTTTTTACCTAAGTCGAATTTTTATTTTGGCTCCGACCTAGGTCAAATCTGGACTATAGGCCTATCGTAAAATGAACTGCTCGAGAACCATTCTTACGAATGCGGGAGTATCACTCTTATTTTTTTATAAAATTATTCATAATGAAGCACAGCGTGTACAAGTATACTTCAATTTTGGCCTATATATATAAATATGCAATAATTGCAATCTACTGGGAAGTCGGTTAGATATATTTTCCTGCAGGCTCAATAAGGGCAAAATACTTGGAATAAATGATTTTGTTCTTTTCTTGTAATTGGTTATATTATTATGATTTATGTTTGTCCCAATTAATGTTTTATTGCTTTCTCTTAGAACTTTAATTATTATAATATACATCTCGAGACCCCCTGTTCTGTCATTGGGCATTTCACCTGCAGAACAGTGTAATTTAAACAAATAAAACATATATAATTATATAAAACATGTTAATATGCCTCTGATCACGATAACTCTGTATGTTGAATATAGTCCAGTTTCAATGGGGGTATTCTACCATGCTATTTTACGTATGTTCCCAATTTGAAATACAAATTCTATTGTGATTACCAAAAAATCTACACACACATGAACGTGTACAATGTATGTACATTGTAAATACGCACATACACACAGCCAACTTTTTTTTATGATTTCTAGGATGATTATTAAAAATTTTATCCAGTTATAAGTTATAATATACCCATTTTATTGAATCAAATAGGTATAATAACGAATAATGTAAAAATTATTTACATATATCACACTTTGAAATTATCGATGAATTTTCCTAAAACAATATAAACTTGCTTCTAATATATTCTAATCCGGAAATAAATTATGTCGCATACAAACGTATATTGAGAGTTTGTCGCATGATGCTTGTTACATTAGCAAACATAATCAAACGCAGTGTCGGACTGGGCCGGTGGGCAACCGGGCAAATGCTCGGTGGGCCAAACTAAACTCACATGATGGGACCAACATTGAGTCAATGAAAACTTACAATGCTACATTCAATGTGCCACATTGTGTCGATCGAATCGGATAAACGAATTAGGTATTGTCGTGAACAAACAAAGATTAGGGCAACTATTTTTTTCCAATGTAAATCTGTCTCTATTTGTACACTTGCAATGATTTTGACAAATAATTGACAATGTCACAAAAATTAAAGTTAGATGTACACAACTAGATTTTAGCGTTATAAGACTATGTCCTATTTTTTTGCGCACGACAGTACTTGAAAATTTTTTCTATTTTTACGTACAAAAATTAGTAGAACGTCACTGTATCCAAACGAACATTGTATTACGCGACCCGTGTGATTATCCTTCCACATATTGCCTTGCATAGTGACAAATGGCGCTGACGAAGATAGCAGCAGTAGTTACTGCTCAACCATCCTAGGATGGCAAGTAGCCGCGTAGAGAGAGAAGAAATATCGTCACTATTTGACAGAGACAAACAAGTTTCTTAAGCTAGCTAGCTAGCTAGCTTAAGAAGCTTAAGGGTGCCGGTGCCGTGCTTAAGAAAATTATTTCGTAGTTCGAGAATTTCTCTTACATCCCTGAACCGATTCAAAAAATGTTTTGGTAGGCTTTTAGAGACATTATAGAATGGTACGAGACTATTGAAAAGTCAAAAACTTTTTTTTGATTTTCGCACAAGTAAAAATTTTTTTCTTTTTTTAATTTCAAATGGCCTAGTACCATTCTATAAAGCTGTCTTTAAAAGAATATCAAAAAATATTTTTTCAATCTGTTCAGAGATGCAGGAGAAATTCTCGAATTACATTCACGAAACCGCCCACCTTAAGAAACTTAAAAAGCTTGTTTGTCTCTGTCCGACAGTGACGATATTTCTTCTCTCTGCGCGGATACTTGCCATCCTAGGATGGTTGACTAGTAGTTTAATAGTTAGCAAAATTAACAGCGACAGATAGGCGCTTAATTACGATTACAATATAGCACGAACCAGGGGCGGATTATCCAATAGGCAAACTAGGCAATTGCCTAGCGGGCGCTTCAGCTGTTCAAAACTAACTTATTCTTATCTCCCGACGGCTGACGGTCTAGGTTTACCGTTGACCATTGATCTATTGGAAAATAAAATGTAAAAGGAAATTATTTATTTGTTATTTGATTGTTTATTTTGATAGAATTATCGAATTTATTAACCTCTGTACTGTAGCAACATTCTACAGAATTATTTGTAGGATTATATTATAGTGGAGTTTGCAAGCAAGAAGTAACGCCAAAGGATATAAGTTTTGTTTTTCCATCTGTTATTATTAAATTTAATGTCTATATTGAGTTAAGGGAAAATATAGGTACGGCATTTTTTTTATAGTAAAACATTTTTTATTGGTATTTTACATTTTTACGTCTTGCGCCCACGAAACTAACTTCCCGAAGACAATATAATTTTAAGTCAAATTTCTAGCTTTTAATTTGAGGTTATTTGACCATGAAAAATTCAAAATTTCGCCTTCGGCGCATTTCACATTTCCGTAATACCACCTAGAAATAAGAAAGCGGAAATATTTATTTTAGAAACCAATACAAATTAAAAAGACGGGCTACAAGTAGGATTTGCCCGGGGGGGGGGGGCATTTAGATCCAGTCCGACACTGATCAAACAGCAACGGTTTTCGGGAATATGTTGGGGTTAGAAGGAACTATTTATTTCAATATATACACCAAATTAATATGGTATTATAAAGTTAAGATTGTTCTTGTTTCTCATTCTTTGAAAGATGCTTTACTAAAAGTTTATGTTTATGTAAGTAAAGTAAGAAAAATTATGTAATTTAATCACTATATGTCACTAACCTCGATTGAGTTAATTGGGTGCTACAGTTTAAGAATATTTTAAACAATTTGAACTTTTACTTACGTCCAGTTTTCGACAAATATGTATAGGATTTTTACTTCCTTTGGTCTAAATATAATCTCTTAAAATTATAATAATGTTACTAACACCCTGTAGATATAAAAATAACCGAATTTTAAGACCAGTAGTTTATTTTTCTATAGTCTGATGCACATTTTTTGCATAACGTTTAATCTGACAGCTTAATGTGAAATTTACCGTCCAATAATGTGAAGGAAAATGTATATAATACCGACGCCTCTGAAATTACCCTTTTTGTGTCGGTCTGCTACTCAATTATCAAATTAAATTTTCCTGCCTTCTGACAATTCGCTGTGATTAATGCAAATAACTATGTTTTAATTGCCTTGCCTTATAACCTTCTTTGGAGCAAATTTTTATACACAAAAGTGAACTTTTTGATGTAGTTTATCATCTTCTGAAATTAAGACACTTAATTAATGGCCATCCTGAATCTTTAGTTTCATAGCAGTAATATGAAAACATAAATTTCAGACATTTTCTGTGTAAGAGTCGGAAAATTATTTAGTAAAGAATACAAATGATACGAATTTGCAATATTGCATGACCGCAAAATTTAATATCTGGCTTTAATAGTCAACAGTGAATCTTACAAATACCTTTATTTCCAGTGAAATTAAATAACGTCAAACATCCATTAAAGAGGTTTTCGGTTTCATTATTTTATTTAGAATACAGGACGAGTTTCGAGATTTTTCTAAGAATCGAAATGCTGATTTTTACACAGCATTTTTCTGATATTAACCATTTATTATCACATTACGTTTTTCTGATAATAATCAGAATTCCGATAAATGAATCATATTTGTGAAAGAAATAGGACAAAATATTGGGGTTATGGGTCATAGAGCCCTGACATTAACTAGGTGTCCCGTCAATTGGATGCGGTAAAATAGGACGTGTTACAGTGGACGCGTTTGTTAAAAATAATCATATTATAGCCTTGTCGTGATTAGAAACAGTGGTTGCTGATTATGCGAACAGAAGCATTTTAGACTACTTGCGAGGAATTGACCAACTGCAAGTGTATATAAATCATATTTTATAATTTCTGTTATTATATTTTGATAATTTTTTTGGACGATTATTTTCTTATGGTAACCATATTTTTAGTGTAACCTATTTTTCATGGTGAGTCTGTTTCTACATATGTTGTATTTGTAATTATTATTATTATTTAGGTTGGGTTAGGTTAGAGTGTGTATACAAGAATTTTTTAAAAAAACGCGTCCAATGTTACACGTCCTACTTTACCGCGTCCAGTTGACTCGCGTTCAATTGACCTAGATCCCATTATCTACACGGTGGTCCACGGGAACCTGACGATTTTGGAACGGGTATATAGATGGAGTAGGGATGCTCGAGCGGTGCAATTCGAATCGTCTTAATGAGCAATTTAGTGTACACCATGGGTGTGAGACATCGTATGTTCGCGTAAGACACATTTATGAAATGTGGTGAATCAGTCATAAAAGTGCAGCGAGAGTTTCGACGCGAGAGTTCAATACTGAACGCCATGGAAGCATCCCAAGTCGCAAAACTATATTCAAATGAGTCAACGACCTTCGAACAACTGGAATAATGAAGAAGAAACCACCTGGCCCCGCTTGTACGGCAAGGACCCCCGAAAACGTAGGGAAAGTGAGGGAGGCATTCGTAAGGAGTCCAAGGCGACTTTTTAAAAATAAAATGGCATGTAATTGGCTAATGAAATATGTAAAGAAAAATTTTATAACTTGAAAAATAACTGTGTATCGCTCATTCAAAAATCGTCACGTTCCTGTGGACCACCCTGTATATCTGTATAAAACTATCTAAATCAATATTTGCCTTAAAGTCAATTTATTTTTCATTGAATTAGGCTATAGTATAATAGTATGGGATCAAACCACTGATATTACTAATGTAGTCATACACAAGCGAACAATATGCATAATGATTGATTTGCCATTGAGAGAATGATGCGGAGGAACATTTATAACCAAATAATTACTAACATTGTTTAATATTTACATCTGCTTTTAGTATTTACATTTTAGTGTGAACGTCCAAAGGAAATAAAATGGGGTCCCGTATGCTTCTCAATGATACAAGTTGGAAAGTTGTATACATCTATTCTATAATAATTATTAGTCGGAGAGCAGCCAATCTGTAGGAAGCATTTTAAAAGTAGTCTACACAACTCGCGAACACCCACCTAAAAAACAGATGATATTATGTAAAATGACCTTCTGGATTTGATTTTTGAGTTCGCCCGTTAATTCGAGATTGCCAAATCGGTCAATTCGCAAATTTTTTGAAAAATTTTAAAATTATGTGTTAATTTTTGTTTTGCACACAACACATCATACCTTTTTTATTTTAATTCCGATTTAGACCAATATTTTACACACTATCCCTCCAATATTCTTCGACAGGCTGACGGCAAAGAATATAGTGTAACTAATAATATAGTGCCTAAAAAAAATATAATTACTCTCTATTGTCGCGGTTTTTTAAAATTTGCATTGAAAAATACCCGATCGAGGTAACTTTTTTATTTTTAAAGAGAGAGTTATAGTATAAACGAGAAAAATGTTCCTTATACTTTAAACAAACTTTTTTATAAAGAGATTTTTTTCAAATTCGGCTCATATAACGAGATGACGCTGTTGAATGCGGCCGCGCAACTCGTCCGCATTAATTTAAACCATAACTTTTGTTAACGTCGCCCATCTGTGGTGTCGTTTAAGCGATCAAGTGAGTCTACGGATTATTTAGTTTCTATTTGCAATTAAATGTTATAAAATTATGTAGATAATCTCGAAACATACACATTAAAAAATATATTTTCATTAATTATAACAGCAAGTGGGTACTAAAGATTACATTTTCCTTCGCATAAACAAGTTATGTTACATTGCACGTTTGCTTTGCTACACTTGCAGCTTGTAGTACAGTTATATAATTTATATTTACAAAATGGAGTTAACTCAATAACATTGGGTTTTGGGCTTTTTGAAATCATCTTTGGAAATAAGATTTCCTCCTTTAGGTACCATCCAAAATTTAAACATTTGGAATTCTGGGCTTAATTTGGTAGGCTCTCTTGTAACTAGTACATTGCAGAAATGCCCTTTTTACTTGTATTCTCTGTACTAGGATTTACAATTTTTGATTTTCTTTTATAAGCAGTTCGGGTATACGATCTTCTACATTGTGTATGGTAAACTGAATTTAGTGATAAAAATAAATTTTTCTGTTATAAATATTGTTTTAGAGCCACAGAAATGTCACGGATTTTGCATTTGATCGGTACATTTCTAAAACCGTAAATATCGCTCGCAGACAAAAAAATTTCATACCATTGTGTTAGTGAACGAATTCTGAACGACTTTCGAAATGTCCGTCTGTCTGTCCGTCCGACACGTTTCTTGTAAGCACGATAACTGAAGAAAGAAAATTCCGATTGTACTGAAATTTGGACAGTAAATTAGTGTTAGCTAGAGGAAGAACCCTATTTGAACAAAATCGATCGGTACATAAAAATGTATTACTTAATGATTTAAATTTGAGAAAATTTTTTTTTAATTTTTATATGTTTTTGTAATTGAATAGAAATCTGGTGAAATGATATTTCATTTTAATATCTAAATATTTATATATTTTATAAATATACATTTCATAATGTAATATACAACCGTGAAAATATGATTTTTGCTCGTGTCTTATAATGTAAAAATTTATATTCTCTTACGTGTAAGGTGGTGGTGTAGTTCTTTTGACTCGGAATCGAAACCCAAATGGGGTTTGGTATAGTTTTTTTACAAAGTCTTTTACCAACTAAGATCGTACTATAAAATTAAAAATGTCTAAAAGTAACATTATTTACAAAAAACTGCGAAAAGTATCCTATTGAATGTATAACAATTATATAAAAATCCAGTGAACAGGCGAAGAGTACGTTTTTAGCTTGTTTCCTTTGATTTCCTATCCGAGTAATTATAATATATTATGCCAAACTATGTGTTTATAACGCACTAAATATAAGGACTGAGACAAAAAGCACTTTCAACTTAACATAAATGGACACTGGAAAATAATAATCACCCGGCACGTGTCTGCGTTTAGCTCTAGATGCGATTGCGGTCGATTCATAGTAGAGCGCATTCGTTCGGACCTCCGATTAAAGAACTTATATCTAGATACATAATGGCATGAATTTTATGATCCCGAAAGACTCCCATTCTAAGGCACTTCTTCCCATAAGTTCTTGATTGGCCCATCGGCGTATTCGCGGCCGCTCGTACACGTTCGGCTTCAGTTCGATTATCATAATATCAGTTTGACAGTTTGGCTATTAATGTCAATAAATGTTTTTCGTGTTCTCCGACCAAAAACTGGTGAAAAAGTAATTTTATTTTAAGTTGTGATTTTCTTAATACCTAAATAATATTCTCTATTCATATTTACACAGTTTAGTGACAATATATTTTGTGCAAATAAATAGTGAAGTGCTCTGCTGTTTGCAGAAAGCAGCTTAGAAAAGAAGAAAATCGATCGTTCCATAGTCGTAACATGATGAAGTTCAGTTTACAGTTATAAAGTAAATAGCAATTAAATTTTAATATATTTTCAATAGATATTTATCTTACTGTTTTATCTTACTGTAATATCGTATGCCTACATCACGTTATATAAAGAGCCGGTAATGCAGGAATTGCAATAATTCATTTTAATGAAAATATTTACGATTCTACACATTTTCTACACACACAACGCCACTGTTGCCTATTGGATGTGATGTTCATCTATCCATTTTAATGGACATATAATGTGACTATGTTAGGAGCAAACAAGGTATATAGTGAAAAGATAGCCTGTTATGTATCTAGATATAAGTTCTTTAATCGGAGGTTCGGACGCTGAAACAATCAATGAATATTTCGATAAGGGAGCAAAATTTCAAAAAAAACTTCTTATAAAAGATTTTATTTAGTTCATTCGGAACATTTTCTTCGGTTATAGTAGGCACCTATCTTTAAAAATAAAAAAGATACCTGGATCGGACATTTTACTCTGCAAATTTTAAAGATTTTGCGTCAAAGAAAAGTTGTTATTTTTTTTTGCCAACTAATTATTTTTTAGGTAAAGTTTTTTACTTTCAACATATCAAAGAATAGTTAGAGAATATTATGTAAAAAAATTAAAAAATTCTGAAGTAAAATAAAAAATATATGACGTGTTATATGAAAAACAAAAAATAGCACATAATTTTTATTTTTTTTTAGAAAATTGCCAATTTGGTCATTTTGGCAATCTCAAATCAATGGGCGAATTCAAAAATCAAGTTTAGCAGGTTATTTTACATAAGATTACCTATTTTGTAGGTGAGTGTTCGCGAGTTGTATAGAGGGTGTCGAATTCAGAGGGTCTGGTCTTCCACTATATTCTAGATAAAAACCACTGTTGATCATTTTGAAAACGATGCAGACATGATTTGTGACGTAACGAGTAAATGTGGCGTTTCGCAAGCGAATATTTCCTACTGTTTCACAGTCAACATGATTTAATAACGGCACGGTAGCTCAATCGGCTGAGGCGTATTGTATGGCGAATACGCTGTTTGTAGTGCCTATCGCGTACTAGGTTTAAGCCCCAGCCCCGTGGCTGATAATGTCGGGGGTATGGATGTATGTCTGAGTTTTTCCAAATGCGTAACCTTCCATAAAGACCTAAAACACCCATTTTAGGTTTTAATAACTAATTTCAATAAGTTTGAGTCTTTAAGTATTGAATAAATAAATTGTTATGCTAATACTAATAATAATATTAAGGATTACTTTCGAACTAATTACAAAATATAGCAAGCATGTTCATATTTATTATATAAACGCAAAAAATACTCAGGAAGTACTATTAAGGGTTTGTGGTTATACAAATTCAAACATTAACACGTAAATATAATAAGTTATGCATTATAAAGTAATCGATTCATTCCTAAACATTATTGAGTGATAAAGTTTAAGAATAAATTCACTTATTTTTATTCAATTAGACATAGACATGGTGATAATACTTCCCTAACTTGCTCATGTACTACGTGTGCATAACTTAAAACAATGCTGAAAACTATATTTTTATTATTGTGTTACTTAATGCAAAAATGCATTTATTTTTCATTACTGTAATTTCAAGTTAAAAATAATATATGATTACAAAATAAGAAAGAAGTTTCTATGAAGATTGATCCGATAACGCTTCTTTTCCTAGGTAGAGGGATATGAATTTAAAACTATAATATGATATTATTAGTTAAAAAAGTACACCTCTGGGTCTTTAAAAAATGAACAACTCTTATTCTCAAGTAAAAATCAGTAAAAAAAGACCACTTAGATATTATTGTCTGGAATTATTTTACATTTATTTATTCACCTCTAGGCTAGTATATACGAATGGAAATCATATTACGATGGGTTAGTTTTGTTTCCATGTATCTATCATTACTTTTATAAATCTAGGGCTACTACCAGATGGTTCATTTAGAGCCAATATGGACAGCTTTAAAAAGTAAAGTCAACAAAACTTTTTTTTTATTTTTGCACAAGTAAAATTTTTTTTCTCTCTTTACTTTTCAATAGCCTAGTACCATTCTACAAAGTTGTCTCTAAATGCCTAACAAAAATGTTTCAATCGGTTCAGGGATGTAGAAGAAATTGTCGAATTACGTTCACGACACCGCCCGCCTTAATGGGCAGCCTATAAGATTAAGAGAAAACTTTCATAATATTCCCATTCATTTTAAATTTTTCGAGGACTATGTTCATTAATAAATAAACAGTGAGAAAGAACGCCAAATGAACAAGCCGTTACCTAAAATGGGAATAACGTGTCGTTCCATGATGAAAATTCAAAAAAATCAACAAAAACATTTTTTCTTAAAAATTAATGGGGCAAAAGTGAAATAGGTGTAAATTCTATGGATGTTTCGAATTCAGTGCCTGAGACACCCGCTGACCGCTTCTACTTGTATACGCTCGGGTCTCAGTCAAGTGTTAAACTATGCCCACAACATTTAGTTCCTAACGAACTTGCAAAATTTGATGTAGAGGGAGCCATAAGAACGGAACGTGTATAGTGCAAGTGTAGTTATTGATTTACGTATTTAAATTTGTATTTCGTTTTTACAAATGAAAATAACAAGTAAAAAAAATTAAAGTTAGTGATGACACATCTGTGGATATAGAGCTTTATGTTAAAAATAGAATCATCAAAATTGGTCCAGTGGGAATCGCTAGGGAATTTGGAGAAGAAAAACGACTTGTGTTTTAAATATATGATGCACTTTTCAATATTCATCGCTAATCCACCGATAAAGGAAACTGGTTAGAAAGACATTTTTTCCGGTAGATGTCCAGGCTGTGGTTAAAAATTATGAAATGGTTGGTTGAGTTTTCCGGTTATTTTTATATTTTTCTTATTTGTTGACAAATTTGAATCATTTACAATTTGCATTTTGTAGAACTACATTATTTTCATGTGTCATGACCATTCCTTTTTCGTTCAATACAGGTTTCCAAGACTTTATTTAAACAAATTTCAAACTTTTTACAAATAAATAAACAATCTGCAACTAATACAACATAAAATAAAAGGTTATTAAAAATACCCAGATTCTACCCAACTCCAATTCAAAACCATTGTGGATATGGTTCCTCGCCGATTGAAACAGCTGATCGCATCGGTAAATTTGGAAACAACTTATTTTTGGTGACCGATTAATTTTGAAACGGCGTCAAATTGACGCGACACCAATTTATTTATTAAGGGGCGTCAGCCGTGCTCTGCGCCGTTCTTCTACTCGAGATAAGATGCACTTCGATAGACAAGTAACGGATCAAGGCTGCACTACCCTTGATCATTAACGACGCTCTCTCGGACGTGATTCATATTTTTCACTGGCAATTATAGTTCTGACACCTTCTGGCTATTTAATTATTGGCATAAAAAAATCCCAATCGGAGATTTCTCTCCGACGGGATTGGAATTTGACGTGGTTTTAGTCTGCTTGCGTGGTAATTAATGACCTGACGCCTTTGAGTTTCTAATATTTTCGCATAAAAAAAATCCCAATCGTAGATTTCTCTCTTCTACGGGACTGATTTTTGGCGTGACTCTCACGTCTTCATCTGCTAATAACGGATTCTATACCTAGGGATTTCTGAGAAAAATGCATTAAAAAATCTCTATCAAACCCTCGTAAGGCAACCGAAGGTCGAGTCTTAGTGGTGCATTAACTCTGCGCATCCGGTCTTCCAAACGAAAGCTCTCAATGGATGAGGACTAGCAACAAGTCTCAAGATCAATTAAGATGCATATAGTTCAAAGAATACCGTTTATTTAACAGATATGTAATATACAAAATGGATCAAGCAAAATTCTTATTTTAAGAATCACGCCTCCTCCAGCTAAGGCAAATGGCTTTTAAACCATACAAGTGAGAGCGTACGCTAACAATCGATTTGGTAGAAAAGATTCATCAACCTTCCCAGAATCAAATATAAGCCTTTTTCGAAATGTCTGAGAATTTTGGTATGGTAATTACGGCTGACTGATTATAACATAAAAATGTTTTACTAAAAAAATTTAGTTTCGCTAGAGACTACTTAGCTTTATAGTTCTCGTACTTGCCCCTGATGTAGGTGTTCAATATAGTAAAAATGGCAGCGACCCACCTCCGAGCGACTTTTGGGCAAAATTGAATTTTTGCTCCCTTATGCACAACGCGCTTTTCTCTATAACTTTATTATTTTTAAAGCTTTTCTACCATCGCTTTAAGTTGACCACTCAACGCGCTCGACCAAATTGCCAGCCGCTGGGTGAATCCAAACTCGTTTTATGTGAGAAACTGGCCTTCTGCACTTTAATTGATTTTCATCAATTTTTTGCTTATCGGCGCTACGCCGTCTTTTTCAAGTTCGTCGGTTTCGCATTTTAGATACATTGCTTTGATAAAATTTTGTTGTCAGACTTTAGGACAAGGCATATAATGACTGTACCTCCATAGCGGAGGAATGAAAATTGAAAATATTACAATATTTTCAAGCCCAATCTTGGCGTACTTTTCAAAAACAATGTCCAAGTTGCAACTTTGAGGTATTAATTCATATCGGTCCTTTTGGACTATAGTCCAGTGTTTGACGGTTTTTGGCTCAGAATTCTTTCGTATAAAACCAATTGACGTAAAATTTGAACAGTAATAAGGGGATGGCACAAGTAACAAAAGTTATATAGTGCCAATGTGTGCTTTTACCGTGAGGGTGGATGCCACTTCCTCTTCTCGGGGGGTGCAAATTATTACATTCAAAATAACCGCAGAAATCGATAGGTGAATAAATTCTAAGCAAAAAAAGTCCTATAAAGTATTTTCGATAAGTCAAAACTTTTTGAGTTAATCGTGATTGAAAATGATTTTTCATCTAAAAAATTCATGTTTTAGAAGGATTTTTCGTGAATAACTCGAATACCTAAGTTTTATCAAAAAAAATTATTATAAACAGAGATGAAGCTTATAAAATAATAAATCGATTGTTTTTTTTTCTTATTTCTGTAGATGTAATACGAACCGCGTTATGGTTCGTTGAAGGTGACTTTTTGTTCGCCGAAAACTGAATTCGAACCTTTCAACGTTAAATAACGGAAAAACGAAAAATTTTTGGAGGAAAACATAAAAGACATTTTTAAAAGTACGTGAAGAGACCTTTAAAATAAGATTCGGTAAAAGTCGTTAGCATAAAAACTAACAGAGTTATGATGAGAATTAAATGGTTGTCTCGTTTTTTCGGAGAAAAAAATCAGCAATAAAACCAATGGCTTCACCGCAAGAATTGAAATTGAACGTAATTCATTTACAATTTACTTTATTTAAGTACTAACAATATGTTCTAGAAGTTTGATCGGTTTGGGATGCCTAGATTTAAAAGAAAGTTTGATTCAAATTTGAAATGATTTTTGAAATTTCTTAAAAAAATTTTCATTTTTTCACAATAATTCAAAAACTAAAGAAGATACGTAAAAAATACTAGAGTACAAAAATTAAGTTTTTATTTTGCTGAAAATTTTATTTATTTTTTTTTTTTTTTTGGTAATTTCTCTAGGATAAAAATTAATTGAGGTAACACCGTTATAAGTTTGCATTTGAGTGTGAGAACCACCCTTTAAATTCAAAAATTTCAAATATAACGGAAGTTCAACTTACATGCATTGTAGCCCTTGAAACCCTCTGCAAAATTATTTTTGGAGTGATTGAATAGCTTAGAAATGAAGGAAGTTATCGTTGAAAAACCAATCGCCTTTTTTCGGTGAAATTTTCGGAGCATGTAAATTGTTTTATTCTCGACAATTTTGGAGCATTTAAGAGATCAGGTGGATATATTTTATGATAGTACTTCAGAGCTGGAAGAAATTTTGGAAGCCGGTAGGTACTGCACAATATTACTGTACGGAGCTGCTAAGGAGATACAGTTAAAAAAGTTGAGCTGTGTCGAAGACTTATCAGCGTTTCTCGAACACATGCGCTATGATTCCTTTATTAAGGCTACCACTAAAAACAGTGCTGTAAGATTATCATCCCTTGTTGATGCTCTGAATGAGCACATTAAAAGGGTTTATTTACAAACCCAGATGTGGCTTGGGAACAAAAATATTCGTCCAACTGATTGGGGATGGATTAATAATGAAGGATTTTTACTACCAATCAAAATGCTGGATATACCTGCACCGGAAGAACTCCTCAAAATGATATTCTGTAATTGCAAAAAAAGATGTGGCTGAGCTTGTAGCTGCCGAAAAGTTAAGGTTTTTGTAACGCAACATGCGGAACATGCTCCGGTGACAACTGTCAAAATTACAGACCAAGAGGAAGAGGTCGATAGTGATGATAGTTATGATAGTTCTTCTGATGATCGATATGTTCTCAATAATAAAATATGCTATTATAATGTAAATAAAATTTTTATTTTTCCCCTTTAAACTCATTCAATAATTTCAGTTTTTAATTTCAAGTAAATATGGTAGTTAATTTTATCACGAGGGCGCACAGTGGGTCAGGTTTAACGTTTTTTGGCCAAAACTCTGAAACTCCTGAAAACGCCCCAAAATCAGCTGACTTTGAGAGGAAAAATAATGAAAAAAATCCCATCGACAAATGGGGGTGGGTTTCAGGGGTGTAAATTAAATTAATTGAATGAAATTATAAAACTTTGAATTCGAATAGAATATTGCCTCCAAATTCTAGAAAAAATGGTTGAAAAATTCCACCGATATATAAGGGTGGGTTTCAGGGGGTGGAAATCGAAATAATTGCATAAAATTGTGAAACTTTGGATTCGACTAGAATATTGCCTCCAAATTCGAGGAAAAATGGTAAAAAATTCCATTGAACGATTTCATGAATTGAAATAAATCAGTCATTGCAATATCAGTAATTATATTACTCCTAAAATTGGGTATTTTTTACCTGCATTAACGTATTCAAAACACCTTTACTCAAAAAACGGCAGCTATGGGCAGCTGCAATTCACAGACCATGTAGAGAACACTGTATTCGATATCATAAAAAAAATTATAGGAGTAAAGCTAGCGAAAGTGAAGTGTAACAAAAATAAAAAGGTTCATTTTAATCAAAATTTACTGCTGAAACCGCTCACTCGCTAAAAGGCTATAATTCGGACATCAAATTGCAAATAAAATCAACTAACTGCTTACAATAAAGCTATTGCCTTGTTCTATACCAGACATGTCCGATTCGTTCAAGTGAAGACAAAAATGAACAAAAATTCACAGTCGTGTAAACACTGAATTTTCACTAAATTTGAACACGTATTTCCTTCTCGAGCTATAGAACGCAAATGGGGCAGGTATGGGGATCAATGCCTTTTGTTCCCCCAAGAATAACGTCCACCCTTACCAAAAAGCTTGTTTATGATTCATTTCTCGGAAGTTGGTGAAATTTGGTTCATTTGAGTTTTGGCCAGAAATCTCTCAAAATGACCCACTGTGGGGCGGTTTGTAATGGATGAAACATTGCAATAAATCATAAATTGTATGATAAACAGTGACGGAATTTTAATTCATTATAAGTGCACCATTAAAACATTTCAAGCTGTTGAAAACTATTTTTTTTTTAATTTCGTCATAAGGGGAGTTAAAAACCTTGTAACACATCATAAATTATATTCCAGGACATGAAATAATGTTTACTCTACATATTTAAACATGACTTTAATCTATGTTTTTAAATTTTTTCTCTAAATTTTTTTCAGAAGGGCTAGTTTTCACCCCCCAAAAAACAAAAATCACACATCAGGAACATATAACTTTTGAAGAGGAGGGTTAGATGAGCTTAATTACAAATTTTCATCAAAATCGATGTTGTACGAAAGAATTCTGAGGTAGTACCCTATTTTTGCCGTCCAACGCTGGACTACTAGTGTGTGGCTCTGAAGTCTCTGGGACTTTTGAAAATGTCTTTAAATGAAATTTTTGCTTAAGTCGAATTTTAATTTTGTTTTCGACTTAGGTTGATTCTGGAGGGTTCTGCAACATACTCACCGATGAATATTGAAAAGTACCCATGGATATTAATTGTCATCAAACAAGAAATGCCAGTGACATTTATATGAAAAATGTCAAGTTAAGTAAATCTAAAAAATTCCTCATGATGCAGGTAGTTATGTCTACAACATGTTACCAAATGAGTTTTATTTAATGAAAGTTTTATATAAATTAAATTACCACGTTGGTATAATATTTAAGAAAGTCAAATGGTAACAAGGACGACACTGTACACTTATAAAGAAGTCGGATTGTTTCAACACAATTGAAACTCACTCAAGTACAAGATGTTTTGCATTTATTAATATTTAAAAGGATGAATGACAAAATTGTGTTGTTCATAGTAGCGGATATGGCCCACGCACCCTCTTATGAATTATTATTATTAATATACAATTTCAATAACTGAAGAAAATTATTCTGAAGTATTTTTATTTTAAAATCAACCGAAATGTTATTACACTTAAGGTGTGTCTAATTTCTAAGTTCTATCTAGAGCCATACTCGAATAACTAGTTTGCTTTTGGCACTAGCAAGTAATTTTAGAAGGGCCAAGATCAAGATTTTTGAAAATTGTTTCATCTTTACTTATAGAATGTACCGCATACAAAAGCAAATAGTGAATTTTGGGTCACTTTTACATATAAATAATATAGTAAAAATAGGAAAAGACCCCGCAGTTTCTCTATGTGAAGAAGGTTCCAGCTGATGCTTTGTAGTAATAAGAAATATTTTCCGGTAAATAAACCACAGAGAACTAAATGAGACGCAAAAATATTAATTCTTCAGCCCTGTATATAAAAATTTGTCCTCGATTCTGAGATTCTGAGACTCATCTCTACCTGAGATAATAAGTAAAAAAATGACATCTATGCGAAGTTTCATGGGTCGCTTAATTTTTTCTGTTATGTTTCCTGTTTTATGGAATTTATGGTGATCTTTCGTATCACTAACTTATTAGAATTTAATTACTTCGCAATCTGGAATACAGTACAAGCAGAGTAAAGTATGATGTTATGCAGTGGGTGTTTTGGGGTACTAAAACAAAGCATTCGCTGCTTATTAAAACACAAGTGCTCTCTGCAGCTACTTAACATCTGGTTTAAATGTGCCTGCAGTGGTTTTCAACAGGATACTTGTATTGTGCTATTTGCTAACTAGTTGTTAATATTCTTAATGCTTTTAATGTTAAAAGTGATGGTTAGTATTATACATTTTTAATGAAGTCAATAGTTATTTATATAAAATGTAAATTGTTACAGTGATTCAGGCTGAAGGCAGATTTTGGCTCACAATCAGGTAATATAACTATCATATTTTTAATTACACTAGATATTATTTTTCGTATATGTACTATTGTACTTATTGAGGCGGCTTTTAGAGGAGTTGACAGGGGCGATTGCCCACCCCCCAGGCCGCCCGCATCAATCATGGGCCCCGGTGCCAACTTCACTGGCGGGCCCATGCGCCTAGCGATTGATGAGCGGGAAATTTTTTTTTTTTGTCAAAATTTCTGGCGCTTAATATAATTGATGAGCGAGGGCGAGAAATTTGAAAAAAAAATTTGCCAAAATCTCTGGCGGGCCCCTCGAAAGCCAACGGACCCTCGCGCTTGTAACGCCTCTTGTCTGGATTCTTAATAGCGGTTTTCTGTAAGCTTGTACGAATAATAGAGATAATTGTCTCCTAGAGGTCGTCGAAAACAGTTCATTAAAAATCCACGCGGCACACGTGAGCCGAATCCTCCCACCGTTCGTCCTCTTTGCTATAACGCCCTGTCTCTCTTGGGGTTATTTAAAATGAATTCTAAATAAATAAAAATACAAAATTAACAATAAACTAATTTATTAACAAAGTGGTAGAGCAAATGAGAATAACACTACAGGGTATGGGCGAATAAATTTGTGCTAACGAATAAAGAAGTACAAACAAATAATCAAACAAATTCACAGGTGTACGGAGAGACAGACATAACTGTACACAAATAAATTATATACATATTTAAAGGTAACAAAATACTCAAAGCAATATACCTAATGGATATTGGCCAATTCCGTAATTATTCAAAGGAAAAACAGCTATAAAATTGTTCATTCGCGTTTACTAAGAGAAAATTTAAAACAAACCGTTTTCGAATGAATAATAAAATATTTATCACATGATGAATCCAAAGATAGTACAATAAAACTTAACTAAAAAACAAATATGGTGTATGTACACCAGTTATTAATTACATATTTTCTTTATGAATAAACAAATGTCTATATCAAGCGATTAAAATTGCATCACACGAGAACAGTGTGTCTATTTATGCGAAAACGAAACAGACGTAAAAGATAGTTTTCACAATGTCGCTTAAAAAGTTAAGTGCAACCAAAAACACTGCACTAAAGAGTTAATTGTTGGATCGTTGGACGGAAAATAAATGGTTTATTCTACTTACAAGACTCCCGATGAACAGAAAACACTTTCACTTGATTGCGCACACCTCTATAATTGGGCACCAAAGTATACGTAGGGTTACAACCTTATTAAACAGGTACAATTTTACAAACACAAGAATATTTTATATTCTCTTTCTAGAAAAAGCAAACATAACCACTAATTCTTGTGAACAAGATATGGTTAAATTCTCGAGACAAAAGACAATAAACGTAGTATAATAAAAGTTGAGAAAGACTAAACATTTTAATACTGGAACTATTACTTTAGTTCCTCAAATTTAAGTTAAAATGTGATGACTGTGGGCACGCTTAAAGCGGCCGTGGAAGTGTCATGGCTGCCGCTTGGCTCGGTATTTATCTCTTCCCCCACTAGTAGTCGAAATACCTCTACTCCTTAAACCCGCGAATTTAAACTATGGTTTCTCATTGGAGGAAAGGCATTATTTTCAAATGTTTACCAGTAAAGCCGAGAACTAGGCGACGGTCACGTTACCTTCTAGAACCTTACAGTAGCGGCGATAATTTATTTTTTAAGAGGTAACAAAATAGGTAATTTATGTACGGAAAATACGAAATAATGTAATTTAAGGGCTTTTATGCCTGGAAATAAAAATGACCGTTACATTGCTTTGATGTGTTGAACGATCAAGTTTGTTTTTACGGCGTCTCGTGAATTTCTACATTTAGGGTTCAATTTCTTAATTGGAATGGAGTTGGTTTCCGATTGAACATTAATTTACAATTTGCGAATAAATTTTACGTTCAAATTTACATTCACATTTACATTACACTTGCATTTACACTATCATCACTTGAGCGTTATTAGTGAACGTTCCTTTTGGACATCATGCATAAAAATTATTAACATTCATCATGGTATGGTAGTTATTAGCAATCATTAATGGCCAGATACATCTCAATGATTAGTTTCCAGTACTTTAATCACGTCATGGTGGAAGCCGTCACAATGTCCTTTTGCTCATTTATGTTATTACCTCTGTATGTCTGGAAGCTTTCTGGTCAGTTACGATTTATTAATGCTGAAGCAACCTTTATCTGGACTACGTAATATGGTTGATTACGCTTTGTCTTGATGTTTGTGGATTACGACGTGGGTAGGAGAAAGGAAGTTGGCGCCGCCATTTTATTGTCATGTAAAAGTGCAGAAGTAACGTGCTACGTCATCTAGTTCTGTCAGCTGATCAGCTTAGGAGGATTTTTCTATTGATGCCTGGCAGACACAGCTGCTCAAGTTAAGTGTTCTTTCTATTATTTTTAGTTCATTTACTACCTCTCCAACAAGTTTTACAAATTTTAATATAGCAAATTAACTGCTCAGGCAGGATTATATTTTGTTTTAAAAAAAAAAGTTTTGTGAGCTATAATACCACCATCTAACCAAAGAGCAAATTTTAGAGAACCCTATGCATCTTCTAATCTTATTGTTGTAAGTTTTTTTTTGTATTTTAAAAGTACAGGGTATTTTAAGGATAAGTTGTGGTATAAAGTACCATTGATTAAAGCTTTCATGAATTTACCGTGTGCCAGGTACTGTCACAAAGTCAAAGGGATGGTATTCGCCCTATACGCCCATCCCCTATTTTAGTATCCTTTGGTTAATACCAATTTTAACCCAGTTTGTATTTCTTGGCCGTGGTGTCACATTTTGTGAATTTTACCGTGTGGTTTACCTTGTTTGTAGATTAAGTCACTGTCGTTATTTGTGCATTTTAGATTAGTTGTTACGTGTTTTGTCATTAGTAAATTTACTAGAGATTTGTAGTTTTATCGCGTAATTTCAAGGTATCAAGTAACAATCTGCTTAGATTAAATTATCTACTGAGCTGTTATTTTTACAGTAGTGTTTGTTTTGCTCTGTATCTAGTTATATTATTTATATACAGCTCTATAATCTTTTTGTTAGTGACATTAAGGTAATTAACCTCATTTCTTATAGCAATATTTTTCATAACCTCTGTCAAACTCATTACCTAAATTCAGTACAAACTTTATTCACCTGTTTGTGAAATTTTGATTATATTCCACCTCACATTTTGTCATTACTTTTGTGGTGTTAACTACCCGTTATTCAGTGTTACCGAGTAAATGTGTTTATTTCATTCGTTAACTTAAATTCGGTTTGATTATTGTGGTGACACTTAATAAATTTTGTCGTGGAGTGAAATAATATTGAATAAATATTGTTTTCCCTGTCACAAATAGTGAGTAATGGTATAGTTTCAGACATTAAGTAAAATAGTTTCAGTTTCACTATTGCATTAATTTTTTGCAAAACAATTATCGCTAGAGCTTCACTAAGTCACATTTTATATTCTATCGTGTATCTAGATTCTTGCTTAGAGTGTTTATTGCTTCATCTACTGAACTAACCCAACCCTGTATATATTTGCGCACTAACTTTAAATCTTCCATTGTCCAATTTTTTTAAATCGATATTAAATCGATAACTTTATATTTTCATTCGGTATTAAATCGATACTATTATTATGTTTTTGTTTTACTATTTGTTTGTGCTGTAAATTTTCCTATTTCACGGCCCTCCTATAGGACCTGGCGCCCAAGCAACTTTTGAGTTTTTGTTTATCAAAATTTACATTTTTTTGACCATATTATCGAGAGGCTGTTTATTAAGCCTTATTCACGCCCTTGCCTCTTATAAAACTGACTAGCCGTGGCCCAATCTATTTTGAGGTGGTCCTTTATTTTTTGCTTACATAACATCTCAAGCCACCCCAAGTGGATTAGTTTTTTTTGGTTCGAAGTAGCCTTTATTACGAGTGTCACATGTGTGCTATAGTTGTTGTATTTTATAGTCATTTAGTCTATTTTGTTGCCATTTAAGTACTTTTTTAATAAAGCGAAGGGACCAGGTTACCACGCTTAATAATTGATGAGAGGGGGGGGATTTGAAGAAAAAATTTACGGGCCCCTCACTCAAAAAACCAACGAGCTCCCGCGCTTTATAATTGATGAGCGGGGGGAGGAGAAATTTGAAAAAAAATGTTGTCAAGATCTCTGGTGGGCCCCCGCTACGGGCCCCTCGAAAGCCCGGGCCCCTAAACTCAGTACCCGAGAGACCCCCCCCCCCCAAACTAATCTAATTATACAAACCCTGCAACAATGTAAAATATATGTATATGCAAAGTATTTCAGTAATAATAGAAAACTAAAATATGCTGCTTTCGTAGACTAAAAAAATAGAGTATGAGGACTTGTAGCCCTACCGCCAACAGTGTGATGGATTGGCAGCAAATAACAAAAGTCGGAACATGATGGGCATTCATTTTAAGGGAGGAGGAATAAAAGAACGAGTCATTTGATATATTCCTTATAAGGCAGTTTAACAGTACAATTATTTAGCGCAGGCAACAAATTTATGTAGACCAGTGGTTCCCAACAAGATTTTTTTCAAGGACCCCCTCATCGGTCGCTATACTGACAAGGACCCCTTAAAAGCTTAAATTCTTCTTAAAATGAAGATTATGTAGAATCTACCACTGCAAGTCAAGTAAAATACAAAACAATTGAATATCTCAGTGACATTTCGCGGACCCCTAGGGGACCGCGGACCACCTGTTGGGAATCCCTGATGTAGACAATGAATCTCAAAAATATGAAATACAATTATTGAAATTAGGAAGTTTCCATTTTTCTCATTTTCTCGTAATAAATAGTCGTAATAATCTAAAAAATATCTGTAATTTTTTTTTAAATTATCTCTATAAATAAAAAAGTTATGGTCCTTCCAAGTTTAAAATGCCGCGATCATCTGGGCTGAGCTCGATTACGTCACAATACATGATTCCGCCAACAGCGAGCGGGCGCGGACACCTTTATACTCGCTGGCAAGCATCGGCAGTTTATAGCCAGCTTGCATTTGAGAGCCGAAAAATTACTAAAACATGCAATTTTGGCACGTTCATATTTTTCGAAAAACACCATTGGGACGACCGTATGATGTCGCGGCGTAAAGAGGAAGTGTTCCAGATAAACCTGATCGTAAATTGCACGGCGAAATTCGGCTCGGCACGAACGAATCAAAACATTTTGTGACATTTCAGAAAATCGAGCACATACACTAAATAAAGGGAACATACGGCGCGCCGCCGGCATGGCAAGTCAGCGCGTTGTGTATTGTGACGTCACGGTGGACTTCAGCTGAGGCGAAGTATTCAAATAAGAAATTGAATAAGTTCGTGAGTTTTTCAGATATCGAGATAATTCTTTTTTTTGTTTGACTAGTTATCTGAAAGACTACTAAATGAGGTTGAATGTACATGATATTTCTAAAATAAGAAACTTCCTAATTGAAAGGAAAAATGTTTGAAAAATGATGCGATTTATTTTTTCAAAGATATATATTTTAGTACGGGAGATGTGGGAGAGTTGGGACAATTTTCAAAAATTAATTTTAAGAATTTTTATTTTATAAAATTAAAAAATATTAAAAACACAGTAATATACTTTCATATATTGGACCACTTCTTACAAATATTAGTTAAATTTACGTGGTAAACAGCGATATGAAAAAATATTTTCTGGTGACATGTATTTGTCACAAACCTCCCTCTTACGATGGGAGATTTAGCGATATGGAGATTTGGGACAGGTAATTAAATCTTCACAAAGATATGGAAAAATATTTTATTATTGCAAAAAATAACAAACAACGAGGAAGAAAAAAATTAATTAAAAAATCTGACAAATGCACAGAAGACAAGCAAAAATATATTGCAACAAACGATAAAAAAAATTTTGCTGACGCAAATCGCCAATATTGCACAAATATTTACGTGGAAATTCGATCATATTTTTTGGGACGGCAGGATTGTTCTTTTTTTGTAGCATAACGGCACACCTAAAAATGATCCAAATAATATAAGAAAATTAATTCATACATGGAATGGGGGAGACATAGAGTGGGCCAACTCTCCCTTAAATTAACGTTCCAACTCTTCCTCACTGCTCGGCGTCATTAAAAGTGACCAGATTTATTTTTAGATGAAAGTGAATCATGAAGTGACCTCAATAGTTAATATAGTTTAATTTTTATAAGATGACACTATCGGCAATAAAACGCCAGACGAAGAAAAATGCATATCTCAATTCTTGAGCAAGAGCAAGACAAGAAATGAAACGACGTGTATCTACAAACTTAGGGGAGGGGCTGCAATCGTTCTCTGCTCGAATAGGCACGAGAAAAGGTATGCATTTTTCTTCGTCTGGCGTTTTATTGCCGATAGTGTCATCTTATAAAAATTAAACTATAGCTAATATGTCGGTAGTTACATGTAAAATAACTCTCCAGCAACAGTTGCACCCACAAAGCAATGAATTGGACAATTTGAACAAAAAAAAATTACTTTTCAGTACATAAAACAATTAAAATCACCTGAGATTTGAAGTACATAACACACGGCCAAAATACGGCAGTTCATTTACTTCTCTCACAAATATACATACCCGTATGATGCACAATATCAAACTACCAACCAATCGGTATAAAAAGTCACTGTCCCAATTCTCCCACATCTCCGCTACCAAATTAAAATTTTTACCGGCACTTTTTTGAGTAGCGACGCCATCGTAACAACCTCGTTCTGCTTATTTTCCATTTGGTGGAATTTATCATCGTGTAAAGATTTTGATACCTTACATAAAAACTGTCGAAAAAATTACAAATATTATATAGAAGTTTTTTTTCTTAGCAGATTTTTATATATTTTAATACAATATGGGTAAACCTTTTGTACCTCGAAGAGTATTCAAATTCCTATTGACTCTAGTCTAGTATTTTAGAGAGGAAAAAATACGACTTATCGCTCAAGTCGCGAAAATTCCTTGAATGCTTTTTATTTATAGTCAAGCAAAAGTTTTCAATACATTTTCAGTCAGGGAAAAACCACATAGAAAAAGAATCGAGTGGTTCTAACCGGTTTTTGTGGATTTTTCAAAATCAAAATATATAATTTTTCCGCTTTAAACATGTTTTAAAAATAAATTCAGAATGTCGTTATGTCTTAAATAGTTGAAGCATTTTTAAAACCAAATTCAATAAAAATAAATGCCTAGAAACAATTGTAAATATAAATTTAAAATAAAACAAATCCTTGTAATAGTACGAAAAGAAGTTACAGTCCCAGGTAGCAGGGTGACGTCTGGATCTGGATCTGGATTGTTTGGCGGGGGGTGAGCTTACGCTCACGTGCACTCAGACCTCATAAGCGGGCTCATTGTGCTGCCCCCGTAAGTGGTGGCATGTCCACCGAGCCTCTCATTCCTCAAGCCAACCAACACTTGCGATGTATTTGAGGAGAAGACCAGGTGAGGCGCCACCTATGCTGGCCATACTGGGCCAGAAGTCCCCCAGTATGGATCCTCTTGTCGTTGAGAGAGCAGGGTAGTGACAAAGCACATGCTCGGCGGTCCCGTCATCCAGATTACACCCTCTACACTTGGGGTTGTCTATAACTCCCAGTGTATGGAGGTGTTTGTTTAGTCTGCAGTGGCCTGTTAGTAATCCTACATAAATGCGCAGATTACTCCTGGACATCTGGAGACAGTGTTTGCCTAGCTTACGACTGGGTGTGGCCAAAGCCATTCTGCTATGTCTGCAGCTGCTCAGACCACTCTAACCGTCCGCATGGCGTTTGAGTGTATAGTTCTTTAGCAGGGAACTGTGGACTGAATCTGAGAGCGCTATTGCAGGTTTAGGACCATGCAGGGCGCTCTCAGATCCCTTGCGGGCTAAAGCGTCCGCTTCTTCGTTACCCTGAAGTTCGTCATGTCCTTTCACCCAACGGAACTGGACACTATTGTTTTGTGTGAGCACATCTAGGGCCTTTTTAATTTCCAGAACCAGACCCGAGCCTGTCCTACAATTGTTTAGGGCTGCTGTCCGTTGATATACGCACTGTTTTACCACTGACGTTCGCCTTCGTGGTTTCTATTACCGCTTGCAGGATCCCTACTAGTTCCGCCTGGAAGATAGTAGCATGTTGTGCCTAGCGGTATTATCGAATGTAGATCTAGGTCTTCTGAGTAAACCCCAGCTTCTGATCCACAGTCCATTTTTGAACCATCGGTGTAGATTGATATGTCCGGCTCGTCATTACCGGACACATTCAAACTCATCTCAAAGTTCTTGTTGAAGTTATATATAGGGGGGATACGATCAGTTCCCATTCCCAGAAGAGGAATTTGTTTTGCAGGGTGACGTCATTATGACGTCTTTTAAAGGTGATTTTTCGCCGCCGACGTCATTGTCCCAATAAATGACGTACCAGAGACGTGATATTTATAACGTACTTCTGACGTCATCATGAAGACGTCAAATACACGTTTCTTTTAGGTCATTATTTTGACGTCATTAATAAATGACGTACCAGAGACGTGATATTTAAAACGTACTTCTGACGTCATCATGAAGACGTCAAATACACGTTTCTTTTAGGTCATTATTTTGACGTCATTAAAATGACGTGAAATAAATCATTATAAAATAAAAATAAATAGAAGTATTTAGTGACTAGTTCAATTTTTGCCACATAGTAATAATAATTTTGTTTTACTATTTCTAACTAGGTATACATATTTAAATAAAGATGTTCAATGGTTCAGTGAGTTAAGTGTTAGTTTTAAGTATTTTTGTGTACTATTATTTATCCAAATTGTTAATTTTAAGCTTTATTCTTAGGTAGGAGTTTTAACCTTTTACACTCATTTTCAGCAAAACCGGACCTGCCCCACCCAGTCCGATACCCACCACGACGCTGCGCGTCGAGGTTGTCTGGCTGGCTCCGGGCCAGATTCCGGGGAAGCACATACATGTACTCTAATTTTAATAAACTTGTTATTGATTGATTGATTGATTGATTGTTAGGTTGCGAGTCAAAAGGTCCGCGGTTCGATCCCTGCACATTCCGTTTTTTTTTTCGTCAAAAACTTTATTACTAATTGTTGAAAAACATTATAATGAGAGGTTTGCATCCCTTATCGCAAAATTCACTGATTAACCAATACGTCATATTGGCGTCATATATATGACGTCATTGGGCTGTGACATTGTGCCGTCTTTTTCACGTCATTTTTACGTCATGCTGAAGGTGAAATTGACATAATTAATGCCGAAAAAACGACGTCATAATGACGGCACCTTGCTGCCTGGGGTTATCGATAGCGAATACCTGATGATCATTATTTTGCTCGAATAGTTGTCAATTCACGTTACGTGGTGCCACTGAGATTTAGTACAAACAATACCTTTTTTACTTTTATTATTTTAGTAAGGCTATTCTGAAACGAGTCTATGTTTTCATCTAAATGTTACAATTTTCACGAAAAAAAAAAAACTCAGTTTTGAAATTTACTACCTTATGTTGTTGGCTCTTTTGACCTTTTGTGCTGTTGTTTGTGTTAATGGGAGCATTAATACACTCATATAATTCAATGGGTGAGGGTCCTTTTTAAGTGTCAGAGCTAGAATCAGGGCTAGTTGCCTAACTCTTACACGCCAATTTAAAATATTTTGTATACATTTTATCTATAATAAAATATATCAGAAACATTGAAAGTAATAGCAAAATGTGAAATAGGAAATATTTCAATTAATTTTGTCTTAATATCAATTAGGCTATGAACTTTGTGACTTAATAGACCAAATGTTAGGAACTGTTCTGGAGGACCGTTATTTTCGTAACGAAAATAAATGTACAGAATGCACAGAAGGTGCCTCTGATTATGAGATATTTTTAATAAGACCATTACGATATGAAATGAATTTGAAGTAAGGCGATGTCGAATACCTAATAGACTCGATGACTTCTGACATTTTTTTTTATTTCAAAGGACACCGCACGTTTTATAGGTAAATTGGTGACCTTAAATTTGATGAATTTTTGATATGTTGTAGTTCAACTGATTCTGAACAATAAGTTTCTTTGGCAAAACTTCAAATTATGGACAGTTTCTCCAATAGATGGCTCCAAAGACTGGACCTCAATACTTTATCAATGATTTCTCAAAATGTACTGCTGGTATTGAAATGATAATTGCTGAACATGAATAACCAGACTATTTACCATACAAGCGTCTAGGGAGGCCAAGATACTTTGGCTTCGAGACTTCCGCATGCGCATTACACTGTTGTTGAGCATCTTGTACCGTGACGTCACTTCTGTTTCTAATATCACAGTAGAGAAAAGACCAGTAGTCCGACTTAGCCGGAACAGTTGTATAAGATTTTCAATGCGCATGCGATGCGCGTGGGCTTAAACTATTGGATACGCAGTGGACGGCACGACGACAGTGGACGGCCGTGATGATATAGGGTGGGGCGGATGTTTATTTTTGTTTACGTTTACGTTTCTGAACAGTCGCCACTGTCCACGAAATGCGCGTGGGATACAAACAGTAGATGCGCCGTGGATTAAAAAAAATAAAATCGAGTACAACAAATATCAAAGGGACCGCTGCGAGTGAAACTACTGGTCTTTTTTCTACTGTGCTAATCTTTGACTGCAATTTGTTGTTTTGTTAGTTTGTAGTTTATTGTTTATTCGTTTAACTCCCTCTTGTATTTCAACAACAAAAATGGGTGTGTTATGTTTTGAATGTGAGAAAGTATTCTCCAGCGAGGTCAATTAAAACTATAGCATGAAAGTAACATCCATTTACTTGTAATTGTATTTCAACGTAAAACAGTTGTTAATCTTTTAGATAGTTTAGTACAATATAACATTTTTTTTTAGATTTCAGTGCTTAGCTTACAGAATGAAAAGCAAAGTGAAGTTCAGTAGTGTAACTGAACGACTTTATTTTGATTGTATATGTACTAAGCAAAACTAACCAAACTAACCAAAAGATTAATTATTTATCTGAAATGTTTTTTTATTCCAAATTGAACAATTCCGTGATGTGATATCATGTTTTTCTTTCAAATGCAAAGGCAAGTCGTTATTAGAGTGAAAATACAATTTGCACTCTAAGCAAAAGTATCTTTTGGCCACTACATATTCAATATAATTACGTCGGATTTGTCTACGCATAACAAATCTGCTGTACCGATTTAACGTTGACTGGCTGGAGAATATTTTCTCACATTCAAAACAAAACACACCCCTTTTTATTGTTAAAATATAAGAGAAAGTTAAACGAATAAACCATAAAGTAACACAGCAAATTACATCTAAGTAAGTTTGAGGTTAGATCAGAAGCAGAAGTCACATCACGTCGTGAGATGCTCAATAAATGTTGCATTTTAGTGCGCATGCGGAAGTCTCAAAGCCAAAGTATCCTGGTCTCCCTAGACGCTTGTAATTTACCATTATTTGGTCTTAAATAGATGTGAACTTCCGTTTTGCCAGAAATGACGTCAAATCACGTTTTTCGAATGCTTAACACCCGTTTATGTATAAGTAGCTTTATTAAAATTTACTATCTTAGTAAATAAGTAAGTACGTGCATTGATTGAGAGAATAATGATTCTAGCTTGATACCGGGTACGTCATAATCTGGGTACAAAACAAAGTTGATTTTATTTTTCAAGATATAAAATTGCAGTTGTCTCTTGTCAATGAAAACTAATTATTTGTGAGATCTTTAATTAGAATAGGCAGTTTTTGTTTATTTATATTACATTAAACTTTATTATTTTTAGCAAAAATAAATATACAGCAGCCAAGTACGTACACGTAGCAGATTGAATGCGCAACGATACAAAGGGATTTAAATAGTGGGAGCTCGACCGAGACGGTTATCGCATGCTAAAACCCGACCCGCTCTACGTTCTTGCCTGCCGCTGCCTGTATATGCGTTCCGATTTCTTTTTATAAAACCTAACATGCCGCACGTATGATTTATTTTCTGCATGAATACAGTTTAATTAATTTAAAATAAAGTTTTTTTACTTTGATTTCTATAGTGAATGATTAAAATAAGTAAATATTTAAAAGAATAAAAATAACCAACTATTCAATTTTTGCTAAAAATAATAAAGGTTAATGCATTATAAATCAGCAAAAACTGTCTGCTCTACTAAAAGGTGTCACAAATAATTAGTTTTCATTGACTAGATACAACTGCAATTTTATATCTTGAAAGATAAAGTCAACTTTATTTTGTATCAAGAGTATGATGTACCCGGTATCAAGCTAGAATCAATGTTCTATCAAACAATGCACGTACTTAGTTTTTTACTAAGATTGTGAATTTTAGTAAAACTACTTATATATGATGTATTAAATTGAAGTAAACGTGTGTTGTGCATTCGAAAAACGTGATTTTACATCACTTCCGGCAAAATCGGAAGTTCAGACGCATCAATCTAAGACCAAAATCTGACCAAATAATGGTAAATAGTCTTGTTATTCAGTTCTATACTAGCAGTACATTTTGAGAAATCGTTGATACAGTATCGAGAGGTAGGTCTAGTTTTTGAAGCCATCTATCGGATAAACTATCCATAATTTGAAGTTTTGCCAAAGGAACTTATTGTTCAGAATTAGATGAACCACAACATATTAAAAAATCATCAAATTTGACAGGCCACCAATCAGAGCTGGGCAAATACTTTGAAAAAGTATTTAAACATTAAATACTAAATACTTTCAGAAAGTTGAAAGTATTTAAATATTAAGTATTTTCAAAAGATAAAAGTATTTAAATAATAAATAACAAAAGTAATTAAATAGTTTAAACTTAGTATTTAAATACTTTCTGAATATTTAAATACTTTGATAACACTGAAATATTTTGAAGCATAGTTAAGTGTAAAAATAGCCTTTAATGGCTAAACTTCGCCAAATAGTATTTTCTATTTTTGTAGAAATCAATAAAAACTTATTATTATCATTATCATTATTATTATTGTATTAAATACTATTTGACTATTTGAGGTTGTCAAAATTTTAGGTTTCATGACTTTCATGAACTTCTACAACACTATTTTAATACCTCTATACTTAATCAGTTCTAGCTGGGTATTGGACTTTTACTTATCCGTAAAGCTAGACCTTTGCATCTTCTGCAAATACCCAAATAAAGCACAGAGACTATGGCACTAGTTCAACTGTTCTCTGTCACAATCACAAAACATATACGCTTACTGTCTATGTCTGCTCTCAACCGACTTTCTAAGAATTAAGACGTGAATCGCTGAAGACTGGATGATGCAATGTATTTATTAACTACATAGTATAGTACATGTCTTGATTCTTGACGAGTATCTGCCTGTATCCCTGATGAATTTGATTATATTTGTTGTATTTATTTAAATACTTTTGAGAATTAAATACTTCTGAAAGTATTTAAATACTGTCAGTAAAGGATTTAAATACTTTTTTAGAAGTATTTAAATACTTCCCAGTTATTAAATAGTTTAAGTATTTGCAAATACTTTAGGATCATTTTCACAAATACTAAGTAGTAAATATTTCAGAAATACTTGTTGCAAGAAGTATTTAAATGCTCGGTATTTAAATACTTTCTAGTATTTAAATACTTATGAGGTACTTGTAAGTACATATTTGCCCAGCTCTGCCACCAATTTACCTATAAAACGTGCGGTGTCCTTTAAGAAGACTATTATGACACGAGCAAAAGAGTTCACATCAGGCGTTTTCAACTGCGAATATCTATTAAACCCGGTAACTTTCGTTCAACTAAGTGTTTGTATTTCAAATTTGGTACTTGTATTAAATATCATTGCAGAATACTTCTAGTCAAATTGGATCGTATCTGTCATACAGGGAGATTGTTAAGGCAGTGAAAACTATATGTTATTATAATTTTAGAGAAAATGATCCAAATGTTTTTGTACAAAGATGTACAAGATATTTAAACTGATACAGTGCGTCTTTCAAGTTCAATTTTACCTTAAAATATTATTCAGATATTTTTGCTAAGACTATTGCAATATGAATGGAATTTTCAATCGGGCGTTGCTGAATGTCTTTCAAACGACTAATGAAATAATAATTTTATATGTAGAATACCCTTATTGAGATTAAGTCATATATGTCGTACAGAGTGATCGTGCGAAACAACCCACAATACAGAGCACAATGGGTCCACTTTGCACGCAGTCTCAGTGCACGTGAGCACCTTCCGCCAAACAATCCAAACGGGGTGATTGCCAGAGGCGTGTAAACTGTCTTACTGTATAGAAGCTATGTTTTATTAGAGCTTTAAACTAAAATGTTACTAAGCTTTTTAATTAAACACAAAGAATATAAAAATATCGGAACTGTAATATTAGAGTGTGGCTCTTAGGTTTGAACAAGATTTACGTAGGTGATAGATCAATTTTACTTCAAAAGGTATAAATTGTTTTAATTTGAAAAGGTTATTAAGAAACGAATGGGAGTTTGTATTCAGGCGTTGCCAACTGCAAATATATAATTTAGCAATAAAAATAAAGATATATTGACTCTGTACTTAATCTTAGTAGAACCCTTTAAAGGCGCGTAGGTGAAACTTTACTTTAAAAGTGAATTGCGTCGTATTTGTATTAAATATGAATAGGCAATAGGTATAGGAAAATAAGGGTATTTGCAGTCAAAATCTCAAACTTGACAACAAACAGGACGACAGGATGGACCACTTGTGCAGCCGTGTACCGAAAAAAAGTATGCGTTGCTTCCAATATTCGAAGCATCCTGTGATGTGGGTAAAAAGATCGACAAGAGCCCGAACATGGTAATGTGGTCAATGTTTGTCAAATAAATTCGCCTCCACTCATTTGGAGAACAGCCACACGATGCGGCAAGCTACCATGTGTCCAACGTTGGAAGGCATCGTGTAGCACCGGCTTAAGAAGAAGGTTTAATTTAAATAATTGATAATCACCTCAGCCTTGGGGCAAATAAATATTTAGTTGTTTCGATTTTCTAAATTAACAAAATTTGAATGCTCTATTTAATAATTATTTTATTACAAGAACCTGGAGTATATTCTAAATAACCTAGCTTCGCATTTCGAGCTAAAGCTCTTAATTGAAATGTGCATATTATGTTGAGAAACAATTTTTTTATTCAAAATTTTAAAATTACTTAAAACATTTTCCTTAAAAATATATTTCTCTAATATACAAAAGTTTCCGATCCCGGTTGAGCAGGACGTTAAACCCGTAAGCGCATATTTGTTCTAATTCTATTACTATTAGATGTAGTACCTACTATGGATTACATTTATAACAGTCAACATATTGAAAAAATGTTTTTTTAATTACCCCTCATATATTGGAAAGTTTCACCTACGCACCTCGTGTACCTATGTATGTTGTAGATTTATCGTTACACAACTCGGAAACGAACAAATCGATTGTGGCGATATATGAAGTATGCTATTCAGTATTTTTCCAACAAGATTCTAGACTAATAGGTACTTTTCAAGCAATTACTGAGTGGTTATTATTAGCAGGCTGAACTTCAAATAGAGAGTTCAATTGTAGTACGTTTCCCTTAATCGTTCTGCTAAATAATGCAATTTTTATTCGTGTTCATATCGTAATTCTGTTTCATTGAAATATTTACTTTCTTTAGTTAAAGATAGAAGACTTGGAAATATTAACCCAAGGAACTAACATGGGGTGGACTTAACAGAACTTAAATGTCCCAAAATACACATGGTATAATTTTCATTGCGAAAAGTTTAATCCAAAAATACTAATATTGAATATTAAAGAAACGTGCACCGGGAGGTTTATTTGGATAGATGTAGGTAAGCATTTTGGTTAGCTAGCACAAGGGATATTTTATCAAATTGAAGAAAAACATTATAGCCCACGGAAATTAGCATTTGCCTGGGTAAAATTAGTAAAAATCTGAATTTTTGCACAGACGTTCTTTGAGGTGTGCCAAACCCAAATCCATGAAAATCACAAAAATCCCAACATGGCTACCCAAGATATTGAAGGTCAAAGTTTTTTTGCAAATATCTCGCGTCCTATGCAAGAATTAAATTATCTACATGTTGTCTTTTTGTTTTTTACCAAACCGTCCCTCCTCCTTTTTCGAGACATTCAAGGTCAAAGTTTCAAAAACATGGTTTTTCGCGAATATCTCGCGCCAAAAAAAGCGGGCAGCAATAAAGTTAACACAAACGTTGTAGAGAATTCAATTGTCTAAGAGATTGGTATTTTGTTTTTGCTTTTTAACGTTTTTTTGCATGTAGACTTCGTCGCGGTCTAATGCGCAGGGAGCGAGATATTTACAGAAAACCGTTTTTTTTTTAACTTCGACCTTGAATATTTCGAAAACGGCGAGGTTTTGGGAAAAAATGCAAAATACGAATGTAGATAATTGAATTCTCCACAACTTTTGTGTTAACTTTATTACTGCCCGATTTTTTTGGCGCGAGATATTCGCGAAAAACCATGTTTTTGAAACTTTGACCTTGAATATCTCGAAAAAAAAGGGGTGGTTTGGTAAAAAACAAAAAAGACAACTTGTAGATAATTTAATTCTCTACAACTTTCACATTGACCTCATGGGCATCCAATGCATAGGGCGCGAGATATTTGCAAAAAACTTTGATCTTCAATATCTTGGATAGCCACGTTGGGATTTTTGTTGATTTGGATTTGGGACACCTCAAAGAACGTTTGGGCGAAAATTCAGATTTTTACTAGTTTTGTCCAGGTTTCCTCATTTTTTTGTCTAATTTCCCTGCAGTATTAGAAAACCTGTAAATTTCAAATATGGAGCTCACAATGTTCTAAGTTCTATAGATAATCATCATTTGATTTTAATAAAATTCAGTGTGGTGCTTTAGATATATTTAACTGAGAACAGGTTCAATATCTAGACGCAACTAACATTCTATTCCAAACATAATCACCAAGTCAAACTGCCAATCGAACTACTATATCCATTTCATGAGAGACCCGTACAATGGTGTTAGTCTTTTATAAAAACTAGAGTAAATCGACATAACATAGAATTTAATAAAAGTTAGTATATGATGTGAATAGAAGAATTTTTACAATCGACAAAACTGAGATTCCTCTTCTTATTCGCGACATTTTGAAGACTTATTGCAACCCATTCAGTATTCTGGTCTCTTTGTTATATGGCACGTTTGATAGCATCACGTCATCTTTGGCGGTTGCCTGTTAGAAGCAGGGCCTCACCAAAACTCCTTCTCATCCTTGGTGACATCAGTCCAACGTTTTGGAAGATGTCTTCTTCGTCTCTTTCCACTTAGTTTGCCTTGAACTATCAACCGCTCTAAGTTGTCCTCTCTCCAGATAATGTCTAAAATTACATAGTTCGGCAGAATACCACGCTGGAAAATGAATGACGTATTTTTTGGAGAATTTAGCTGTCGGTGAGATGGACTGTTAAGCAAATTAGCAACAAATGTCTCCAGACCCACATCTCAAAAGCATCATTATGTCTGTCAGCCTCTCTCACGGTCCATGTCTCAAAGCCGTTTCTCTCAATTGCGTTTCGTAATATGTCTGTTACTCCAAATTTTGCTTAACCGACAATTTGCCAATCTTACCACCAGTACTATTCTTTCACTATTTCAAATTATCGAAAGCCTTAAGATAGTTACAAAAAAAGGTACATAGGCAAGTAATACAGGCAACCTGGTTGGTCACTTAAGGATTTTGAAGTTAATTCAATTTGAATCCATGACCAAACCCACTGACTCAATGACAATCAAGCATGACTTTGACTGTCCACTCATCTAGTATACAAATGGATCCAAGAAGGACGAAGGGGTTGGTGTGGGCGTAGCAGGGCCTAAATGCAGGCTATCTAAAGCCCTTGGCAGAAATCTATGGTATAGATCTGTGTGCCCAGGAATGCTTTAAGAAAGGAACTCGAAGGTCAAAGATGTATATACTCTCAGATAGCCAGGCAACACTAAAGGCTCTCAGGTCCTATACCTTCGAGTCTAAAATTGCCTGGGAATGCAGACAATTCCTGAAGCAACTGGCAAAAAACAACAAGGTTACCTTGATGTGGGTGCCAGGACACGAGGGAATAGAAGGTAATGAACTAGCTGACAGCCTCGCAAGAATAGGGGTTGAAGTCTCATTTTTCGGACCTTAACCTTTTTTTGACTTATCTAAGGGACACATAACGGAAGAGGTCCAAAAATAATAATAATAATAATAATAGATAGGGTCACCAGTCCCTCAGAGTGGTACAGGAGTACACGCAGGCTGTCGGTATGGAGTTCGGGTTAGACAAATGTGCACTGGTCCATCTCAAGAGAGGACGGTGCTGGATCTACAAAGAGGACGCGCAGCTCGTGGATGGAAGCATCTTAGCATCATCTAGATGCCGGAGAGTCATACACTTACTTGGGTGTCGAGCAACGCTCCACCGAAGAAGTGAGTGTAGCGAAAAACGCTCTCCGCGGCAAGTATCAGCACAGAACAAGGTGTCTGCTACCAACATGCTTCCGTTCTGATCCTTCTCTACTCCTTTGTAGTAGTGAAATGGAGTCGAGCGGAGATGCGTCAACTCAACGTAAGAACCCGCAAGAAGACGCATCTCAATAGGAGTTTGCATCGTAAATCGTCCGTTCCACGGCTATACTTCCCGCGGCATCGGGGAGGTCGTGGACTCTTGAGTTTGGAGAGTCTCCATAATAGGATGGTTCTGGATGGAGCCTGTAAGGTCATCAGGAGTTCGGATCCCCTCCTCTGCATGGTCCAAGGCCATGAAAATGCAATTGTTTAAGGCAACACAGAGAGCAGCCGATGAACTTGGTCTCTCCTTCGACATAGAGCGGGTAAATCCCGACTGTCATCGAGCTGGAACCTGCTCGACGAAAATCCCAAATTAAAGCTGCAGAACACAGCATCTTTCTGCAGGTTCACACAGTTAAGCCAATGCAAAGAGAATTCTATAAAAATATAGAAAACCTTGGCTTATCCGAAAGGCTAACCTTTGCCTTCTTAAGGTCAGCCGGGCCGAAGTCTGAGGCCGAGGGATTCATAATGACTTGCCAGGATGGTGTATTCAACACTCTCGTCTATCGAAGTCGTGTCATGATGTCACTGGCCCAGCTGACATCATCGGTCCCTGATGTCAGCTGCAGGACCTGCCGCAGGGCGCCAGAGACTTTAATGCACTTGTTGTCGGCTTGTCCGACATATGCAGTCTCGGCCTATATTCATAGGCACGACGGAGCATTACGAGTGCTTTATTATCACCTAAGGCACTCGTATCGGATAAACGAGACACCAGTGCTGCCTTACGCTCCGGGGGATATTGAGTCCGCTGTGGGAAATGAGAAGTGTCTAATTTATTGGAACTACTCGTTTCCCACCGTCAGGCAAATACAAGCCAACAAGCCTGATGTAGTCCTCCTCAACCACCAACTCAAGACAATGTTTGTAGTGAAGTTCTCGGCTCCCGCGGAGAACAACAGTGTCTTGAAGGAGAAGGAAAAACGGACAAAATATCGAAATTTGCTCTTGGAACTCCGCAGACTCTATCCAGACCATACTGTTAAGATAGTGGTACTGATTATAGGAGCCCTCTGTGGAACGAAACACACACTGCTTTCAAAACTCAAGATCATACCGGCATGCCGAAATTCGGCAGAGGTCTTAGCCGGCAGAATGCAGAAGGCCGTCATTCTCAGTTCATTACGTCTGGTCAGTGCACTCTCGGACCCAGTAATCACTTACCCCACGGGTGTGGGGAGTGGCTGCCGGTACTACCAGCTCCCCTCTGTGAGGGTTGAAGCCACAGAGAAAGCCCGACTGGTTTTTAACAAGAAAAAATAATAATAAAATAATAATAATAATAATAATAAACGTCTGTATTTGTTGAGAACGAAGTTTGTCTATACGACACTTTTCCACTTAACCGTCTGGGAAAAGGGAAAAGGAACAAGAAGTCCTACTGGAGGAATACTCCAGGCCAAAGACAAGCGAAAAGGTTTATAACCTATTCGACAAAGAATGCCACAAGGCTTCTCGAACACGAAAAGTCCGACCTGAGATATCGTCACAAGAATATGGGCATGGCAGAAGGTGACAATTGCAGATACTGTGAATCTGTAACTGAGATGGCAAAGTACTAATCCGCAATAGGCTAAAGTATCTGGAACAGGTGGAATTAATGCTTGAAGACATAGTGAAACTAGCTCCTAGGAAAATCACAAGCTTTGTAAAAAGTCTTGGAATCCTGGGCACAAACTAGTTGTAGGGTAATTCACAAAAGATCGAAGTGAAGAGCCAACCCAGGGCCAAGCGACCCCCTAAACAGTCTACAATCTAGGCAAGTAATATTTTCTTCCCTTCTCGATAAGTCGTAATTATATTTTCTATCCAATACATTCTTTGACAAAGCTTGCTTGCTCAGGAGGTATTTATCAAGACAGATAATGCTAAAGTCTGCATTGGGGAACGACATTATTTCACTGGTGTGTAATATGCCAGCAATGCGTAGCTGTCGCAGACATCTTATGTAGTAACCCCGTTCTTATGTAGTGGTATGAAGATTGACATTGTCCAGTCATCAGTCAGATTTCTGCCTCCCATATTTTTTAAAATATTCAGAAGATTCTCACTTTATCTTCACCAATTAACTTAATCGCCTCGATCGTGATATTGATACAGTTGCTTTGCCAGTTTTTAGTTTCCGTACGACTGTCGTCACTTCTAATTTCATTACTGAAGATTCGGATTCATAAACCCGCAGCCCAATTATTTTCTGACACAGGTGATCACTTTCGAAAAGTTTTTCGCATATCAAACTTCAATAATACGATTGGTGTCAGTTCTTAGCGTACACGCGTAGTCCTTAATTGTCCTCATTTTGAATTAAAGTTTACATGTAATTACCCTTGCTACTGGAAAAGGTCCTTGTCATTTCTGTGATCAGGATGCGACACCAGATAGGAACTCTTGTATCTTCGACAAAGAGTCTAAATTCTCGGGGTGAGTCTGTTATATTCTTCCGATTACAAATCAGTGTTGACACCTTGAGCCTTCAGGTCTTTCCTAATTTGTTGCTCTTGTGATGTTCTCTTTTAGAGATTCCAGCAAGGAGCTTGGTCATGTAGTGAATTGACATCGGTTATGTGTTCCTTGATTTATATTGGAAACACTTTTATGTATTTGTCTTTGACGGATTTCCAACTTCGACGAGAGGGTGCACGTAAGCAAGGTGATAATGGTGATATGAACCACGGTCAGCACCATGTAAATTTTTACAGAGCTTTATTGAAGATCTCTGCTGATTACCTATAATAATGTACTCAATCTGATTCCGAAATCTGCCGCCAGATGACAGCCATGTGTAAAGACGCCGTGGATGTTGTTGGAATGTGATATATTAACAATCGCATTTTGCACAACCCTGTATATTTAATAGAAAGTAAAATTTATTAGTTGTATTTTATGATTTTGCTAAAATCAGTAACACAAATCAGATTTAAAGAGAAAATTACGTTTCAAAAATCTAGCTTGTGTCGCGCGTCGCTGAATTTCGAGCAATCTGTACTTACAAAATTGACATTCTCGTTTTATTCCATACCATAATTCATAAATAATTTATCTCCCTTGTTTATGAAATATATGGAGTAATAAATAACAATTTAATATTGATTCGGGAGTAGCCCCTAAACATAATAACAGTTTCTCGGAATTACTGTCTAATATAATTCATATGAGGAATTAGTATATTGCCATTAAATTATAATGACATAGCCACATGAAGCACTATTTAATACACATTGTATGTATACATACATACAATAACAATTATGTTAAAAAAGTATATTAAGGAAATTAAATGATAATCACTAATTATTTTTAAGATGTTACAAATTTAATAACCATGATATTAAGGGAAATTCGAATGAAGCGAGGAACTTTAAATATTTGTTTCATTTCATAAATACATAGTATCAAAAGTGGGCGTAGACACAGTGAGTAGACTGGGAAAGGACATTAAATAATATGAGGTCTAACAGCAAATCTGAAGACTTTTGGGCAACACATGCTTTTCTTGTTAACTTGAGATCGCTGATTTCGAATCTACCTGTTGCCCAGCTGAATTTTATTAAATAAGCCCAAAAAATTCAAATTGGGTGCCAATTCTTTCAAATGTAAAAGAATATACAGGGTGTAATTAGTTTCATGTCATTAAAAAAAATTGTATTGGGGACCGACGAGACACAAAAAACCTTAATAACTTATTCCTTTAGGGGCACTGACCTAGGTCAAAGATTTGAATGTTAAGGTAAGAAACATTTGAGGACCACTGCTTTTCTGGCTCAATGGACGTTTCGAATCATAGAAGTTTCTTACTTACTTTTAAAAAGTCATAAAAATGTAAAGATTACCGGCTTGTGTCCTCGCCGCCGCGCGGTCTCAAACAAAGAAGCGCGGCACTTTGATGGGAACGCATTAGCATGTTTGATGGTCAAAACCTCCGACATACGCGACGATAATAAAGCCTGTATTCCAGCAGTTCTCAAACAATATTACTAAAAATTTTCGAAATTTTTGTTTATTTTCTTTTCTCCAAAACTATGGGCTTTAGACCTCTGGTTTTATAACGTTTTTTTGTTTATCCAGTCGTTCCCCACCACAAATTTTTCTTAATAGCATGAAACTAATTACACGCTGTATATAATAGAATACGGAAAAGATACAAGGGAGCAAAATTGTAGAGCATAAAAAATGCATCGAAAAGTGAATTTGAAAAATTAAATTGGCAGCAATTTTGAATTTTATGGGTTTACTTGAAAATATTCACCTGGGAAACAGGCAGATTCGTATCCAACGCCCTAAAATTAACAAAAAAACCGTCTGTTGCCGAAAAGTCAAAGGACCCCGCACAAAACATATGGAAATTGGCTCCTCGCTAAATTGTCTGAATTTTATATGTTGTAGATTTCGACTTTCTGATCAAAAGCTCTCATGAGCCTAACTCGATTCTATGCATAGTTTCCTAGATACAGCTATAAATTCTTGTAAAATTCTGTATCTTGTCGAACTTTTAATTTATGCCAAATGCAACATATTTCGATGAGTTTAATAATCAAGGCTGTTATTAAAACAATCTAGCTTTATCAATATCAACCAAATTAAAAATTTGTGCGCATAGTATATTAAAATACCGTATTAAGTAGGTACAGATCAAATTATTTAAGTCCTAAATTCACTTAGTACACACCCAGTATGAGTGAGTTTAGAATCTAGTTCTTTATTTAAAATGTTTGTCAAGCATATTCTTATTCGTTTCCTTATATACGTAGAAATTCACAACAATCCATGCATTTATTTCACTCACCACTCCTAAAAAGCAAGGATGAAATCCACTTCAAAAACACTCGGATAATAATTGGCCCTTTGTTGAACTCTTTCTAACATGTCCATTACATTCAGTGAAATTTCCTGAAAGTAAACTTCATGAACGAGAGTGGTACAAAGGATATAAGTATATAAATGGGATTTATTTACTAAAATTTACATTTTCTAAATTAATGATAAAAACTACAACATTTAGTTGTAGTTTTTAATTTGGTATTTACAAATATATGATATGTTTTTGCGAAATGACAAACGAATCTTATGCTGTGAAATCTGAATTATACACGGAGAAATAAATTCTCCATAGTTAAACAAATAACTTTGTTTCAGATAATAAGGTTGTAATAAATACATTTATTTACGATTTGGTTTTCTTAAAACAAAAGTGTTTTACATGAAGAACTTATTTCGTTTGGTATGCGCCACTTAAAACTCCCCAGGTCCGTATTTTTTTTTTATTTTTAAGCAAGAGCCATGTCCGCACATCAAATTGTAGGTATTTTAAGTTTATTAAATGTGCATTCATAGCGATCCATTTTTTTATTGTTACGATAATACTTATAATTAATAATACTTTAAAATTCAAAAATCACTTTGAATATATCAGGAAAAAAAAATTCAAAAAACTGTTTTTTTTAAAGAGTTTCCGCATTTTTTTCAATGAATACAAGAATTACGGTTGATAGAATAATAATTCAACCACATATTGATTATTGTTCCACAATAAATACACCTGCTTCAAACGTTACACTAGTTCTCTGTTGAACAAAGGATATTTTTTATGAGTTTTATTTTTAAAATCTCTAAAAATATGTTACCAAATTTACTTTCTAATTCACAATAAGAAATAATTTTATGCATCAACATCATGCAGGAACAAGAAATAATTTCCGCAAAAATAAAACTAGATATAATAGGCCTGGAGCCCGTGTATAAAATGACTGACTATCCGGCGAATTTTGACAATATGAAAAATGGATTGTTCTTATATAAGTTAGCAATGAATGGACCATCAGCTGGTTGGGTAGCGGTGGGGGTGGCTGTCAAAGAGTTGAAAATAAGTAAAAAAAATTGAGAAAAAAAACTATCCCGCGAACGCTGAAACTTATATGAGGGAAAGATTATGTTATATAATGAAAGTAGAACATAGTCAGCTAAACGGGGGGCAGTGGATTTACCGCCAGCTGATCGATCAAACAGGTCCAAAATCATGAAAAATTTAAATTATTCGCCGAACTTTAAAATTTGGGTATAAGATAATATTTATACTGAGATTCACGAAAAACAAAGTCAACTGCAAGTATGTGGGTGGAAAAGTCGTCAGCTGGTACAGAACAGTGCTGAGTGTTGATGCCTGCGAGGCAGCGCGCATCACCTTTCTTGCATCAGCTGACGACTTTTCCACCCACATACTTGAAGCTGACTGTGTTTGTAGTTAATCTTAGTATGAATAGTATCATATACCCTAAATTCAAAGTTTGCTATAAAGATTTAATTAGTAATATCGATATTGATAACTTAATGTTAGAAAACGTGCGTGCGGCATTCCCGAGTTTCCTTTTTTAATTTGATTAAATATTCAATTTATTATTAATATACGTTAATGTATGAGAATACAAATTAATACATTCGTTTATTTGAAAATTATACAGAATGATCTGCTCAGAAAATTTATTTAGTTTAGTGAAAATAAAAATAACTTTATTCGGTTTCCGATAACAGATCTTCCTCATTCTCATTTTCATCCAACTCTTCACTCTCTTGATGCTCAGTGGGTGAAAGATCATTTTTCTCTTTGTCACTTGCATCAAAAAAGAATTATTCTTTATAAAAAATTGATTAAGATTATAATAGGATGAAAAGTGAAAAGCACAAATGATATAATACCTTCAGTATTTTCGGCATCTCGAATAATAATCATTTCCACTTATGGAGGTAATTGATCTCCATCAAACCACTTGCAAGTTAAATTTGTTTTCCTCAAGCTGTCACCCATAACCAAGGGATCTAATGTAGATGGCACTTGTTTGTGTGCGTTGTTTCAAATCATATACATATATGTACACAGTTCTTAAAACGTGCTGTACAAGTTCCGATTTCGACGGTGGCGAGAGAGATGCATCAAAATTTTTGTCTGGTAACCGGAATTCATTATCATTTTCGCTAAATTTATACACCTTCGTGAAGGTAGCTACACGAGCATCATTGACATTTTTTATAGCTTTAAACCCATACATCGTGCAATATAATTTCTCTATTATGTTAACGACATTATTTAGGTTCTCCTCTGGTAAATTATTCAAACTGTTAAATGTTTCAATAAACTCTTGACCTTTTCTTAATAAAGTAAAATTTCCATTCTTGAAAAATGCGGGATTTTAATCACATCCCGCGAAACCGTGAAAAGCGGACAATGCGTTACACAACTCGTCTCCAATACAAATCGTTTAGATATAAAAATCGTTCTTTATTTCCTACGTTTCTTCATTTCCATTTTTATCCAAATTTTCACATTGTACATTTTTCATGTTTCCCAGCATGATGATAGGAATGTCAGTATCTGAACTTATGACCACACTGGTGTTCTCATTTATAAGTGAAAAATCATTTTAGTGTCCGCCTCCTCATGACTAAAACACGATAAGCTTTCCACAGTTTCCTGAGTGACACTAGATTGGATATCGTCGTTTCGAACTCAATAACTATAGCAGTTTTCAGCGTTTAGGTATAGGGTTTTATTACCTAAGAACGGAGCTATTTCATAACTTGCCCAATACATTGAAAGAAACTTTATTAGAGCTTCTAAAAGAAGTTATTGAAGCATTTAAAAGTTTGAATAATTTACCAGAGGAGAACCTAAATAATGTTAACATAATAGAGAAGTCTGTTTGCACGATGTATGGGTTTAAGGCTATAAAAAACGTCATGTAGCTACTTCACTAAAGTGTATAAATTTAGCGAAAATGATAACGAATTTCGGTAATAAGATAAAAATTTTGATGCATCTCTCTCGCCTCCGTCGAAATCGGAACTTGTACAGCACGTTTTAAGAACTGTGTATATATATGTATATGATTTGAAACAACGCACACAAACAAGTGCCATCTACATTAGATCCCTTGGTTATGGGTGACAGCTTGAGGAAAACAAATTTAACTTGCAAGTGGTTTGATGGAGATCAATTACCTCCATAAGTGGAAATGATTATCCGAGATGCCCAAAATACTGAAGGTATTATATCATTTGTGCTTTTCCCTTTTCATCATATTATAATCTTAATCAATTTTTATAAATAATTATTTTTTTTTAGATGCGAGTGACAAAGAGAAAAATGATCTTTCACCCACTGACCATCAAAAGAGTGATGAGTTTGATGAAAATGAGAATGAGGAAGATCTGTATCGGAAGCCGAATAAATTTATTTTTATTTTCACTAAACTAAATAAATTTTTTGAGCAGATCATCCTGTATAATTTTGAAATGTACGAATGTATTAATTTGTATTCTCATAAAATAATGTATACCTATTAATAATAAACTGAATATTTAATCAAATTAAAAAAGAAACTCGGGAATGCCACACGCACGTTTTCTAACATTAAGTTATCAATAGCGATATTACTAATTAAATCTGTATGGCGAACTTTCAAATTCGGGTATATGATAATATTCATACTAAGATTAACGATAAACACTGTCAGCTTCAAGTATGTGGGTGGAAAATCGTCAGCTGATGCAAGAAAGGTGATGCGCGCTGCCTTACAGGCGATCAACTCTCAGCACTGTTCTGTACCAGCTGACGACTTTTTCACCCACAGACTTGCAGCTGACTATGTTTTTCGTGAATCTCAGTATAAATATTATCTTATACCCAAATTTTAAAGTTCCCCGAATAATTTAAATTTTTCATGTTTTTGAACCTGTTTGATCGATCAGCTGACGGTAAATCCACCGCCTCCCGTCCAGCTGACTATGTTCTACTTTCATTATATAACATAATCTTTCCCTCATAAGTTTCAGCATTAGCCGGATAGTTTTTTTTCTCAATTTTTTTACGTGTTTTCAACCCTTTGACAGCCACCCCCACCGCTACCCAACCAGCTGACGGTCCATTCATTGCTAACTTATATAAGAACAATACATTTTTCATATTGTCAAAATTCGCCGGATAGTCAGTCATTTTATACACGGGCTCCCGGCCTATAAGAAGTCGATGAAATCATTCCACAGGACCACAAAATATTTTTGCGAGTTGCCTGGGACCAGACCCAGTGTAGCATATGTTTTGGGGGTCGCTGAAACCGAATCTGAAACTTATTTTGTCTTGTCACGTCAGGATTTTTTTACTTCATATTTCAAAGATTTGGCGAAGTCGCCGGTAATATCAATTAATTCACAGATATGATATTATTTTTATAGTAATATTCCATGGTGCCCAACATACAGAGAATTTCACAATAGTTTCCTTCACAATAAAAGAAGCTACTAAAAAGATTGAAAAAAATTCTTTTTTCAAACCGAATCGCCTTCAATAAATCTTCAAAAAAATATCTTTAAAAAGTAAGAAATAAAATTTTACTCAGTTTTACAAATATCTGTCTATCTATTAGTGAAAAGTGATAAGGAACTATACCTTATTATCTAATAGTCCAATCAACGAAGGAAAAATAGGGAAATTAATTCGTGTAGTTGCTAATTTTTGTATATTTGTCGGGAGGAGTGCCCTGAACAACATACCAGAAATCCTGACCGGTGGGGGGTAAGCAGGGAGGGGGGGCTAGTTTAAAGGTCCCCTTTTCAAGTTCTTCTTAGATAACTCGAAAACTACGACCTCTAGCGAAAAATTGTCTTTATACAAAATTAAACTAGACGAAATTTTCTAGAAATAAGTTCCTATTCATTTTTTATGTAGGACACAGAGGGTGAAAAAAATCGCAAATTAAAAAAAATTAAGTAGTTTTTCAGGTTTTTTCGGAAAAACTCGGTGAAAACGCACTTTACACAAAAGTTGCAAATAAAAAAAAGTCTTGTATTTCAATGATACATTCACCTGAATTTTTTTACATTTTTTTTTCAACTTTTACATTTTTCCTCGGTCACTTTTAGGAATTTTCGAGTGGCCATATCTCGAAAAATATGCATTTTTAGAAAAAATTCACAAGAGTAAAAACATTTTATTGGAGACCAAAAAAGGTATTGACAAAAAAGGTATATTGTTTGACCAAGAAAGTGTTTTTTTTTTCATTTTCACGGAACCCGTGATAAAAGGGTTTTCTATCCCTTCCCATCATTTCCTACTCTATTTTTTTTTTCAACTTTTTTATTAACGTCATTACAAACACATTGCACAAGGTTTCATCAAAATCCATTCATTAGCACTCAAATTAGGGATTTTGGTCATTTTAGCGTTCCGTTGACTGGACTACCTCTATATCTCGTAAAGTATTGATCTTATATAAAAAATGAATAGGAACTTATTTGTAGGTTAATTTTGTATAAAAACAATTTTTTGCTAGAAGTCGTAGTTTTCGAGTTATTCAAGAAAAACGTAAAAAGGGGACCTTTCTTTTTATGTTGGGCACCATGTGAATATTACTATAAAAATAATACCAAGTTTGTGAATTAATTGATATCACCGGCGACTCCGCCAAATCTTCAAATATAACATGAAATTAAAAAAAAAAAATTCTTAATTTGAAAAAAATCCTGACATGACAAGGCAAAATAAGTTTCAGATTCGGTTTCAGCGACCCCAAAAACATATGATACACTGGGTCTGGTCCAAGGCAACTCGCAAAAATATTTTGTGGTCCTGTGTTATTAATTCCACATCCAGTGGAAGTATAGTAATGCAAAAAAAATTTGAAAATTTTTATTGTTCAAATAGGATTAGAATGTCATGAAATGTCGAGATTTTAAGTTTGAACAAAAAAATAATTTCTGTCTGTCTGTCTGTGTAACTTTTTTCGTGCGCACGTTTACTCTGGAACCGTTTAAGATATTGACCTGAAATTTGGTAAACGTATGTATCTTAACCCTTTAAGGTTCTCAGTCACTATATTAACCAGGTCCGATTTAAAAACGCGCGAACATTTTGAAATTATTTTGCGCATGCCAAATAAAGCACGTGGTAAAACAGCGTATGGGCTATAGTTTCTCAGCACACTCTAGTGATCATCTCGGTCAGTGCGCGGGAATTTGCAAGAAAGTGATCACTATACTGACTTGTGAGCCTTTAGGTAAAACTAAAATTTGTAGATAGGTGTAGTGTTTGTTTATAAATAAGTTGTTGATAAGTAAAACACAATTTGCAACAAAATATTGACCATTATTATATAATAAAATCATTGGATATAATAATTCAAATGATTGATCTACGATTTATTTATTTTTGAAGTCGATTTCTAAAAGTTCAAATTTTAATTTTCATTTTGTCGAAAATTGAGGTCGAATTCAATTTAAGTATTTTTTAACTACAGTAATGGTTTTTATATTTTGAGTAGCAATTTATAAGCACACTAGTATTATCTTTCTATTCCCAAGTTTTTGTATTTGAAAATATTTACCGCTTAGAAGTTATATATTGTTATTTGAGGGAAAACACGGATTTATAGTTCCAATTTTTTACAGATTTGTTCACTGGTTTGTAATAGTTAGTGATTTCACAAATGCAACTTGTTTGTTATTTTTATTACGTACTTATTTTGCGGAATTTTTAAAATTTTCAAAAATTCAATACTTATACCTAGTCAATGACGGCGAAGTTAAGCACATCCGGGCGAGTCCATCACTTGGATGGGTTACCGTAACTCATCTCGCCGTCCTGGTTAAGTGGTAGAGTAGCATTAGCTAAACTTCGCCAGGACGTTAATATAAATAAGGCATTTAAAATAAAAAAAAAACAGAGGCGTATCGGTACCATCGGAGTAAAACGTGTTCATTTACTGATGATTCCGCTTCCGCCTCTAAATATATTTTAATTTTATTATATATTTTTATTTTCACAGATAATAAAGCAAATAAAAAGAAAAAAACTTCCATTTTAATTTTCTTTACAAAAAACTGTTATGATTTTATTTTTCAAGTAAAAACTGATTTGTTCGGATTTTTTAATAAAACTTGTTTTTTCAAGTATATCAAATAATATATCTGTTCCTTTTCAAGTAAAAACCGTTTGGTTCTTATTTATTTTTTGTATAAAAACTTTGTTTCTTTATTTTTTTTTTAGATGGTTAATAAATTGACCACAAATTAGCTATGTATGGGAAGGTACCCAAGTCATTTTATTAACCACCCATTTTTTCGAAAATAGTGCATAAAAGAATTTTTTTATTATTTTTTTGAGCTTCTCTGTACCCAACTTAATAAGTTCCCGTCGCTAACTTTCGATTATTATTAAAAAACCCTTAGGCGCCTTAAAGGGTTAACGAGATCTGGAACTAGATTATATTTTGATCTTACTCCGTTGAAGGGTTGAGGGATAAGTTCGTCCGTAAAATTGGTATTTAGTATATATAAAAGAAGTTAAGGTCTCAAAAAATTTTGGAATTAGCCACCCCCATTACTACCCCCATTATTAAAGGGAGTGGGAGAAACAAAATTGTAATTTAGCGTGTATACAAGAACCTAAGGCCTCAAAATTTTTCTTACTTCATCCACCTCCACTAACGATGATATCGTTTTATAGGTTTTTGGGGTAGACGATTTCAAATATTATGTTATTAAAGTTCCATAAACAATAATTTCCACATAGTGAAGTGCAAATAGAGTAACAACATTTGTTTCTTTGTGAAAGACTTGGATAGAAAATCTAGGTGTGGACTTATAAACACCCTACAGGTCGAGTCCTATGAACAAACGAACATCAGCGTGCCTGCCTTTTAAGATTATTTTTAGTCCAATCAATGAATGCCCAAAAGGGGATTGTAGAGAACATTTTGGAGGGGAGAATTTTTCTCTTCAGGGATGAGCTGGGGGTAGTCAGGAGGTAAACATACTAAAAGTCCCCGCTCCTAGCCCCGCCGCTTCAGTGGGGGAGGGGGTGGAAAGGTTCCTTTTTTCGATTCTTCGCTTATAACTCGGAAACGATGCGTCGTATGGGAAAAGGTAGTCTATGCAAAATTAAACGTAATTAAATTTTCCACAAGAATGTTTATATTCATTTTCTTCCTATGTGTTATAGTTTACGAGATGTTCACCAGCGAAAATAGATAGTTAATAAAAAAATGTACCTTGTATATTTCTATTAAATCGGTTTATCGTGGTCTGCTAATAAATCACAATCACAAAACAATCTGTATTTTACAACACTGGACGTATTTACTAACATAATATTTTGTCGAAATTTATACATTTCCTTAAATATACAGTGTGACTCACTTAAAATGAAGATACCCTTATAACTGTTTCATTTTGTTTCCGATTTGAATAAAATTTCACTCAAGTATAGAACAAATTAGGATCTACGTATGACAGAAAATCATTCACCTGCTATAAAGGCAAAGCCAAATGTGGTACCAAAATATGCTGAAAAAAATAAAACATTTTGAATGTTAGAAATTCTAAAAAATGCATGCGATCGGCGCCACAAACGTACATACACCAAAATTTGATTTGATTATTGATGGGGGATATCTCATACATAAGCTCATCTGGCAAAGGGAGTCCTCAGTTTCCGCAATTTGTGGTGGCTACGTAAAATTCATCGTTCGTAAGATTAAAAATATATATGATTTTTAAACTTTTTCCTCATATTTTGGTACCGCAGGTAGCTTTGCCTTTATAGCAGGTGAATGATTTTCTGGTCATAAGTAGATCCTAATTTGTTCTATACTTGAGTAAAATTTGATTCAAATCGGAAACAAAATGAAAAAGTTATAAGGGTATCTTCATTTTAAGTGAGTCACACTGTATATTTAAGGAAGTGTCTAGATTTCGACAAAATATTACGTTAGTAAATACGTCCAGTGTTGTAAAATAAAGATTGTTTTGTGGCTGTGATTTATTAGCAGACCACGGTAAACCAATTCAATTCAATTCAATTCAAAAATGTTTTATTATAATTAATAATACAAAAGTGCGCCTGAGTCAAGTTCCGATTCAGAGCCGACCACACCACCACGGCGTGCAACGTCGTGGTAGATGGGTGGTCGGGTGAAACGGGTTTAACTCCGGCTTAAACAATAAATGAAGAAGTGTAAGGTTAGAACTCCTGTTCTTTGGAACAAAAAACTTAAATCTAACAATTTGGCGAACTATAACTAGAATGAGTTTTAAAAACACTTAAAAATTACACTAATGTTTTAGTTTGCACAGCACACGCGCACAGTTTTAAAAATTGGATTATTGATACGGGAAAAGACTTAATGAAAAAACCCGTTCGAGCCAATGACAGTATTCTTCCGATGGTCTGCCTGCCTTCGGAAAGATAGGGTGGAGAGGAAGTTGTGATTTAAAAAGTTTGATTTACAAGAAGTTATTGGTCGAGAGGGGATTTTGAAAGAGAACAAAAAGGGACAAAAGAACAGAAATTAACAAAATTAACAAAAAAAAGGTGACTAATAGAGGGAACAGAGAAAGGGTTTGAGAGTAAAAGGTGGTGAAAGCTAAAAGTTGGTTAAATGGAAATTTTGGTATAGGAAAGATTTGGCTAGGGAGGTTGCCGAAAGATAGGCAACGCCTGGTATGGTAATGGGTGTTTCAGGTTGAAAAGTATGGCATTATGCTGTCTGATTCGTGTACTGTCTCGGGTTAGCAGACTGTCGCCCAGTTTGAATTGATAGAATTATTGCGATGTTTCTTGGACGAAGTCCGCTAGTGGAGTTATGTCGTGGCAACGTGCATAGAGATTTCTGAGGGAGGTGTACCTATCAGAGGCTAAATTGAGGCGCATAAATTTGTGTTCTAGTACTTTTAGTTTTCGCATTGTCGTGGCCGGGATGCTGCACCACACCGGCGCCGCGTATGTGATAGCCGGCCTGATCACCATCGTATACAGCAATTTTTTATTGGTCCTGTTTAGTCCGCTACCCCGCGCCAGGAGCGGATACAGACTCCTGGACATGGAGTAGACTTTTCGTATCGTCTCGTTTACGTGCGTATTGAATGTCAGTCTCCTGTCCAAGTTCACCCCCAAATACTTCACGCACCGCTTTATTGGAATTTGGCGGCCCCCTATCGAAAGTGGTGTAATAATACGATTTTCGGTGAAGCGGCGCGTAAAGAGAATTGATTCCGACTTCTCGGCGTTGATCCGAATCTTCCACTTGTCGTAATACGCCGTGGCACGGGCCATGAGCGCCTTCAGCAGCATGTTCGCAGCTTGTGCGTTGGGCGAATGCGCGTATATGGCCGTGTCGTCGGCGTACTTGGCAAGGTTCGTATTCGGAAACTCCGGGAAGTCGGAGACGTGTAAGTTGTATAACTTTGGTGATAGGCACGACCCCTGAGGGACGCCCGCGCGAATGTCCCGCCGAGTTGAAAGTTTGTTATTCACCCTAACCTGCAGTGATCTGCCCGTCAGGAAAGAGTGAATAAGTTTCGTGATATGCGTTGGGAAGTTAAGCGAATTCAGTTTGTAGAATAAGCCCGGGATCCACACTGTATCGAAAGCCTTCTCGATATCAAGCAGCACCATGACGGTGCTTTTCCCGCGGTTGCACTGTACTTTGACGTCATTCACGATCCTGACGACCTGGCGTACAGTGCCCCTGCCTTTCCTGAAGCCGAACTGACATTCGTCGTCGATGTGGAGTTCATCCTGGGCAGCGTCTAGTCTGACCAGGATGACCTTCTTCACCAACTTGGAAATCGCCGGCAGCAACGAGATCGGTCGATAGCTGCCGGCGAGTTTGGCGTCCTTGTTCGGCTTCAGGATCGGCACGACCACGGCACACTTCCACTGGCTGGGCCAGTGTTGTAGTCGCAGGATCGCGTTGACAATGTACGTCAATTGTACAATGCCTTTCCGCGGGAGATAATTGAGAAGCCTGTATTCGATACATTCCGCTCCCGGGGCCTTGTCATTTGGTAGTGTCCGAACAACGCCCGCAACTTCCGAGGGCTTGGCCATGACTTTTAGAAATTCGCGTCTCGTCAATTGGATGTCAATACCAATCAACTCGTTAACGTCGTTTTCGATGCGGTCGTGTCCCGGATCATTTGGTGTTTGTGCGTTGTGAATGTCTACAAAATGGTTAGCTAGGTCTTCCGCTTTCTGGGCGTCTGTCATAGCTGTCCGTCCGTTGGCGTTAGTCAGCGCGGGTATGGCCTCCCACGTAGTCGGTCTTTGTAGGGATTTATAGTTATCGTAGTTGCAACACTCTGCTTGGCGTCCTGCACTATCCTTGTGAACTCCCCCACCACATTTTCCAACTCGGCGGGTGTGGTGATATCATTTACAAGTGTAAGGTGTGTGTTTATATGTGTCTTATAGAGACGCCAATCGGCGTCCCTGTAAGAGGTGACTTTTCGTGTAGTGTCTTCCCTCGACATGTTATCCAACTCCAACAGAATTGGATTGTGGTCGGATGCGAGTTCCCCCAGCGCCACTGGTGGTGTGGAGTTCCTCACACCCTTATTGACCACAATGTCGAGGGTAGTGGACGTTGTACCGTTTTCCGGAAAATGCGTGGGATCGTCCGGATACTGCACTACGACATTACGATTACTCACGTAATCGTACAGAGTGTTGCCGTTGGCGTTGTTGCGATGGCAGTTCCATGCGTTATGTCGAGCGTTAAAGTCGCCTATAAGCAAGCAGCGCGGGCTCGCGTTCAGCAAATTCTCAAAACAACCCGCCGTGAACCCGTTCGAGGGCCGGTTGTACGCGGCGACGATACTCATGCCGCCTTCCAGCGTCACACACACGTTCTCCACGGAAGTGTTCCGTAGACAACGGTGCGTGTGCGCAATGTCTGACTTTATGAGTATGGCCACACCGCCACCTCTGTTAATGTCTGCCCTATCATTTCTGATGGTGGTATACCCTCGGACGCGTAGCTTGTCCCGTCTGTCGAGTTTCGTCTCATTCAGAAGCATAATGTCGATTTTGTGCCTCGTCAAATAATTTATAAGAAAGGGAATTTTGTTACCTATGCCGTTGGCGTTCCACGAAGACACCTTCAGTCTAAAAGGCATCGGCAGGCAGCTCTCGGAAGAAGGCCGTCACCACCTGGAATTTGTCCAGTGTTGTAAAATAAACATTGTTTTGTGACTGTGATTTATTAGTAGACCACGGTAAACCGCTTTGATAGAAATATTCAAGGTACACAATTGATTCTTTTTTTATTAATTATCGATTTTCGCTGACGAATATCTTGTAAAATATAGCACATAGGAAGAAAATGAATATAAACATTCTTGTGGGAAATTTAATTATGTTTAATTTTGCATAGATTACCTTTTTCGTACGACGCTTCGTTTCCGAGTTATAAGCGAAGAATCGAAAAAAGGAAGCTTTCCACCCCCCTCGCCTACTGAAGCGGCGGGGATAGGGGCGGGGAATTTTAGTATGTTTACCTCCTGACTACCCCCAACACATTCCTGAAGAGAAAAATTCTCCCTTCCAAAATGTTCTCTACAACTCTTTCATTGACTGGACTATTTAGCAGGTTGCTCAATTGACACCAATGTTTCGAGGACAGATGAGAAGATAGCGTCATAGACGAGTCATCAAATATGTGTTTAGCTTCTACGATTTCAAATTAGAATACTATGCAACCTGTACTATTATTTTCTTGATTCTATAATAAGTGGGTTACCTTGAGTAGTATGGATACGCAGTAGGGTTCCCCGTGTATTATGGATGCACAGTTGGTTAGCTCGAGTAGTATAGATGCGCAGTAGATTTCCTCGAGTATTTTAGATGCGCAGCGGCTTTCCTCGAGTAAATTGAATGCACAGTGGGTTACCTCGAGTAGTATGGATGCGTAGTGGGTTTCCTCGAAGAAAATGCTTGAAGTAGAAGCTTTTTATCGTGTAGTCATGCCATTTACTGCGTATTCCTTCCACATTCATTAGAAGTGGATAAACCAACTCAAAAAATTTTTTTGAAAATTTCTATTGTTCAAATAGGCTTAGAATGTCATGAAACGTCAATATTTTAAGTTTGAGCAAAAAAGTTTCTGTCTGTCACGTCGGTATGTCTGTTGTTCTTATAACTTTTTGGTACTCATGATTACTCTGGAACCGTTTAAGCTATTGACTTAAAAGGACAAAGGTAGATAAGGGCCTTTTTTCACCCATCGACCATGCCATGTCATTATATTTTCCGAGTAGTATATGTCTTCACAAGTAATAAAAAAGAGTTTTCTGAAGTAGTACATTGTGTGTCTATTAGTAGTAAAAATACATTCCCGGACAACGCACAGTGTCCCCAAAGTGACTTTTTTTTCAAATCAGTCTGCAGGTTTTAATAACTAAGCAATCGGATTTTTTTTAATTATCGATTTTTAATTGCCTATTCGATTTTTGTCCATGATTTTTCAAAATTTTTCAAAGAAGTTTGAACTTTCATAAGAAATTTTGAAAAATCAAGAATATAAATCGAAAATCTGGCTTAACAGATCGATAGGAAATTAAAAAACGAAGATTTCAACAACAAAAAAAACTTTTCGATTACTTAAGTATTAAGACCTGCAGATGATTTGAAAAAAAAAGTCACTTTGTCATCAGTCTGCAGGTCTTAATACTTAAGCAATCGGAAAGTTTTTTTTTGAAATCTTCGTTTTTTAATTGCCTTTCGATCTGTCAAGCCAGATTTTCGATTTTTGTTTCTGATATTTCAAAATTTTTTATGAAAATTCAAACTGGCTTGACAGATCAATAGGCAATTAGAAAACGAAGATTTAAAAAAGAAACTTTCCGATTGCTTCGGTATTAGACCTGCAGACTAATTTGAAAAAAAGTCATTTTGGGGCCACTGCGCGACGCTGTAAATTGTTGACCTAGCCGTTAAGCTGAGGAAAACAAGCACTGAAGTGCGGGAATGTGCTTATACTATTTTTTCTGAAATCGCAAACAATATTATTATAAATTATAATTATAAACGTTATATAACTATTTTGTTTTATTGCAATTTTATAGATGTAATAAAATAGCAATAAAACAAAATTGTTGCAGAAATGACAATTATAAAACAAATTTGTTTATTGGGCTGTCACCAAAAACATTTTCGTTATCCTCACTACAATATAATTTTAAAATTACTGAATTATTTTGTTCCGATTTAAATGTTACTTTTCGACAGCCCTTACATTTTTAAAACTCTACTTCAGATAATATAATATTAACATATCACCAGTAAGAAAACTCCTAAAGTCCTGAAGTGACTTTGTGCGATAAGAGGCTGCACATTCCGAGACAAGTATCCAAGTGTACTAGGATACATTTTTTTTCTAAAAGAATTCCAGTGCTGAGACCGGGAATCGAACCCGGGACCTCAGGGAGAGAGTCAATTCTCCATGATTATCGACCATGCAGATAGTGGATTAGTTTGGTGGAGGAAAATAATGAATTTATTTTCATTTATAAACATTTGACAAACGTTGTTAATTAAAGAGAAATAAGTAATATTAAATCTATAAACATAGATTATTATAATCTATTTACTGAGATACAAAAACTTCTAAGCGTACAAGTTTTAAAAACATTAGTTTAAAACATACAACAATAAATAAAGAAAGCAATAACAACATACAAGTCACGCTATTACTCTTGTGCGGTAGCAAAGCTCATATTAATCTAATTTTCTACAAAACTTTTCTTCAGATTTTCTTTATTTTCGTTTCAGACACATCCAGATATCGCTCAAACATTTTTGTTTACTTTCTACACAATAGTGTTGGAAAGAATTAATAGAACGACAACTTGCCTTTATCATCAAATATAATATAATTTTTAAGTGTCCTATATGATTGGTAACAAAAACCTATTTGATTCCTCTATTTTAACTATGACTTCTAACGTATTACTCCCAAGTTTCATGAATCTGTTGATGAATAGACTTTAAATTAATTTGCCAATTGTAATCGAGGCTCCCCAGTGAAATCTTATGACCCGTGAAAGATTTAATCTGTCTTATATGATCACTCAGTATGAGAGATTGCAAAACTTTGAGGCAAATTCGATTAGCAACTTTTAAAGGAGCTTTAGACATGAAAGCAATTTATATTGTCGCTGTGGTGTGAAAATATAAAGCCCTCTGGAAATAAATTTACAAATCTTGGAATAAATGCATTCTGAAAGTTTTGTTGCTTTTGGAAGGTGTAAGAGAAGTTGAAAAATTGTATGACTATTTAAATATTATTATATAAATATGGATACGGTGCCTGCGTTTTAAAATTCAGACATTTTAATTGATAATCAGCACGATAGTAGTGGGCACACATGTACGTGTCGCACAATTCATTTTTGTTTTTAAATATTAAAAATGGTTTTTTGAATTTATAATATCTTGCAACCTCTTCTTATTGAAGAAAGATTATATATGAAAGATTAATAAGCTTTCTCGATGGTAACGCCATGTCAATATGCGTGTAGAGTGGCATGTCATTGAGCGACGTTGATTTGGTAACCATTTAATTATATTAAATTACACCCCCAAATTTAAACTCCAATAGGCCAGTCCAACACGCTGTCACTTTGCTTTGTTTGTACTACAGCAGCCATCTTTTGTTGGTAAGTTAGGGTTTTTGTCAGGCCTAAAGGGCACCATACACGTTCAGCAATAATGTCATTCCAGCAGATCATTACAGAAACATCATTTCTAAAAATTTCCCCGTCATTCCCTGTCATTATTTTTCACACCTTACATGTCCATTATTTAAGAAAAAAGCATATCTAGCTATAATTATTGAATTAAGTATGATTGAAAAAACGCGAAAATTCAGGTAATGAGATTACTGAACGTGTATGGTGCCCCTTAGGCCTGTCGAGAACCCTAACTTACCAACAAAAGATGGCTGCTGTAGTACAAACAAAGCAAAGTGACAGCGTGTTGGACTGGCCTATAGGATCTACTGCAGGTACTGATCACGTGCATTTATTTTTATCCTCCTTTTCTTACTAAGATATAGACACTTTATATTATAACATTCACGTTTATGATAATAAAAGTTGATGGTTTGGTGGTTGCGCTTAGTTGGTGAAGCTCTCGTCAGTGTAAAATAAGGTAAAAAGAACTACAGTCCAACCTATTTGCATCTCGAACCTGCGGCCCTTGAATTTAGAATTCGATTTCAAATATATCGAAAACCAATTATTTTTCAAAAATTGTTCTATTGATTTACCCCAACATATTACAAATGGTATGGTTATAATGTTTGCAGATGATATCACAATTACGTTATCTGCAAAAAACCCAGAAGCATTGTCATCATATATTGCAGTCACTTGTGATGAATTAGAGGCTCGGTGTAAGCGAAATCATTTAATCTTAAGTAAAAAAAAGACCGTATATATGAATTTTCATCTCAGATCCCCTTTACCAGAACGCTTTATATCTCAAAATAATCTAACACTCTTGCAGACATCAAAATTCCTAAGTTTATGGCTAGATGATAAACTGAACTGGAATAGGCACATTGAACATGTTTGTTCTAATTATATTCAGCATTCTATGCTATAATGCAATTGAAATATTGCTTAAACACTGAAGGAGTCTTAAACATCTACTACGCTTTGGTCTACAGTCACATAGCAAATAATATTGTTTCTTGGGGCGGAGGCAATGACTTGCTTAGGGTATCCATTGCTCAAAAAAGATTAATTAGATTAATTTTTTCACTTCAGCCATTAGAGATCTGTCGAAAAGTGTTTAGGGATAAATAAATATTGACAGTTATATCTATATTCATACTAAAGTGCATAATGCACGTTTATAAAAATAAAAATGACTTTGAAACACTTAATAATAATCATTGTCATAATACTCGACATGGTAATGCTCTGTACATTTCAAGTCACACAACCACTTCTTTTAAACACTCCACAGATGTATTATGTACAATAGGTTACCAAACCAATATAAAAAAAATTAAAAATGAAAATAAATTCAAGAGGGTAACTAAAGATTTCTTAATGACAATGTTTACTATTCTGTAAACGATTATTTCTACAGTTAGTTTTCGTCTCTGTCGTTTTATACATTGTCTGTTGATTATTTATCTTTGTTGTATATCATATGTTTTATACATTTTCTGTAGATTGTTTATTTTTGTTGTATATTATGTTTCTATGTATTTTAATAACATATTTGATTTGTCACATGTACAAAATCATATATTACTTTTTAGTGACCAATAAATATCTATCTATATTTCTATGTATCATAAAAGTTGGTTAAAATGTAATATCCATCACAAGAATCTTCTTTCAAGGTTCTTGGGATCGAACAATTTCTTTGCATCTCAACGACATCTATACCTAAATTGGTAAAATGACCATTTTTACTCAAAACTAAAGTCATAATATGGTGAGGAGTTTCCTCATTATCACCACATATCCTACATTCTGGATTGTCTCTCACCTCTACATTGGTTAGGTGTTTATTTAGTGTGCAATGTTCTGTTAGGATGCCCACCGCACATCAGCTGTTTTCTGTTCAGGTTTACTAATTCGTTGGTCTTTGCCTTATATGGTTCATCTGTAATGAACATACATGACTGTCTCGTCCCTGGCGCTCCAGTTTAACACAAGTTCTGTGCTGACTAATAGCTCGCTTATCAGTCCTCTTACGGTATTATACAGGGAGATCGAGAAAGACTGAACGTGCCGCTCCCTAAAGATTGTTTTTGTGCCGCCTACATACTGCATACATATGTACTATTTTCTGGTACTTTCAACATTTTCACGTTGGCGACAGTAACCTTAAATATAGTCAATTACAGTATTTACACAAAATGCGAGTTTCTTTATTAACTTGCCACACAAGTGGCGTTGAAAAACACTGATTTATTAGTCAGAAAGGGAGATAAATGATAAATCAAACACAAGTTAATAATAATAACATTCACGAAAATGACAGACATCAGATTGGTAACAGTGACTAGCAACATAGGAAATTAGTTTTAATAATGTATGTAGAATAGAAGTCAATTTTAATAATTTTAGTGAATTTTCTGTGTGACGTCACGTTCAGTCTTTCTCGATCTCTCGGTATGATATCCCGCAGGTTGCTGCATCCAGAGCTTTGAGAACCGCTTGGCTGTCACTGACGATATTAATTTTTTTTATTAATATTGTTTCGAATATAATTTTTCCTTTGATATAAACAGGTTGTTTTTCTTACATCCTGACCTTATTTTTCCATAGGATTTTTTGAGTGTGGTTTAAGGGAGGTTTCTTTGTAAGAAATAAAGTTATGTAACTACAAATCATTTAATGTAAATTCACTTCAACAAATTTAACTGAAGACTTCTAGTCCGTACCGAATATAGAATTATCAACAAGTTTTTTAATGGTTAGTTCCTTTTACTACAAACTACCACTTTAGTTTTCTTCACATCACAACACTTAACTTAAAACTAAATACAATGTATAAGAGAGTGAGAGAGATGTTGGAGAATAAGAATTTACTTTTTATGGTGAGAGTATATCAATCTAATCTATCTGTTCACCTTTTTGTCACTAACTGAAGTGGTGTGCTTCTTGCTACTTAACGTTTTGTGTTAAGGTATCTGCGCGAACAAAAGCCGTATTGAGATTTGAGACATGGGCGGCTCATCAATTTCTTTCATAAAAATATAATTAATTCTTTAAATGTTATGATATCCTAACAAATATATAACCTCCATGTCATTTTTCTTGCACAGATTTCTATAGCCGTAACTTCTGCTTGGAACATTGTTGCGGTACTGCCCAGGTTCAGACAAATGGCTATCTCTGGTTAGTCCCCCGTATCTCCTGCTTCCGTGCTTCTTGATGTTTTTAATCCGTCAGTATACCATATGGTATTATTTGAATTTCTTCGCAGTGGCCTCATTCCTTCCTGTCCTTTCTCAGTTATGTATGAAGGTTTTTGTGAAGTTGTGGCTTGTGCTGATTCTATATAACTGCATGTTTAGTAGTCAATCTTATCCTATTGTTGGAATGGTCTCGTATCCGTTTGTTTTCAGCCTGTACGTTATTAGCAATGCCTCGCACCACACGACTAAGTGTAGTGGAGGTAGGCAGAGTAGTGCTTCCATGGCTGCGGTAGGCGTTCTTGACATTGCTATCATTATCCCTAGACAGGCCAGTCTTCACAACCTTTCTTAGTTTTCTAATTGCCTCCTCTTTTCGGTTATTATTGGTATCACAATTACTTGGTACAGCCAGTGCGCCATTTTTGGTTGTAGTCCCCAGTTTTTGCTTACCATTCTTCTGCAGGCCCATAAGGCTCGCGTTGCTATTGTAGTCGCTTTGTCTAGACGTGGTTTGGAATTTAATATGGGGTCTAGAATCAGTCCCAAATACTTGACTTTGTGGCTCACCTGCAATTCATTTCCTCGGAGATATAGTTTTCCAAAGTTGAGTGTCCTCTCTCTTGTGAAGGTGACCACAGTGGTCTTCCCTGCGTTCACGGAAAGTCCTTACTGGGTGCACCATCTGTTTACCATAACAAAGACTCTCTACATCTTTTCTGATGCAGCGCGATATAGTTTGCATAACCTTGCGCATTCCCTACTGTTTCAGTCGAGGTAATAGCTCGTCCACGACCAGGCACCATCTGTAGGCATTTTCTGGTCACGGAGACCTCAGTTGTGAATTCTAGCGTGTAGTGAATTTTTCTATTTCTGAGTGCTGAGTCAATCCACCCTGTTATTCACTTTTCGACTCCGAGCTTCTTCAGCGCATCACTTAGTGGGCCGAATGAGGTATTTCCAAAGGCACCCTCCATGTCTAAGAAAGTTCCTATGGTAATATTTTTACTGTCTAGGGCCCTTTCTATTTTTTTTAGTAAGCTCGTGTATTGCTAACTCACAAGATTATCCTGCTTGGTTCCGATATGGATGTTTTGTATTCATTTTATCGTCTCCGGCGTTTTCAGGAGAAATTATGTTAGGCTAACAGGTCAGAAGAATTTGGCTTTTTGGATATCACGCCCTGGTTTTGGTGTAAATACCGCCTTTATCCTCCGCCAACCAGTTGGCACATAACCCAGAGCCAAACTGGCCCTGAATAGTGTGCACAGGGGTGTTGCAAGTATGTCCATTCCCTGTTGAAACATTCCATCCAGCCCTGCTGACTTGTGTGGTTTAAATGAATTGATTGCCCATTCAAGAACTGTGATAGCAATTTTCCAGTCCTCTTTTCATGACTTTCTTACCGGTATGTCTTCGGATGGACCGCTTCTATCTTGTGGGATGTTTACACTGCCTGGGAAATGTGTCTCCAGCAGTAAAGTTATCTTAATACACCCCTTACGTCATAAACCCTTGATTATATCGTATTCTAATTAAGCTAAGGTTTACGTCATTGCTCCTAACACCTCCTTTCTCTTCTGCGACCATCATTTTGACCTAACCCAGCAAACACAAAACTTGCGGCCCTTAAATGGGCCATTGCACCGATCAATGGCTTTCCTATAGCATAGGCGAGCCTTTTGCAGCCAAAAATAAATTATATACAGGCGTACCACAACTTCATGTTGTTATGAATTGCCTCATAATAACCAGTAATGGACCATTATTGTGCAACCATAAAAAATGCTGCCTTAGTTTGTACGATGATGCTAATTTTTATATTTATTTAAAAAAAAATTATCGCAATTCAAGCAATCGGAAGGGAGGGAGGGGGCATAATGCGTTTGCGGGAATAAAGGGTTGTACGATCTCCCAATGATGATCGAGCTGAGCGGGTCACTGGTGAAACCGTATGAGGGTTGTAAGTAGGGTAGTTGGGGTGGGGTTGGGCTCGAAGGACCAATGTACGTAATCACTGTATCCGGCTCGAAGGACCAATGAACGATCTCCCAATGATGCTCGGGCTGAGCGGGTCACTGGCGAAACCATATGAGGGTTGTAAATAGGGTAGTTGGGGTTACTGGCTCTGGGACCAGTGGACTGTAGAGATTTTTGTTATTGTGGTAGAAACCAATCCTGGAGGCAGCCTCATCTCCTAATTATGGCTTGGAAAGATTGGTTAAATGAGTACAACAAGTAATTAGTTGAGACTGATTTATTTGGGGAAATAAAATTCTATTTATACTAAAAGACAAATAAAACATGATAACAAATTATAAAAACAATAATACATTACATATGAAATATTAAACTTGGCCTGGAAAAATATGCCAACTATAGAAATGCAGTATTTCACTTAATTACATATTTCGCTGACATTGTTTATAGTTAATGTTTATGTAGATTGCAATACGAAATAAATAATATGTGTCGAAAGTAGGATAAAATAACAATAAGAAATTAAATTATTTGAAATGATAAAAAATGCATGTTTATGAGATTAAACATTCTGGCAAGACCGGGAGGGACGAGGTTCGTTGGTTTGCTAATGAAGTGGCTGGAGTTCATTCATCTCATCTGGGTTTGAACGTTCTTGTTGTTTTCTCTTCCATCTGCCTTGTTGCATTAGGGACCGGGCGAATACCAGTAAGAGCAGCAGGACTGCTCGTGATGGTGATAGTGGTGGCACTACCGGTGATGAGGGAATGATGTATGGAGTGCCATTTTGTCTCGTTTTGTCTCTGCCATCTTTCTTCCTCCTTGGTTAAGCCGGCCATCATCATCTAATTTATCGTAGGACTTTATTTGCCAAAAGTCTGTCTTAATTTTCTGGACTAACTGCCGTCTTGACGATAGGTTTGTGTTGATGTTTGTCGTGAGTGGAGATATGATTCCAATTATCCCATCCGTAATCCATGATAGCTGATGCTGTTTCTCGGTTAGATGATGGAGCAGTGCTGTGCATTGTACTCCTTGAGAGAGTCGTTTGGTTGCGTTGCAGAGGCTGTCAAATTGCGTGATAACCTCTAAGGTATTTGCAACATCTTCTTGGAGTTTCGACTTGGAGTACTTCAACTCTATGCGGGTATGGTCAATGCGTTCTACGTATGGTCCAGGTGGTGGATACTGAATAGTGTACCCGGCTTGTGTAGACCCTGGCATCGGGGCGAACAGAAGACAGAGCAACAGAAACAACGTCCAGAGATTGAAGGACATTTTCTTGCTCCTTGGAGGCCGTTGACTGATAGTTGTACTCTCAAAGTTTGTAGGTGCCTGCTCGTCTATGGTTGTAATGTTGGGTGTGTCGGTTTCTGACACAACAGGTATTGGAGTGACTTTTCTCATGTGACCAGGGTTCAGGTGCTCTGGCATGAATTCTTCATGCAAGGGTTTGGTTGTAATGTTGGGTGTGTCGGTTTCTGACACAACTGGTATCGGAGTGACCTTTTTTCATGTGATCAGGATTCAGGTGCTCTTGCATGAATGTTTCATGCAAGAGTTTGGAATCTCCCAGCTCGAAAGGTAACTCTTTCAGGGGGATTTGGGCGGTGTATGTTCCGTCTGTGCTTCGTGTCGTAGGCTTGGAGAATTGTTCCTCACATATTGTGTCATCTGAAAACAGGATTTTCTGAACCGAGTCTTTTTCGGTGTTCCAAATTTTTGTTAACTGTTCATCTACTTCAGTACGACTTGTCATGCTGATGATGTTAACATTGTTAGGCTGGGTTTGCTTAACGTTGCCTGACAGTATCCATCCCAGTTCTGTCTGTTGGTCTAGGAGGCCATCCTCGGTTTTCTGCAGTCCTTGCAGAATAATTTTTCCATATTCCTCAGCTCCAAGAATGGCGTCAATTGGTCCAGGTCTCTTGTATGTGGGATCAGTGAGGATTTGGTTTTGCCATTGCTGCTCATTTAGGTCTTCTAGCTCGCATGTTGGCATGGCTTGCGTCAATTTAGATAGTACTAGAAAATTGACGTTTACGGAGAAAAGACTAGGAAACCGTGGGCAGACTTCAGCTTGAATCTTCGTTCTTGATGTTTTGGGTCTTCCTTCGCCGAGTCCTTCTGCTCTGATTTTCTGCCTGGTTTCCTAGTCTTTTCTCCGGCTCGAAAGACCAATGTACAATCTCCCAATGATGATCGGGCTGAGCGGGTCACTGGTGAAACCGTATGAGGGTTGTAATTAGGGTAGTTGGGGTGGGGTTGGACTCGAAGGATCAATGTACGTTATCACTGTATCCGGCTCGAAGGACCAATGAACGATCTCCCAATGATGCTCGGGCTGAGCGGGTCACTGGCGAAACCGTATGAGGGTTGTAAATAGGGTAGTTGGGGTTACTGGCTCTGGGACCAGTGGACTGTAGAGATTTTTGTTGTTGTGGTAGAAACCAATCCTGGAGGCAGCCTCACCTCCTAATTATGGCTTGGAAAGATTGGTTAAATGAGTAAAACAAGTAATTAGTTGAGACTGATTTATTTAGGGAAATAAAATTCTATTTATACTAAATGACAAAACATAATAACAAATTATAAAAACAATTATACGTTACACATGAAATATTAAACTTGGCCTGGAAAAATATGCCAACTATAGAAATGCAGTATTTGCACTTAATTACATATTTCGCTGACATTGTTTATAGTTAATGTTTATGTAGATTGCAATACGAAATAAATAATATGTGTCGAAAGTAGGATAAAATAACAATAAGAAATTAAATTATTTGAAATGATAAAAAATGCATGTTTAAGAGATTAAACAAGGGTTAAGGAAAAGGGATAGGGACTTCGGACCTTGCTATTCGGTAATATAAGTCTTTTTTCCATCATAATATTTTATCAATCTACCTTTATCAAATATTAAACTTATTATAAATAATTATTTAACGCCGTCCCGAGTTTTCGCGGCCTATTTCTCTAGTTTTAGGTGTCTATTGGATATATAAAACAATTATTTTTCCGTTTAACTCGCTCTAACTCAAAAACGGCACAATGGATTACTCTCAAATTTTTGTCGTGTTATCACTATATATTTGCTAATAAAATGTATTAATATGTAAGTCAAATTTTATTAAGTAGTAGATATCATTACTTTTTTTTCTAAGGCTATGTGGAAAATTTGCATTCTCAAGTGTAACATGCGGGAAACTTTTTTATCTTTCGAAATAGATACCAAGTGTATGGAGGGCATATGAAGATAAAAGATTGGCGTAATTTTTTATTTGAAACTTTTTTTCTAGCATTAGAAGTTTGTAGCGGTTACATTTATCGTATCACGATAATGGTTTCCTTGAGACGCCGTGTATGTATGCTACTAAAGAATCATCTGGGTCTGTGGTTTAGGCAACCAGACGTACACGTCAGTGTATATTTGGTTTGTATTAAAAAACCATGAGATTTTAAATTTGTTTATTAATATACAAATTAAATTTCAAAGAAAGCAACATTCTTTGTGTCATCTTTTATATTTTCTAAAAAAAAAAAAAATAGTATTAAGAAAACAAGTACTTGTATTGGTGATAAATACATAAGAAAGAACTTTTTATCAATCTCCTTGTTGTTCCAAAATCTGAAAACAAAAAGAAAATATTAATTATGAATAATTAAGCACAGTAAAATCTAATTAAGTAGGTAACTATGCACTGGTTACAATATTTGTGCAATCCACAATTAGTTTGGGAGATACCTATATTTATCATTCAATGTGTGAAATCAAAGTAATTTGTTGGTTATAATGTTTTGAATTTATAAATAAATAAAGTGAACTGAGTGTGAAGGAAAAGCCAAAATCTTGAAGAAGTATATTTGTGCATATATTGCCTCAAAATTCAAATTCAAATGAGTGAACAAGTTGTCAAGTTCATTTGGTGATATTAGATTGGCAAGAATGTGTGCCTACAAAAAAATGAATTAAATTCCTTCCTTTTTTGTGGGAGAAAACTCAGCCATACTGGCATTTAGTAAAAGAGGTAGCACATTTCTCCTGTAATTGATTTGTTTTTGGTGAAGAGGCCCAATAACAACTAGGTAAATATTTTCATTCATGATTCTTACAAATTTTTATATAAATTACATATCTACCGTTTCTTAGACGATAATATATTTTTAGGCTTTTTAAACCTCACCCTCACTTCATCTTTTTTCGATTTGCTATGGTCAATTTGCAACATTAGCAACACAAAATAAGACTTTAACTGTACCTGTCTGTTGTATCACACCTGACCGTTTGAGGCTCTCGCAGAGATAGTTTACGTAGTCACATGGTTGAGCCGGAACTTCATGTCGGAGTTTAGAAATATTATGAAGACATAGCCTGCAGATTATTTGGTAGCACACAGTTTCCTGTTTATCAACCCCAGGGCCACTAGTTGTCCATTCATAGCTGTATCGAACAGTATCGAGGTACTCTGGCTTGCTCGTTATCCACTACGGATGGCAATTGTAAGTACGCTTTAGACTTTTTAATTCCATGCTGCAACTTCTACGAAAATGAATTACACCCTGTAGATGAGACAGCTAACGTCAAGAGAACCGTGGGTACATTTTTACAAATATTCATATTTTGAAGTAGGTATTACCTTTTTGACTTAATGTAAACTCAAAAGAACAGCTGTTTATTGAGTCCCTGGTATTCATTGAATTATTGCTAAAAAAAGAAATAAAGTAGATGTTATAATATATAATTAATAACAGTAATATTTAAGGACTTACTATTTGTGAGCTTTTAACTGACGTAGCCTACTTTATGTTGATTCCTTTTTAATGTAGCTACCCATCTTTTACTTGGAGTAATATTTTATGTAGATTAATATCCAAATCATTTGTAAACGCTGATGTAACCATAATACTGAACCTTTGAGGTTATGTTCCAGCCGTTCTCAGATAGAGAGCAAGGGCGTATTGCATAACGACCAGTGTACATAATTACCATTAGATCAAAAGTAACAAAAAGGAAACTGGTGGTTGATAAATTTATTTTATTGTTTGTTTATGAGTCCCGTGTCATATTTCATATTGTTTATATGTTTAGTGCTTTTGCATATACCTAGTTTTATTGTTTCATTTTTTAGATTAAGTCATATCAATCATTACTCTTATACATATACTAACTAACTAACTTCATTAATTTATGTAATATAAGGTTTTTGAATAGTAAACCTGCTTTTCATTGTTTATTCATTCTGCCTGCTGTTTCGTTATTATTTGTTTGTTTAATAAGATCAAATAGACTGGCGCCTGCTCTGGTCTGCTTGAAGGCTTGTATAAACTGCTTGACTACCTGTCAGAAACCAAATCGAGATATTTGAACCCATGCCCGCTCCCGACTTAAAGAGCTGCCGTGCTCGGGCTACTATCCTTTTTAAATAAAGGGCGTGGCAAGTTTTCGAGAAAATTGCAAATCAATGATTGTTGACCCGGTACTGCAATTAATTGCTATAAGACTTCCACGTTCTTTATGATCTCTTTAACATTAAATAAGTTTTGCAAATATTCCCTTTTCAATCCCTAAAAGTGTCATCCCTTCACGAATGGTAAATTAAAAGCTTAAAAAACTAGAGTAAAAATCATGCTCCTCGCCGATTTGTTTAACTTTCTATATAATTGTTGCACATTCTTTAGAATACTCTTCCCAGTTTTTTGGAAATGTTAATTTTTGAACATTGTAAATCTTATATTGAGGACTTATTTGATAAACATTTGTCAGTAAAAAAAAAAGTGAAAAGGAGCAAGTACATCGATAATAATCTGCCTGTGCTTCAAACTTGGGATCCTTGGATTTCAAACTATAATTCTACCTTTTACACTGCCATACCCTATTTCCGAAAGCGATAATATCACAGTAGAGAGAAGACCAGTAGTCCTACTCAGCCGGAACAGTTGGATAAGATTTTCAGTGCGCATGCGATGCGCGTGGGCTTAAACTATTCGATGCGCAGTGGACGGAACGACGACAGTGGACGGCAGTGATGTGTAGGGTGGGGTTGATGTTTATTTTTGTTTACGTTTACGTTTCTGAACAGTCACCAGTATACGACGAAATTCGCGTGGGATACAAACAGTAGATGCGCAGTAGATTAAAAAAAATAAAATCGAGTACAACAAATATCAAAGGGACCGCTGCGAGTGAAACTACTGGTCTTCTCTCTACTGTGATAATATTGCTAATATAATGTCACTATTTGAAAATCATGTCTACGTTTTAATGTTATATTGTTATGAAATATAATTAGTTAAACATATAAATAAATGATAGAAAATAGCATTTAAAAAAAATTCTATTCAATTACAAATCTAAAAAAATCAGAAAACGATTGTTTTAATTTTAAATTATCAATAACTTTTTATTTACCGATCGATTTTGTCAAAAAACAAATTATGTTTGTTTTAAGCATTTTTAATGTGATAACTCCAACTTAGTTGTTAAAGTACTCGTCCGAATCTAAGGTTTGTGCAATGTGTACACTATAGTAATAGTGCAACTTATTTATAAACTGCCGAAACGGCAGTTTAATTTTTGATAAAGGGTACATTGACAAAAATATTTAGATGGAAAAAGATTTTTATTGCCAAATATCAAGGTCCGAAGTTCCTATCCCTTTATTCCTGCAAACGCATTATGCCCCCTCCCTCCCTTGCTATTACTTGGATTGCGATAATTTTTTTTTCTAAATAAATATGAAAAAGATTCTCATTTACCTGTAAAAAAGTTTCCCTCTGAACCTTTTCCTTCTTAAAAAAGCGCACTTGAAAGAAAATGCAAAAAGCTTTCCCCTCCTACAAATTTGTTTATTTGAAAAAAATAAAAAAAATTAATCAGTCAAATACTAGAGATAACAGTGAACAAATTCCATTTTGATTTTTCAACATCGCACGACACGGAAAAAAGTTCGGGGGGATTGAATAATTTTCCTTTCCCTACCTCCTCTCCCTCCCCTAATTGGCCCACCACCCTCATCCTCCGGCTTCATCAATTCTTATCTATTTCACCTACATCAAAAAAATGTCAGCCCCCTAACTCCTTTTTTTCGTGAAAAAATTAGGGAATTACTTTTTTGTATATTAGTGTTACGGCAAAAACACGTGTATTTTTTAAAAAAAGTTTCACAAAAAGTTACAGTCCGATTATGCGCTTCCGCGAGCTCTTTAATTTTTGATTTAACTTTTTTTTCGTCAAGTTAATAATAACAAAGTTATCGAGAAAAAACATGTTTTTGCGAATTTTAAATGCGAATTCCTGCTCCACCTCGTGTGATTAAGCTGAACTAACTTGATAACATGATAAAAGAGAACGTGTGTAATAATCTAGGAAATAGCGTGCAAATTCGACGACGAGTGGTTACCGTCTGCCAGTCGGTAATCGAAGAGACCATATAAATACAAAATTTTTTTCTCTCTGGAACTTTTTGGTATGGTGGGGGGATAGGGAGGGGGGGGCATTTATTTTTATTTAAATCGAATGATTATCGATATCTGTCCAGTAGTTAGTATATGTACTTCACATACCCCAATTACGCTGGCAGACGAAACTTCCGAACGGCGCGCGCGCTAACCGGAAAAAGAAAAAAAAATTTTTTAGTTTCTTTTTCGGGTTAGCGCGCGCGCCGTTCGGGGGCCAGCGTAATTGGGGTATATGAAGTACATATACTAACTACCTGTGCGGACAGATATCGATAATCATTCGATTTAAAAATAAATGCCTCCCCCTCCCTATCCCCCCACCATACCAAAAAGTTCCAGAGAGAAAAAAATTTTGTATTTATATGGTCTCTTCAATTACCGACTGGCAGACGGTAACCACTCGTCGTCGAATTTGCACGCTATTTCCTATACTATAACCGAATTGTCAAAAAAAAAATTTAAAAAAAGGTCGTTTCATTTCAAAACCAGATCCGCTCCGCTAATAATGAAGGCATTGCGTTTGATCTGGTATCTACCATATTTTTCAATATTGGGTTATAATACTTTAAGAAAATCAGTAAATATTGGGTTATCCTATGTAAATTTCACGTAAATAAATTATATGCCAGGATCTAGTAGGTTATACAAAATATGTGGCTTGTTGAAAGTGTTCCTATAATCCAATATATTGAAAAATATATGAGATTACAGCCAAAAATATGTTTACCAAAGGGATGGCATCATCATCAGTCGTCCTTTGATGGCCCATTATTGTACACTGTTGACAAATTGTACACTGTTGACAAATTGAAGAATGGCCAGCTGCTGGCCGGTGAGACATTTCGCTTCAGGTCTGCTTATGGCTTTACATAAAAGTACCAATTAAGATAATGCTGGCGATGGTGCGCGTGACCATTTATGCGCCAAGTATGAGTGTTTGCTGGGAAGTAGAACCGAGGCTCATTCATCATTGAATAGTGAGTGTAAATTTTTTCTAGAAATTATTTATTCTAAGAGTTAAATTTGTGGAACTTTTCACCAAATAGTGAAATATTTGATTAATAACATTTTTATTGTTTTCAAGAGTGAAACGCCAACGATTTGTAAGGAGCTGTAGAAAATATTCTCTGCAACTGGCAATGATGGATGCATTTATTTCAAATTGTTCGAATAATTTCAGTATTATATTTTAAAACTCCGGTATAGTACTTAAATAAGGTTGTTAAGAATTAAAACAAGACAATAAGGTATAATATACATTTGAAAATTCATTTAGAAAAAATCAATAAATTATTTCAATTTCCGGTCGTCGGTCGCTGCATTTTCTCTAGTAATATATTAAGTGCATTAAAATTACCGAAAATTTAGCACGAAAACGTGTTGCCTAGAAACTGCTTGAATTTATTTTGATGAGATTTGATAAAAAGACAAAAAGTGCCCGAGACGCAGTCGAGGGTACTTTTTCAACCAAATCTCATCAAAATGAACGAATGCGGTTTCTTAAAAGCAACACGCTTTGAATGCTGAATTTTCAGATTATTTTTAATGCACGAAATATATTTATGAGACTATTTCCAGAACAAAATACAGGACAAAAAATATTTTTTAAGGGTCGCGTGCGCTTGATGTCACAGTCTGAGACCTTAGGAAAAACAAACTGAAATTCCTTAACTGCCAAATGGCAACTGATTGGACTTTTCGTAATATTATTGTTTCTATGCATATTATACATACAAAATGACAAGTTTTGGTTTATTATTAATTGTGGAAGTGTGACAATCCGAAACAATGCCAATTTCTATAAAATAACCCCTATAATCCACTGCAACCGATTTCAAACAATACATATTTTTTACATATTGTATTGTACTGTAAGTTCAGGCATAAATTACAATTCAGTATTACATGCTTACAATTATAATTACAATTTGCATAACTTACAATTACGGTTACGTGGCGCCTAAGTCACAAGGACTTGTTTTGCGCTTTAAATGTGATTACATTTATTTAACCCTATTTAACTATAAACTAAAAACTATTGCTATTCTTATGTAACTAGCAGTGTTAATAACAATAGAACTGCTTAAATTTTGTTGTTTGTACTAATTGTAAGTAAGAATTTAAACATTTTATTGCTGTAAGCATAATAGTTTAACAATTTCTGTATTTTTTCAATGATTCAATGTATGAGAACTGCACTAAGTATATCTATATTATCTATTGCATAATTCTTTACGATTTTATTAAATTTTTTAATATTATCATATTTTCTAAGAGCCGTGTGTAATAAGTTATATAGTTTAGGACCAGAAAAATTCACAAACTTTTGAGAAACATTTTTTTTTATATTTTGGCACTTTCAATAATTCCTTGCTTTGTGATCGTGTCTGATAGTACGTGTTTATGTTATTTGCTGAGGGTGTTTTTAATTTTTTATGTGTGAATATTATTGCTGCTAATATATAAAGACCTTTTATATTTAAGATTTTATTTTGTTTGTATAATTGTTCTGTACTATATAGTCTATCTTTCTTTAATATGACTTTTAATAAATAATTTTGCGAACTTTGAATAGTTGTGTAGGCATTACTGTATGTCCCACCCCAACAATTTATTGAGTATCTTAAGATGGACTCAGCTAGAGAGTTATATACAACCAATGGGGTTTGTCTGGTTAATGTGTCACGTAACATATAGAATTTTGGTATTATCCGCCTAATTCGTTTGGTTATATGTTCCGAATGCTTATGCCACTTTAGATGATCATCCACAATTACTCCTAGATATTTTAAATCTCTAACTCTTTTTATACACGTATTTTCGTATTTTATATTAGTTATATTAGGTGTATCAGCAGCTGTGGGGGCAAATGTTAGAAATTTTGTCTTCTATTTATTCACTGTTAAATAATTACTATTGAGCCATTCCGATAGTTTCTGTAGTGTGTGTCTTGATTTTTCCAGTGTGTCTTCCCAATTATCACCTTCACATATCAGAACAGTATCATCCGCATAGGACAGTACTTGTCCTTTTATGTCGATGTTGCATAGATCGTTAATATATATTAAGAGTGTATTTAATTTCTCTTTGTGAAGTAGGCTTGACGCTTGCCCAGTGTGAACGTTACCAATCAGCCGTCAAGGGCAGTACAGCAGAAGAAGAAGTGACTAGACGCGCGGGACAATGATATACGTGCTTGAGATTCTTTCCTGATTTTCACCTATGTTTTTCTTGTGTTCATTACACTAATTAATTAAAGTATGTTTGGGTGTAATTAGTGTTTTATTAATTATCATCCTACATAAAAGTGGCGCTTAAGTGGGACCCTTTCTAACAAAAATGCTGTGTCAGCTTGTTCATGTCGAGAGTTAGGTTAAAAACTTTTGGCGGGACTAATGCAGATTTTTGCGAAAGTGATCAAAATCCAGTGTTTTGGGCCAAGAAATCCAAGCAGTTGTAGTGCAAGAACTTCCACTTCTGTAAGGTAAAAGAGAGGATTTGAAACTTTAAGTAAAGCTTCTAATAGTTTTCGATTGCTGCAAGTTTTGAATAACTCACACGTCGTTGTGCATTCACTTCAGTAATTTCAAAGACGTTAACTCACAGATTTTGGGCTTATTTCGAGTAGGAAAAGACATTCTACGTCGCCAGTTTTCACATATATTGTGCTATTCTCATAAACAGTTGGTTTATTTCGACTAGGAAAAGACATTCTACGTCGCCGGTTTCACATTTAAATGAACTTTATTGTGCTGTACCTCTTTCGTTCGAGTAAAATAGACATTTTACATTGCTTTCATGAACGTTTCGTGCTGTATTTCGACTAAGGACATTTTCGTCGCTGGTTACATGTTTCATGAACTCTCATGATGCATATTTCGGTTTTTGAAAAACATTCTACCTCAGATAAACAAATTCTGTGTGCTATCCACGAACATTTTGTGAGCGTTTCAAGTATTTGAACATTCAACAGATAATTGCGAGATTTCTTTCATTTTACTAGACTTTTAATGTTTCTGCGGATTTGTATGCAGTCAAATTTGAAAGCAGATTTTCATGCAACCAAAATTCTAGAAACTTTTGCAAATTAATGAGTTACAATCTCAGGAGTCAACGTAACGTTTGTAATACATCAATTTCTGTCGATTCATCAACTGTAACAATGCCTGACCCTATTGTAATGACGGAAGAACAGTTGCAAAACCTATTAAAGGGCGTGACTCAAGCTTTGGTTACTAGTCAACTAGCACAAGCTTCAACTCCTAACGGAAACTTTTCGAAATGTGCTTCGCGGTTTGCCGGAAACAAAGATGAGGACGTGGAAGCCTTTATTAGCGCTATTAATGTTTACAGAGACTGTGTAAATATTACAGAGGAAAATGCAATCAAGGTATTGCCGATGTTGCTTGACCACAATGCTGCATCCTGGTGGCGAGGAATCAAATCTACAATTTCCACTTGGGATGAAGCAGTAAAGGCATTACGACATTCATTCGGTTACAATAAGCCGCCACACTAGATTTTTAAGGAATTATTCTCCATGGAACAAGGGGATAAAGAACCAACAGATCTTTTTGTAAATTTTGCTCGTTCTCTTTTAGCTCGCTTACCGAAAACTCCAGAATTGCACGCAACGCATCAGCTGGACATGATTTGCGGTCTTTTAAACCGAAGAATTCGAGAACAAGTGACCTCTTTCTCTGAATTAATTGAGAAGGCCAGATCTATCGAAGATAGTTTTACCGAGAACAAGTCAACGCCACCTACTACATTGAAACAGAGTAGTGCAAATGATGACAAAACGGTACGTTTTCGCCCCAAATGCCAATTCTGCAAGAATTTTGGCCATCTTCAGGCAGAATGCCGCAAGTATGCTGCTAATCAAGGAAAAGTTAGTCAGCCGAATGTCAGTCAAAACTCACCTACCACTTCTGCTGGTATTAGTTGTTTTAGATGTGGAACGCCAGGTTACATAAGTTCCCAGTGCCCCAATTGTCGTACTCAGAGTACTTCCAGCACGAGACCTCAAGGTACCAACAGTATTGGCTCTACTACGACATACGCCTCGAGTGTCGATATTTTCCTCACTGAAATTAACCCAGTTTCTACGATGTCTAGACCATTGGTTTAAGTTGAAATTGTAGGAAGACAGGGACTTGCCTACATAGATTCCGGTGCTAGAAACAGAATCGCAGGACACGTTCTTTACACACATTTCTGTGAATCAAATTTACCTTACAAAGAAGAGCTCCTACAGTTGGTCCTAGCGGATGGACATTTACGTCGAGTAGTGGCGCGAATTTTCGAAACTCAAGTAATCTTGCAAGGAAAAAGTATACCAACTACATTCATAGCAATTCCTGAGCATTTAGACAGCAAAACCCTCCTAGGAATCGATTTCATTACGAATGGACAAATGGTTTTGAACATACCCAAGGGTCAATGGTTTTTTGACCTCAGTTGCTTTTGAATTTTTCAAGGAGCCTAATACAGCCCCACCTTGCCTTATAGTTAGTGCTTACCAAACCGAATTTCAGCTCAGAGAAAATGACGGCACAAACCTAACTATAAGTCAGAAGGCACAGTTAGAACAACTGCTACAGTCACATAAAACAGTTTTTGAGAAAAGCAAAGAGCTTACTCCTTATGCTGAGCATACAATCAAGTTAACGGATGAGACTCCCATTTTTCAACCTCCGTATCGACTTGCCCCGGCGCAGAAAGAAATTCTTCGTCAGGAACTTGACAAATTACTCTAAGATGGAATCATCGAAGAATGTGAAACAGCTTTACTCCAGGGGGAGGGAGCAGACGAGAAACCAATCGAATACGCAAGTTGTTTACTGACGCCTGCGCAGAGAAACCTGAACATAGAATATGTTCCTGCACGTCAGAACGTTCTAGCCGACACCTTGTCGCGCCCTATCTGCCATGACAGCAGCCAAGCCGAAACATGCGATGTCTGCTTCGCTACCATCAACCTTCCCGTTGATGATGCTAGAGCTGTGAGAGAGGAACAACTAACCGACTCAGACATGGCTCGAATAATCAACTGTTTTGAGTCTCCAGACCCTAACACGGTAGACACTCACAGATGGACTGACCGTGGTTACCTGATGATGAACGGTATTTTATACCATTACTCTCCAGATCATGATGGAGAAGAAGCGCAGCAAGTCGTACAAAAGAATCAGATTCAAAAGGTACTCAAAGAAACTCACGATTCTCCACTTGCTGGTCACTATGGTGTGGAACGCACCGTACAAAGAATCATTCCTCGTTATTATTGGACAGACATGCGAAGAGACGTTACCGCACATGTTTCTCAGTGTATAGACTGCCAACGGTATAAGTCTTCTAACATGAAGCCATCTGGCTTACTTCAGACCCCCCGTACAAGCACAAAGATTTGAAGTCATTGCAATTGACCTTTTTAGACCTCTTCCAGAGACTCCTACTGGAGAGTGATGGATTTTTATCATCGAAGATACTACTCGCTGGACAGAAATGTTTCCACTTAAAGTAGCCACAGCCGAAGCTTGTGCCAAATGCCTAATTGATGAAATCATACTTCGTTATGGAACCCCCCGAAAAGTTATCAGCGATAATGGAAGCCAATTTGTTAGCGGAGTCGTGCAACATGTAGCCCAAGCTCTGGGATTCACCCGAAGTCTTATCTCCACTTACCATCCTGTCGTAAATCCGATGGAACGTAAGAACCGAGATCAGAAAACGCAACTTGTCATCCTCACGGCAGATGACCACACCAGCTGGAAGGACAAAATTTCCTCGGTGCGATTTGCCATGAACACATCCGTGTGCCAATCTACAGGATTCACTCCAGCCTACCTAACTTTCGGTAGAGAGTTACGCACCCCCGATGATACGCGAAGAGACTTCAGAGCCATCATCGAAAGCGACAATTTTGTACCTCAGATTACTCCTTATCTGCGTACCATGGCGAACACTCTCACTCAGGCCCGAGAGACTCACGAACGCCAACAAGACAGCAGAAAAAGAAATGCTGACAGCAAACGCCGTGATGTGACCTACAAAGTATCAGACCTCGTACTTGTCAATACTCACGTGCTAAGCAAAGCCAAAGCTGGAATCACTTCCAAATTCGTAGCTCGTAGAGATGGCCCCTACCAGGTCTCTAGAATTGTGAGTCCTACTTCCTACGAAATAAAGTATCCAACAAATCCCACAGTACCCATTGGTACCTATCATGTGTCGGCATTAACAAAATATGTGCCGCCTACCCAGGACACCCAGAATCCGGTTCCAATTCACCCCATACGTCGTAGAGGACGCCCTCGACGTCAGTTGCCCCAGCAACCTGCTTCAGCAACGCCTATTCCAGGCCCACCTCCGGATCCAGGTTCCAGGACCTCAACTATGCCTAGTCAATGCTCCAGGCCTTTCCCGGTACCTCCTCGCCCGCAATGCAACAGTGATGTGCAGCGCCGTTCTTCGAGAGTGCGCCGCGCCAAAAGTGTCGTGGACGTTTGACCCTCTTTCTTCGTTTTGTATCACACCCGGGACGGTAGTGTGATCCAAAGGGGAGAGTGTGTAGCGACCCTTATTTAATTTCCCTTTGTGAAGTAGGCTTAACGCTTGCCGAGTGTGAACGTTACCAATCAGCCGTCAAGGGCAGTACAGCAGAAGTAGAAGTGACTAGACGCGTGGGACAATCATATACGTGCTTGAGATTCTTTCCTGATTTTCACCTATGTTCACCTATGTTTTTCTTGTGTTCATTACGCTAATTAATTAAAGTATGTTTGAGTGTAATTAGTGTTTTATTAATTATCATCCTATAAGAACAAAATGGGGCCTAATTAATTAATGATTTTACAAGAGACTTCCAAGAATTTTATTAGTGGTACGTTGTTGCATAGTAATGTAAGGATTTGATTTTTAACGTAGGTTTATGTTATAGGAAAAACAGCCGTATTACAAGACAATGATGATACGTCCAGTTGGACATCCTCTGTCAATAAGGGATATAATTTAAGATCCATATGTGAAACTGAAACTGCTTGTGATAATAGTTACTGCTGCTTAAACAAGCAATAAACAATTCGTGGTAAAGAAAATTAACATTTTATATTGGTCTGTCAGTATTTTTAATAATTATTTCTTGTTTAAACGGAGAGAGAGAGAAAAGTGCAACGACAGAAATTGTTTTAAATAAGGTACACTCCAAGAGGAAAATTTTTCCGACTTCATAAAGATATTTGAAGAAGTACATAAATTAAGAAAGCAAATTCCAAAGTAGCTACTCGCTGTCAACAAGTGATGCAATGTGCCCTTGTAAAGTTAAAAAATTCAAACATTTTAAACCCTATCCTTTTTCCACCACATTTTCCTGGCGTCAGGGAGACCACCAGGTCGGCAGTTCTCGTACGGGTTTTTTCGTTTAGCTTTTCACCCGAGTCAGCAGCCAAAATTTATTTAGTGTTATAACCAGTTACTAGTTCTAAGTTTTATATGTATTAGTTTTAGGCCTATGTGGGCAGCATTGTTTTGAAAGGTATTATTAATTTTAAACCCACGCTAGGTGGGTAGGAATTTTAATTGTTCTTACCATTGTCGCCAAGCCGAACCGAACCTGACCCGCCCAGCCCTACAATCACCACGGCGCTACGCTCCGTGGTTTCTGGCTGCCTCCGGGCCAGGTTTCGGGGAGGCGCATATGTATATAGAAATATTAATAAATTTTATTTGCTCTTGCTTGCCCTTTTAAAGTATATCGTGTAGTGTTTAAAAACTCAATGTTGGACTATTGGACATTGAAGAAGTATAAAATTAAAACTTTGAGGTGGTCTAAGTTCAGTGAATGCATAAACAAAGCCTGAATGGGCTATGAAAGTGTTAAATGTAGCTATAAAAGCCCTTTGAGTTATATATGAACTGTGAATGTTACTTTTATTGCTTAGATAGATATTAATATAAAGTATATGTTATGTTACAATCATTTTTTTTTTGTTACAATATGAACTTTTATAACTTATAATTTCCTTCTCGATTATTCTTAGAAGTAATAATAGACCTTGGATAATAAATTATTTAATTAGTGAAGATATTTTGTTTTGCTTTCAGTTACATGCATGTACCTAAGTACAAGTTCGACGTAATTGACTATTTCAGTTTACTGTAATAATATATAATAGTAAGAGTGATAAATAAAACATAATAAAAAGGAAATATTTAATAAAATAATAACGAACAAATGACTTACATATACTTATAAGACAAATTACATAACAATATATGAAAAATAAAGTACTTATAGAAATTACAATGGATTACATAGTCCAATCTATAGATACATTATAGATGAAGGGTTAACTGCTGGAAGAAATTGTGTACGTCTTATTACCTAGGTACCTCAAATAGTTTATATCACCTCAATCTTCATTGCTTAATTTATATGGGGTCTTTTTCAAGTTTGTTCTCATTGGTCCAAATTTTCAAAATGTTGCTATTTCATTGGTTCTTATAATGTGAGGGAAACGGTCGTATGTAATATCACTAGTGCTTAAAACTTTATCGAAAATTTTTTAGAAAGCATTGTTGCCTGGTGATATAAAGAGTGTAAATTGACAGTTTATTATCTGATTAAATCCCGAGCGCTTTAACGGGAGTTATGTGAGCATCATCCCTATCTTTGCTGACTATGCCTAATGACCTATTTCTAGTTAATAAGATAAGACGAAGTTTATAAATACTGGTACTGTGGGAACGCTCACCAGATTTTTATCCACGCTTGAGCTTATAACTTGTATTCGTGTAACATTTTTAGAATAAAATTGTTTTTTGTGAATTCAAAAGTTTTTTGGTTTTTTTAAAAACGCGTCTTCTAGTATCGAAGACTTATTTGGCGCAGTTGTGCAGATTTAAGTCAGTTGATTAGTAGTGCATCGTGCAAGAATAATCAACGTGAAATTTCAGTTTCTTAGGACTTAAAGAAAAGAACTCTACGTGTCGCGTAGTGCACAGTGAAGAAAATAGACAAAAGACTCGCTGCAAATTAAACTGAGTAGATTTGCAATAAAAAGTGCGAAAAGACAAAGTTCGAGCAAGTGTAGTTCCAGCTGGTAAACTTCTCCAGAGGCGCAGCAAACACATCTTCCAATCAGGGTAAGTCGAGTTTGTTTCCCTTTGTCCACTTCCTGGGTATATATCGTATAAACTCAAGAAATTCAATTATTAGGTAAGATCATTTTTGTTCAGCTGCCGAGTTTTTACAATCAGTGTAAAATATCTCGCAGATTCACTATCGTGTGAAAAGTAGTTAAGAAAGTAAGTTAAGACTTTATTATAGTTTATCATATAGAAAATTTCCGTTACCTTACAGTATGTAAAATAAACTAATCTACAAAATTCGAAAGTACCAATAGACATAAATTACTTATTACCAATAACCTTTGCTAATAGTCTGGTCAAATTCAAAATTTTCCAGGTTAAAATAATTATTTGGGAAATTATTATTTTATTTATGATTCATGGACGATAATTCAATAGACTCAGTACTTTGTTCACTCAGCTCTTTATCTTTAAATAATTCTGATATAAACGAACCTTTAAATAATTCTGATCTAAACGAATCTTTAAATAATCCGGATTTAAACGAAATACAAACTCCTAAAATGCCCGATGTAATTAATATTAATATTCTAAAACTGTATGCCGACTCAATACCACCTTATGATGGGTCCAAACTCGCGGTTGACGAGTTTTATGAACTGTACTTTGGTACGGACCTAGCACTAAATAAATGCATTGAGCGCATTATAGCCGGTAAACTAAGAGACAGAGCCAGTATGCTAATAGGCGCTCGCCCAGAGTTGAATACTTGGTTATTAATAAGAAGAAATCTTAGAGAGACGTTCGGAGACAACCGATCAATAGACATTTTAGAACAAACCTTATTTACTATGACAATGCAACGTAACGAAAGTCCCCTTGAATTTGCTAGACGAATTCAAACAAACCGCAGCAAACTTTGCTTCAGACTAAATTCAAAACCTGCCACAGAAATGACCAACGAGAAAAAATTAATTTATATTGACCAATACGAATCCCAAAGTCTAAAAGTCTTTTTACGTAATTTAAATATGCGAACCTGTGACTTTATTAGGTCCAGAAACCCCAAGGTTTTAGAAGAAGCCATAAATCTGTATCTTGAAAACGAAAACTTTGTGCAATCTCAAATCCAGACTCAAAATTTAATTAGCAAACAACCCGCTAATGCTCAAGTAGGGCAGCAGAACATTAATAAATTTCAGAATCAAAACCCATTTGTAGCGCAACAGAACATTAACAAATTTCAGAATCAAAACCCATTTAAACAAAACTTCCAAAATCAATTTTTGCAATTTCCACCACAATTGAGTTTCCCCAGTCAACCCATACCGATTCAACCTTTTTTTTTTTTTTTTTTTTGCGGGGGGGGGGAGAAGGGGAAATCCATCATGGACACCCAGCGCCTTGGATCTATCACGCTGGGTAGTGCTGGACTCTAACCAGCTAAAACCCCTCCGGAGCCCCCTCCCTGTCTTATCCTGGAACCGCTCTCGCTTACCGTCAGAATATCAGGTCAATCTTAGTGTTAGGTGTTCGAAATAATCTGCCCCTGCAGAGATGTCCTTTTATTACTACATCCTTGAAACAATTAAAGGTTCAAGTTTCTTTCGTCTACTTCCTTGATTTTCATAACTGATGTTATCATGTCCTCCAAGAGTTGCCAGTTTTCCTCTGATTCTAGCATCCTCAGCACTATGTCATCGGGTGTAACTGGGCCGCCTAGCCTATTTATGACTCGTAGCCTTTCTTCTCTCCACCTGCTACACCAGAACACAGTATGCTCCGCGTCGTCTATCTCCCCGCAGTACATGCATTCTCGGTCTTCAATCTTCCCGATGTCGTAGACGTACTCTGCAAAACATCCGTGTCCTGTTAGGGCCTGAGTAAGGTAGAACCCAACCTCCCCGTATCCTCTCTCCACCCATCTTTTAATATCCGGAATGAGTCTCCTCGTCCATCTTCCCTTACTCGAGATATTCCATCTTTCCTGCCACCTCTGATAGAGTCTATCATTGGCCTCCTTCCTGCCACTTCCCTCGTATATCTCCCACCTTTCTTTTGCCAGAAGGTCAATGGGAGGGATCCCTGCCACTATCAGCACTGCCTCGTAGGGGACCGTTCTGTAGGCACTGCAGACTCTCAGTGCTGCACATCGCTGTACCCTGGCCAGTCTTCTTCGCGTTCTTTCCACTGCCATCGCACTTACCCATACCGGGGCCGCGTACAGGAGAATGGAGTGCACCATGCTACACAGCACTCTCCTCTTGCTGGCCTTCGGTCCACTGGTGTTATGCATTAGCCTGCCTATGGCTGTTGCCACCCGCCCAGCTTTTTCTTCCAATTTCGTCACATGCACCCCGTATGTCAATTTCGAATCGAGCCATATGCCCAGGTACTTTATCGCCTGGCTCGGGCCAATTTCCAGCTCCCCTACCCTTATTCTCATGATAGGGAGATTCCTCTTTCTGGTTATGATTACCAGCTCGGTTTTTCCAGGGGCAAGTTCGAGCTTCTTGCCCCTTACCCATCTCTCTATTTTTGCAATGGCCGTGTTTGCTGCCTCCTCGATTTCCCTCACCGTTCTGGCCGTGACTGTTACTGCCAGATCGTCGGCATATCCGATCACCTTAACGTTCTCCGGTTGGGGTAAGCGTAACGCATCGTCGAACATTATATTCCACAAGGTTGGGCCCAGGACCGATCCCTGCGGAACACCACAAGTCATTTTTCTCCACTGGGTAGTGCCCTCAACCTCCAGCCCTGTCCACCTGTTCTCGAGGTAGCTCTTTACTATCCTGAGCAGGTACGGGGCTATTCTTAATTTTCGCAAATTCTCAACTATCTCGCCCCAATCCGCCGTGTTGAAAGCATTCCGAACATGCAGCGTTACTATCGCACAGATCTTCTTGGCCCTCATAGCCTCCCCGGCTATCTCGGTTATGCGCCTTATCGCTCCTACCGTGGATCTACCTTTCCTAAAACCGAACTGGGTCTCCGATAACCCTCCCTTCTCTTCAATGTCAACCTCTAACCTCCCCCGAAGCAGATATTCCATTAACTTACCCATCGTATCGAGTAGACATACCGGCCTATATGAGGACGGTTCATCTGGTGGCTTGTCCCCTTTCTTTATCAACACCAGTCTTGCCTTCTTCCATCTCTCGGGGAAGTTTCCCCTTTCCAGGGCGCGGTTCATAACCCATAGGATTACCCTAGGTTGTTCTTCCGCCACCAGCTTTACTATTTCCGGGGGGATTTCATCCGGTCCAGAAGCCTTTCCGCTCTTGAGCCTACCACACGCCTCCGACATTTCCTCCTCGGTAAAACGGGGAACTTCTCCCACCTCCGTTGGTCTCCATATTATTTCGTCCCTTTCTGGGAATAGGGCATTCACGATCTCCACCATCTTTTCGGCTGGTATAGTCGGAGGAGGGGCTTTCATGCGTCTCGTCGCAATCTTGAACCCATCCCCCCACACGTCTCTATCTATGTCTTGGCACAACTCTTTCCATTTGTCATTTTTTGACTTCTTGATTGCGTCTCTTAGTCTCTTCTTTGTCTCCCGGTAGTGTTGTAAGGCTGCGTTCTCTCTTGTACTCCTTGTCTCCTGTTTCCCCTAACGTATCTTCTTCTGGCCACAACACACTCCTCTCTGAGATCGGAGATTTCTTCGGTCCACCAATATACCAAGCCGTTTGGTCTTATAACTCTCCTCCTCGGCATTGCTTGATCGCAGGCTCTAGTAACTGCCCTGATTAGGTCTTCCTCTGTTGCCGCATTACCACCTGTCACCTGTTCTTTAAGAGCTCTCTTGAAGATACCTCTGTCCAACCGGCCTAACTTCCAGCCTCTTCCCCGTATCACCGGTGTTTCGGTCCGTTGACCCACTTCGTATTCTATATATCGGTGGTCGCTCAATGTTTCCTCCAAGAGAACCCTCCAGTTGCTAATCCTCCTCACTGCGCCTGTTGAGGCCAGCGTTATGTCTGGGATAGAGCCACTATTACCTCTCACAAATGTGAACGTCGCTCCCTCGTTTATGACCTGTAGGTTGATCTGGGCTGACCACTCTACTATTACATTTCCTCGGCGGTCTGTGGACTCCATTCCCCATTCAGGAGCTCTGCCATTAAAATCACCCGCTACGATTACGTCTTTCCTGGTCCTCCTAGTTAGCTCCCTAATCCTATGCCCCATACCGATTCAACCTAGACCAAATACAAATTATAGATTCCCCACAAATAATCAGATGTTTGGAAATCAACAAAAACAAAATGTATTCAGGCCAAATCTAAACATGCACCAGAACCAATGTCAATACAATCGCGACAAAACTTTACCACGAATAAAAATTTACAAAACCAACCACAACCCAGACTAACCTCTGCCCAAGTGAGACAACAATTTCCATGGGTACAACGCACCCAAACCCCTAAATATACTGTCCGATTTCGCGAACGATATTGAAAACACAGGTTACTTTTATCCTGAATATCAAGACAATGCCAATTCTGACAATCATCAATTAATTACAGAAGACGAAACAAATAAAAAAATCGATCAATACTACAATCTGTATAACCAAGAATTTACAGAAGCCCCAGTAGACAACGCGAATTATGACTCAAACCTCGATAACCAAAATTTTCTCAAACTTCCTCAGACAGACAGACAGACATAACATTTAATGCATATATAAACGCTCTACCATACATCCAAACTACCAATCCTGATCTAAAACTACTAATTGATACTGGCTGTAAGGTTTCCATACTAAGGCCAATCGTAGCCGAATTATATTTTCCAAATTATATGTATAAAGCACCTTCACTATTACAGTCAATAGGTCAAGCACGTGAGGCTGTGTATAAGGCAAAAATACCAGCCTTTAAGAAATTGCAAACGAATGAAGTAATAGTATTTACACTATATCCCTTTTCAGATTATTTCGACGGAATTATAGGCCTAGATGAACTAAGAAAACTAAAATTACAGATGGATTTTACAAATCAAATCCTATATAACGAAAAAATCAAAATACCGTTTAAGTATCGCGAAAAACACACGCAAACACACATAAAAATCGAAATACCACCCTATGAAACTATCAATAAGTTATTGTATGTAAATAAACGAGAGGGAAATATTTTAATTCCCGAACAAAACCTTTTCGGACTATACATTTTTGAAACTTTGACATATGCAGAGAACATTCGCGCTAGATTCGAAATTCAAAACAATACCGATCAGGCATTATGTGTAGAAATTAGAATACCCTTCGACGTCTCATTGTATGATCCCGAGCATTTCGAAATGTACAATATTGAAGACGCGCTACCCTGCTATTCTAATCAGATAAACCAACATAAAAATCTAAACGATTTAATTCGAACTGACCACATGAACAAAGAGGAACGTGACGAAATATTAAAACTTATAAATAAATTCCCCGATATCTTTTATCACGCTGATCAAAAATTGTCATTTACCAATAAAATAAAACACGAAATAAAGACGTCCGATGAAATCCCCATCCGCGTAAAAACCTATCGTTTTCCACACTTCCATAAAACCGAAGTAAACACACACGACAGATACCCAATACCAAACATTGATGACATACTTGACAAGTTAGGGAAGTGTAATTACTTCACAACCCTAGATTTGGCCAGCGGATTTCATCAAATTGAGATGCAACAAAGTAGCATCGAAAAAACGGCATTTAATGTTGAAAGCGGCCATTATGAGTATCTGCGCATGCCGTTTGGCCTTAAAAATGCTCCGGCCACCTTTCAACGTGTGATGGACCATGTTTTGCGCGAACATCAAAACAAAATATGCCGAGTCTATATGGACGACATAATTATATTCAGTACCTCCCTTCAGGAGCACATTCAAAATCTGAAAAAAAAGTGTTTTCCAAACTGAGAGATGCCAAATTAAAAATACAGCTCGACAAGTCGGAATTGCTGAAGCAAAATGTCGAATTTTTAGGCCGCAAGGTATAAAACCTACCCCTAACAAAATCCGCGCAATCAAAAGCTTCCCCATACCTAAGACGGCACCCGAAATAAAATCCTTTTTAGGCTTACTTGGATTTTATAGAAAATGTATAAAAGATTTTGCGAAGATTACAAAACCGTTTACGAAATGTTTGAAAAAAGGAGAAAAAGTTATTCATTCACCGGAATTTTTATCAGCATCCGAGACCTGCAAAAATATACTTACCAATGAGCCATTACTACAATATCCTGACTTCCCAAAACCCTTCATATTGACAACCGATGCTAGCAACTATGCCATCGGGGCAGTATTATCACAGGGGCCCATAGGTAGCGATAAACCAATAGCATACGTCAGTCGCACCCTTAACGCCGCTGAAATAAACTACAGCACGATAGAAAAGAGCTTTTATCAATTGTAAATTTTATCAAATTTTTCCGACCAATATTATTCGGCCATAAATTCACTATAATCACAGATCATAAACCTCTACATTGGGTCAATAATTTAAAAGAGCCTAATAGTCGCCTTATGCGCTGGCGTCTAAAATTAATGGAATATGACTACGATATAATGTACAAAAAAGGAAAAGAAAATAAAGTGGCAGACGCTCTTTCGCGCATTGAAATTCAACCCGAAATACATCCAATAGAAAATGAATCTATTGCCGGAAATCTAGATGAATCAGAACAAAACAAATTAGGAACCGACTTCCCCGAACTAACATATGATGACTTAATTGACCTAGATAATGCGTCGGATAATGAAGTCTCCCCTCAAGATTTAATTAGGAATATCGCTCCAAAAATTAATATAATTTCAGACACACAAATTTGTCCACCTAGACCACAAATGTCAAACGAAACAGTACATTCCGCAATCGACAACCCCATACTAGATATCCCCATCTCAGAAAATGGAATTAACACATTTAAAAATCAATTAATGATGACAGCCAGTAAAGACACTACTCGTACTCATGTAAAACTTACAAAACCCTTTAGGATAAAAACTAGATATCAAATAACCTTTCCATATAGAGATAAAGACTCATTTGAAAATGAGGTAGTAAAAACATTTAAAGAATATGTAAAACCTAAAACACTACACGGAATGCTAGTCGACGAACGAATCATAAAAGGAATAATCCCTATGTTACAATGACATTTCCAACATTCAGCTTTCAAGCTAGTACAAACAAATAATTACCTTGATATCGAAACACCAGAGCTACAGCAGCAAAAAATTAAATATCACGAACAAAAAACTGTACCTAGAGGTATTAACGAGACCATTCTTGCTTTGCGAAAATTATATTTTTGGCCCAACTTAAGCAATGACGTAATAAATTATATAAATACCTGTGTCACCTGCCAAAAAAACAAATATGAAAGGCACCCACACAAAATAATATTCCAACCAACTCCTATTGGGCATCGCCCTTTTGAACACATATACATAGACACATTTGTTATAAATAAACAAAAATTCCTAACCGTAATAGACAGTTTTAGTCGTTTCGGACAAGCCTACCCTATTTGCCTTACATCTATCCATGTTTGTGAAGCTTTATTAAAATTTTTGTCACACTTTGGCATCCCCCGAAAAGTCACTTGCGACTTAGGGACCGAATTCAAAAATAATCTATTCGAAGAATTTTGCAATAAACATAGTATCGAATTACACTTCATAACTGTGAGGAACCCTAATAGTAACTCCCCAATAGAAAGGTTCCATTCAACCCTACTAGAAGGATTACGTATATTAAAATCAGGGTTAACCAAATCAGAAACGATCGAAACATTAATGAGCTACGCTATTCTAGGATTCAATAACAGTATACACTCAGCAACAAAATTTACACCTTTCCAAATCATAAAGGGGGACTTTGAAAATAAAACGGCATTCGAAATGTCGGAATATGATATTATTAACGATTACCTAAATAAACATAACACAAACTTAAAAGTGATGGGAAAGATTATAAACGAAAACAACGAAAAAAGTAAAGACCTTTCGAAAACTAATGAAAATAGAAACGAACCAGAACCGGTTACCACACACGAAACCGCGTACGGAAAACTAAACCTTAGAAATAAAATCGCAACTCCCTATGAATCAATTTATGTCATAAAAGACCAACAAAATAAAGTATTAACGACAAAAGGCACACGCCATAAATCTACGCTTAAACTAGCTAGAAATTTAAAAGGGAAATTACCTGTTTCAGATGCTGAGACAACTAGCCATCCTATCGCTGATGACGCTAGCGCATGCACAAATCAAAATTGCTAAAATTTCCAATCCCATTCTCCCCTTTTCCTTAGGAAAAGCCCGAATTACGTCACAAAAACGATCGTTTATAAAATATATTGACCTAACAAACTTTGACACCCCCATATTAAGCATAAAAATAAATATGAAAACAATAACACCTCTTATCAAGACGAAAGACGAATTATATCCGCAATTAAGCAATATACACGAACATTTAGAATACCTACTAAATCAAGTCGAGAATAAATTAAAAAATGTAAAACCTCTAGGAAATACGCGCACTAAGAGAGCCCTTTTTAATGTAGTGGGAAAAGCCGCGAAATGGGCCTTTGGCACTTTAGATTCGGACGATGCAAAACGATATGATAACACCTTATTTACCCTAGAGTCAAACCAAAAAGAAATGCATACAGATCTAGAAAATTACTTAACAATTACAAAAAATTTTATGAATGAAACAATATTAACTTTTGAAAAAATCACTATTAACCAAAATCAAATAAATGCCAGATTAAGAACTATTGAACAAAGTTTGAATAAATTCACGCTATTCTTAAGACTACAAAATTTCTTAGACAATATGATAGTAGACTGCCTATCATTAATTACCATACTAGACAACATACAAAATGCAATACTGTTTGCTCACTTAGAATCAGTACATAGTGCTATTCTACCTATTAACGAGCTAATTGAATTAACACGAATAATGAACACCCTATATATCGAAGGAACACCAGAATTCAAAAATATTCAGAGCTATTATGAACTAATAAAAACAGAAATTTACTATATACAACAAACTGTTTGTTTCATATTTCACTTTCCTATTTTGAGCGAAAGTTTATACGATTATTACCACTTGTTACCTATACCCGCGTTAAACAAAGCCATAATTCCCTTAAAACCTTTTATCCTTCTAAACTCGACTTATCACCACTATGAAGAACTACCATGCCCACGCATCGAAGACCTGTGTTTATACTATGTAATACAGATCGTTTCACAAAGAGATTGCCTACCCCAAGTACTTAGCGGCACCGGATCCATGTCCTGCCAAACCACGGATGTTACCATAAAAAACGACATTCTTGAACAAATAAACAACGCTTACGTAGTAGCAATACCAGCTGTCAACATGACCATAGAAAAACAATGCGGAGGACACGGTTATACTATTATTAACCAACCCCATCTGATATACATACCACAAAAATGTAGCATATCTATCAACGGACACGAATTCCACAACGTTGTCGGACTTATTCCAGGAACACCCTTGGAGATCCTGCCAATAAGAGCGTTGACCACTGAAGACAACAACCCAGAAGTCATCCCCTACAAACAAGTAGATATGGACCGACTCGCAGACATCAAAAGCATGGCTGACGAAACCCATCTACATAAACTAAAGACACTCAGTGATATCAATGGAAGTGATCACACTGATCTTTATATATGTTTAGCCATAATTACTTTTATTTTGCTAATTTTATTTCTAAAATTTATATACTTTAAGAAACCTAGAATACTTCATACATTGTTTAACTTTAGGAAATATGCCGGACAAGGATACCAAGAAGTACTCTTAGAGAAAATATCAAAAAATACTGAAAAAACAACCTCCCCTATTTTTTCAGCTTAGGAATGGAGGAGTTATGTGAGCATCATCCCTATCTTTGCTGACTATGCCTAATGACCTATTTCTAGTTAATAAGATAAGACGAAGTTTATAAATACTGGTACTGTGGGAACGTTCACCAGATTTTTATCCACGCTTGAGCTTATAACTTGTATTCGTGTAATATTTTTAGAATAAAATTGTTTTTTGTGAATTTAAAAGTTTTTTGGTTTTTTTTAAAAACGCGTCTTCTGGTATCGAAGACTTATTTCGGGAGGAATTTAATCTTTCATAATAAACTACCAGTTTACACGAGTTATATTACGTTTTGGCAACTTAGCTTGAGAAAAAAAATTAGATAAAATTTAAAAGCACGAATGGTATTTGGAGAGAATATTTCACGAATGAAAAAAGTACATAAAATATCTTCCACTCACATGCTTTAATTCGTTTATTAGACATTCCCTACCTTACTCTAATGATATTCATTACGATACAGATTTTTCATTACGATACAATTTTATAACCAATAGAAACACGACAAACAACAATTTTCTGTCAATATCAACTATTGCTTTGAACATCTGATAGATCTAAAATTTATAAATATGTCATGTTTACCTAGCAATTCAGAAATAAAATTTTAATTTTCTATTTCATGTTTGTCTGTCTGTCTGTCTGTCTGTCGGTCTGTCTGTAACTTTTTCTTGTGCGCACGTTTACTCTGGAACCGTTTGAGATATTGACTTGAAATTTGGTACACGCATTAGCCACCCCCATTACCACCCCCACCCCATTATTAAAGGGAATGAAAAAAAATTGTGATTTAGTGTGTATACAAGAACCAGAAACCTCAAAATATGTTTTTACTTCATCCATGATGAATTACCATACGCAGGTACATTTGTGTTTAACATGACATAATTGACTTGCCTTATGTTGTGTTTATATTATTATATTACTACGTATATATATAATACAATAATACAATTTGCGTTAACAATTAGAAATAAGCTAGAGAAAAATGTATAGATAAAATTTTAAAGTAAGAGTGATCCTATTTGCTGAAAACATTTCACGAAACAACACATGACATTTATGTCAAAAAGATTTCGCAATATTTGTCGACGCGGCGACACAAAAAATTAGTGCGATAATTTTTTCGTGCTGATACTGTCATAAACCGATTTAGGTTGATTACCACTAATAATGACGTTTGATTGGTGTGAAAAACGGGCTCTCATTGGTTATCGCGTTAGTGAGTAAAATAATCATTTGAATTTATAGCTTTCGAGAAATTTTACGGAAAATTTAGAACTGGATTGTACTTTGGATACTTTCTGAAAGCTACATCACATTGGTGGTCCTATAATTTACTTGATCTGCTCTTTATGAGAATGACTTTAAATGTGAACGAATTCTATGTTTCACAAAATAAATAAATGGGTTATATGCAAAGAAAATTGTGTTGCTTTACCGAGAGTGGCAGCTGCATTTGCATGTAAATTACTAAGGATGTATAAATTTTATAACCGTAAATAGCAATTTAGTAACACCAACAACGTGACTTACTTCCTTGCTACATTCGTGAAATGTGGGTTATTTTTTTTATTATTTGTTCATTTTATTACAAACACAGCAATACTACAATAATTACAAGTATAAGACAGAAAATACACGAAACTAAATATAAATGGTAATTAGAGAATTAGTTACCTATGTTGTTCATATACCACAAGTTTAACAAACTGCAATATGCATTCTTAGGTTTTCAGTTTAATTGAACTGTTTTGAAACTAACAAATCGACCATTGGTAAAATTCACAAAACATTATTATAAAATAACGAACCTAATGGAACTTATTTAATAATCTGAATATGAGTAATCTATATATGAGCTAATAGCCGAGCGGATCTGGTTTTGAAATGAAACCAATTTTTAAAAAAAAAATTATTGACAATTGGTTTCACGCGTTCTCTTTTATCATGTTATCAAGTTAGTTCAGCTTAATCACACGGGGTATGGGAGGAGTTCGCACTTAAAATTCTCAAAAACACGTTTTTCCATGTTAACTTTGTTATTATTAATTTGACGAAAAAAATGTTTAAAAAATTTCTGATATTGAACGGTAAAGGGGGAGGGTCAATAAGGCCGGTTTTCGGCCCCCCTCAAATTTGGCAAAAAGATAAAAGAAAATGTTTTTTAACAGTCTGAGGTCAATTTAGAGTCGATTCGACCACAAACGGAACCAAACCCAACCCCCTCTTAGGGTCATTCAAGGTCAAATTATGAAAAAGCCGTTAAATAAACTCGCCTTTGGGGAATGAGTAGGCTTATTCTGGGACTTCGATTTAATATATATATATATATATATATATATAGGTTTTTTGGGTCCGGATCCGAGGTCAGTTTATCTACAGTGTGTCCCAGGATAGATGTAACAAGAGGTGTAATTAGGGATTGCATTACCGGTTAACCGGTTAACCGGTTAACCGGTTATTAGGACAAAAAACACATGACGATAATTACCGGTTATTTTAATTTTTTACCGGTTAATTCGGTAAATTCTGAACTTACGATATGTCACGTATTAAACGTTTCTATTTATGTCACTTACTAGTATTCACTAAATACAGAGTGATTGTCCCAACACCGAGCACTTTTAACAATAAATAAATAACATTATAAAAAGTAAACTCCAAACACCAAGCCCTAAGAAATACAAGAGAGACATTGACAATATCTTACGACAGAAAATTGAATATTTCACTGCCGCAAATATCCTTGGAATACATTTAGAATTATGTTATTACCAATTCTTATTAACTTATTGACCCACCAAAAATTCTGTGGCTGAGGAATCATTCCTGATGCCAGTGAAAACCCACTACTACTATTACTTATTGACCCACCAATATCGATTGAGGAAGGGCATCTTCAGCTGGTGGTATTCTATGCACAAATATCAGACGACTAACAGATATAGCTTTGAAAAACTAACCCTTTTAACAGACTATTTTTAAAAAATATTGTATTTTTATATTAGGTATTCAGTAAATGCCATATTTGAGTTTATGTTTATAATTTTTGTTATTTAAGGATATTTTTGTTATTTACAGAATAATTATTTATTTAAATTTGTTTCATTTATATTTTTTCCTTTTGATAAATTAACTCCTATATAAAAAAGTCTGTTTGACAGTCACATTTTTATCACATTGACAGCGATAAAAAAGGTGCATCGTTTTTAATCACCGATAAAATGCCTGTTCCTCAAAAGCACAGTACATGTAGTAGTCGCACGTCACTTTGAAATCTGTACTGTCAGCTATAATTTTTAAGTACTGTGGAAACTATACTGTACAATATGAGTCGTTTTGGGGAAATTATAATTATTTTTAATAAATTATTCTTGTTGTTCGTTCAGATATTCTGTCGTTAATTTATCTTGCCAAAAAACACTCGAGCTTTTATTTTATGGATAAAGGACCCCGCACACCATATAGGGGGATTTCTGCCTCCAGTCAAATTTAATCTAACCCACGTAAAAATGTTCTTTTGAACCCCCTGAACAAATGTTCAAATGCAGCCAGGTCCGAAAAGGTCTTCGTTTCGAGATATGGAGCCCTAAGGATCGTTCCAAATATGTTTTAAAATTGAAAAAATTAAATTAAAGTTGGCTTTGATTTTATGGAAATTCAGAACTGCATAATTAATTCTTAAATAACACTATATTTCTTACTCATGTTAATGACACCGTGGGTCTTCAAAGGCTTCGCTGCAGTTTTTTCAATTCAAGAATAAAGTTGTGATACTTTTTTTTTAAATAAAAAACTTCTGTTAAGTTCTGTGACTCAAAATCTAATGATGAATTATTGTTCTCCGAGCTTCCTAGGATTAGAATTGTTCTTTTTTATCTGAACTTTCAGAGTATATCATGTTTTTTATTTTAAATGCCTATTAAATGGGCAATTTAATCAGGTCCATTGATTTTTATTTGAACTATGATTATGGAATTTTCTGTAGTAATCTTACTTAAACAATTTCGATCAGTAGTAATTCGTGTCCACGTACTAAAAAAATGCCGATATTTTTTAAAAAATAACACACTCGTTCTTGGATAGTAGGAAATTCAATGAATCAAAACAATGTCATTATTAACAAGTGAAAAAGAAATAAAAAAATGTGAAATAAAACTTAATATTTCGTTGTTTTACTATTGATTTCTATGGAAACAGCAATAAAATTTAGTCATTGAGACAAGGTAACTTTGGGCGGTTTTGGATTTGGAACGATCTTTAAGCCTCTATATCTCGAAACGAAGACCTTTTCGGACCTGGCTGCATTTGAACATTTGTTCAGGGGGTTCAAAAGAACATTTTTACGTGGGTTAGATTAAATTTGACTGGAGGCAGAAATCCCCCTATATGGTGTGCGGGGTCCTTTCTTTTTAACTCAAAATTTGGCCAGTCAGTAATTTTGCTCGAAAAACTGACATTTGACAAAATCGCTCGACCTCTGGTCTCGCGATTTTTTCATGTCAGTATTTCTCATAAAATCACTGATTTGGCAAAATTATTTCGTTAGAAAGTTAAATTTATCCGATAAAAAAAGCTCTTGTGATCTTACTGTTGATGAAAAACCATTTGTTTGTTCATTATATTAAATATACGTATAAAAAAATGTTTTTGTTAAACTTAGATAATTTTGTACATGGAAAAAACAATTGCCATTTTCGCAGCCCTAATCATCCATTCTAAAAATTACCGGTAAATACCGGTTAACCGGTTATTTACATTTTTATTTACCGATTTACCGGTTACTAAAATTTCCGGTAAATTGCAATCCCTAGGTGTAATGGACCAAAAATTTTGGAATTTTGGAATGGTATTTGGGGATTAAGTCCTGCTTGTTGTAAAACTAAAGTACACCGAAAATGACTTGATTTGGTGTTCTACAGGGTGTTTATAAACAAAGTTGTAAAAATCACCACTAATAAAGTACTTACCTTTATTTTGAAAATATGAAAAAATTCCACTAAGAAAAGTTATTTAGAATGCAATTTTATACCTCCCTTTCAGGAATATAAAATTATTTTTTTGAAACTTCCCATTTTTTGCGAATTAAGAGTTGAATTCATATTTAAAGTTGTGTAGGAGCAAATGTTAGTCATCTGCTTTTCTCATAGCCTACTTTTAGCTTCTACATAACTTTAAATATTAATTCACAAAAAATAATTTCTATGCAGTTTTAATTGAATGATTCAAAATAAAATACTTTATTTAAAAAATGGGAAGTTTCAAAAAAATAATTTTATATTCTTGAAAGGTATAGAGGTATAAAATTGCATTCTAAGTGGAATTTTTTCATATTTTGAAAAATAAAGGTACTTTATTAGTGGTGATTTTTACAGCTTTGCTTATAAACACCCTGTAGAACACCAAATCAAGTAATTTTTGGTATACTTTAGTTTTACAACAAGCAGGACTCAATTCCCAAATACCATTTCAAAATTCCAAAATTTTTGGTCCATTACATCTCTTGTTACATCTATCCTGGGACACACTGTAGACAAACTGACCTCGGATCCGGAATGAGCAACCCAAAAAACCTATATATATATATATATATATATTAAATCGAAGTCCCAGAATAAGCTTACTCATTCCGAAAAGGCGAGTTTATTTCACGGCTGTTTCATAATTTGACCTTGAAATGACCCCAAGAGGGGGGTGGGGTTGGTTCCGTTTGTGGTCGAATCGACTCTAAATTGACCCCAGACTGTTAAAAAACATTTTCTTTTTTCTTTTTGCCAAATTTGAGGGGGGCCGTAAACCGGCCTTATTGACCCTCCCCCTTTTCTTGAATTTTTTTTTAATACGCGTTTTTTGCCGTAACACTAATATACAAAAAAATAATTCCTTAATTTTTTCACGAAAAATAGGAGTTAGGGGATGAGATTTTTTTGAGATAGATGAAATAGATAAGAATTGATGGAGCTGGAGGATCAGGGTGGTGAGCCAATTAGGAAAGGGGGGGAAGGAAAATCATTCAATCATTCATAAATATTTTGAAAAACCAAAATGAAGTTTGTTCGTATTTACCTCCAGTATTTAACTGATTCATTTTTTTTATTTTTTTTCAAATAAACAAACTTGTTGGAGGGGAAAAACCTTTTGCATTTTTTTTTCAAATACGTTTTTGAGTACAAAGAAAAGGGTTCAGAGGATTTTTTTTACAGGTAAGTGAGGATTTTTTTAACTCTAATTTAAAAAAATATATATATCGCAATCCATGTAATAGGAAGGGAGGGAGGGGGCATAATGCGTTTGCAGGAATAAAGGGTTAAGGAAAAGGGATAGGTACTTCGGACTTCTTCAGTTCAGGAAACAGTTCAACATACGAGTGCCACAATAATATTAAGAATATATCCCTGGAAAGGTTGTCAATATCAATAGTTTCACACTTATGTGGGACGACGATTATAACTGACAGAGAAATTACGGCAAGTCGATTGGACATCGTCGTATATAATAGAAATTCTGTTTGTTGATAGATGTATCTACCCCGATTGACACGAAGGTGATGCTCAAGGAAATAGAGAAATTGAACAGGTAAAAAACCTCCAAATAAAAGTTAGCAGAATGTGGAATGTAAAAATTGCAAACGTGCCAGTCATTGTAAAGATTCTTGGAACTATTAAGAAGGGCATGACTGAAGTCTACAAAAACTGCCTGGTCAGCTGAATGCACAAGAAGTGTAGAAGATCACACTATTGGGAAAGAAAAGTCTTGGAGTAGGGGTCTCTGTGACTTATTGTTGGGGGTCTGGTCTCTGAGCTGTTCCAGCAGACATCACCATCGTCGCCTAAAGGGTCCAAAAACCTGGAACTGGTTTCACCAGAGTCGAAATAAGCGAAATAATATTTCCTCTAAAACCCCTACTATGATTAAATTTTTGTGCGCTACTGTAGCAAATATTGAAATTTAATTGACAATGACAAAATGTCATCAGTATATTTAGTAGTATGGAATAGAAGAAACATTATTAATTGTTCACGCACTTGAACTAATGCTATAGGTACTATAAGAGGCTGTACTAGCCACATAAAAGACCAATAATTCGTTTACATGCAATAATGGTCCAATCGAATTATCACGAATAGTATTAAAATGGTGATTTTATTGTTTTAAGTTGATGGGATGGACATCCAAAACAAGCCATTATAGCGTGCCAACTGATGTCATACCGGATAAGGGGAATGGGGAGGTCGTAAAGTTTTTCGCGTTTTAATAGAAGGTTAATAATCTGAGAGGAAAGTTCAAATGAAAAAGTTAAGGTATTAAATAACACCTATAAAATGGGCCTTCGAACGTTAAGATAGCTTTAATAGGTCAGGAGTAAATTCAAAAAACCCGAAATTTTGAAAAAAAATTTTAATTTCAGCAAAATTTTAGAAAAATTTTTGAAATTTTACTAAAGTACGTGCTATCGAGGAGGGAACATCAGATAAAAATTTCAGATCGATGTCTGCATTATTTTTTGAAAAATTCAATTTAAAAAAAAAGGGTCTTCGTACTTCACTTTCTGTCAGATTTTGATATGACAAGAAAAATTCTATTCTTCGAAAGTTGTTCAATATTTACAATTTTTTTATATACGATCATTATTTAGAAAAAAGTGGTGAAAATTTAATTTGAAAAAATAGAAAATTTTTTTGGATAAGAAAATCCAATTAAAGTTAAATATCTATTGAATGGAATGCATTGTCAAAAAATGATGTCTACCATTCTGAAGTGCTATTTTTTAGTTCACCTCAAAAAAAAATCATTACTCTATGATAGTTGGCTTTCGAAAAATATGAAAAAGAATTGTGCGCGAGCGTAACGGTGCGCGGATTGGGCAGTCGGGCGACTGTTTTCAAAAAGAAACCGTTTGTATATCTTACATTTTTTATATCTATAATTATTTTTAATACACCAGAATGTAAGTAACACAATTCTGCAAAATGTAATGGAAATTTACTTTATTGTGTAATGATTAATGTTAAATATTTTATCATTAGACAATTTGTTAACTTTTATACATGGCATTATTATTGTATTATTATTATTACATTTTTAATTGTAATGATTTCGTTGAGGTGTACATTATTCTTGTCAAGGCTGGCTTCAGGTATTTTACCACCCGGGCACAGTTTTATTTTGCCGCCCCTCTCTTATATAAATATATAAATAACATTAGGGGTAAAAATGAGACAAAATGACATCTTTTTAGGTTGCTTAGAATCGGTCATATTTAATGAAAGATTGGTATCAAAAAAATGACACAAAAAATTATATTTTTTTACCAAAAAGTACCGTTAATTGATAAACAAAGATAAACAGTGTCTCATTTTTACCCTCTAAGTGGGGTAAAAAAAAGACAGTGGAGGGTAAATAAAAGACACGTGATTTATTCCCATTCTTATTGACATCGTGCAAATGGAAGTGCAAAAATAAGTCAGAGGAGGGTTTTTTCTTTTATATGTAATTTATTCAGATTTTTTACTAAACAAAAAGAGGCTTGCAGAAGGGCTAGCTTCTCCTAAATTAGGAAGCTGAAATGTGCCTGCTTCAGTCTGCCCATTTGGTCTCTTTAGTCTCTTTTTTACCCCGCTTTTAATTTTATCGTTAAAACCAAATTTTTGATCACAAAATGTAAAGTATGACGTATGACACTTCTAGTTCTAGTTCTTCTAGTTGACGTCTGCCAAATACGGACAATGCAAATAGGGAAACTATAAAATCCCCAAAAAAGTACTAAGGTTTTTTATTAAGAATGTTTTAAAAAGTGATTTAAAGAGTTTACTGAATAATATTTTTTCCCGCATTAACAGTAGATATCACCTTGTCTTTTTTTTACCCCGCTACCTGTCTGTCTCATTTTTACCCCGCCTGACCCTATCTTTTCAGTTATTTTTTATAACATTTTAAGAGTCACCTACTGAATATTCTTGATGGTTTGTTTTTTTAGTTATAAGGTTTACAGCAATTGGATTTTCAGCAATATGATTACTGTATTTAAAAGGATAAAATAAAATAATTGAAAAAATTAACCGTATTGAAACTTTAAAAAAAATACCCCACCACAGAAATTAATAAAATCACATATAAGAAACAGAATGTATGCATGTAACCTACTTTATATACAAAAAAACTAACAATAACAAATTATTTATATAAAGTTAACATTACTATATTAGTGAAACAATTGTTTCCTAGCTTTTTATATTTTTTTGTAACTGTGGATTTGAAGAATTTGCCGCCCCAAGCAGCCGCCCGCTTCGCCCCCCCCCCCTAGAGCCAACCCTGATTCTTGCATTACAAAGATTTATAAACCTTTATTTTCTTGGAACTTTTACAATTTAAAGTTTAATCCCCTGTTTGTACGTATATATACCAAGTAGATTCTTGAAAATGAAAACATCAAAGAGGCACTTTCTGTATACATACTAATACATATTTGTGTACTAATACATACAAAGATGAAGTAGACCCAAATCCTTCAAAGGGAGAATATTTATACCTGGGTTCCTGCCGAATCGTAAACCAGTTTGTCATGAGACTTGGAGCAGTGAACATTAAAATTTTTGCAGCACTAGCCAAGGATGGATAGGGTCAGTCCAACCGGCCCTAGCAATTTTAGGGAAACGGCCCAATCAGGCAACCAACCAGAATCTCAAATTTGGGTGGGCCAGGGTGGAACCATTTTTTTGTGGGCCAAGACCCAAGGGAACAAAATACGCCGCAGGCGAAAATTGGGTATTTTTCAAGGTCATACTCCATTTTTCATTTTAATGAAAAGTTTTCGTCAAACAAATTTTTCTTTTTTCATGTAATTGCAAAAATTATTTAAAGGTTCAAAGTACTAACTAGTAGTCCGACTCAACCATGGTCTAGCGCAGACTGCTACCGTTTCGGTAACATTTTTAAAAACGCCACTAAAAATGGTCAGTGGTATCTAAAGACATTGTTGTCAGTATCGATTTATTTTGTAGAATTTAGGACGAACATGCAAAATTAGGTTATTAGTTTAATAAATTTTTATAAATGATATTTGGCATTTATGTCAATAGTCGAGTTTTTAAGATAGCAACCTGAAAATCACAACTAATATTTCTTTCGTTCTAAGTAAGGACTAAGGAGGGAAAATATCTGCCGTTTAAATTTTTTCGGCCGTCGGATTTTTTATGCGACCGAACAAATACCTGTTTATCTGTGCTCGGCCCCAGAGCAACCAATACGACAGGTACTTGCCCCTTTGCTGAACTTCGCCCTTTCATATCATTACTGAATAAAGTGTATTATTATTATTATTTTTCTTTTTTTTATATAAAAGAAAGTCACCCTTTATACTCTGTGGCTCCAACACTCACAGAGGGGAGCTGGTAGTACCGGCAGTCACTCCCCACGTCCATGGGGTGAGTGACTACTGGGTCCGAGAATCGTGTGCCCTGAGTAGACGTAATGAGCCGAGGATAATGGCCTTCTGCATCCTGCCGGCTAAGATCTCTGCCGAATTTCGGCATGCCGATATGATCTTTAGTTCTGAAAGCAGTATGTGTCTCGTTCCACTGAGAGCTCCTATGATCAGGACCACTAGCTTAACAGTATGGCTAGGGTAAAGCCTGCGGAGCTCGAAGAACAAATCTCGATATTTCGTCCGTTTTTCCTCCTCCTTCAAGACAATGTTATTCTCCGCGGGAGCCGAGAACTCCACGACAAACATTGTCTTGAATTGGTGGTCGAGGAGGACCATGTCAGGCTTATTAGTTTGTATTTGCCTGACGGTGGGAAACGAGTAGTTCCAATAAATTAGACACTTCTCATTTCCCACAACGGACTCAATATCCCCCGGAGCGTAAGGCAGCACTGGTGTCTCGTCTATCCCATACGAGTGCCTTAAGTGATATTAAAGCACTCGTAATGCTGCGTCGTGCCTCTGGATATAGGATGAGACTGCATATACTGGACAAGCCGACAGCAAATGCATTAATGTTTCCGGCGCTCTGTGGCAGGTTCCAACTCGGTGACAGAGTCGTGATTAACCCGCTCAGCGCCGAAGACCAGACCGAGGTCATCGGCGGCTCTGCGTGCTGCCTTAAACAAAAAGGCTCCTACCCCTGGACCCCAGAGGAGGGGACCCGAACTCCTTGTGACCTTACAGGCTCCATCCAGAACCATCCTATTATGGAGACTCTCCAAACTCAAGAGTCCACGGCCTTCCCGATGTCGTGGGAGATATAACCGTGGAACGGACGATTTAGGGTGCAAACTCCTATAGAGATGTATAGCGTTATCGCTATAAATAAAATTAAAATCGAAGTTAATATACGTATATTTGTTTCTAATACATGTTCATATTTTATGTGATATTAGTATTTTTTAGTATATTGATATTATATTTTTATATCGAATGTTTTTTAATTTTTCTTAGCGACTCCATGGAAACTTCTCCATTATGGATCGAGTTTTCCTTTTTGTTTCTTAGCGACTCCATGGAAACTTCTCGCTTTTGGAACTTCTCGATTTCCAGTGAGTGAGTCGCTATAGTCGCTATATACACCCCCTCGTTAAAAAAGAAAACAGTCAATCAATCAACGTGTCGATTGCAAAACGTACTTTTTTAATCGGGGTAGGCAAAGTGTCACATCTGCCAACTAATACAAAAGCCGGTTTAACCTTATCAATATTGACAGTTATGACTTTGGCTCCTTTCTTAAAGGTAAATAACTTATCTGAACGAGATAAAACTTTAAACGGTCCTTCATATAAAGGAGTAAATGAACGTTTTAAACGTTCAATGCGAACGAAAATAAAATCGCAAGAGGCAAGATCTGAACTAACAAAAATTTTTCTAATTGCCATGCGAAGTTGGAGGAACAAATTTTAAATTATTAAAATAAATGCGTAATTTGTCAATGAAATAAGGAATATCTGGGGAATTATACGATTTAACGAAAAATTCGCCAGGTAAACGAAGGGTTTGACCATATATGAGTTCAGCAGGTGAACATTGCAGATCTTCCTTGGGAGTTGTCCTAAATGCTAATAAAATGATGGGTAATTCATCTGTCCAATGTGATGTATTGGCTCTAGCTAACAAGGAAGTTTTAAGTGAGCGATGAAATCTTTCAATTAAAGAGCTGCTCTGGGGGTGATATGCAGTTGTACGTATTCTATGAAAACCTAAAAACTTTGCAAATTCATTAAATAATCTTGACTCGAATTGTACTCCTTGATCAGTCGTTACTGACAAGGGAACACCGAATCGACAAACAAAGTTTTGAAATAAAGTACGCGCAACTGTTTCTGCTGTGATGTCGCGAAGAGGGTACGCTTCCGGCCACCTAGTGAATCGTTCAATCACCGTAAGAATGTAAGAGTTACCTTTGGATGGAGGTAATGGTCCTACCAAATCTATGTGGATGTGGTCGAATCTGATTTTCGGAATGGTGAAGTTCCCGAGAGCACTTCGCGTATGTCGACTGACTTTGACAGCTTGACAGTTAATGCACGATTTTGACCATAAATTGCAATCTGTGTTCATTTTCGGCCAAAAATAGTTATTTGAAATCAACAGTCTAGTGGCTTTAATACCAGGATGAGATAAGTTGTGAAAAATATCGAATATCGTTCGTCTGTAAACAAGTGGGACAAAAGGTCTGACTTTTGCACAAGAAACATCACACCAAATAAAATCATTTGAATCTGGAATTTGTATCTTTTTTAAAATGAAATTGGTTTTAGTTAGTGATGATTTATCTGACAATAAATAGTTGAGATTTGAATCTCTCTCCTGAGCTTCACTAAGCAACTTTAGGTCAAAGTTAACATTAAGGAAGGGAGAATTTTTAAGTTGAAGTGGTAAAATATCTTGTTTTAAGGAAGAAGTGTCGTAAATACGTGACAAGCTGTCAGCTATTACATTATGTTTTCCTTTAACATGTTGTATTTTACAAGAAAATTGAGCTATGTATTCTAAATGACGTATTTGACGAGGAGATCTTTCTGCTTTTGTGAATAAAGCGTTGATTAAAGGTTTGTGATCTGTAAAACAATTAAACTTTCGACCTTCAAGTATAAACTTAAAATGTTTAATTGCAGTATATAATGCTAAAAGTTCTTTGTCAAAAACCGAATAATTGGTTTGTGCTGTGGTTAATTTACGGGAAAAGAATGCTAAAGGAGCAAGAAATCCCTTATTATCTTTTTGCTCTAAAACTGCACCCATGGCAAGGTTAGAACAATCGACTGAGAGAGATAAGATAGTATCGTCATTATTGCAAGGATGAGCTAAAACTACTGCATTACTTATTGCGTCTTTGGCTTTCGAAAATGCGTCTAAACATTGATCAGGCCAACTATTAATCTTTGTAATTTTATCATGAGATAAACTGTTACAAAGAGAATATAGGGGAAGTAATATTTCAGCAAAATGAGGTATGAAACGATGATAAAAATTCACCATACCTATGAAACGTTGTAGTTGTTTGAGAGTTGTCGGTAAAGGGAAATTATTAATGACTTCGACTCTCTCAGTTGATGGTAAAATACCTGATGAAGACATGTGATGACCTAAAAAGGTTAAATTGTCAACTCCTAAGATACATTTAGATGGTTTAATGTTAATTCCGTATGTGTCTAATCTCTTGAAAACCTTTTCCAAATGTTCCAAATGTTGTACATCTGATTGACTTGCGATTAATATATCATCCAAATAGACGAAAACGAAAGGTAAATTGACAAGTACTTCATTCATAAAACGTTGGAAAGTTTGACCGGCATTGCGTAGACCAAAAGGCATGCGGGAAAATTCAAACAGTCCGAATGGAGTTGTTATAGCTGTCTTATAAACGTCATTTTCAGCGACAGGTATCTGATGGTACGCTCGCACTAAATCAACCTTGGAGAAAATAGTGCAGCCGTGCAACTGAGAACTAAAGTCGTGGATATGAGGTAAAGGATATCTGTCTGGAATGGTAATCGTATTTAGTTGTCGATAATCTCCACAAGGTCTCCAGTCATTCTCTTTTTTCGCCACTAGATGGAGTGGAGAGGAAACTTGAGAAGATGATGGTTTGCAGATACCTAATTCTACCATGTTATTAAATTCTGTTTGAGCTATTTTAAATTTAAGATTGTCTAATCTACGAGGTCGTGAAAAAGGTAAATGACCTTCAGTAACTATATGATGTACAATAGAATGTTTAATAGGTAAATTGTAATCTGGGGAACTAATTAAATTAGGAAATTGTAAAAGTAATTTGTTATATTTATCTGTCAAAGGAAATAATTTAAGTGAATCTAATCTACAATTGTCTAAAGGACTATTTTTAATAAAACAATTAACTGACAAATTAGTCTTGTTATCAATTATTCGAGCTCCTTTAAGATCGACAACTAAACCAAAATGAGACAAGAAATCTGCTGCGACTATCGGTATGTCAACGTCTGCTATATTGAAAACGAAAGGAAATAATCTACGTAAGTTTAGATTGACTTTTAACAATTTCTTACCGTATGTAAAAATAGTTGAACCGTTAGCCGCGGTTAATATCGTATCGAAATTCTTTTTTAAATCTGTGAAAGCATTGCGTGGCACCACAGATAAATCGGCACCAGTGTCAATTAGGAAGTTCAGGTTGTTAGATCTATCGTAAATAAAAAGTCTACGACGTTTGCTATTAGAAATGTCAAAATCAGACGTCATAAAATTATCAAACTTCAGTCATCTTTGAGAATTATCAGATTTTTTACAATTCTTACTGAATTTGCACCATTCACCTCCACAACGATAGGCATTGGCACCATAAAGTTGATGGTAGTAACAAATGGTATTGTCTGTATGATCAAATTTATTGGAAACATTATTACGGCTGGGTGAACGATTGCGATTAGTGGTACGAGTTTGTGAATTGCTTCTACTTTTGCAATTGTTGCAGCATGAAGTAGAAGGTTGAGGCTCGAAGGATTGATTGGAAAGTCTGGATTCTAAAGAGTTTAATCGAGAATTAAAAATTTCTTGTTTTTGTAATACTTGATTAATTGAATCATGGAAAGTGATTGAAAAATTTTTGATAGTGGTAGTTAAATCTGATAACGGGGTTGACTCAGAGTCAAGAGGATTTTTGGAGTACGATGCAACCATTGAATTTTGACAGGACTCCCAGATCCGATCCGCAATATCTAGAATCTCTTTTGTGTCTGTTTTCCCTGAAGCTGTAATGGCAATATATACTGTTTGAGGTAAACGTCTTTTCCATAGCTTTATCAATAAATCTTGACTAACCATGCTGAATCCTCCAACCATATTCAGCATGGATCTATAAAAATCTGAAGGTTTCAGATCGCCCATTTGGGAACCTTATAACAGATCATTCAGACGTTTTTCCTCACTCGATGATAAACGTGAAATTAAAACTTTCTTTAAATTTATATAGAGATCCGTTTCCGGGGGATTAGATATTATATCGTATATATTATCTATCACATCTAATGGCAAATTAGCTATCACCTGATCAAACTTTTTCTTGTCATTGACAATTTTTGCAACAGAAAACTGTGATTCGATCTGGGTAAACCAAATTTCTGGTTTTGATTTCCAGAATGGGGGTAATTTGACAGAGGTGACATAATGGGTTTGAGGAAAATCCTCGTCTGAAGGTTGTCCTTGCATAACTAATCGATTGTGATTGATTGATTGATTGACTACTCTCTTAGATTAAAAAGGGAATGTACTTTAACTCACTCACCGACAGATGACAGTACTTGTAATGTACAACTTCAGTTGATTGAATTAGGAAATTACCATAAATTATAGGAACATCTATTCGAATTTCATCGGGCAAAATTCATCGGGCAAATTCTTCTCTTCATAAAATGGTCAATTTATAACGGTAGTTGATATATTGAATCTCTTCTTGAAATTATTGATAATAATTGTTCCAAAACAGGAAAGTGTTGTACTTCGGTATATATTTGTGACGTTGGACATAAAATTTTCACTTCTGGCATATATTTATGACGTTGGACATAAAATTTTCACTTCTGGCATATATTTATGACGTTGGACATAAAATGATCACGTCGGGCATATATTTATCACGTCGGGGTCACCAAATTTATAGCGTTATCGCTATAAATAAAATTAAAATCGAAGTTAATATACGTATATTTGTTTCTAATACATGTTCATATTTTATGTGATATTAGTATTTTTTAGTATATTGATATTATATTTTTATATCGAATGTTTTTTAATTTTTCTTAGCGACTCCATGGAAACTTCTCCATTATGGATCGAGTTTTCCTTTTTGTTTCTTAGCGACTCCATGGAAACTTCTCGCTTTTGGAACTTCTCGATTTCCAGTTAGTGAGTCGCTATAGTCGCTATAAGATGCATCTTTTTTCGGGTTTTTACATCGAGTTGTCGCAGCTCCTCTTGATTCCATTTAATTACTCCGAAGGAGTAGAGGAGGATTATTATTATTTTTTTTTTTTTCGGGTGCGCGATGCTGGACAGTTCTCCCGTGTCTCCGACACTCTCACGGGAGAAGCGCCAGCGAATTATCTACGGCCATTCCCTGCATCCCGCAGGGTTAGTGACTGTAAATTCCAGATTCGTGTGCCCTAAGAAGACGGAGGGACCCCAGGATAACTGCCTTCTGCATTTGGCCTGCAAACCACCCGGTTGATTTTTGGCAGGCTGGTATGGTCTTTAATTCCGAGAGCAGCGTAGGCCTCATTCCACCAAGTACACCGATTATCAGAACGATCATCTTGACCGAGTAGTCTGGGTATAGCACTCGGAGCACATACCGGAGATCTCTGTATTTAGTCCGTTTTTCTCCCTCCTTCAAGATGATGTTTGTCTGGGCAGGTGCCGAGAGCTCGATGACATACATCATCTTGGTTTGGTGGTCAAGGACGACTATGTCAGGCTTGTTTGCTTGAATTTGCCTGACCGTCGGGAACGAGTAGTTCCAATAGATTCGGCACTTCTCGTTCTCGACAACGGACTCTATTTCTCTTATTATTATTATTATTATTATTATTATCTTTCTTTTTGTTTTGTTAAAAACCAGTCACCCTTCTCTGTAACTCAGACCCTCACAGAGGTAGTACCGGCAGCCACTCCCCACGCCCGTGGGGTAATTGACTACTGGGTCCGGGAATCGTGGGCCCTGAGCAGACGTAATGAACCGAGAATGACGACCTTCTGCATTCTGCCGAATTTCGGCATTCCGGTATGATCTTAAGTTCCGAAAGCAGTGTGTGTCTCGTTCCACCGAGGGCTCCTATAATCAGTACCACTATCTTAACAGTATGGTCTGGATACAGTCTGCGGAGTTCGGAGAGCAGATCTCGATATTTTGTCCGTTTTTCCTCCTTCTTCAAGACAATGTTGTTCTCCTCGGGAGCCGAGAATGCCACGACAAACATTATCTTGAATTGATGGTCGAGAAGGACTACGTCAGGCTTGTTGGCTTGTATTTGCCTGACGGAAAAGAGTAGTTCCAATAAATTAGACACTTCTCATTTCCCACAACGGACTCAATATCCTCCGGAGCGTAAGGCAGCACTGGTGTTTCGTCTATCCAATACGAGTACCTTAAATGGTAATAAAGCACTCGTAATGCTCCGTCGTCCCTCTGGATATAGGCCGAGACTGCATATGTCGGACAAGCCGACAACAAGTGCATCAGAGTCTCTGGCGCCCTGCAGCTGACATCAGGGACCTCTATAACCATGACACGACTACGATAGACGAGGGTGTTAAATACACCATCCTGGCAAGCCATTATGAATCCCTCGGTCTCAGACTTCAGCCCGGCCGACCTTAAGAAGGCAAAGATCAGCCTTTCGGATAAGCCAATGTTTTCTATATTTTTATAGAAAACTCCATGCATTGGCTTATCCGAGTGCAGCTGCAGAAAGTTGTTGTGTTCTGCAGCTTTAATTTGGGCTTTTCGCCGAGCATGTTCCAACTCGGTGACAGAGTCGCGATTTACCCGCTCGACGTCGAAGGAGAGATCAAGTTCATCGGCTGCTCTCTGTGCTGCCTTAAACAGAAAGGCTCCTACCCCTGCATTTTCATGGTCTCGGACCATGCAGAGGAGGGGATCCGAACTCCTGATGACCTTACAGGCTCCATCCAGAACCATCCTATTATGGAGACTCTTCAAACTCAAGAGTCCACGGCCTCTCCGATGTCGTGGGAGGTATAGCCGTGGAACGGACGATTTAGGATGAAAACTCCTATTGAGATGCATCTTCTTGCGGGTTCCTACGTCGAGTTGACGCAACTCTTCTTGAGTCCATTTCACTACTCCAAAGGAGTAGAGAAGGATCGGAATGGCAAGCATGTTGGTAGCAGACACCTTGTTCTTCTCCGACAGCTCTGAAGACCAGATCGTCGGAGTCAGTGCTGATACTTGCAGCGGAGAGCGGGTTTCACTACACTCACTTCTTGGGTGGAGCGTTGCTCGACACCCAAGTAAGTGTACGACTCTCCGGCATCTAGATGATGTAAGATGCTTCCGTCCACGAGCTGCGCGTCCTCTCGGTAGTTCCCACATTATTATTATTATTATTATTATTTTTTTTTTTTTTTTTTCGCGCACGCGATTCTGGACAGTTCTCCCGTGTCTCCGACATTCTCACGAGAGAAGCACCAGTGAATTATTCACAGTCACTCCCCGCATCCCGCAGAGTCAGTGACTGTAAATTCCAGACTCATGTGCCCTAAGCAAACGGAGGGACCCCAGGATAAGTACCTTCTGCATTTGGCCTGCCAACTATTCGGCTGACTTTTGGCAGGCTGGTATGGCCTTTAATTCCGAGAGCAGCATAGGCCTTATTCCACCGAGTACACCGATTATCAGGACGACCATCTTGACCGAGTAGTCTAGGTATAGCGCTCGGAGCTCATACCGGAGATCTCGGTATTTAGCCTGTTTTTGCCCCTCCTTCAAGATGATGTTTGTCTCGGAAGGTGCCCAGAATTCCATGACTTTCATCACCTTGGTTTGATGGTCGAGGAGGACTATGTCAGGCTTGTTTGCTTGTATCTGCCTGACCGTCGGAAACGAGTAGTTCCAATATATTCGTCACTTCTCGTTCTCGACAACGGACTCGATCTCTCCGGGGACGTGAGGCAGCACTGGTGTTTGGTCTACTTCGTACGAGTGCCGAAGATGGTAGTACAGCACTCGTAGAGCCGCGTTATGCTTATGGATGTAGGCCGAAGTCGCATATATCGGACATGCAGATAGTAAGTGCATGAGCGACTCCGGCGCCTGATGGCAGGTTCTACAGGTAATGTCAGGGACCTCCACACCCATAACGCGACTGCGGTAGACCAAAGTGTTAATAACACCATCTTGGCAGGCCACAATGAATCCTTCAGTCTCCGACTTTAGCCCTGCTGACCGTAAGAAAGCGAAGGTCAGCTTTGTCGATAAACCCAGTGTCTCTATGTTGTTATAGAATACACCGTGCATGGGCTTATCGACGTGCTGCCTGAACAGATTTCTCTGCTTGGCAGCTTTAATTTGTGCTGTCAGGCGATTTGGCGCAAGCTCAGTTACTGATTCTAGCTCAGCACCTCGCCGGCCTCCTCGCCTGAAGTCGAATATGAGACCGAGATCATCTGTTGCCTTACGTGCTGCCTTGAATAAAAATGCGCCAACTCCTGCAGTTTCATGATCTCTCACAAACCGCAGGAGTGGGTCCGAGCTCCTAAGGACGTTGCATGCCACACCCAGTGCTACTCTACCATGCGCACACTCCAGACTCGAGAGTCCTCGACCCCCCCGTTGGCGTGGGAGGTACACTCGAGGAACGGACAACCTAGGATGGATGCTCCTGTAAACATGCATCATCTTTCGGGTATCCCTATCCAATTGGCGCAGCTCATCTAGTGTCCACTTAACTACTCCAAAGGAGTAGAGCAGAATCGGAACGGGAAGCATATTAGTTACAGACACCTTGTTCTTCCCCGAAAGTTCGTAAGACCAAATCTTTCGGAGCCGGTGTCTGTACTTGCCGCGGAGAGTATCCTTAATTTGTTTCATCACGCCCTGGATGTGATGTTGTTCCACACTCAGGTACGTGTAGGTCTCTCCGGCATCCAGATGTCTTAGGATGCTTCCGTCTGCAAGCTCCGCGTCTTCAAGGAATATCCCGCTTCGTCCTCTCTTGAGGTGGACGACTGCACACTTGTCCAGCCCGAATTCCATGCCAATGGCCCGTGTATACTCTTGGACCACCCTTAGAGAGTTTTGGAGTTCGCACTCTCCGGAGGCATAAAGTTTTAGGTCATCCATATAAAATAGATGGATGACCTTATGCCTCCGATTGCTGGGTGGGCCACATTGGTATCCGCGGGTTTGGCGGAGCCTGACAGATAACGGCAGCAGTGAGATGCAAAATAGGAGAGGACTCAGGGAGTCACCCTGGAAAACTCCTCTCCTAAAAGTTACCAACTCTGTTGATACCCGCTGAGCACCAGATGATATGATGAAGCGGGTTCTCCAGAGTGGCATCAGTTGTTCGATGCATCTCACTAGTGGGGCAGGTACCACAAGGCATTGCAGCAAGTGTAATAATAGTGATGTTGTATCAAATGCCTTGTTGTAATCAACCCACGCCATTGATAGATTACGCTTGTATTGCACATAATCCTGTGTAATACAGCGGTCTATCAATAGGTTTTCTTTTCAGCCTGCCACACCTTTCTTGCCACCACGCTGTTCGTGTATCTGTCGGTGGACCGGCTCAACTGACCTCAATGTCCTGGCATACACGATACGTGTAAATATCTTGTGGCAGGAATTGAGGCAGGTGATCGGTCTATAATTCTTCGGGTTGGACAGATCTCCCTTTTTGGGGATCAGTACAGTACGCCCCTCGGCAAACCAGTCTGGAATCGGCTGCCCCTCGTTCAACCATGAGTTGAAAACTCGGGCCAGATGGCGGTGGGTGGAAGGGAATTTCTTCCACCACCAGTTGTTTATGCCATCTGGACCCGGAGCAGCAAAGTTCTTAGTTTCAACAAGTGCTTGTTGAACTTCCTCGGTATTGATCGCCTGACACACTTCGTCTTGCTCTCCCAACAGAGTGTTATTATTATTATTTTTTTTTTCTGCGTGTGCGATGCTGGACAGTTCTCCCGTGTCTCCGACATTTTCACGGGAGAAGCGCCAGCGGATTATCCACAGCCACTCCCCGCGTCCCGCAGGGTTAGTGACTGTAGATGCCAGATTCGTGTGCCCTAAGAAGAATTATTATTATTATTATTTTTTTTTTTTTTTTGAAGCCAGTCGCCCTTCTCTCTGTCTCCGATGCCAGAGAGGGTACGCTGGTAATACCAGAGACCACTCCCTACGCCGTAGAGTCAGTGATCACTGGGTCCGCGAATCGTGTGCTCTGAGCAGGCGTAACGAGCCAAGGATAACGGCCTTCTGCATTCTTCCAGCTAAGATTTCTGCCGAGTTTCGGCATTCCGGTATCGTCTTCAGTTCCGAAAGCAGTGTATGCCTCACCCCACCGAGGGATCCTATAATTAATACCACTAGCTTAACGGTGTGGTCTGGATAGAGTCTGCGGAGTTCGAAGAGAAGATCTCGATATTTAGTCCGTTTTTCCTCCTCTTTTATTGGCCTGTATTTGCCTGAGGGTGGGAAAAGAGTAGTTCCAATAAATTAGGCACTGCTCATTCCCCACCACGGACTCAATATCCCCCGGAGCATAAGGCAGCACTGGTGTCTCATCTATCCCATACGTGTGCCGTAGATTATAGTACAGCACCCGTATATGCTCCATCATGTCTATGGATATAGGCCGAGACAGCGTATGCCGGACAAGCCGACAATAGGTGCATGAGTGTCTCCGGCGCCCTTCGGCAGGCCCTGCAGTTTACATCAGGGACCTCCATACCCAAGACATGACTTCGATAGACGAGCGTGTTAAAGACACCATCTTGGCAAGCCATGATGAAACCCTCGGTCTCAGACTTCAGCCCAGCTGACCTTAGAAAAGCAAAGGTCAGCTTTTCAGATAAGCCCCTGTCTTCAATGTTCTTGTAGAAGACTCCGTGCAAGGGCTTATCTTTATGCAGCTGTAGAAATCTGCTTTGCTCAGCTGCTTTTGTATGGGCTTTAAGCTGAGCGGGTCCCAACTCGGTAACAGAGCTTGGGTTTACCCGCCTACTGTCGAAGTCGAGACCAAGCTCATCAGCTGCTCTCTGTGCTGCCTTAAATAAAAACGCTCCTATCCCTGCATTTTCATGGTCGTGAACCATGCAGAGAAGGGGATCCGAACTCCTGATGATCTTGCAGGCTCCATCCAGAACAGACCTGCTATGTAGATACTCCAGGCTCAAGAGTCCACGGCCTCCCTGCTGTCGTGAGAGATATAACCGCGGAACGGACGATTTTGGATGCAAGCTTCTGTTGAGATGCATCATCTTTCGGGTTCCTACATCGAGTTGGCGCAGCTCGCCTTGCGTCCATTTCACTACCCCAAAGGAGTGTAGAAGGATCGGAACGGCAAGCATGTTAATCGCAGACACCTTGTTCTTCCCCGACAGCTCAGAAGACCAGATCTGTCGTAGGAGGTGCTGATACTTGCCGCGGAGAGCGTTTTTCACTGTTGACACTTCTTGGGTGGAGCGTTGCTCAACACCCAAGTACGTGTACGACTCTCCGGCATCTAGGCGGTGCAAGATGCTTCAATCTACAAGCTGCGCATCCTCTCCGTAGTTACCGCATCGTCCTCTCTTGAGGTGAACCAGTGCACATTTGACCAAGCCGAACTCCATACCGACAGCCTGAGTGTACTCATGTACCACCCTAAGAGATTGACATAAATCTCTCTCGCTAGAGGCATAAAGTTTAAGGTCATCCATGTAAAATAGATGGGTGACCTTATGCCTCCTATCTCCGGGGGTACCGCAATTGTAACCACGGGTTCTGCGAAGTTCAACGGATAACGGCAGTAGCGAGATGCAAAATAGAAGGGGGCTGAGAGAGTCTCCCTGAAACACACCCCTCTTAAACATAACCGGCTCTGTTTGGACTCGGGCATTACCAGATGTTATGGTAAAGCGAGTCCTCCAGAGCGGCATGAGTTGTTCTATGCATCTCACTACGGGACCGGGCACCGCAAGACATTATTATTATTATTATTATTATTATTATTATTATTTTAGTTTATAAAAGCCAGTCACCCTTTATACTCTGTGGCTCCGACACTCATAGAGGGGAGCTGGTAGTACCGGCAGCCACTCCCCACGTCCGTGGGGTGAGTGACTACTGGGTCCGAGAATCGTGTGCCCTGAGTAGACGTAATGAGCCGAGGATAATGGCCTTCTGCATCCTGCCGGCTAAGATCTCTGCCGAATTTCGGCATGCCGGTATGACCTTTAGTTCTGAAAGCAGTGTGTGTCTCGTTCCACCGATGATCAGGACCACTAGCTTAACAGTATGGCCAGGGTAAAGCCTGCGGAGTTCGAAGAGCAAATCTCGATATTTCGTCCGTTTCTCCTCCCCCTTCAAGACAATGTTATTCTCCGCGGGAGCCGACAACTCCACGACAAACATTGTCTTGAGTTGGTGGTCGAGGAGGACCATGTCAGGCTTATTAGCTTGTATTTGCCTGACGGTGGGAAACGAGTAGTTCCAATAAATTAGACACTTCTCATTTTTCACAACGGACTCAATATCCCCCGGAGCGTAAGGCAGCACTGGTGTCTCGTCTATCCCATACGAGTGCCTTAAGTGATAATAAAGCACTCGTAATGCTGCGTTGTGCCTCTGGATATAGGCCGAGACTGCATATACTGGACAAGTCGACAGCAAATGCATTAATGTCTCCGGCGCCCTGTGGCAGGTCCTGCGGCTGACATCAGGGACCTCTATACCCATGACACGACTTCGATAGACGAGTGTGTTGAATACACCATCCTGGCACGCCATTATGAATCCCTCGGTCTCAGACTTCAGCCCGGCTGACCTTAAGAAAGCAAAGGTCAGCCTTTCGGAGAAGCCGCGGTCTTCTATATTTTTATAGAAGACTCCGTGCAATGGCTTATCCAAGTGTAGCTGCAGAAATAGATCAATTTCAGCAGCTTTGACTTGGGCTTTTTGCCGAGCAGGTTCCAACTCGGTGACAGAGTCGTGGTTAACCCGCACAGCGTCGAAGACCAGACCGAGTTCATCGGCGGCTCTTCGTGCGGCCTTAAACAAAAGGGCTCCTGCTCCTGCACTTCCAGTGTCTCGGACTATGCAAAGGAGGGGATCCGAACTCCTTATGACCTTACAGGCTCCATCCAGAACCATTCTGTTATTATTATTATTTTTTTTTTTTTTGTTAAAAACCAGTCACCCTTCTCTGTGGCTCCGACCCTCACAGAGGGGAGCTGGTAGTACCGGCAGCCACTCCCCATACTCGTGGGGTGAGTGACTACTGGTTTCTACATTCAAGACCTTACGAGCTATGTGGGATGTTCCGAGGATGGCTAGTTTCTGCAATTCTAGGTATAGTTTCGGGTGTAAGTGTAAAATTTTAATACTCTTATGTAGTTTTACTGGTATCTCCCCTGTTGCACCTACGACCACCGGTGTTATGATTACCTTTTCTTGGTTCCAGATCGTCTTGATTTCACCTGCTAATGGGTCTTCTCTACCTGTGTTTCGAAGATGTTATGGGCAGCTGGTACAGCAATATTCACCAGGTAAGTGGTTTTATTAATTTTGTCCTGAACTACTATGTCTGGCCTGTTGTGCTCTATTAGGTGATCTGTTAGTACTGTTCGGTTCCAGTATATCTTATAGGCGTCGTTCTCTATGACTGATTCTGGTGTATAGGTGTAATGTGGTTCGCATTCTTACATATTTCTTGATGGATTACTCTTTTTTTTTTAATCGTCTTATTTATTTTAATGTCCTAGCGGAGTTTAGCCAATGGCTATTCTACCGCTCAATCAGGACGGACACACACATAGACAACATCACAACACCCATTCTCTGCGACATTGCCATCTGCCGCTGCTGAGACTCGAACTCAGAAGAGGAGAGCGGCTAGACCGTGTTGTCTCTCACACAACCGCAGTCTAGCCCACTGCTACCGTCTCGGTAACACGTGAAAAATGCCACTCACATCCATACCCTAACCAGGATTCGAACCCGGAACCCCGTGGTCGCAAGCCTAACACCTTAAGCATTGCGCCACCGAGCCGGTCTTGCCACATTATCGTGCCATTTTAGGTACTCCGTTGGGGCCAGGCTAGTGCACCCGGTTATTATATGTCCTATGGTCTCTGGTTTACTATGGAATATTCGGCATTTATCTTCGAGCACAGTCGGGTCCTTGATGATGTACTTGCGATAATTTAAGGTAGCCAGTACTTGGTCTTGAATTGCCATCATAAAGCCTTCTGTCTCTGCAAACAAGCTGCCTTTTTCCAGTCATGCGTTTGAGGCGTCGGTGTCAATCTGGTCAAGGTCAAATATTGCTGGGTATCGTCCGTGTAGTTCTTTTGATTTCCATTCCTGTATCTTTTGCTCTATACTCATTATTTCTTGTAGGGGGTTGTACTCTTCATCTGCCAAGTTCAGTGGTGTGAGTCCTCTGTCTGACCTGATGATATTACGATAGTACTCTGATGTCTCACTTTTCCGGTAGAAAAATTTACGGAGCCCCTCAATTTGCCGTTGATGAGACTCTGTTAAATCCACAACACCTCTTCCTCCCTTTGATCTCGGTAGATAAAATCGTTCCGTGGCGCTCTTTGGATGTCTGCCTCTATGTTTCGTGAACAGGACCCTTACAGCTCGGTTTGCCTCGCGTAGGTCAGTTTTGGACCATTTAACTATTCCGAAGTTGTAAGTAATCGTCGGCATCGCATAGGTGTTAATAGCCTTTATTTTATTTGCGACGGATAGTTGAGTTTTGAGGATAGCCTTGACCCTGTCCGTCAGTCTCTTCTTTAATATTGGTTTCATTTTAGCGTGGCTTATGCCTCGAGCTTGGTCTAGTCCTAGGTACTGGTAGCTCTCTAATCTATTCATAGATGCTATGACTGCATTAGGCTCCAGATGAAATCCCGGGTGTTGTTCCCACACTCCTTTTTTCTTTGCGCTGATTTTACATTTATCAAGACCAAACTCCATTCTTGTGTCCTCACTTCTTCTAGTTGTTTTCAGTAGTGTATCAAGTCCCTTTTTTGTCATTGATATTAACTTGATATCGTCCATGTATGCGAGGTGGTCTATTTGTTGTCCGTTATGAAGTCGGAAGCCTACTCCTTTTTTATTTAGCATTCTAGAGAGGGGGGCTAGTGTGATACAGTGCCACAGTGCACTTAAAGAATCGCCCTGGAAAATACCTCTCCTTATACTGACTCTCCCTACATGTATGTTGTCTCTTCCAGATTGTAGATGCAGGTTCGTCTTCCAATGGGGCATGAGATGCTGTAGCAGGTTAACAATTGGTGGGCTTATTTTGTATATTTTGAGCATTTCAATGAGATATGTGTGAGGTACGCTGTCGAATGCTTTTTTATAATCTATATATGCGACATATAGATCTTTTCCCCCTTTGCTTCGCTTCTTCACTGACTACCGCATCTATAGCAAGTTGTTCTTTGCATCCCCGGCTTCCTTTTCTACATCCCTTTTGTTCTTCGGGTAGTAGTTTGTGTCTATCTTGGTGTTCGTAGATCTTGGTGCACATGATGGAGGTTAGCACTTTGTACAAGGTTGGTAGGCATGTGATAGGCCTATATTTTGCAGGATCTTTGGAGGTAGGGGATGATTTCGGGAGGAGATAGGTCGTGCCCGTGCACAGGAAGGTTGGAATTTGTAATGGGTCACGTATGGCTATTGTCAGTACGCTGGCTAAGCTTTTGTGCAGCGCATGAAATTTCTTCAGCCAGTAGTAGTGGATTCCATCCGGGCCTGGCGCCTTCCCAGTTTGCAGTGTTTCTGACAGCTCTTTTTACATCTGCCTCGGTCACTATGATACATATCATCATCGGGATTCTATCTGTGACCCTCTTCTCTTCCACAAGCCAACTCGCCTTATGGTTGTGGGTCCTCGGGTTCTCCCATATATCCGCCCAGTATCTGGTGGCGTCTTTTGGTGTTGGTACCTCTCCTTCCTTATCTTGTTGAGTCTGGGCCATGTTGCGATAGAAGTGTTTCTGACTAGTGTGGAAGAGACGGTTTTCACGTTTTCTTAGGTAGGATTCTTTGTATCCCCTGTGCCTGTTGGTTATTATTATTGCGTTCTACATCATTATCATTATTATTGTTATTGTTATTGTTATTGTTATTGTTATTGTTATTGTTATTGTTATTGTTATTGTTATTGTTATTGTTATTGTTATTGTTATAGTTATTGTTATCGTTATCGTTATCGTTATCGTTATCGTTATCGTTATCGTTATCGTTATCGTTATCGTTATCGTTATCGTTATCGTTATCGTTATCGTTATCGTTATCGTTATCGTTATCGTTATCGTTATCGTTATCGTTATCGTTATCGTTATCGTTATCGTTGTCGTTGTCGTTATCGTTATCGTTATCGTTATCGTTATCGTTATCGTTATCGTTATCGTTATCGTTATCGTTATCGTTATCGTTATCGTTATCGTTATCGTTATCGTTATCGTTATCGTTATCGTTATCGTTATCGTTATCGTTATCGTTATCGTTATCGTTATCGTTATCGTTATCGTTATCGTTATCGTTATCGTTATCGTTATCGTTATCGTTATCGTTATCGTTATCGTTATCGTTATCGTTATCGTTATCGTTATCGTTATCGTTATCGTTATCGTTATCGTTATCGTTATCGTTATCGTTATCGCTATCGCTATCGCTATCGCTATCGTTATCGTTATCGTTATCGTTATCGTTATCGTTATCGTTATCATCTCTATCTCTATCTCTATCTATATCTATATATCTATCTCTATCTCTATCTCTATCTCTATCTCTATCTCTATCTCTATCTCTATCTCTGTCTCTATCTCTATCTCTATCTCTATCTCTATCTCTATCTCTATCTCTATCTCTATCTCTATCTCTATCTCTATCTCTATCTCTATCTCTGTCTCTATCTCTATCTCTATCTCTATCTCTATCTTTATCATTATTATTATTATTATTATATATGTAAGCGATTTATTTGACTAGTGTATGAAATTAATTTAATTTTTTTAAATTCTCTGTGAAATAAAAATAATTATTCTTGTAACTGAAGGCACAGTAATAACAACTGAGTAGCAAATATTTTGTCTCCATTATATTATGCCTCAACGCATTTTATGACTGCCCAACCCGCGCACCGGTATGCTCGCGCACAGTACTTTTTCATATTTTTCGAAAACCAATTATAGAGTAATGTTTCTTTTTTGAGGTGAACTAAAAAAATGGGACTTCAAAATGGTAGACATGATTTTTCGACACTGCAATCAATTCAAAAGATATTTAACTTTAACTGGATTTTTTTATGAAAAATAATTTTTTTTTTTTTCAAATTAAATTTTCACCACTTTATTCTGAATAATGACCATATAGAGAGAATTTGTAAATATTAAACAACTCTCGAAGAACAGAATTTTTCTTCTCATAGCAAAATCTGACAGAAAGTGAAGTACTTATAGCCAATTTTCAAAAAAATTTAATCTATCAAAAAATAATGCAGATATCGATCTGAAATTTTTATCAGATGTTGCTTCCTATATAGCATGTACTTTAGTAGAATTTCAAAAAGAAATTCAAATTTTTATTTTCAAAATTTCGGTTGTTTTGGATGTCCAACCCATCAACTTAAAACGATAAAATCGTGGTTATGTATTTTCGCCATGTCAAATTACAACTCGACTGAACTAATAAAAAACCAAACAAAATTATCTGCAAAGATCTCTTGATATGTCTCCCATAAAGTGATTATAATAACTTTTTTTAATGATGCTAAGAAAATAATTAACGCGTGAAAAGTTTTACGAAACCACTAAAGAAATTTCTGGAAGAATGGTTTTTAGTTATGGGAATTATTCTTGGGCTCTATAACATGGATATCGTCAATTGTCTGTATACCGACCCATCAACGAAAGCTGCTGGCACAGCCGCGCTCTCAGAGCACATCATATTCCCCAACCAAATTATGATGATGGCATCAGATATGAATGGAGCATATTTTTGTCTCACATTAGGGACACTAATACTGTCAACTCATGAAGGTTTTAATCTGTAGACATTTTTTTTCATTCTTATGAAATAAGCACGTCGATAGTCGAATTTGCATAAGCTATTAAATAAAAAAAAGTGCGAATTAGATATTTTTAATTTATGCAGATGGCCATAGCTTTTCCTTCGAGTTCTTTTTTTTTTCGTATTAGCATATGCGTGGTTTCCTTCTAAAGTAATTAAATAAATTATATAGTTTTCGAATTTTACTCGACGATTTCAATTTCAACATATCAAGAATATCATATGGGCATGATAGTTTCTCCAGTTATTTACAAATCGTGAAAATTCAATTTTATATTTGAGAGTGACAAATCTAATGAAGGACGAATGTTGACCAATGAAGCATAAGACTGAAAATGAATTCAGTTGTCAGGATTTGAAGTAAAGAATTCATGTTTTAACATCTGTTTGAATTCGATCTTTCTAGTCGGATCAACATATAACTTTGAAATAGAGAATACCTAGAGACGAATATTTATAGGGTGCGGATTTCCCTCCGAATATATCATTAGCAAATTTATACAAGGTGTTCCGTATCGTTATGTTCAAATTTTGGGAGCGTAAAGTAGACTTAATGGTAAGACTAAAAAACACAAGAGAAGTAGGTCAATTTTTATTCGTTTCAAAGTTACAGGCCTATTAAATTATAGAACAACAGTGGCGGATCCAGAATAAATTAACAGGGGGGCAGAACCATTAAGAATGCACCGCAAGCGAAAATTTGGTAATTTCAATGAGCGGGGAGGGAATCACAAAAAAAATGTTTCATTCGGAAATGAAAATTGATGAGAGGTAGAAAATCGGAAAAAATCGTTTCACTCGAAAATGTAAATTTTATGAGCAGGGGGGGGTAAAAAATAACGACATTTCTCCTATCATAAACGAGAAATCAGCAAATTTTTCGTGCTCCGGCCTATTATCAAAAGTAAACGACAGGGGAGGGGCACGTGCAATACATAGGTAAATTAGGGTGGAGGATTTTTTTTTAAATTTTGAAATTTAACCACCCTGTGTGCTTAAAAGGTGCCTATTATGCACCTAAAATCAGAGCTCCCGAAACCGCTTCCAAAATAGGCAAGGCACTTGAATTATGTGAAAACTTACCTGTGGTAGACAAAAATTGGGACTTCTTTACCTTTGGTTGATTTGAAAACGCTAAGCACTGACCAAAATTACATGTATGAAATATGTCGGGCAATCTCCAGTGGAATTTTAAGAGACGATTTAGCTCTAAGAGCTCCAGGGAAAACATCTCACGCCAGATGGCTTACCACAGCCAACAGAGTTCTAAGATTATATGTTTCCAGCAAAGAGCCCTTTCTAAACCTTAAAATATTGACTGGATTTATAGTCAAGATGTATATGCCTTATGCTGGTTTGAAATTAAATACCATTAGTCTTGTAAATATGGTGCTCGGCACTTATTTAACATTCAGAAGATCTCGCTACCTCCCTGATGAACTCAAGGAAGTAATAGATCCCGTAATTGAGAGAAACGGATATTTTGTCCATCCAGAAAACCTTTTGATAGCAATGTTGGGAGATGATAAGAAATACATTCGAGAGTTGGTCTTATAAGAAGAATTTTGAAATACAGAAAATCAACTACAAGAACCGAGGCTATCGGGAAATTTCGGGTGAGTAAACTAAACTTTGATTGTGAAGATTATGTGGACTTAATTGGCTTGCAGAATGTTACTATAAGCGAGCCCCCGTTAACAATGAATATGTCAAATGAAGAATTAACCAACATGATTTGTCTGGTTTCGAATGAAATACCATTGGTAAAATTTCTTTGCCATTCGCAGACAGTGGAGCGATGCATTAAACTAGTCACCGAAGCCTCTCTAGCAGTTTATGGCACCGAAGCACGAGACGGAAGGGCTCGTATCAAATGAAGAGAAATTTTGCCGCAATTTGAAACAAAAAACAATTTTTACAAGTTCTAGGACAAACAAAATATAAGTTTTTACTTTACGGTCAGGAGGGTTAGGGTGGAACTCGTAGTGAGTTCTGGGTAGTTTTTGAAAAAAACCAGCTGAGAGTCGCATGTTTGGATGCTTTATCTATTTTCGAATTTTTTTGTCTTTTTTTTTCCAATTTTCAAGGTCATTTCGGCAACCGAAGAAATCATCTTAGGACATCCGGATATATTTGGGTGACTAAGAATCTCAAAACGCATCTCTTGCATACACAGGTAACTTCATTTTCAAAAATTTGTTTTTTGTGCCTACTTTCGCTCCACCCTAATGTACATATAGTACAGTAAAAATTAATATCGTTTTTCATAAATCACTATTATTTAATGCTCCTGTGCCCCCCCCCCCCCTGGACCCGCCACTGGTGAACAATAAATAAAAAAGAAAAATAATAAAAACATATCTTGGTCAACCGTGGGAATAAATAACAAAAGAAAATTTAAATAAAGGAAAACGTTAAATTTATTTTGTTCATTATTGCCCCGGATTAATGACTAAGATAAGTTTTTATTATTTTTTTTATTTACTGCTCACAAATTTAATATGCCTGTAACTTCGAAACAAATAAATATCAACCTACTACTTTTGTGTTTTTCTAGTCTTAAATTAAGACTATTTTACGCTCCCAAAATTTGTACATAACGATACGGGACACCTTGTACATTTCAATTATAATTTGTTATGAAAAAAGTTATAACAGCGGTGTAAAGATGAACAAATAATTAAATGAAATGTATTTTTAACCAACTTCAATATTGATTATTATTTATTAATTAGGTAATACGGTTCAATTAACCAGGCGTTGTGAAATGTTTCATAATTATTAATAACCTTTTTTTAAAATTTTTTCGAAAAGTTATTTAACCATCAGAATTTAGATTTAGGATGTATTCCAAGTAGATTAACTAAATTCAACGGATATCTGCGGACAATAATCTTCACAAGTGTCTTGAAAAAGGGAATTGTTCTAAAGCACCATACTTATTGTGAGGCATGTATTTCCTTTTTTTCCGAGTTCAAAAGTTATTAACAATGATAGCAACAAAATAATGAGACTTTGTTGAAGAGACTGTTTTTCCAAATTCCTCCTAAACCTAATAGATCAAAAAACTCTTGCTGACAAGTTTGTGGCTTAGTTGTTCAATGTGTTAAACCAGTATAGTTTATCATCTAGTGTGACACCCAGGAGTTTTATACTGGCCCACTCGTAGAAAAGATGAGCCTCCGAGTTTTTTCTTCGTTCATTCTCAGCTTATTAGAGACAAATCAGGTTTTGGAGTTATTAAAAATTATAGAAATGTTTTGTTAAAAAACATCAAGCAGGTTACTGTGAGAACTTAGTAATGTTACCATAAGCAATATATCGGGTGACACAGGAGATATGTAACACCCCGTAGCATGGTTATTTAAAAAGATATTATTTTGAAATTTGGTAGACTTATCTAATGCGTGATTTTCCTTTTTTTAGTTTAAACAAGAAATTTTTTCCACTCCCGGTTTCACCGGAAGTGACCAGTGGCGGCTGGTGAAATTTCAATATTTTTTTTCTCGTCTGTGGCGCATGGGACCCATACGAAACTTGGGAAATAACATCTAGAGAAGCACTTCTCTAATGACCCCTAAAAAATTTTGAAAAAGCAGTTTACGAAAAAATTTTTGAAAATTCGCTAGCCTCCCCTGGGTCTAGGGACCCCTGTTTACTTTTATTTTTTTTTGTCATATGCATTTGACTTTTCATAAAAATGCATCGACAGATTTTGGAGTTTGTGAAAATATTTTCATTACTGGTATTAAATTCTCTCAACTGGATAGTGACAAAAGACTAAATAAGACTTTTTCGTGCTGTTTCGAGATTTCTCCAGAAAGTTCCATTGAAAATATTGACGAGATATCTGAATTTTCTGAACGCTATTGTGCAAACAAACTTGGTTAACGTCATCATATGCCAATAAAAACAAGAAGCATGGCAGCAGAGAAACAAATACAGGACATGCATGCGGAGTTTATGAGGATGATGGCGCAGCAACGAGAAGAGCAAGAAAGAAGACGACAAGAGGAAATAGACGAATTGAAGAAAATTATGGAAGACCTGGAAATAAGACGCCAAGAAAAGAAAGAACAACAAGAAAGACGGCGTTAAGAGGAGAAAGAGGAACAAGAAAGACGACATGAAGAAGAAAAAGCCGAACTGAGAAAAATGATGGAAGACCTGAAGAGGAGAAAGAAGAATAAGAAAGACAACGTCAAGAGGAAAAAGAGGAACAGAAAACACGCCAAGAAGAATTAAAGAAAATTCTAAATGAACAAATGAAAATACAGCAGGACGCTATCATTTCCGCCAACAAAGAATTAAAGAGTGAAGTCAAAGAAGAGATAAACAAAGTCAAAGATAAAGTAGGTGGTCAAGATTGAAGTCAGTCAAGTAAAAGTAAATCAGTTTGGAGAAAGGATGAGTGAGTTTGAAGGAGAAATGGAGAGACTTAAACGACAATTGAGAGAGAAAGGAGGCCAGCTAGTAACATCATCAGGTCCTCGGTTAAAACCTCCCTCCTTCGACGGCCAAAGGTCATGGACAACCTATAAAAGACAATTCGAGGCAGCTGCGTCTGCGAATAACTGGGATAATGAAGAAAAGGCCATGGCATTAGTTTTAGCGCTAAGGGGGCAAGCCTCAGAGTTACTTCAAACTATCCCAGTGGAAAAGCAAAGGGACTTCAAAGTTTTGGAAGCTGCTTTGGACTTGAGATATGGCGACCAACACCTTGCCCAAGTATACCAGGCTCAGCTAAAATCACGGACACAAAAGGCTGAGGAAAGTTTACAAGAATTCGAAGCTGCAATAGAGAGACTGGCACATCTGGCATATCCGAGTGCACCTAGAGAATTTCAGGAACAATTAGCCGTGGGGACCTTTTTAGATGGCATAAGGGACGAAGAGATCAGGCGAGTTCTGAGACTGACAAGACACCAGAGTAGTAGCGAAGCTTTGGTGCGTGCACTTGAAGTAAAAGCCGCTTATAGGGATACTCCAAGGTCGAGAGTGTGAGCTGTGACTCTTGAAGAATCGCAACCAGAAATGAACCAGAACCCTGTTGACCGAGATGCAGAAAATGTTTACCAAATTATTCGATAAATTAGATGACCTCGGAAAGCTGAAAAAACAACAAAATAAAGGAAAGCCGAGTGGAGATATTAAATGTTACAACTGCGGCAAGGTAGGACACATAAAACGAGACTGTCGACAGCAGAACCCGGAGAATCGAGTAATGCTGTGAATCTTGAAGAGAAGCAGGAAAACAGTACCAGGGGGGCTGTGCTGGCTAGGGAATGCAGTGCCCCAGAGAAATAAAGTTTTCCCAGCTTCGAAGAATTGCAAGCAGTCTGTTGTTACAAGGATATATGAACGGAAGAAAATGTTCGTTTACCATCGACACAGGTACTACGTCATCAATAGTACGGCCAGGATTTATATCGGGCATAAAGATTACCAAGAGGCAAAATGAAGTGATCGTCCGGACAGCCACGGGAGACAGGGCTACGGTTCATGGAGAAGTAGACCTGGGGTTGCAGATTGGACATTCAAGGTTCGATCACAGGGTCATCGTGGCTGACATCACGGATGACTTCATTTTGGGACTGGACATCATGGAAAAGTATGGATTTATTATTGACGTAGGAAAGCAAGTCTTAAGGATTGGGAACGAACAGTTTATTCTGTCAAAAGTGAACGACCATTGTCAGAAAACAAAGTTATTGACAACGCAGGCAGTCAAAACTCCTGCATTATACAGAAAACCAGACAAGGAAGATTGCAAGCGCTACCTTCAAGTGGAAAAATTGTCGAACATGGTTGAAGTCAACACTATCAAGGTCGATCTTCCAGACAGTTGGACAAAGGAAAGTTTGAGGCAAGAGCAATTGAGCGATGTAGAAATTGGACCCATATTGAGAGCAAAAGAAGGGGGAACGCGTCCAGTACGGAAGGATGTTTCCAACAAAGAAGTGGAGCTGAAGGCTTTATGGTCACAATGGGATTCACTTACGGTCGTAGATGGGCTTTTGAGGAGAGCATGGGAAAGCCCCGATAGAAAGCAGGTTGCCATGCGCTTAGTGATTCCTAGGTGTCGTTTACCAGAAGTACTCTAGGAAGCGCATAATGAAACATCTAGCAGACACTTCGGCATAAACAAGACATTGAATAAAGCACGGGAACGGTTCTATTGGGCTAATAGTCGCCAGGATGTGGAGGCCTGGTGTCACAAGTGTAAGAGTTGTTCTGCCAGTGGGGAACCATTTTCCATGAGCAACTACAGAAATGAAAGTCGAGAACAGCCGAAGAATGACCGAGAGCAGATGACCAAAGCTAGTAACCGATTGAAGGCTCGTTATGATCAGAATGCCAGTACAGGGGGGATCTAGTTTGGCTATACAACCCACAGCGGAAGGAATGGAGATCCCCGGAACTTCAACCTCCTTGGTATGGACCGTATACCGTTATTACCCGAATTAATGATGTCGTTTATCGGATTCAACGAAGCAAAAAGTCCAAGATAAAGATCATACGTTTGGATAGACTGACAAAATATACTGATGATTCCAAATTGCCTGACCGGGAGGGGGCAGTGTAACGGGTAATCACCCCTTGGGGATAGGCAGCACAAAATACATGTTGTACGTTATGCCATCTGTGAGACAGTAGAAACGTTCTGAATCATTGGAGAAAAGAATCGAAACTTCTAGAAAACGCTCGCGTCGTTTCTAGAATAGTTCAGGAAACAATTGCTAGGATATATAAAGCCGTATTATCGGCGGGAAGGGGAAGTTTTAAAGTGTGATTAAGACTACAAAGTATAAATATCAAGCAATAAACATTGTTAAAGGATATTTTTAGTCAGTAAAACTGTATTTAAGTTAATAATAGTATTGTGAAGAATCCAGTAAGTTATTTAATAAAGTGTGTTAGTGGTTATCTCTTGTTATAATTTTTGGACGCCACGGATTTTGCAGGGGTGGTTTCCTAGGGGTGGAAACACGTCACAATATTTCACTTTTACCCAATACAATTCATTGTCATATCTGATATTGCTTGCTTTTAAATCAAATTTTTATCTGAGATTCGTAGACTGTAAACTAACATTATTAATACAACAAAAATATTTAGGGGGCGGTGGAAACAATGAAAAACGTAAAAAAAAGACACGTCATTATCATTGTTTGACGAGTTATTATTGTTTGGCAGCAATTTAATAAGTGTTATTGTTACGTTATAAATTAACAGGTTTAAGAGTAATTTATTATGTATTCAAAAAATGAAAAAGTAGACATGCTCTTAATATATGGCGAATTTCATAAAAATAGTAGAACGGCTGCTGATTTGTATGCCCAAAGATATCCCGATAGAAATCACCCACCGAACAATTATTTTCTACGAGTTGAAGATCAGTTTAGAAGAGGACCAAATGAACCCGAAAACAATTTTATTGTTGATGAAGAGTCGAAAATTAATGTATTGGCAATTGTCGAAGCAGATCCCACGATTTCGATAAGGTACATTGAAGAAGAAACCGGTTTGCAATAAATGAGATTACTGAATTGCAGTTAGAAAATGTGCTTAGAGGTATTGTTACAAAAATTCAATGCTGCAGTAAAAATAATGGCCAACATTTTGAGATTCTTCGATAACAATTTTATTTAAAAGCAAGCAAATTTAGATTTTACAAAGAATTGTATTGGGTAAAAGTGAAACATGAATAAATATTTTACAAATGGGTCAAATGAAAAATTAGTGTTTCTATCTTAGTTTTTATGATTTCGAGGATTTAGTCTAGAGATTTTTCTTTAATATAAAAATTCTACAAAGTCTCTTCGGCTACTGATTAGAACAAAACAAACACGAAACATAAAATTGTGTACCAGGATTATTTTGATATCGCAGCACATTGAGCATTAATTACCACCACATTTCATACCATGGCCAACTTGAGTTAATGTAATAAAATGGTTTTCAGCAGCCATTTTAAAAACCAATGGCATCTTGCTATACATAGCTGAAAAGAGAAATTTAAGGAAAATCAGATAGGAGAAAAATATACAGGGTGCTATTTAAAATAATGAAGTAGATATCAGTTCCGGTGAAACCGGAAGTGGAAAAAATTTCATGATGATACTAAGAAAAGGACAATTATGCATTATATAAGTCTACCAACTTTCAAAATAATACCTTTTTAAATAAACACGCTACGGTGTGTTACATATCTCCTGTGTCACCCGGTATGTAACAAACAAACGGGAGTAGCTCTACAACAAAATCCTGAGGCACTCGTGATTTACCAGATTTAGTTTGGAAGTAATATTATTTAAGCTGATGCACTACTGTTTACTATTACGTAAATACGAGTAAAGTATAGTTCCAAAGGGCTTCCATGTACGCCATATAAACTAAACTTTTCCACGAGTAAATCATGTTAAACACAGTCGAAGGTCTTAGACAAGTCAAGTAGCGTAATCTGTGCATATCAGCGCTGTTTAATAATGCTTTGCACTACTGTAAACACATCATGTATGGTAGTGCACTGACTGCGAAAACCAAATTGACAGCTAGTCAGCAAGTTGTAGCTTATTAACCACTTTTGCAAAATTGTTTCTAAAGCCTTTCTGATAATGGAAATGAGCCGGTAGTTATCCATATCTGCGGCATTAACTTTCCTAAGAAATAGTAAGACTTTAACATCCGAGAAGACGCTCCCACCAAAACAGATGTTAATTAAAAAGTTAAATGTTTTACAATGTCTACTGTTTCTTTTAAAGTTGGAAACTTCTAAGGCTGATACGGGGTAGATTGAACCAATTAAATTGTATTGGGTCAAGCTTAAAACCTACTACAAAATGTTTTTTTCAGAATTTTTATGATACCATAAAAAATAATAGTTTCTGAGATGTTTCCACCTTAAGTAGAACAAACAGTATATAAGAAGATACTGGTTTAAATTGTGACACCTGTCGCTGTCCATGTGATAACCCCCGGGCCGTTGAACAGCCAAAAAGGCGGTGGATGACCCAAGGTTAAAATTGGTGGCACAGGACCGTGGTTCTAGGCATAAAGCTAGTCATTGTAGCCTAGTAAAAACCGCTGCCTAAGGAATTACTACTTCCACATCCAAATTTCTGTTGAGGGTGGTAGTGGGGGTGGCTAATGATGAAAAAAATGTTGAGGCCTTTGGTTCTTGTACACACACTAAATCATAATTTTATTTTTTTACCCCCTTTATTAATGGGGTGGGGCGGGGGTAATGGGGGTGGCTGTTGCCAAAAAAAATTTAGGTTCTTGCACACACACTAAATCCCAATTTTACTTTTTACCCCCTTTAATGATAGAGTGGGGATGGATGTCAAAACGAATTTTGAAGCCTTTGGTTCTTATACACACAACTTTATATTTTCGCCTCTTTAATAATGGGCTGGGGATGGTAATGGGGATGATGCCAAACAAATTTTGAGATCTTGACTTCCCATGCATACACTAATTTTATGGATCCTTACTTGCTTGCCTTACCTATATACCCCCATTCACCTCCCAGCCCTTCAACGAAATAAGATCAAAATAAAATCTGGTTCGAGATCTCGCTGTAATACATAGGTATACCAAACTTCAAGTCGATATCTTAAACCGTTCCAGAATAATCGTGCGCACACAAAAAGTTACAGACAGATAGACCGACAAACAGGTAGACAGGTCGACAGGCAGATTTTTTTTCGTCAAACTTATAATTTTAACGTTTCATGACATTTTAAGCCTATGTGGACAAAAAGAAATTAAATATTTTTTTAACGATTACCTACTGTACTTGTTACTGTACTAATACTATCCACTATCCACACCCAGTATATAGTTTTTGACGACCTGTCTGGATAGTCTGTTAAGAAAAATTGCATTCGAATTATTTATTTTCTGAAATTCAGAATTTCAGAATTAAAGTGTTTTGTAAAAAATGTAATTATTCTAATTGGTTTAACTTGGATTTTAGGTCTCATTGCATTTCTTTTCACTCGTTCGTAATTAAACTTATAGACCATCCAGAAAATTTTCATTTTATACTTGTGCCGTCATCTATCGGACAGAAGCTTTAATTTTGCTTAGAGTTCTTACAAATTGTTAGTTAATTATGTAGTTTGCAATTTATTCGGGTTCATATCGAAAAATTTAAAATCAAATGGCTGCCTTGTTAGCTATTTACATTAGGGCAAAATATAGTCGAGAAATATCTTTCCAGACAGTTTTTGCTATTACTTCCACATCCAGTGGAGAGGAAGTGTAGTAATCTTAAAAAGAAATTGGATTTTTTTTTATTCAAATAAGCTTAGAATGTTTTGGTATTAGCCAAACCGTCCTCTACCACCCCCCACTCTATTATTGAAGGGGGTAAAAATAAAAATAAAATATTGATTTAGTGTGTATACAGGAACTAAAGGCCGCAATAATTATTTGGTATTAGCCACCCTCTCTACCACCTTCCTTTACAACCCCCACCTTATTATTGAAGAGTGCAAAAAATAAAAATATGATTTAGTGTGTATACAAGAACCAGAGACCGCAAGATTTTCTTTGGTGTTAGCAGCCAACCCCTCTACCACCCTCATTACCACCTCCATCTTATTATTGAAAGGAGTAAAAAATAAAAATGTCATTTAGCGTGTATACAAAAACTAAAGGCCTACCGATTTTTTGGACATTAGGACATTCAACTCTATTACCACCCACTACCCCATTATTGAAGGGGAAAGAAATAAAATTGTGATTTAGCGTGTATACAGGAACAAAAGGCCGCATTTTTTTTTCACTAGTCACCTTCTCTATCACCCCACACTATTATTGAGGGGGTAAAAAAATAAACTTATGATTTAGTGTGTACAGAACCAAAGACTCCCAAATTTCTTTTGGCATTAGCAACACCCCATTACCACCCCTACTCCATTATTAAAGAAGGTAAGAACATAAAATTGTGATTTAGTGTGTGTACAAGAACCAAATGCTTCCAACATTTTTTTGGCAACAATATCCCCTTCTGCCATCCTTACTACCGTGCGGCATATCGTTTTATTGATTTTTGGAGTAGACGATTTCAAATATTATATTATTAAAGTTTTATGAACAATTATTTCCACATAGTGGAGTGCAAATATAAAATCGACATTTGTTGCATAGGAAATCTGGATGTGGAAGTAGTGATTTCTTAGGCAGCGGTTTTTTGATAATAATCAAAAACTTTCTAATACATTTATTACAACTATTACCTATATACGTACTTATATACCAAGGGCTGGTACATTATTTCGACTATATCTGATAATTTTTTTGCGCTATGTATACAGTGTGTCTACTTCAGTTGGCGGCATATGGAACACTTATTTATTTTGAGTTTTAGGAAAAAAAGTTATTCTTTATAAAAAGTTGTGCATGGTCTAAAACCTAAAATGAAACAATAAAACCTCAAAATTTATCAGTCATATACGGGGTTTGTCAATAGTTATGAATTTGGTACAAGAGTAAAGTACTTTTATTTTTGACAATATCGAAAATTGTATATATGAAAAGTTGTTCATAATTAAAATACACGTTCAAATATGCAATTATATCCATTTACGTTGAAAAACGATTTTTTAAAATTTTTTCTAAACTTTTCTCTACAATAACATTGAAACTTTAAGGGCCGGTTTTATAGGTACAGGTTAAACCAAAGTTTAACTAGAAGTTTTACTGGAAGTTTAAACTTTAGATTTTAGTGTTCGCTAAAATGCCGTTTTATAAGTGCTTGTCAAGATCGTCAGTTCTATCGCCATTTTGTTAGTTGGTAGCATAGTAACAAATTGGCGATTGATGTCATTTTCATTACTGGTACTTTGACTTTTCGCGATAAGTGACAGAAGATCTTTAAATTTCAACGACAGTGAAATCAAACTGTTGATTGAATTAGTTAAAAAGCGTAAAGATGTAATCGAATGCAAGAGAAGTGATTCGGTTAATCGGAAGGATAAAGCAAATGTTAGTCGAGTTAAATGTGGACTAGTATCTTCTAATACTATATACACACGTTCTTTAGATATTCGAAATCGATCTATAAATTCTGTGTTATTCCATATCTCTCTCGGAATTTCCGTGCGCGACGAGGTGCTTCTATTTTACATTTTATAACACCATCTTCATCAAAATGTCCTCAAAAATATAGAAAATGTCCATTTTCTATAACTTTTTCTTTACAGAATATATAATAGGTAATTATTTGCAGGTTAAGTTGAAATTTGAAGTTTGCATTGAATGCAACATCCTTCAAAATATTGCTACTTAATCAACGTAAGCGTGCATAAACTTAAGTTTGGCGTTTAAACTTAAGATTGGCAGTTACTGGCAGATATAAAACGTACCTTTTGACAAAACTTAGAGTTAACTATCAGATCTGAGTTAAACGGAACCTATAAAACCGGCCCTAAGTGTTTACATTAATTACATTTAATCTAGGATGCACTGACAAGAAACTTTTATTAAAAATTCTGATAAACAGTAGCCTCTTATTATTGAACCCTTGACAACCTTTCAATTGCATTTTAGTAATGCATTTAAACGAATAATACATACGATAACAATAATAAACTTTATCAACAAATAACATAACTTATTTTATTTTAATAAGTAGTAACGAATATTATCCCTTCCTTCAATTCACTAGTGCTTCAACATATCCGCCTTCTCTGACCATACACATAACCGTTCTATCACAAAATAGTCTCAGTACACTCCTAATCATAACAGGAGTTACACTATGAACCGTTTCTGTAATGATTCTTTCTAAATGGTCAATATCTGTAAATGGCCCTCTAAGATATACCTTTTGTTTCAAGTAACCCCATAAAAAATTGAGTGGGGTCAAATCTGGAGACCGAGGTGGCCAGCGAATTTGCGAAAATCGATGTATAACTCTTTCATTAAATCTATTTCCATTGTATTGCCTTACATCTAACCTACTGTGGCATGGAGCACCATCCTGCTGGAACCCTATCTGTTGACGTTCAAGTATAGGAAGGTTATCCAGAAAATTATTTATTTCATTTTTTAAAAAGCGTAAATAACGGTCTGCATTCAAAGATTCTCGAAAAAAAAAGGTCCAATTATTTTATTTTTATAAATTCCACACCACAAGTTTGTTTTGAATGAATACTGGTCCCGAGTTTTGATTGTAAAATTCGGATTCATATCACTCCACCAACGGTAGTTTTGGCCATTTGATGAAAATGTTGATTCGTCCGAAAAAAGAATATGCCTTGCAGTGGCGGATCTAGAAATTTCAATTTATTTTATTTTTTTTCTTTTTTCGTCTGTTTCTCATACGAAATATGGGAAATAACATATACAGAAGCACTCCTCTAAAAAATTTTGAAAAAGAAGTTTGGGAAAATTTTTTTCAAAATTCTTGCAACGTAAATGGATATGATTGCATATTTGAACGTGTATTTTAATTATGAACAACTTTTCATAATTACAATTTTCGATATTGTCAAAAATAAAAGTACTCTTGTACCTAATTCATAATTATTGACAAACCCCGTATATGACTGATAAATTTTGAGGTTTTATTATTTCATTTTAGGTTTTAGACCATGCAGAACTTTTTATAAAGAATAACTTTTTTTCCTAAAACTCAAAATAAAAAAGTTTTCCATATGCCGCCAACTTAAGTAGACACACTGTATATATTTGTAGTACAGCCAGGAGCGTAGCGAAGGGGGTTATGTCGGACTTGACAAAAGTTGTAAATTTGAGACGCTTTGATTGAAATTTTTTTCAAAGATTTTCTCTCCCCCTGCTCAGCAAATTTTATTTCGGAGGAACTTGGCAAAAGTTGTGTAAATGTTGGAAATTATTATTGAAAATTTTTTTTAGACTTTCTCCCCCCGCTCATCAATTTTTATTTCGGCGGAACTTGGCAAAAGTTGAGTAAAACTTGGAAATTCGAGATGTAAGATGCCAATTGTTATTGAATTATTGTTTAATTATTTACAGAGTTGGAATTTTAAGTTTTATAAAGTTGGCAAATTTGGCAAAAAAGTTGGCTCGCTACGCCCCTGAGTACAGCAAAGGGCTGTGCTTATATTCCTACCAACGACCAACATAATGGACATAGTCTGGCTCCTGGAATAGGAAACAAATGGCGTAAAGCCCATTTTTAAAGGTTCATTTTTCCATATCTGATAACCTCTTTGCACCAAGAAAAAAAAAATTATCTCAAGTAGAGTTGCGATATACACATACAAGAAGTTTTATGGTTAAGGAATCGGAAAAATCTAAAAATTAATTAAAACAAAAATCATAGCTCGTTCAAAATCATTTTATTGGATTTCAGCTTGAATAAACACTGAGATTAAGTATGCATGAAAATGTATTGCAATCAATCAATAAAGTATTTTGGTGGTTAATATTTTTGAATCGGAAGCTGTGACTATATTCTTAATCGTTAAGTTTTAATTTTTTAATATAAAGATAATTTGGACCAATACATAAGTAACTATGATTACAATAAAAAACACTTTAACTACTGTTCTCCTAGCTATAAACTGAGCACAGTAACCTGAAAAGCAGGTCACTGTGGACGCCTAGGATTTGGAAGCATCGTAAATTATCCCTGACTGAAAACTGAGACATCTGATATAACATGAAATTTTCATTATGACGCAAGAAATAAAAAGATAAGTAGAATAGTTGTTAATAGTTAAACAGAATTTATATTAAAACACTTGAAATTCTAGAACTGCAAATGAGCCATAAACAAAGACATTTCCTGTTATGTTATTTGAATGTATTCGGTATTCAGGATATTTTAGAGTACGTGTCCAACGTCAATTTCACTACTAAAACAGGCTTTTTCTTTCAGACCGTATGTCCACACGTTTATGTCTCTTGAGACCAAGAGCGACGTACCGTAATAAAACGAATTACCATTCTTCTTTCAAACAAGCTAGTCCTCCATTAATTTAAATTAAAAGCATACGCATACAACTAAAAATAATTTGTCTGAGAAAAATTTAAATTGATATACCCGCATCCAGTATCCATGTAATATATGAAATGAATGTTTTATTATAAGTACAATAGAAGAAAACACAATATCAAGAATTCGTTAAAAAGACGTCTTACAGTTTTGTTATACAGTAGCTAAAAAACGATGACTAAGATCCAAATGCCTTGTAATACTGTCTGTAGAGCAAAAACGGGGGATTCATGAATAATTCCTACAAGGAATTTTTTGTTTGTATAAAGTAACAATCATCAATTATTAATGTTTTTCACAAATATATCGATGCCGCTACGGCCGCCATATAGTTATTTCCTTTCCTGTACTAACGTAATATTTTGACGAACTCCTCTATACATTTCCTTAAATATATAAGGAATAAAACCGGACTGCAACCAATTCTCCGGACTAATACCCCGCCGAACGCTGGATTACGAATAGAAAGGAGCTCTCGTGGCAGCCACTCCATCCCACTTGCAGACTGCAGTTTCGAGTTGTTGGCTCTCGTCAGTACAAGTTGTGGCACTTAACCGACCAGGCTTGTAATTCGTAAATCAGCGCTCGACGGGGCATTAGTCGGTTGCAGTCTGGTTTTTTATTCCTTATGTATTTAAGGAAATGTATAGAGGAGTTCGACAAAATACTACATTAGTAAATAAGCATACCTACTATCTCCTTTTCTGTTAGTTCTACCCTAAAATTAGGTATTATAGAATATAAAAAAGCTACAACTTTTTTTGAATTATTTTTCTCAATTGTTAATATTTTAAGATTTACAGCCGTCAAAAAATGGTGAAAATATATGCTTCGCTGCAGATTTTTGCAATGATCTCAGTGTCCGTTGCTCCCATTAGTAATTAGTATTAATATTGTAGACTATAAAATTTCCCAAAGCTTTTGTGTAAACAATTTTATTCGACGGTGAACTATTTTAAAATTACAGCAGCTTAAAATATTCTAGCTGCTGTAATTTGTAAACAGTTGATAGCAGAAGAACCTTATTCGTAGTAAATTTTATATAGAATATTATCAATGAGCAAAACATTTTCTGGGGTACCAACTGTTTCGCAGAAAAATGTGAGAAACCGCGAGAGGGCGGTGGTTTTTGAGGGTGAAGCTACCCCTTGCGCAGAGCTGCCTAGTAGTTAACTACAATTGTAGTTAAACTACATTTTAACTACTAACTACGAGTACTTGTAAATATATTGGTATTGTATTGAGTATTCACTACTCAAACTACTTTTTAAAAGTAGTTAAAACTACTAATGTAATTTTAACTACTAAAGTAGTTGCAACTACTGTTTATGTGTTTTCATAGAATCTGTTCTTATGTTTTCCTCATAAATGTGCTTAATAAATATCCAGCCCAGTTGCTCAGTGACAAAAACAGTTTCAGATATATCCCCAATAATAAACTTTAATAATATTAAATATTTAGTAAAGAAATTAAAAAGGTTGCAAACAGCAATAATGGAACATGTAAGTAAACTGTAGGGTAGGTTGTCGGGCGTTTCGTAGGTACCATAGGTACACTTTGCTTGCACACAGACGTAGAAAAGCATTTTGTGACTTTTTGTCGCATATTGGCACAATCATTTTACAAATTATATAAGTATATTAGACTTTCCCTTTATGACATATGTGACAAAGAAAAGTTTCAGTGTCTTAAGTACACAGTTTAGTGACCTAATTTCTTTCATCATGAAAAAAATTTCATGCTGTGTAAATCTAAAGTGTACCTACAAAAGTAGTTGTAAATGTAATTGAAGACACGTAGCTAAACTACTCTTTCAAAATTAAAGTACTCGAGTACTTTTCAACTACAATGCAGTTTTAAAAGTACTTTGTAATTAGTAGTTAACTACTTTTTCAAAAGTAGTTTGGCAGCTCTGCCCTTGCGCATAGAGAACTCTTTTGTTTCTTAAAAGTAGCTCTATTGTCCGTACAATCTCCAAAGGACAAAACATTATAATTTATTTCCTCTATTTGCCGATTTTAAATCTAATAAAAAGGCAAATGACGAGAAATGCTCAGTCTATGCTAACTGAGGTTTCTATATATCGATGGAAAGCTCTTTCCGTCCTCTATCACATACTGAAGTTCATACTTAATCCAGTGTTCGCGTAACTCTCCATTTTGAAAAAATGGCGGAAATCTGGCATTCAGATAATGGCTTATATCCCAGACTTGACCGGTTGAGCTGATTTTTTTTTAATCGAATGCTGAAAATGAAAAGTCCTTACGACTTATCACTTACATTCGGGATTTCCACGCCGAAAATATAAAATACAACATTTACACAATTTCAGTATTTCAGAAGCAATTTTGGAGAATCTATTAGTTAAGAAATGCATTAAATGTATAAAAATACAATCGGGGATTATTTTCTCAAAACGGGATAGGTAAATATGATCATCTTTTTTGTAAACGCCGAAGATTAAATTAACATTTAAGAATAATCATATATTGACGCATGCCTAGCATAAAAATAAACTCATATACATAATGTGAAAATAAATATATGTTAAAAAAGTCGACGTGCCATAAACATACACGACTACATGCTCAAAATCCATTCAGAGGCGGACTGGCCCACCGGGACACCGGGACGAATCCTGGTGGTCCGCTCCAATAGTGCGCCGCTGGCGCCGGCAAGATGACCGGGGCTACACTGGAACGGTGATAAGATCCAGCGCCGCTAAACTGTTGTCAGTCCGCCCCTGAATCCATTCTATCAAACTCCTCTTAAGCTGCAATAAAAAAATTATCTCCCCAGAAAACCTGAGCCAATAAGCGCTTGTGATGTCACTATAAGAGAAACCGTTGGTTTTGGGCATGCAAGGGTAGTTTTTGAGGACTGAGAGAGAGTGATGCTACGATCGTGTTCTCTACCCTTGAAAACGGGGCTTATTTGAAACCTTCTCTGTGAGGGACACTTCAGGATTGAGGAAGGGGGTGGGTTCAACCCCCGGATGTCTGGTTGCTAAATTTTATAGGACATATTGAGTTTCCTCAAAAAAAACCCGATCAACAAGTCCTCGCGTGTCTGATAACGAAAAATTGGAAAAGGGGATGGTTTTATGCACTTAGAGTAGTTTTCAGCACGTTTGGATGTTTTTTGCACGCTTTGGTATTGACAAAGGCGGTGGTTTCAACCCCCGGGTGTCTTTAGGATGTCTGGTTGCGAAATATTACAGGACATATTGAGTTTCCTCAAAAAAAACCAATCTAACAAGTCCTCGCATGCCCGACAACGAAAAATGGGAAAAGGGTTTTTTGCGTTTAGAGGGGACAGGGACAGCGCGACTCTCACCATCGTGTTGGCCGCCCTCGAAAACGGGGGGCTAGCCGTGTTTGGTAGCTACCTCCGATTAAAGAACTTATATCTAGATACATAATGGCATTGATTTATTTGTCGCTGAAAGACTCACAATCTAAGGCACTTCTTCCCATAAGTTGCTGATTGGCCCATCGGCGTATTCGCGGCCGCTCGTGCACGATCGGCTTCAGTTCGATTATCATAATCTCAGTTGACAGTTCGGCCATTAATGTCAATAAATGTTTTTCGTGTTCTCCGACCAAAAACTGGTGAAAAAGTAATTTTATTTTAAGTTGTGATTTGCTTAATACCTAAATAATATTCTCTATTCATATTTACACAATTTAGTGACAATATATTTTGTGCAAATAAATAGTGTAGTGCTGTGCCGTTTGCAGAAAGCAGTTTAGAAAAGAAGAAAATCGATCGTTCCATAGTCGTAACATGATGAAGTTCAGTTTACAGTTATAAAGTAAATAGCAATTAAATTTTAATATCCTTTCAATACATATTATTTATCTTACTGTTTTATCTTACTGTAATATCGTATGCCTACATCACGTTATATAAAGAGCCGGTAATGCAGGAATTGCAATAATTCATTTTAATGAAAATATTTACCATTCTACACATTTTCTACACACACAACGCCACTGTTGCCTATGGGATGTGATGTTCATCTATCCATTTTAATGGACATATAATGTGACTATGTTAGGAGCAAACAAGGTATATAGTGAAAAGATAGCCTGTTATGTATCTAGATATAAGTTCTTTAATCGGAGGTAGCTATCCTTGCACTTTGAGGTTTTTGCATCTTTGGCATAGACTAATAATTTAAAGTTTTAAGTTCTTTGTGTTATCGTTATTTTCTCTCACCTTTTTCTAATCACCGGTTTAAAATAAAAAATAAATTGTATCTTAATTATCAATTTTATCGCTATTTATTAACGTTAAAAATACTAATATCACATTACATAATAGTGAAATATTTTTTCATGGTTGCTGTTCCTCCCTACACAGCAAATTACGCAATTTTCTTATCAAATGATGCAGACGTCACTTGATGTGATTTGTGAGTTGCGAGACTGGTCGTTGTTTCTATGTTTTTATTTACTCTGATAGTTCATTTTTAATTGTATTCAATAGATTAGTTGAACTTGTTGGAAGTTTTTTTTGTATTGGATTTTAAATCCAGTACATAAAAATATATTAATTTTTATTGGTACATTGGTAGCGATAAGTACCCTATACTAAATCGAACCCCCCTCCCCAATAATTTGCATGACAGACGTTCGAGAACGCTTCGCCTACAAGGGCTGCCTACAATTTTCTAACAGGATAATGCCCATCGTTTACAACTAACTTCTTACAGTAATACTTCACTAGTAATCTAGTGCTGTGCCATCTGCAGCGCTGAATCCGAATTTTACATCAGTATTTATGTTTGAAGGTGGAATTTCGATTCAATCGCTATATTAGTCCTGAAATGGGGGTTTCCGAAAGCTAGTAGGGACATGGAATTAAAAAATTTACTTTTTTGTATAAAATGCATAGAATCACAACAAAACTGCAATTGTTGAACTCATTTCAAGCTCTTTCACATTCCCTGACACTAAAACCCTATAGTGGGGGCGAAGGGCTATTATGGACAAAACTCGCACGAAATATGTTCACGGAGTCAAGAGAAGATTTGTTTGTATAAAATTCATAAAATTAGGAAATACCTACTGCACTTCTATTGCCTATTTCGAACTCTATTATATTTTACGCTCTGGAATCACACCTAACGTAGGCGTTTTATTGCTATTTTGGACAAAAGCAATAAAAAATGGTTACAAAGTTAACAGAAGAACTGTTTTGTCAACAATCGGCGGAATTTGCGGAAACTGCTGCGGAAACTACTGGTTTTCTCTCTTTTGTGTCGTCCTCCTCCCAACAAATAAAATACCAACGTACGTGTGCACGGAAGTGGTATTAACATATTAACAGACATTGTTGTTGTTAAATACAAATTTAAATTGTGATAATCTTCAAATATATAGTTTCAATGAAACCTGATTAGTTGATATAATTAAAAATTAAAAAGTGATTTTGTTTGTCGCTAAAAACTAGTATGCAACGTGATAACACGAGAAGGTGTGATAATATAAGGACTAGTTTCGCTTGCCGCGGGCGATAATAGTTAGTGGTTTTCTACGTTTGGCATTGTCTCTTTCCCCCAAGGGTCGATCTCATCATAGTAAACAATCATGAATGAACAATGTGGCAAATGTAAAAAAAAGAATAAGGACCCCATGATAAAATGCTGTGGTGACTGTTGTATGACTTATCATTTAAAATGTGTAAATGTTCAATCTACGGAATATGATGCAGTCCAAAATTGTAGAGGAATAAAGTGGTTTTGCGATACATGTGTTGACATCTTGGAGCACGTATGGAGTTTAAAAAATGATATTTCCGGCCTACAAAAGCAAGTATCATCCGAATTGATAGAGTTAAAAAGTATGATAAATAAAATTCATAATGTTCCAAGAGATGACATCAATTTAAAAGAGAAAAAAAGTTATGCAAAGGCTGCTAGTGAAGTAGTAATTATAAAGCCTAAGAATACTGGACAAGATAGCAAAAAAACACTGAAAGCAGTGCACAAATATGTAAGTCCTACTACATTAGAAGTTGGCATAACTGAGGTTAGAACAGTAAAACAAGGTGGTGTAGTAATTAAATGTGGCACTAAAGAAGAAATAAATAAAGTTAAAATGGCAGCTGAGAAGAAATTGGGGAAAAATTATAAAATCAATGCACCTGATCTAAAAAGCCCTTGCATTAAAATAATAGATATTGACAGAGAAATGGCCAGTGACGAACTGCTTGATACTATAAAAAAGCAAAATTTATTTTTAAACCATAATTCAGTATCTTTAAATTTTAAAGCTATTAAAAAAATGAGAACCAAATGGATGGCTATTGTGGAGTGAATAATAGTTCTTAGGAGGAGAAACTACTTTTTAAAAAAGTAAAATTAACTTTTTGAACAGGATTTATTAATTCACTACACATAAAATGGCTTCATACATGTGTAATGTACAACAGTTATGATACAACTGAATAGAAAATGAATATTATAATAAACAATAAACGTGGTTATCAAGTCAGCCGGGAAGTGCTGACTTAGTAACTTTATAATTGTGTGCCACTAAGTCACGTACATAATGCCTCCCTCCTAAGACGAAAAAACAGGGGATGAAGTTTTTTCGGCGTCATCAGATAGGTCACTTAGGTGCACATCCGTTTTTGCTTTTACATGTTTACTGTTTTTATTTCTAAAAGCAAGGGAAGAGTATATTTTTTGCTTATTGACATACAAACTTTTGCAAAGAAATATCAATACAAATATAACTACTATACCTAAGCAAATATAAAGAATTAAATTGTCATTGTCACTTTTCGTGTTAAATGTTTTTAATTGATGTAGGTGTGTCCGTTCAGCTACTTGTTGTAGGCTCGAAAGCTTGTCAATGTTGATATGTTGTAAAGGGGTTGCTTCGACGCTGTCCAAGTCGGGGTTGATCATATGGATAGGTAGTATCTCGAGAGGTGTCTCCGGTGTAAAGCCGATAGAGTTCCTATACGTGTACCCGTGGATTGTTACGCTGCATTTCTTGGGTATGTAGACGAGATGGGGTTCTTGTATGGTAATGAATCCATGTTCGTTACATTTTTTTTCTATGGTAATATTTCTCACCGGTATCGCTACTAGATAGCCGTTGTTAATTTGTTCCACTATATCTTTTTCTAGGTTGACGGTTAACGTGCTGCATGACATTGGGGTTGATCCCAAGAGTGCGTCTGGTATGCAGTCTTGTTTAGATATTTGCTGTTCTATGTGGTAGATACAGAGTCCCTCCACTCTTAGGCATGCTGCATCCTCGTAGTGATGATATGTCGAGTTCGTTATTATGTAGGGTTTCAGGGGGATGATAGTTTGGTTATGGATTGGTATAGGGTAAAGGTGGTAATAGTTGTAAATACTTTCTCTGAGTAAGACAAAACAGATCAATTGATTGCTGTAGTAAATCTCAGCTTTAATAAGTGCGTAAAAACTTTGTATGTTTGTGAAGTTATATAGACCACTGGGGTATAGTTCCTTCATACGGTTTATTAGATCTTTTAATTCATTGATTGGTAATGAACTTGTATGAACGGATTCTAATTGTGCAAACAAAATGCTATTTTGAATATTATCTAGTATATTTATCAGCGACATGCAATCTATAATCATTATGTCTAAAATGTTCTGAATTTTGATAAACAGTGTAAATTTGTTTAGATTCTGCTCAATAGCTTTTACCCTATGATATAGCTCATTTTGATTATTTATTATTTTTTTCAAAGTATCTACCGTTTCATTCATAAATTGTTTGGTAATAGTTAGGTAATTTTCGAGATCGTGGTAAATGTCTTGTTGGTTCGATTCAAGAGTTGATATGGCGTCATCGTAGCGTTCGGCGTCTTCGGAGTCTAGTGTACCGAATGCCCATTTAGATGCTTTCCCTACGATATTTGCGAGTCCGCGTTTTTGACGTGAATTACTCAGGGGTCTAATATTCTCGAATTTTGTTTTGGTTTGCTTTAATAAGTATTTTAGGTGGGAATGGACGTTATGCAACTGAGGGTATAATTCGTCTTTTTTATTTATCAATGGAATGATTAGTTCTGAATTGATTTCTAAATTTTTTATGGGGTTAATGAAATGGTCTAAGTTTAAGTATTTGATAAAGGAATGTTTTTGCATTGTTACCCGGGCGTTGCCCAAGGAGAATGGAAGTATGGGGTTACTTAGTTTTTCCAGTTTTATCTGAGCTGTCCCCAGGTTCATCAGGATAATTATCCAGATTAATGATGTCAGCGTCATCTGAAACAGATGGATTTGTTTGAGTTATTTTTCGTTGTGGTTTTAACCCATGTTTGTGGTATGTCCCTTTATTTGTTTCTATTTTTTCTTTGGCGTCCAGTTCTACTGTTAATTCTCTATATCGAGGTGCAAGTTTACTACGAGGGGCGAGTTTAAAGTATACTTTTTCACCGGGTTGTTTAGTGGCTGGTTCAGAACGAGTTTGATTTATATTCATCAAGTCTTTTGCTCGTTCGTTTTGTATTTTAACTAGTTCGTTAATAACATGGGCGTTTTCTTTATGTTTGTATAAATATTGATTAATGATTAGTCTGTCTGTAAGTTCGAGTGGCGTTCTAATGTCTGGGTTGGATTTTATTATTTGGAAGGGCGTAAAGCCGGTGGTACTATGTATAGTATTGTTGTAACCGAGAATAGCATAGCTCATTAATTTGTCGAGGGGTTCGTCCTTTTTAAATTTGTCTTTTAATATTCTCATTTCTTCCAGGAGAGTGGAATGAAATCGTTCGGTGGGAGAGTTGCTATTGGGGTTTTTTACTGTTATATAGTGTAAGGCAATGTTGTAAACTTTACAAAATTCCTCGAATAGGCTATTTTTAAATTCGGATCCTTGGTCACTTGTTATTTTATTGGGGATTCCGAAATGCGTCATATATTTCAATAGATTGTCACAAATATGATTAGCTGCTAGGGTGATTTCATAAGCTTGTCCATAACGGCTAAAACTATCGATTATAGTGAGAAATTTGATATTATTTATTTGAAATGTGTCTATATAGAGATGTTCAAAGGGCTTATGGCCGATGGGTGTAGGTTGAAATTTTAAGTGATCAGGCCTGCGCTCATATTTGGATTTTTGGCATATTACGCAGACGTTTATGTAATCCCTAACGTCTTCGTTTAAGCGCGGCCAAAAATAGTTTTGTCGTAAGGCTTTTATTGTTTCTGAAATTCCTCGGTGAACTGTTTTATTTTCATGATGGTATTTTATGTACGAAATTTGTTTCTCTTTATTTTTTTCGTCTAGTACGTAATTATTAGTTTGTACGAGTAGATAGCTAGCATGTTGGAAGTGTTTTTGCAAAATGCTAATAATCTTTTGAATATATTGAGGTTCTATTATTATCCCATGTGTAGTTCGGGGTTTGATATAATTTTTAAAGAATTCTACTACTTCCTTTTCAAATTGTTCTGGGTGTCGGTAGGGTAAAGTTACCTCGTATCGATTTTTTTTATTGAATGGTTTTGAGTTTCTTACATGTGTGCGTGTGGTATTAGTGCTTACCGCCATTATTATTTGATTTTGGAATTTATTTATAGGGTCTTCTGAGATGGGAATCTCAAATATCGGGTTTTCGCGGGCTGAATGAACGGTTTCGTTGCTGCTAGGGATATTCGGTGCACGTATTTGGGTATTCGTACGTATAATGATTTTGGGTTCCAGGGGTGTAACTTTTGGAATTGGTGGTTGGATTAGGTCATTAGGTGACACTTCTGTGTCAGATGTAGCGTCTAATGTAATAAGGTCGTCAAGGGTTAATTCAGGAAAATCGGTTTGAATCTTGTCGCCATCGGTTTTATCTATGTTGCCTATAACCGATTGATTCTCATTATCGATAGGGTGAATTTCGACGCGGGAAAGGGCGTCAGCCACTTTATTTTCTTTGCCTTTACGGTAAACGATATTATAGTCATACTCCATTAATTTGAGTCTCCAGCGCATAAGGCGACTATTAGGTTCCTTTAAATTTTGTAACCACTCCAGCGGTTTGTGATCGGTAATTATGGTGAACTTACGGCCGAAAAGGTATGGTCTGAAATACTTTGTAAAATTTACTGCGCTAAGGAGCTCTTTTTCTATTGTACTATAGTTTATCTCTGCAGAATTTAGGGTGCGAGATGCGTACGCTACTGGTTTATCGTTGCCAATAGGGCCCTGCGATAATACGGCGCCTATAGCAAAGTTGCTAGCGTCAGTTGTTAAAATAAATGGCTTGCTAAAGTCCGGGAATTGTAGTAAGGGTTGATTTGTCAGGATGTCTTTACATAAGTTAAAAGATTTTAAAAATTCCGTGTCATGCGTTATTTTCTCATTCTTTTTCAGACATTTGGTTAAAGGTTTCGTTATTTTCGCGAAATCTTTAATGAATTTTCGATAAAACCCTAACAGTCCGAGGAATGATTTGATTTCCTTCGCGGTTCTTGGTATCGGGAATTGTTGTATCGCTCGGATCTTGTTTGGGTTCGGCTTTATGCCATTGGGAGTAATTATGTGGCCTAAAAATTCTACGTTCTGTCTCAGAAACTCGGATTTGTCCAATTGAATTTTTAATTTTGCTTCGCGTAATTTAAGAAAGACTTGTCGTAAGTTCGCAATATGCTCTTGCAGTGAAGTACTAAAAATAATTATGTCGTCCATATAGACCAAACATATTTTATTTTGAATGTCTCTCAGTACGAAATCCATGACCCTCTGAAAGGTCGCCGGCGCGTTTTTCAAACCAAAAGGCATTCTTAGGTATTCAAAGTGCCCGTTCTCTACATTAAAAGCTGTTTTTTGTATGCTTTCTTCCGACATCTCGATTTGGTGGAAACCGCTGGTTAGATCGAGTGTAGTAAAATAGTTACATTTACCTAATTTGTCCAATATGTCATCGATATTAGGTATTGGATACCTATCATCAACTGTTTTGTCGTTTAACCTGCGGTAGTCGACTACAATACGCCACTTACGTTTGCCCGAGGCGTCTGCCTTTTTTGGAACGACCCATATGGGACTTGACCAGGGTGATTGACTAGGCCTAATTATCCCATCATCTAGCATTTTATTTATTTGATTTCGAACTTCCTCCTTGTGACAGTGAGGAAACCTATAAGATTTTACATGTACTGGTATTTCGTCCGTAGTTTTTATTGTATGCTTTATTTTATTCGTGAATGAAAGTTGCTGGTTTTCTAGGTGAAATATATCGGAAAAGTTATCAATTAATTTTAAAATTGCTTGTCTTTCTTCGGGATTCATGTGGTCAGTTCTAATAAGATCTTTAAGAGTTTTCGTGGGACTCGAGTGTGGTTCCGTAATTTGAGAGTGAAATTCAGGTAAAATGTTTTCTATATTATATGTCTCAAAGTCATCGCTCTCATATGGTGTTACTTTAAAAGGTTCGGTAATTGTAATGCATTGTGTCTCATCCGTATTATTTTGAATTTCAAATCTAGCCTTAAAATTGTTAGCGGTAGTTAAGGTTTCTGGTATAAACAAGTCAAATATTTTTTGCTCTGGCACGATAATATCTCCATGCCGATGTGATACATAAAACAACCGATTTATTGATTGATGAGGTGGTATTTCCACCGTAATGTGGTTTTGTGTATGGTGTTCACGGTATAGAAAAGGAATTTGGATTTTCTCATTATATAGAATTTGGTTTTCAAAGTCCATCTGAAGTTTTAATTTTCTAAGTTCATCAAGTCCGATAATACCATCGAAATAGTCTGAGAATGGGTAAAGGGTAAATTCTATCTCTTGCTTTGTTTGTAGTTCTTTGAAAGCTGGTATACGGGCTTTATAGGTTGCTTCACGCGCTTGGCCGATTGATTGTAATAGCGATGGAGCTTTATAAATGAAATTTGGGAAATAATTTTCAGCGACTATAGGTCTTAGCATCGAAACGTTGCATCCAGTGTCAATTAATAATTTTAGATTGGGATTTGAAGTTTGAATGTAGGGAAGCGCGTTTATGTAGGCGTTAAATGTTATCTCTGACTGTCTGTCTGGTCGTCCTGTTGAAAATTTTCATTTTCAATGTCTTGTTGGTAATTCGCCTGCTGCTCTACGTAATATTCGTGTTCTAAGGGATTTATCATATTATTTTCAGGGTTAAAAGATGTTTCGTCAGTTAGCTGATAGTTTTGCGATTCATCATAAACAACTTCCGGTTCGTCGCTTATGGCATTCAGTTCCTGTACAGCGTACTTTGGTACAGGGGTTTGTTTAACCCAAGGGAACTGTTGTCTCACTTGATTTGGGGTAAGCCTAGGTTGCGCGAAATTTTGATTATTATTCGTGAATGATTGTCTAGTCTGAATGGACATTGGTTGTGGTTGGCTAAAATTTTGTCTTTGAGGGTTTGGTTTAAACACATTTACATTTCGTTGTTGTCCGAATGTTTGTGCATTTGTTGGAAAATGTTGTTTTATTACTCGGGGTTGAACGGGTATTGGTTGACTTGGAAAATTCGGTTTTTGGAAATAATTTTGGTTTTGGTATTGAGGCACAAACACATTTTGTGGTTGATGGTTCTGTTTTTGGAAAAAGGGTGGTATTTTATTGAAAGATTTATTTGCGTTAAAGTTAAATGACGGATTAAAACTTGGTCCTGGTTGTGGTGCAATACTTTTTGGCACGTTTTGGGCTTGGTGTTGTGACTGCGTAAAATTCTCGTTTTCTATAAAAAGATTAATGGCTTCTTCTAGCTTCGTCGGATTTCTCGATCTAATGAAATCACAGTCTCTAATGGTTAAGTTTCTAAGAAAAACTTTTAAACTTTGTGACTCGTATTGTTTAACATAAATTTTCTTTTGTTCTTCCGTGATTTCTGTAATTGGTATTGAATTTAGTTTAAAACATAATTTACTGCGAGCAGTTTGTATTCGTCTAGAAAATTCTAACGGATTTTCATTTTTCATTAGAGCCATAGTAAAAAGTTGTTGTTCAAGAACGTCTATTGACCTATTATCTCCAAAGCTTTGTCTCAAAAATGGTTTAATTAACGGCCATGTATTTAGCTCTACTCTGGAACCTAGCATCATACGAGCGCGGTCCTTAAGTTTTCCGAAAATAACTCGTTCGACAACTTTATTTAGGGCGACATCATTGGTATGGTAAAGTTCGTAGAACTCGTCTACAGCATTAATAAAAGGCTCTAGTTCGATTTCGGATCCATCATATGTTTGAATGGAATCGGCATATAATTTGAAAATGCTAGGATTTATTTCTGGCATTGTTGTTGTTTGAGCAGTATTTAAATTATTTACACTTAATGAGTTAAATGAATTATTTAGTTCGTCGATGTCGCTCATAAAATTAGATAATTATAATAATTTTTGAAGTTTTTTAATTATAAGTATTTTGCAACCTACTAGTTAAATACGACAAAATATTATAGGCAATATAGCACTTTATATTCTAACGTGGTGCGGTTGGAATCTGATTTTCTCTATTAGCAAAGCGCAAATATAAATCAAAATGTTATTACGAAATTATTAAAAATATACGTATTCTGTATGGTAGTGCAATAGGCAATTTAAAATTATTAAAACAAAATTAACTTTCTTACAACTAGTTTCGACTCAGATCTGTATAATACAAATTTGAGGAGTAGGAAACAAAGGAATAAACTCGACTTACTTTGATAGTGGGTTTCGTCTTATCCTTTGGAGTTGATCGCTGCTGTGGGGTTCGCTAATAATCCTTTCGCACTTTCACTCCTTGCAAATCTACTCAATTCAACTTGCAATAGATCTTTATGTCGTTTTTCCTTGATGGAAAATTTGCACAATGCACTGTCCGACACGTAAAGTTCTTTTAAGTCTAAAGAAATCGAAATTTCACGTCGATTTCTGCACGATGCACGAACCGACAGACTTAATCTGTACGACTGCGCCAATAATAGTTCTTAGGAGGAGAAACTACTTTTTAAAAAAGTAAAATTAACTTTTTGAACAGGATTTATTAATTCACTACACATAAAATGGCTTCATACATGTGTAATGTACAACAGTTATGATACAACTGAATAGAAAATGAATATTATAATAAACAATAAACGTGGTTATCAAGTCAGCCGGGAAGTGCTGACTTAGTAACTTTATAATTGTGTGCCACTAAGTCACGTACATAATGAGTGTGATCCTGAATCCTTCAGGAGGATAATGGAACAAAATGGATTATTTATCGATTGGTCTCGTTGTCGAGTGTACGAGTACGTAAGTGTTTTTAGGTGCTTCAAGTGTGGTGGTTTTGGACATAAAGCAGATCAATGTAGCAATGAGTTAAGATGTCTCTCATGTGCAAAACCGATAAACGAACACGAAAATGGAAAAAAATGTGAGTGCGATATTCCTAAATGTATTAACTGCATAGATGCTAATGCTGCATTAAAGACAAATTTTGATATTAATCACTCTGTGTATGATGTTAATTGTCCCATTCTACTTAAAAAAATAGATATTGAAAGACAAAAAATCAAATACAACATAAATAGCGAATAGCAATTAGTCAATGATAACAATAAAAAATTAGATGTAATCAATTTCAATCTGTATCATCAAAATATACAATGTATAAAAAACAAAATTGAGCAATTGGAGGTCGAGCTCAATGAACATAACATTGATATCTTATGTTTGACAGAGACATGGGTTCAGTCATTTGAATTAGATACCTTACACATCAATGGGTACGTTAAAAAATCAAGTTATTGTAGAAATGTATACCATAATGGCGGAGTCAGTGTCTTTCATAAATCGTCGCTCAATGTAAGTATTGATGAAATCACTTCACTAAATAAGTTTTCTAAAGATAAAGATATCGAACTGGCAGGAATTGAAATGAAGGTAGATCATAAAAAAATTAAAATAGTGACTGTGTACCGATCACCCACTGGAGACATAAATATATTTTTCGAAACGTTGGATGAGTTACTTGACGACTTATTAAAAGACAAATCTTTACTTATATTGTGCGGGGATTTAAATATCGATTATTTATCGAATAGTATATATAAATATCGCCTGTCTGATCTATTCAGTATGTATAATCTTGATTTTCACGTTACTGAGCCAACAAGAATATGTACAAATTCTTCAACTTGTATAGACTATATATGTAGCAATTTTTTAAGCAATAGCTGTGATGCTGTTTGTAAAGTGGTGCCGAATGGACTGTCAGATCATACATGCCAGATTCTATCCTTTAATGCACCAAATTATGTACCATATAGAAAAGATCAGAAAACTAGAGTACTTTCAGATAGTAATTATCAAAATTTTATTTATCACGTAAGTAAGGAACTTTGGAGTAATGTATATGATGCACAGACTGTAAATGACGGTTTTAAAGCTTTTGGTGAGAATTTGTTTTATTATGTCGATAAATGTTTTCCTCTTTCTAATGTCAAAGTAACTTGTGATAAAAAAAGGTGGATAACTCAAGGAATTCGAATTTCATGTGAGAAACTAAAATTATTGAATAAAATAATGTTAGCGACTAAGAGACCTGAGGATGAAAAGTCATATAAATTGTATAAAAAGGTATACGATAGAGTTGTGACAGCGGCTAAACGCTTATATAACGAAAATAAATATAGAAACGCTTCTAATAAATCCAAAGCTGCCTGGTCTATCATAAATAGTGACTTAGGTAAAAACTGTTCGGAATCCACCAGAATTGAGGAATTGAAAGTTGATAGTAGGAAAATTACAGATCCGCAAGAAATTGTCAATAGCGCAAATGTTCATTTTGTAAATTCACCAAAAATTTTAGCAGAAAGTTTTAAAAACACAGATTATTTTATTAATTTGAACCAAAAATTTCCAACAATATTCCTTGATCCGGTGTCGGAAAATGAAATTTTTAATATAATAATGTCTCTTAAAAAATCTAATTCCTGTGGGATAGACAACATTAGTACGAACATGTTAAAGTCAATAGTTCAATACATAGTTTTTCCTCTAACATATTTGATCAATAGGTCTCTACAAGAAGCTATTTTTCCAGACATCTTTAAAACAGCAAAAATTATCTCATCTCATCTATATCAAAAATACTGGAAAGAGTTATTTATAATAGAATGTTGAAGTTTTGTGACAAATATAATATACTGAGCAACGAGCAACATGGGTTTCGGATAGGGAGGTCGACTCAGTCCGCTATACTTTGTCTTCTTAACAAACTTTATGACAATTTAGATAAAAATAAAAAATGCTTTGGAGTTTTTATGGATCTGAGTAAAGCATTTGACTTGGTGGATCATGCTTTACTCTTACGGAAACTGAATAAATATGGATTTCGCGGGAAGCTTGGTGAGTGGCTTGAGTCCTACCTTTCTGATCGAACTCAGCTGACAGAAATTGGAAACATGAAATCTGAAAGATTATCTGTATCCCGCGGTGTTCCTCAAGGCTCGATCCTGGGACCTCTACTTTTTATACTTTTTATAAACGATTTACCAGATGTAATAAACTCATGTCTCTTAGTAATGTTTGCAGATGATAACTCATTTTTAAATACAAATGAAAACATAAATAATCTTACAGTTGATACACAGAATAAAATTAACTTATTTGTCGCTAAATTTGAAAATGAAAAATTAATTCTAAATAGCGATAAAACAGTCTTCGTTCATTTCACTCCTAAACTAATTAATTATAATGAGAGCTATCTACTAAAAATTCACGGAAAATCTTTAGAACAAGTCACATCTACCAAATTCTTGGGGGTACATAGATAATGCCTTAAATTGGGAAAACCACGTTAATATGTTGTGTAATAAACTATCGCCAGTCTGTTTTGCTCTGTACAGGTTGAGAAATATTACAAATAGGACTGTTATGCTATCCTATTACTATGCGCAATTCTACTCAAGAATTTCGTATGGCATTGTATTTTGGGGATCTTCCCATCACTTTGAGAGAGTGTTTAAATTACAAAAAAAGGCAATAAGAAATATAATGGGAGTTAGTATACGTACCTCTTGTAAGACCTATTTTAAAGAATTGCAATTATTACCTTTACCTTGTGTTTATATCTTGGAAATAGTTGTATTTGTAAAGTCTAATTTAAACAATTTTTTAAGAAACAATCATAACCACGAATACAACACCAGAAGACAGAATAATTTATTGACTCCAAGTCATTCTTTGTCACTATACGAAAAAAGTCCCACATATACTGGAATAAAATTATACAATAACCTTCCAGAATGCATCAAGCAGATTAACAATACAAAAATATTTCGTAGACATGTAAAAAAGTTGTTACTAGAATCAGTCTTTTACTCTGTAAACGAATTTATGCAACACTCATTTGAGTCTTAAGAATATATATTTGTACAGATATATATATACATAAGTATACATCTTTTTTTAATTATTTTCATTGAAGCTCGACTTGCGATTTGACATAATTTTAAATATTTTATTTTTGTTTTTACTGAGCTGTAAATGTTCTAAATGTAAATGTTAGTAAGTATCTGTTTCTGTTTTCCTTCGTTTTTTTTGTACTTACCAACTTATTTATAGTTTGTTTTATTTACTATCTATTGTATTTTGACGACTCCAATACCTTATTGTATTTTGGTCTGATGGATAATAAATTATTATTATTATTATTATTATTATAACACTCCTGGAATTAAACAAGAGAATATATTCTTCGAAATAATAACATGTGAGAATACTGAAGTTCTGTCACTCATGTTATGCTGCCTCAAACCCATCCGGAAATTGAGTTTTATCGGACAAAACTAACGTAAAAGATCGATATCAAGTCAAAAATAAATTTTAGGTCAAAAAAAAATTGACTCCATGAACATATTTCGTGCGAGTTTTGCCCATAATAACTCTATCGCCTCCGTTTAGGGGTAGTTTTAGTGTCAAAGGATATAAAAGCACCTGAAATAAGTTAAATAATTGCAATTTTGTTGTGATTCTATGCATTTTATACAAAAGAGACAATTTTATTATTTGCTGTCCCTATTTTAGAACTAATATCGTAATTTAACCGAAATTCCGCCCTCAAACATAAATTCTGCTATGAAATTCGGATTCAGCGCATCAAAATACATACAAGATATAAGGGTCTGAGCTTTAGGTTTGATTTTTTTTTTTTGTGTATGTGTGACTGTGTAATTAAATATTATAGATACGATAAACAAAAAGACAGTTTGAAATGTTTTAAAATCGTTTCACAAGTACAAATTAATGCTCTCGAAAACTAAAAAGAGGATAATCTTTAATCTTTATTTTACTCAGGCTCGGATTGGGCCGGCAAGTTACCGACCAAAACTCGGCGGGCCGGTCAACATTGGGGCCGGTACATGATTTTTTGTGATTTTTTCCCCCCGCCACCAATTTTTATTTTCGAGTGAAAATAAATTTTCTTTTTTTTTTTTCACTATTCCCCCATTCACCTTAAGTAGACCGATATAAGAAATCAAACTCCGGCTAAAAACATTTACCAATCCGGCCCTGATTTTACTGATAGCACAGACACACAAAGAAATTTTTTGCTATGTACTGGACATGCGGCAGGTCATTTCCTGTGTATTTTGGTCTGCTGAATCTGAATTACATATTAGTTTTATCAAATTTTCTCAAGAACTTGGTTAAAATTCAGAAAAACTTTAAAATTAATGCGAGTTAAGTTGGACAGTAGCCACCGAGATAAGACAATAAAAACGCTATGTCAGCCATCTCATCCCGTCCGCTCCTATGATTCTAGAGATAATCTCAACAATTCGTGTCTATTTTATTACGTAAAAATAAAAACTTTGTAATATTTTTTAACAATTATAATTTTTTTTTTAACTCGTTAAGTCGGCCACTCGGCTTAACTGTCGTAGTCAACGGTAGGATTAATGGGCAAAAGTTCTTAAAAATCAAAACTTTTGCTCGTACCTATACGATTAAGACATTATTCGAACGTTTCGCAAGTCCATTGGGAACCTGTTCCAGTGAAACCATCAATCCATCGAGGATAGTGAGCCATCAGCCAATTGAGGATAGCTTAACCTAAGAAAGAAAAATTCACCAATGAAGTCAACTACTTTAATTACAACTCTAATTTTGTAAGTAATATTGATCAATCCGCTTTTCCCCACCTTACTTCCACTTCCAAAAATTTAATAAACAAATACCATTACCGCTTTAGGAGTTTCAGAATAGCATTGAAAATTCATCTTCTAATTTAATTTTATTCCTATGAGTATTGCCAGGATTGAGTAGGGCAAGAAATTAAAATCCAACATAACTGCTTTCTACTAACTACCTAGAATATAAGTTAAACAAAATAGTTTTAACAGCCCCTGCAAGACAAGAAACTACCAAGGCTCTACCACAAATTTCGGTTCGGGACTACTTGGAATTAATACCCACATTTGATGGACAACCTACCAAACTATCAACATTTATAGAAGCATGTGAAAAGGTTTTCCCACTCATGGCACTGAATAATGAGCCCTCCAGAATAACATTCACGATGTTGCACATAAGAAACAAACTGGTAGGAAAAGCAGCAACACTTCTAGCTGCAAGGACTTTTGTGACATTCCCCGATTTAAAAAAATTATTGATAAGTCTATTTGGCGACCAACGTAACGAAGGATCCCTGTTGTCCGACCTCAATACACTGAGATAACAACCGAGAGAAACGGCCTTGTAATTTACCGATAGGTGTATCGATATCAAGTGCTTATTATTGTCTAAATTAACATGCCAGGAATTGGAGGAGGAGATAAACACATAAACACACACCACAGATAGTAGACAACCCCCAAATCCAAAGCCAAGGCTGTCCGGAAGGGGGTTACACATTCGGAAAAATGCAGACATACATCCACACCCACCGGTGTTGTCAATACCGGGGCTGGGGGTCGAACCCAGAGCGCGGTAGCGAGTCGATCAGCGTATTCGCCACTCAATACGCCTTAACCGATTGAGCCACCGTGCCGGCATAAGAACAATGAAAGTCTAATTATATAATAAGTTTACACTAAGAGCATTTTTAACAGGAGTTAACCAACAGCTAAGTCACTTTCTACGGTGTAGACAACCCAAAGATATCGAAGAAGCTATCCAAATAATCACGGAGGAAGAAAACATAAATTACCACCGTTCCAAAATAAATTACACCCCCTCACAATAATGAAGCACAAAATCACAGGCCAAATAATACACACCAATTAAGAATAAACCCACCGCAAACACGAGCAATACCGAATAATCAGCAGCAACAGTTAAGAAACTTCCAGCAAATTGCACAAAAGCATATGTGGCACCAACAACAATACCACCAGTACCAACAGCAGGCAAATTGGATGAGACCCAATTCGAGATACTTTCAAAACCAACCAGGCCCTAGCCAACCGAGGAGCCAACAAAATGTTTTCATGCAAAAAATCAAACCTATGACGAACACACCTACACCAATGGAATTAGACTCTCGAAGAACACGTATTTCAAACCAAATGCCACAAACTTCGAGATACGCACCCCAACAAAATTGGAAGAACGAACAACTCCATGTGCAACAGTCAGAAGACCTAGGGCAATTTACGACACCCGAAAATAACTACAACGAAAATTTTGAATATCAAGAAAGTGACGAATCTAACTACGAAGATTATCAGGAATATGTCAGCAACGAACAAGAAAATGTAAATTTTCCGATAGGACCCTCGGAAATTACAGACAGACAGAACTAATAGAAGTTCATACGTCAACAAACAACCGGTTACCATATATTAAAATACCCGAAATTAATGCACGATTTATGATAAACACTGGATCGACAAAATCATTTATAAATGAACAAATTGCCCGAAGGCACTTTCAAAATTATATACAGGAGGATCCATTTTGTATTACTACACCTCATGATACAACAACTCACCAGGGCTGAAATTCCGATTTCAACTGTATTCAGAAGGTCCGATTTTACTCACAAACACTACATTTTCAATTGCAATCCAAATTATGAAGAACTAATAGGAACTGACCTTTTAATGAATTTAGAAGCGAAAGTAGACTTCAAACAAGGACTTTTGATCACCCCAAACACAGAAATTCCTCTGAACATCTGTGGAAATCTAATAGTTTCTCAAGAAACAAAATCTCCACCAAACACAACAAATAATCAAGTTATGGAAATTACCGAAACTATACCACCTAAATCGGAGTCAATTATTTCCATCCCTGTGCATACTAATTTGCAACAAGGACTCTTAGAGTATAGAAAATTCCAGAATAACCTAGAAATACCCGCATCATTTGTCACAATAAAAAACAACCAAGCACTTACTACAGTAATTAATAATACGGAGGAAACACAGGTTTTAAAAATTACAAAACCATTACCTATTACGGAAATTTTACCTCTTGAAGAATTACATCAAACCGAAATGGACACCACAGAAATGGAAACGGAAATGGACTGTAACGAAATAGATAAAATTCAAAAAGAAGATCTGAAAAATCTGAGTTTAAATCATTTAAATAAAGTAGTCCAGTCAATGAATGGTTTCTAGAGGGAAATGCTGAGATCACAATTTTTGACTTGAGGGCTGTGTTTGAACCATTTAGGAGGTAAACATACCAAAAGTCCCCGAACGTTGGAAATGGCGGGGGATGCAGGGGGCACGAAGAAGGTCCCGGTTTTTTGTTTTTTCGCTCATATCTCGAAAACGGTTAGCCCTAATCAAAAAGTAGCTATATGCAAAATTAAAGCTGAATAAATTTTCTACAATAATGTTTCTATTATTTTTTTTTCGTATCTACTATGTTTCAGTAATGAATTGTATATCTTTTAACTGTATTCTAACTTTATTATTATTTATTATTTATTATTTTTAATAATAAAGAAGAATATCTCGCTATTAGGAATTTGTGCATTGAATATAGAGATATTTTTTATAACGAAAAATTACCACTTACATTTAATAATCAGATTAAACATCATATTAGATTAAAGGACGAAACACCTATATTTACCAAATCCTACAGGTACCCTCAAGTACACAAGGAAGAGGTTCAGAAGCAAATTTCTTCTATGCTACAACAAAGTATAATAAGGCCATCCAGCTCACCATGGTCAAACCCCGTCTGGGTCGTGCCAAAAAAATTGAACAACCCAGGTTAGAGAAATTGGAGAGTCGTGATCGACTATCGGAAATTGAACTTGCATACGATAGATGACAAATACCCTTTGCCGAATATTACAGATATTACAGATATTGTGGGTAGAGCACAATATTTTACACTACTTGACCTCGCCTCTGGTTTTCACCAGGTACAAATGAACCCATAGGACATCGAGAAAACGGTTTTCTACAGAACAGGGTCATTACGAGTACATCAGGATGCCTTTTGGCTTAAAAGGAGCACCATCCATATTCCAGAGGGTGATGGACAATGTTTTAAGGGGCATACAAAATGAAATCTGTTCAGTATACCTCGACGATATAATAATATACTCTGCCAGCCTACAAGAACATATGGAACATTTAAGAAAAGTGTTCCAGCGTTTACGAGAGACACAATTTAAAGTACTAGATAAATGCTAGTTCTTAAAAAATTACGTGGCATATTTAGGCCATATTATAACACCAGAAGGGGTCAAATCCCGATAAAATTAAGGCAGTACAAAATTACCCCCTTCCTAAGACAACTAAAGAAATATGGGGATTCCTAGGACTCGTGGGCTACTACCGCTGATTTATTCCTAACGTGGCACATGGTAAAACCAATGACATCAATGCTGAAAAATAACACGAAATTAGTGCATTCACAAGAATTTATTCAAGCTTTCGAAACATGCAAAAAACTTTTGACTGAGGCACCAATATTGCAATACCCTGACTTTATGAAACCTTTTATTGTTACTACCGACGCATCGAACGATGCTATAGCTAGTATATTCTCACAGGGTGTCGTGGCCCAATTGCGTACGCCTCAAGGACGTTAAACGACGCCGAGCGTAAATATTCCACCACGGAACGTGAACTTTTAGCGGTAGTATGGTCCGTAACGAAAATTTTCAGGCCCTGTCTATACGGCCACAAATTCACGATATACACAGATCACCATCCACTGAAATGGCTGTTTAATTTAAAGGAACCAGCTAACATGAAACTAACTAGATGGAAACTAAAGCTAGAGGAATTCGATTATCGAGTCGAATATAAAAAAGGAAAATCAAACACGAATTCCGATGCATTATCCAGGATTCAAATTCATCCGTTAGATTCACAATCTTTAATAATTAATGCCGATGAAGAACTAGATGCCCTCCTAAGCGAACTTGGAAATACAACAGAAGAACCACAAAATCTAGACACGCCCACGCCAGACCAAGTTCAACAAAATCTAAACCCGCCTGATCGACCGATAACGCCGGTTTCAACAGCACATTCGATAAATGACGAAAACTCTACCGATAGTATACCAATACTAGATGAACCCATAAACCCGAAAAGAAACCAAATCCGGATTAAAACTGTTCTTTTAAATCCGAAAGAACCACAAATTATAAAACAAGGACAAAAAACAAATATTGAGGCCGAAGTACAAGCCGGAACCATAATGGAAAACCTATTTAATTTACTCAGAGATTTTACGACAACAGACCGACAATATTATGTGTTCACCGACAAAGAAGACACATATAAGAAACTGTGTGAAACGTATACTATCAAATTTACAGATAATGGACCTATATTAATGGACGTATATTAAAAATTGATCGATGTACTAGAGCAAGAAGAACAACTAGGAATAATAAGCAACTACCATGAAGGAAAGACCAACCACCGCGGAACAAAGGAAACTGCTGCTCGCCTTAAACGAAAATATTATTGGCCAAACCTTCAGCGTGATATTGAATAATTTATCAAAAACTGCGAAATCTGTAAAAGAAGTAAATATGAAGTACCTGAAATTATGCCCATAATGTTAACTGAAACTCCGACTAAACCCTTCCAAATTTTACACATGGATGCGTTTATTATGGAACAAAAAATATTTTTAACTATTATCGACGCTTTCAGTAAACTTGCCCAAGCATTTGAGACCCCTGCAAAAACAGCAGTACACATTTCATAAAAACTTATTACCTATTTCACCTTTTACGGAACACCCGAAAACACAATAAGCGACAACGAAATTCAATAATAACATAGTGAAAGAACTTCTAAAATTACATAAAATCGATGTTCACTTTGTAACTGTCAGAAATCCACAAAGTAATGGACTTATGGAAAGAGTTCATTCAACCATACTCGAACATTTTGAAAAATATCAATAAGGACCCTATATCAGATCAAATGAAATATGCCTTATTAGCATATAACTTCGATGCATTCCGCTACAGGTTTCGCACCATTTGAATTAACCATAGGACACACCGATATTTATTATAACCAAGATATCTTCAGTAATTACTTAAACGAACACAAAACAAAAATGAAAAGAATTTACGAAACCGCCAATCAGAGAGCAACACAAGGTAAACAGATCGTCCACCAACGGAGAAATGAAAATGTTGAAGACCCACAAACCACTTTTAAGAAAGGACAAATTGTATATGTCAAAAGTGGATCAGCAACCAGACACAAAACTAAAAACCGATACGAAGGACCCTTTACTATCACCAAACTAAATACTGATAATACCTATGAAATTACTAACACACGAAATAAAGTAAAAAGAGTTCATTCAAGAAACTTAAGAAGGCCTATTGTTGCAGATGCACTCCCGTCATCCACGGAGAAGAGCGAGTTAGAAAGACTAGACAACAATCTACTACCCCTACCTCTAGGGAAATGTAAAAATATTATAGACAAATGGACATTAGTACGAACGATCGATTTACAACCAATTATGGATGAATATAATAGATTAAAATCAAATATTAACGATCTAGAAAAAGCTTTATTACTAGATAAGAGAGAAAAAATAGAAGTTGAGAATTTTGCCATAATTACAGAATTCTTATTTGACGAAATTAGTCGAAAAATAAATCAATTAACCCCACAATCCCGATTTAAAAGAGGACTAATCAATGGATTAGGATCAATCTGGAAATCAATTACTGGCAACCTAGACAACGAAGGCGGAGAAAGAATAGAAAAACATCTAGAAAATTTAGATAAAAATCATGTAACTTTAAAACAAATATTGGAATCCCAAATAACACTTACCACCAAGGCGATAAAAAAATGTGAATCATCTATAAACAACTTAACCACAAATCAACTCGTGCTACGTTCAAGAATTTTACTACTCGAATAAGCACTGAAAGATCAAAAGGTCGAATTATATCACAGGATTCAATTCAACAATGTCTATACTCAAGTAAACATAATGGCCCAGAGCATTCTACAAATACTAGAGACTCTCGAGGAAGCCGTCACATTCGCAAAAATTAATGTTATGCACCCATCAATTATTGAACCGGAAGATTTACTAGACAGCCTCTCACAAATAAGCGAATATGTCACTTTACCTTTACCTGTTGTCAAAGAACAAATCTTAAATTTCGGAACTCTAATCACTATCAAAGCCTATTGGAAGAAAACAAAACTCAATTTCATCCTAGAAATACCGATAATCGATAATATCCAGTATAACCTATATCATCTCTACTCATGCCAAGTATTACATAAAAATAATACCTTCCAACTAATCATCCCTAACCAAAAATACCTTATCTTATCCGGTCAATATTACAGCTCATCGAACGAACTTTGTAAAATTTTATTGTAATAACTTAGATTTGATAAATCTAGAAACTAACCAACCATGTGAAGTACAACTGTTACTAAAAAGACCATATTCTAATTGTCAGGTCAACCTAATACGATTAAGAAGTCACAAAGTGCAAAAACTTGAATTCAATCAATTACTAGTAATAAATTCATCAGATCAGCAAATTAACTTCAACTGCAAGGATTTATCAGAAACAAGAATATTAACGTCAGGAACCTATATTATGGTTAACCAAAAAAATTGTATAATTCAAATATCTAATAAAAAATTTGCACACATCAAACCAAAGAAATACTTATTTCCTGAACTAGATTACAAAGTAAATGTTTCATATAAATAAGAAATAAAAAATATTAGTCTGTCACAAACAAATCTGGACGACTTACATATTATAAAATATAAATTGGAACAAAACAAACATTTAAATTTGATAGGTTCTACTTATCACTGGTATCAACCTAGTATTTGGACATTTCTGCTATACGTTACCTTAAGGGTGCCGGTGCCGTGCTTAAGAAAATGATTTCATAGTTCGAGAATTTCTCTTACATCCCTGAACCGATTCAAAATTTTTTTTGATAGGCCTTTAAAGACAACATTATAGAATGGTACCAGACTATTGAAAAGTAAAAAAAAAAAAATTTTTAATCCTAGATAATCCAACAGATATTTTGAACTCATATGCCGATTTTTTTAGTAAATCATTCACGCCTTCATCTGATCTATCCTCGGGCGATGAAGAATTTTTACTTAATTCTCAGTTACACATAAGCGCATTTGAGTTCAACGATGTTCTCGCCGCTTTAAAGCAGATTAAACCTAAGATGACGACTGGTCCTGATGCAGTTCCAGCTTTCTTAGTTAGGAACTGTGCTTATGTTCTCGCCACCCCATTATGTATTCAATTTGTGTTTGAAGACTTGTACCTTTCCAAAAATTTGGAAATATTCTAAAGTATGTCCTATTTATAAAAAAGGCGACAAACATGACATAACGAACTTTCGACCAATTTCTATACTGTGTAACTTTAGTAAAGCTCTCGAATTTTTATTACATAATAATATCTATCATCATGTCAGCAATAGACTCTCACCGTATCAGCACGGCTTTATGAAAGGTCGATCTACTACGACGAATTTAACTGTCATAACGCAATTCATTGCTAAATCGATTGACATGCAGGCTCAAACTGATGTCGTGTACACAGACTTCTCCAAGGCATTCGACAGACTTGATCATAACATACTGCTACAAAAGCTTACACTATTCGGACTTTCCCCTTCGCTTATATTGCTATTTGTATCATATCTTTCTCACAGGAAACAGTACGTAGTATTTAGTGGTTTCAGGTCTGTTGAATACATTGCAACTTCAGGGGTTCCCCAAGGATCTGTCCTGGGTCCCCTGCTTTTCAACATATTCATTAATGACATCGTTATTGATATAGATGTGAACTGCCTTCTTTATGCGGACGACTTAAAAATATTTGATGTGGTTAGAAATGTTGAGGACTGTAAAAGAATTCAGCACAATTTGGACAAGATTTCAAATTGGTGCTTATTAAATAAACTACCGCTTAATCCACAAAAGTGTAACGTAATGTCATACACATTAAAAACCTCTACTTTGACATTCAATTATACTCTCGAAGGTACAGCATTGGAGCATCCTAATATCTTTCGCGATCTAGGTGTAATTTTTGATAAAAAACTGTCATTTAGTAAGCATATCGAGACGATAGTGTGTGAGGCATACAAATCCTATGGATTTATAGCACGAAACAGCAGAGATTTTGTGGACCCAAACACCATTAAAATGTTATATAACTGTTTTGTGAGATCCAAACTTGAATATGCTGCGATTGTATGGTATCCTCACTATAATGTACACATCGATAATCTCGAAAATGTTCAGCGTAGACTTCTTAAACTGCTGTCTTTTAAAGTGGATGGTGTGTACCCACCTTTAGGCATACCGCAAAAAGAACTACTTGAGAAACATTCAACAGTAAGTCTCTTACAACGGCGGGAGTATCACTCACAAACATTTTTATCTAAAATTATTCATTATAAAATCGATTGCCCAGACATTGTGTCTCAATTAAACTTTTATGTTCCCAGATTATCCTCCCGTGATAACGTAACCTTCTACCTGCCCACAGCGCGTACAAACGTACTTCAACATTCGCCTATATATACAATGTGCAATAATTGCAATCTATTAGGAAGTCGGTTAGATATATTTTCTTGCAGCCTTAGTAACATAAGGGCCATTTACTTGGAATAAATGACTTTGTTTTTCTTTCTCTAAATGATTATATTATTATGATTAATATTTGCCTCAACTACTGTTTTAGTCTTTTCTCTTAGTATTTTAATTTTTATATTATACTTATCATACCCTCCTGTTCTGTAATTGGGTATTTCACCTGTAGAACAGTGTAATTTAAATAAATAAATAAATAAATAAATAAATAAATAAATAAATAAATAAATAAATAAATAAATAAAATAAAAGAATCGCCTCGAACTTCAGAACAACCTTAAAGTTCTCTCTAAGGGTGGAGGAGTTAAGCTGGACAGCCACCGAGATAAGACAACAAAAACGCTATGTCAGCCATCTCATCCCGTCCGCTCCTATGCTACCAGAGATAATCTGAACACTTCGTGTCTAACTCTCATATAGTAAACATCATTTTGATTCAGTTTAATTATTGTCAATTTTATGACGTAAAAATAAAAACTTTGTAATATTCTTTAACAATTATAATTTTTTTTTTAAACTCGTTAAGTCGGCCACTCGGCTTAACTTGCGTACACACCACAAATATAAATCCGATATCCGTCAAATGTCTTCACTTTTTGATACGTTGTTCTAATCCAGTAGATCAAAAGTCTCAATGGGCACGAGTCCCAGAAACACACCCTTCTACCCTTTTCACCCTCTATACATTTAACAACTACATTTCTATAAAATAATATTTGTATCTTTCAGCACGGTAAAAAAACCTTAGTGAAGAATCCTACTTACATTTAGACACCCTTCCACACTTTTCCACCCCTTCCGGGAGGTGAAATTCACTTTCACGATTGCACAGCGGAATCTTAAAATCTAAAAATTACGAAACTGCTCAGTTGAGCAGTAAACTTTAAAAGGCGATAAAAAATCACTCTAAAGTACCCCCTAACGCTTTTCCACCCTTTAGGGGGTGATTCTCAATAAAGCGATTGCACAGCAGTATCTTTGTTCCAAAAAGTTATGTAATCACTCAGATGAGTAGTAAATTTCAAAAAATGATGCAGCAATGACTCTGAGCCAATCCCTGACCATTTTCCGACCCTTCCGAGGGCTGAAAATCACTTTCACTGCTGCACAGTGGTATCTTTCTGAAAAAAAAGTAATGAAACCACTCAGTTGAGGAGAAGGTCACAAAAGATGGTGTAGCAATTATTATGAGCTTAGCCCATAAATGAAAATGAAAATGGCTTTCACTTCTACACAGTAATATCTGTCTGGCAAGACAGTGATGGAACTATCCAGATAAATACTACATCTCAAAAAAGGGTGTAGCAATTACTAAGCCATCCCCTAACCCATTTGCACTCCTCACGAGGGTAAAAGTAACTAGAAGAACGCCTATTCAGACATTCTTTGACGTACATAGTTAAGCAAAAAATGTTATTGAAAAGTGGTCTTCAATGCTTTTTCTTGTTTTCCTTATAGTTTTCCTTATTCTAGAATAGGGTTAGAGAAATCTATAAAGAAATCTAGAATAGGGTTAGAGAAATCTATAGAGTTGCCAACTCTCTGAAGACAAAAAACACTATGGAATTCTGGGAATATAACAAATATTCTACTTAGTCGGAGACCCAGACCTTCGAAATATGCAAAATAAAAGTGGCCTATGCAACTCGCGAACACACAAAAACTGAAGTCATATTCTTATGTAAAATGACCTGCCGAATTCGAATATGGAGATCGCGATTTCATTTGAAATTGCGAAATCGGAGAAAATTGCACTTTTCCACTTTTTTATGAAATTCCACGAAAATACAATATTTTATGTTTCCCATACCATAACATCGTTAATAACAATTAACTCGGCTTATAAATTTGAACACATATATTCCGAAACATGATGAATCGATTGCCATACATAAAATTATACTAAAGATAAATTATCTGGTGGGAAAAAAAATTTTTGGCCGAGTTCACATGAATTTTTCAGTAGCGACATTGAAAAAGTCTGTATCGAGGAAATTTTTTTATTATTGAAGATAGAGTACTAGCATAAGCGAGTGGAATGTAGTTTAAGGTCTGAATTAATTTTTGAAAAACATAAAATCGTTGTTTACAACAGTTTGGTGGTCATAAAAGTGTAGTAATCTTGAGCGTTATACGCGCTGCATTAAATTCTGGGTTCACCATGCACCAGACAGCGTAGAGAACATGAAATAACACGGTACGGTATTCGTTTCGAGATATATTCATAAAGTAATATTGATAATATTATAGTGGCTAATAGAATTCTGCAGTAGCATACAATAAATACATTTTTATTCGATATATCTACACACTCGCCTTCGCATAAACAGCTTATGGAAATGTGTTGCAATTTAGGTGTTTGCACTTACAAAATGGTGTTATGGCTTCACATTAATTGTCATCGTGATTGGCATTATGATGCCGTCTGTCTTGTGTCATCAAAATTCAAAAAGGTTTGGTATTTTTAGCTGAACGAAATAGGCAGTTTTATAAAAAAAAATTGCATAACGAATTCGGAATAATTTTAGAAGCACATTCTTTAGTAATTTCTGTATTATCAACTGCAGATTTACATAATTGAATACCTGTTTTTAAGACTTTAGCAAGATGGTAGATGTCAGACTGTAAGTAACAAGAAGAATTGGTCTGGACGACAACATCCTTCGTATCCGATGAATGAGATGTGCTCTCTTTTGGCACGTTCAACAATTTTATTATTTTTGCCGTTGAACAAACATAACTAGACAACTTTGAACCCCTTGCAATTATTAGTAATTTATCTCCGAAATGTTACTTTAATTTCTTGGAAATCTCATCTGAACTTAGATATGATTCAGTCCAATAGATATCGTATTTAGTGGCTTCTGTATGAAGAAGGTGACGAATTTGAGCTATTGTTAAAACTTCAGCATTTACCAATACATTTTTTTCTAATTTTAACAAGGCTTGCAAAAACAGGTCTTTAAATTGAAGAATATTAGCTTTGTTTTGTTTCTTTAAAGTATTAGATTTTCTCAAAAAATCTAACACATAAATTGTGATATTTCAAATCATTTGCTGCCATGTCTACGCGACTGTCGCCGAATCCTTGAATACTATATAGTAATTCCTCGTCATTTAACTCCTTAGCTTTCTGGAAAATTTCGTTTTGCCGGTTAAATGACCCTACATACAGTTGCTTTCGGTTTCCTTTAATGTCGCGTTCTTTATTGCAAATAAGACATTTTTTTTATGTCCGTAGACATACTCAATCTTTTTTGTAATTTCGAAGTAGTGCCTTTACTGTCGGCATTTTTCATAGAAACATGTATATCTTGATAAAAAAATTCCTTATTTTCCAAAACAGCTCTCAATGCCACTGATATATTGTCCGATTTAAATGACGCCGAGTGTAATAGTTTTGTATAGTTTTCTTCTGTAACATTTTGAACAGTTTCTGAAGTTCCTGCCTGACACACAATACACTGATCAAAGTCAATGTTGACCACAAATAGAGCTAAAAAACTATATTTAGGAATGTCCACATGTTTACAGTAAACATTTCTCACCCGATCTCTTCATGTCATACCATTACGGTGAATCATAAACTACTTGAAAATATTGAGAATATATTATGTATTTTTTTTTAAACAACAATGTTTGCAATAATGTATTTAAAAAAAGTATTATCAGCGAATTGTAACACTCCTTACTCACATAGAACGTATTAAAATGAAAAATATCTGTTGCCCGATACGGTTAGGGATTGCGAGCCAGAGCACCGCGCGTCTGATTCATGTTACACGACCTTTTTCTCACTTAATATACATTTTATGAAAAAACGCTCCAAATAACAAAACTTTCTTATTCCATTAGCTACAGCTTACTCGATTACAGTTTGCAGTTATTTTGAAAAATAAAGAAGTTACCTCGATTCACACTTTATCGCTGTAAAGTATACAAAAGTGTTAACTCTCATTAATACTTATTTATTTTTCAGTCATATCAAAACATATATTATTTTTGCATACACCGTTGGAAAGCGAAAGGTTTGAGTATTGCAGTACTAAAATATCAATTTTTTATGGCAACGAATAACAAATATAGAGGAGTGGAAACATTAAAAATGCGAAAAATTCAAAACAAATCGCGACCTCAAAAATATGTTTTGTGCGGTGCTTTTACATAAAAATCAACTCTCTGTTTTTGTGTGCTCGAGAGTTGCATAGCATGTGTCGTTCTCCGGCTATACTGTGATTTTGTGACATTGATATACTTATCATTTCTGTAATAAGACAACCGTGTATTTTATTAGGCTATAGTCAAAAAAATATATAATTTTATCTAGATGCTTTGTACTTTTGTATCAGCCGTTTAATTGATGTTCACGTCCGGAAGTGCTGGAAAATGATCATGGATTGGCTCAGAGTCATTGCTGCACCTTTTTTGAAATGTACTACTCATCTGAGTGGTTCCGTAAGCGTTAGGAGGTACTTCAGAGTGATTTCTGCACCGCCTTTTAAAGTTTTCTGCTCAACTGAACAGTTTTATAATTTTTTGAATCAAAGATACCGTTGTGTAACCCTGAGAGGGTAGGGGGAGAAAGAGCGGAAGAGTGTTTAAATGTAAGACAAATCCTTCGACTGAGGTTATTTTACCGTGAAGATACAAATGTTTTCCTATAGAAATGTAGTTGTTAAATGCATACTAGCGCTTTTCACCACATAGAGGGTAAGTGTTTTTGGGACTCGTGTCTTTTGAGACTTTTGAATTGCTGGATAAGTAGAACACCATATCAAAAGTTGGAGAAAGGCCGGTTTTCGGCCTAATTTATTTTTGAACAAAAAAAAACTGAAAAACGTGTTTTTATTATTTACTATCAATATCGAATCGATTCCACCACAAACTAAACTTTCCCGTCATTGAAACATTTTAACATGACTGGTGCTGAATAAGTTTCGTTTGGGGTGGAATCGATTCGATATTGATAGTAATTAATAAAAACATGTTTTTCAGTTTTTTTTGTTCAAAAATAAATTAGGCCGAAAACCAGCCTTATGGACCCTCCTCCTTTGACGGATACCGGATTTCCATTTGTGGTGTGCAGGGTCCTTTACGAATTAATTTGAAAATTTTTCTGACTTTCCACCAATTTTTTTAGCCAATCTGATAAGATTAATATGAAATTCAGATTCAGCAGACCAAAATACATAGGAAATGACCGGTCGTGTGCCCAGTACAGAACATTTTTTATTTGTCTGCCTGTGTAGTAAATATGAACAAAAATTGAAATGAAAATGAATCCGCCTGTAACATTTTTCAGTTCCGGTGAGTACAAATTTCCCTTCAGTTATTAAAAATTAGAAGTGAGGCAAATTAATTTTAAAATGTAAATCTATGCCATTCAATAGCATTTAGCATCTGCCGCACTTCAAATAAGAACAGATTTTGAAAGAAGAATAGAATATGAACTGAATCCAATAACCTCTTATTTGTAAAAGGGTAAATAATTAATTTTAATTAATTCAACAAATTTTGATGTTTTAAAGTATACAGATGACGGGTTCAACCAAACTGCTTGCAAAATGGAAAAAAATGTGTACAATAGAATGTTTTGACAGATTTTCAATGCTGTGTGTGTGCGTGCGTGCGTGTGTGTGTGTGTGTGTGTGTGTGTGTGTGTGTGTGTGTGTGTGTGTGTGTGTGTGTGTGTGTGTGTGTGTGTTTATTTATTAGTTTTATGGTTGGGTATACTAAATTGCAGAACAATTATAATTTTAAAAATAGCAGTAGAGATAGCAAATTTTAATGTATTCAACTGTTTGCCAGACTGATTTAAAAAATTGAAAAGTCTGCCTTACTTACCCCTGCAAATTATCACATTTTATCGACCTAGCCTTAGAAAAAAATCATATTTTGTATACTTATTGAAATTTGACTTTCATATGAACGCATTTTGTTAACAAATGTGTAGTGATAATACAAAAATTAATTCTTCCATTCCTAAGTTGGAGCAAGTTCAACGAAAAAATAATTACAAACGTACACCAAGAAATGATTTAAGTATTTTCAATATATTTTTTGCCTTAAAATGCTAGAATCCTATCATGTAATTCAATACCATTGTTGCCAACTCTGTTAGATGAGGAAACTGTAGATAAGCCAAAAAAAAACTGCAGAAAACTGGGAATTTATTTTAGTGAAAGTGTCAATCTACTGTGTTTTTTTACTATATATTAAATCACAGAGTGCAGTAACTACACAGAGGCGAAAACTTAGGCGGCACCTTTTAGTTTTAATGGCTCGATTACTGTGACCTTGTGTTCCAATTGCATCTACACTGAGAGAAATGTGTTGTTAATTTATTTCTATGTCCTGTATACCACATTTTCTATCATAATCACAAGCAGAACCATGAAAGTAGTTTGTACCTTTCCCACTCTTTGTTAACCATCCACTAAATCTTTCATCATTTAGGCACGAATCAATAAACTTTTGTTCATATTTCGTATATGTTTTTTTTTAAGTGTACTATGACTAGTAGACGCTATATTATCGAAATTAGAATCACTGCTCATAATGAACAATATTTTATAAGAACTAAACGATAAAAAATATTCGAATTAAAATGGTATATTGGCCTGAGTTTCACTGATCATAAACAACGAGTTCGAACAAGACTGCGTAATCATCGAAAGGGTTTCCAAACTAGAGTGTGGATTTTACAAGCAGCTATAGCGGTAGATCTACTGAAAAAACAGTAGGGTTGGCAACTATGTTCAATACTTCGTCAGTATTAGCTAGAAGAGTAGTTGTTTTGATTGGTTCTCCAGTGATGAGTGTTTTAAAGTGCCTTCTTAAGTAGTATATTAGCGTAACCAGATTAAGGTACCAATATACAGAAAGTAGATAAGTTCATTTACTAGTGAAATATTTTGTCGAACTCCTCTATACGTTTCCTTAAATATATAAGGATTAAAAACCAGACTGCAACAAACAGCTATTCTCCGGACTAATGCCCCGCCGAGCGCTGAATTACGAATTACAAGCCTGGCCGCGTTAAGTGCAATAACTGTGTATTGCCACAAAACGCTAAAGTTTCGATTTTAATAGACACCAGCTGAAAGACTTATTCCTACTTGCAGACTGCAGTTTCGAGCTATTGGCTCTCGTCAGTGCAAGGTAGGTCTGAGATGGCTGGAACGAGGCATTTGTTCACTCTTGGTACATGACGAGATTTATAAAAGCACGACATGCAACAAAAATGGCAGGATCCATCTAGCGGCTAATGTCCATTACAATCGAAACAGCAGTAGCCCTGACATGGGCATAGTTAGTAGGTATGCTTTTAGAGGGCAGAATATTTACTAGTGAAATATTTTTGTTGAACTCCTCCATACGTTTCCTTAAATATATAAGGAATAAGAAATACTAGTTATCATTAGTTATTATATTATAATATTAGTTATTGCACTTAACGCGGCCAGGCTTCTAATTCGTAATTCAGCGCTCGGGGCATTAGTCTGGAGAATAGCTGTTGGTTGCAGTCTGGTTTTTATTCCTTATATATTTAAGGAAACGTATAGAGGAGTTCGACAAAAATATTTCACCAGTAAATATTCCGTCCTCTAAAAGCATACCTACTAGATAATTTCATATTTAATAAAAAAAAGTGTGAATCACTGAATTTGAATAAATGATTTAAGTATTTTCAATATATTTTTTTGCTTTAAAATGCTAAGAATCCTATCATGTAATTCAATATTTCGTCAGTATTAGCTAGAAGAGTAGTTGTTTTGATTGGTTCTCCAATAATAAGTGTTTTAAAGTATTTACCTGACTGGTATATTAGCGTGCCCAGATTAGGGCAACAATATACTAGTGACGGTGCTAAATAATTGTCCATAATAAATACCGCTCAACGGATCATTATGAAATTCAGTAGGGTTCTCTTTCTAATAGTAGGTGAAGCAATTAAGTAAAAATCAAGTAGATCCGTAAAGAATTGCAATATATAGAATTAGTCCAATCAATTGAGGATTTAACCGTGCATTTAGGGTAGGATGCGATTTTATTTTATTTATTATTTATTATAAGTTTAAATTTAAGCTTTCGGGGTCGGTGGTGCACCCATTTGGCCGCCGTCTTGAAAATAAGGGGATAAATGATGTTTTTAATATATCTTGAACAGGCGCGCATCCAAGAGGGGGGGGGGGGCAATGGGTGCAATTGCCCCTCCCTTGGACTTTCCTTGTGATGTGCGAAAATCTTAAATGTCCGGTCCGGCGCGGCGGCGCCTCTTTGTCGAAGTCACCCGGCATATGTTTTTTTAAACCATTCCCAAGTAGCAAAGTAATTTTATAAAAGTTTTATAAACTACTATAAAATAAATTATTTATTTTGCTACTTGGGTTTTTTATCAGGTACTTTTCAATATTTGTCAATTTGTGCAAGTGCCCCCCGCCCTTAGGGTGCTCCTGGATCCACCCATGATCTTGAAAGATATAACTCCCACAAAAAATGTGTAAAGAACTTTTTTGTAGATAATACTATTATCCACTACTTTTATTAACAACTTGTAACTTCGATAATTATGATGTTGTAAGCAAAGATTATGAAAATTTAAGGGATGGAAAAACTATTATTGTTAATAGGCCCCTATATTTCATTATCAGAACGGTTGCTATTAATTAAAATAGCAAATAATTATAAGCACGTCGTAGAATAAAAAAAAACTGATGCAATATCTTGCAGAGACAAAGAAGTTGAACGATTTCTACAATACAATAAAATAGATTTTAATATTTGCTTTTTAGGTACATTAGAAAACTAAATCTTTCGTGTTCCAAAATTCTTACCCTCGTGTTATAATTTCCGAACCCACACTACCTACAGAGTGTTTACTAAGAGGTGTAAACACGTAACAATGCATAAAATCCGAGCGGCGTAGTTCCTGATTTTGTGCCAAGGATGTTAAAAGAAGTACATTTTAATTTTAGTCTTTAGTGCCATTCATCTTCGAAATTCGACTCATTTTTAACTTTTTTACTTTTAATGTCAAAATACGTCTTCTGAAGTGTTAAAACTTATTTTCTAACTTGATTTTTGGGTAATTCCAAGAAAAATGCATTGTGATCTGTTATATGGTGAGGAAATTTTAAAATTATAGAAGGAGGGTCAATAAGGGCGGTTTTCCGCCCCCTCACAAAATGGACCAATACACAAGGAATAAGTTTCTTGGGTCCGTAGAAACAATATTCAGTTGATTCTAGCCTAAACCCTCGCCCCTATACCCCATAGACCTGTACCAATGTTACTATGTAACTGTGTAAGTATATATAAGCATGTAGCTATATAAATATGAGAGTATTTAAGTGTGGAATTTTTTGTAAACGTTAATTAACCATACATCAAATTCCGAAGTCCTAATGCATATATATATAAATATTGGGCGTGAGGATAGCCCCGCATGTATCAAGAGTGTCGTGGATTTCTACTGTACAATCCCAATATGCCGAGATTAGATTTTAAGTAAAAATGGGATTCCTATAACTAATGTATTTACACCACCCTAATTTGTGTAATCACTCCATAAATTTATTTTTCGATAATATTCACAAATATTATAAAGAATACTCATATTATTTGGACAGTTTCTAAAGCACATTTTTGGTGTCAACTGTTTACCACACTTTATAGATTATAAAGCAGCAACAACAATAACTAATATGCTAACATGCTATAATAGCATTAAATTTGTTTGTTTATATGCGCCTAATTGTCTATATGTAGAGTGAAATTACTTAGAGAAGATAACATCAAGTCGCACATCGCGTATAAAAGTTGGCATACATAATATCAGTGCCCCGTGCCATCCATTTTTTATTTAAATATTAATCAATGGTAGTAGGCAGTCTTAACGCCCATGTTACCTAGGTAACGAGCACGTGGTAACGATATCGGTCTCTGCGTATTCTATGACGATGTTATTGTTACGGTCATTTTTCCCACAAGAATAATTAATAATACATTCAACAGATACCTTTAAATTACAGCATTATTGCAATATATACAATTAACGATCTATACAAAATAACCTTTGATTTATTAGTCCATCCATATTTTGGTTAAATGCGTTGGAACGTCCCACAAATTTTTGTGGATTTTTAATATTTATCCGCGATACATCTAAACCGTCGTAATATTAATTTATTTCATACTGTCCGGTAAATGACTATTTCCCGGACTCATTTGCGGCCGGTAAATTGAACATTACAGTATCTGATACCGTAATGTGTTACCTAGCAACACTATTATATTATTTGTTTCCATTGACAAAACAGTCCATATTATTTTTGATATCTATCTGATGATTTTTTCGGAATTAATTTTTCCGTTGTTTCTACAGATTTATGTAAAATCTCCTCCAAAATCTTCATAATACCCTACAAAACAATGCAAAAATTATGGTTTTATTTATTTGAGAGTGACAAGCTAAATCATAATTAGCTAGGGAAAACAATGGCTATAACATCGTTAACGTGATACGATTGTTAGATTACGAACTATTTTTTTAAAAATTATAACTTCTTATTCATTTTAAAAAGGATTATAAAGACAGTACGAAATAAAATATTATACGATACACGTCCGGTAGGTGTCATTACAGTACTAGTTTATATTCCAGACTCGGCTCCTGCGTCGCCTCGTCCGTAAAACAACTCGTACTGTAATATGTCACCTACCGGACTTATAACGTAAATTACTATAGTCTTTCTGGACAGCATATGCCACCTGCTAGCGCGGAGTTGAATTTCCTCTTTTGGCTATAAATGGGACTGAGGAGCTCCAGTTGTACGCGAACTATGACACCCCGCGACGATCTCGCGGAGTAGTTCAATGTTGACCGCGAGTCACTGATAGAGTTCTGTTCCCCGCTGTGTTATGCCCTTTCCTCTATATGTTAATCGAAAAACAAATCAATAGAAATCAAAGGATGACTGTAATCGGTATCTCTGAATGTGATAAGAAATAAAAAATCGATTAATTATAAAATATTTATGAATAACGTAATAATAATTTGTGTTACATGGAAGTGACACCTATTGGGGAGATGAGTAATTCTTGGTAATAGATAGGTAGATGAGCATGAGAAATCACATTTGAACGTTTTTTATATATAGGCTTCAGTTGAAACGGAAATTTGGGGTTTTAACATTCATTTCTCGTTTAATTCTTGGATATGGTGGTCGTGGACATTAGATATATTTGATCTGTAATCATCCGCTTGGGGAATACGGTCTAGTGTTGTTCCACAAGTAATTTTCGGATAGTTTTGTGAGAAGTTTTGTTATTTGGTGCTATCGTGTGAATATCTATCCAATTATTGGGAATAATAGCCTCCAACGGTGAGTAATGTTTCTTCTTACCAATTTCCTCGTATAAAATAGAACTGTTTCTATTCAGAGCCTACCCTCTGATGGTAATCTACGTGCAATCCACTGCCTAAGAAGAAGACTACGGAGCCCTTCACAGCGAAGGTATGCATTTTTTTTTGCAAAATTAAAAATCCACGTGGTGCTAATGTGTGTCTCAATTTTGGTATCTAGGTTCTAGTCCAAGTTCTAGTCCCAGTTTTACTCCCAGTTCTGTGATAGCTGAAGATTTCAGAGGCTGAGCCGTGAAGATAAGGATTAGCGAGAAATTGTTTGTCAAATTGGATGTGTGTGCTGTCCAAGATTCTACCCCCCCTCTTGAGTCTGTCCGTCGTGTTGTGAGTACCACATTGCAAATATTTACTGACCAAAGTTGAGTTTTTAAATTTTATAATTGTGTGGTTACACAAATATACTGCAACACATTGAAACTGCAACATACTTACCTGTATACCTTGTTTATGTCTTAACTGTATAAAAATTTAGTGATTAAAAGTAGAACTAGTGATTTCATAGGTAGAACTTTAAAAATTCATATCAGCTGAGTTTAAATATATGTATATACATACCGATAAGTATCCATTTTTTTGAAGTGGCAAAAGCCACCAGGAAAATCATTGTTTTGCCCTAGTAGTTGGATATATATATTTTTTGTTGGAATAATTTCACGGTTTAGTGCAACCGAAAAGGTTGTGACAAATATTTAGGTGTTTAGAGATATTGTAAGGGCTTCCGGGTGCTTATATCTTCAAAAAAACCTCGCATATGCATATAGCGTCGTAAAATAACTAGTTATTTTATTTTATTTCATTTCATCCCATTTTACACTACTTACGCCCCGAAAGCCATAGCAGGAAGTAGCCGAATTATTCTTTTTTTTGAGTGATAGAAAACTAACTGAATGTTTTGAAATATTTTTTTTATTATTAAGAAATTTTTCTACATACTTTTAAATTTCTTTTGATATTGGCTGAAAATAATTCTTCGATAATTTTGCCATTGACTAGGAAAAATTTCTTAATATTTTTTTTCCCCACCGACAGAACTTAAAAAAAAAAATCTTTTTAATTTTTTTTTTGATATTAAGCCAAATAAATTCCTCGATCATTTGACGTTGATTAGAAAATTTCTTTATATTTTTTTGTCATTGACTTAGAAAATTTTCTAAATATTTTTCAAATCTTTTTTTGATACTAAGTCAAATAAACTCCTCGATCATTTGACATTGATTAGAAAATTTCTTTATATTTTTTTTGTCATTGACAAAATTTTTTTTTAATATTTTTCAAATATTTTTTTTATTAAGTCAAATAAATTCTTCGATCACTTTGCAACCCACTTAGGGATCGTTAGCATATCTTAGTCTTGTAAGAAGTTTATTAATAATAAGGTTCTTTATTATAGTTATTAGTCACAATGATAAACACTTACCTCTAAACTCTCCTATACTTTAATATTATCGATTAAAGTTATAAGTAAAAGTTAAAGTTCACTTCCTTATTTCTGGTATTTTTGATATTTTGCCTTGTTGCAGTAAGTAATTGTAAATAAACTTGAGTAGTGGAAAACATTAGGTTTCATTTTTATTTTTAATGTTGTGTTATGATGGGAGGGGAGCATACAATGAATAGAGCCAACCATACGCCTCTACATACGTTTTAGTTAACAGTTAGTTTCGTGGTGTGTGGGGCTGTGAAGAGTAAGAAGACAGACGTTGGTGCTGGCTGGGTTAAAACCATGTGGCGCCCTTAAATATTTGAATTTTATAGTAAACACGACTCATCTTCACTGTTGAAAAGCTAGCAGGCAACCTGCCCAGTACCTATATAATATTCCATATATGAGGCGTATGGTAGCAAATTGAAATTAGTGTGGCAGTTGGTAAGTAGTGAGTCATTGGGGCGTTACATTTTTGGCGCCCAACGTGGGGCCTATAAAAAAATAGTTCCTTGGTAAAAAAAAAAAAGTTTTTTTTTTAACTTTTTTCCAACTTTTTTCAACCACTGACAAATCTATTGCAATTCATTTTATGCTTATAGTCTCCTCATTACTATGCAATAAACCTGGTATGTTCCTACGTTAAGCAAATGTAACAATATCTTGAATACTTGTCTTACAATGAGGTAATGCGAAAATAACAAGCACAGGTATTGCAGAACGTAAAGGTGCGTACTTGCCAGATACCTTTGACCTATTTGGTATATATTTTTGCGCGGATTGATAATTTCTGTGTGGTTATTTGTAGATATATTTTTGGTGATAATGGTTATATCTTAGAGTATTTAAATTTATAGTAATACACAGGAGAATTTGTGGTTTAGTAGTTTGATACTACTGGTTGTTCAGCGCCTCAGGAAGAGGTTAAAAAAAATTTTTTTTTGATTACTTATATATACCTATATATTATTTTATAACGACCTCTGGGGGGGTAGTGTGTTATAATTATTGATTATAAGTGTGACGTATATTCTTAGTTTATCTCAGTGATTGTTAATATTTGTTACTTATTATAATACTTTCTCGAATATTGCGTAACCATGTCTCGTAAAATGCACGTAAACCGTCTCGATAAGGACGAACTCACGTATGAGTTAAGGAGACGTGGTGTCGGTTTGGGAAACTGTGAAGAAATGCGACGGCGACTGACACTGGCATTGCAGTTGGAAAAAGGTGGTGATAGTATAAGATACCCCAAATACCCATACACCTTTGCGGAAGATCTGGAGGCAGTTCAGAAGAAACTCGATGAATTGGTACAGGGCGTAGGTCACTTTGAAAATGCACCCGGTAGTAGCGAAGCGATAAAGCTTCAAACAAAATTAGCTCACACACTAGGACGAATCGACAATATGGAGTCGGAAGATAACGAAGACATGAAGAAGCGGGCTGACTTGCTGGCCCTTGTGCTTACACTAATGGAAAAACTCAATAAGAAGTTAGAAGGATACGAAGCAAAACAGCAGACGGTTCCACCTTCTCTTGGAATTCTGGAACGAGAACTAGAGGAAAGTTCCTTCCACGAGGAGATTGTCAATCAACCCAGGTCATCGGCATTAGATGATGCTCTCCCACCTGGTGATATAAGCGGTGTGTCAGTCAAGACGGTACCTCCTCACAAATGGAATTTGACCTTTTCTGGTGATGGTAGAAGCATGTCCATAAACGCATTTTTGGAGCGGGTAGAAGAGTTGAGGATAGCCAGAAATGTGTCAAAGGCAACCTTGTTGGACTCTGGAATAGACTTATTCACTGGGAAAGCGTATGAATTTTATAAGGACTGTCGGGGCAGAGTAAACACTTGGGGCATGCTGGTTGAGGAATTTAGAGGCGAATATCAGTCTGCAAATCACAATCAAGATCTATTTGAAGAAATTAAGAGAAGGACACAACACCCAACCGAAACCATTGGTGTATACTTAGCTGTAATGTCGAGCTATTTTAATAGATTGAAGTGTCATATTTCGGAGCAAGCTAAGCTACAAATCATCTTAGACTATGCCCGGTTCAATATCAGAACTACGCGCAATCTGCAGAAGATTAGAAGTACGACGAGGTGCTATTGAGAAGTATGCTGAGCCATCTTCACGCCGCACGAACGTCATGGAACGGGACTTGGCTTTTGTAGAAGCAACCGAAGATTTAAATACAGTGGAATCGACTCCATCAACAAGCCAAGGGAGAACTAAGAAGTCGAATGTTGTATGTTTTAATTGTAATCAGCAAGGTCATAGGGCAATTGGATGTGGTATGCCCCGAAGAATTGTATGCTATGGATGTAAGAAGGAAGGTTTCACGGTGAGAACATGTCCAAACTGTAGCTCAGCGGGAAACGCAAACCGACGCTTTTAGGGAGCCGAGTCAGGAGCGTTGGAGACAAACATTCGGCAACTATCCTACCGATACTGAAATTTATTTTGGACCATGCTAAAGATGACGAAAGGCCGTACCTTAAGGTGGACATACTTGGGAAACGATTGTTAGCCCTTTTGGATTCGGGAGCATCGAGAACATTTATGGGATCTGCAGGATGGAAAATTGTAAAGGACTTGGGACTACCATTAGATACGAGTACGAAGACGGTGTGTACGGTGGCAAATGGTGACAAGTGTCCCAGTATTGGAACGTGTTCCTTACCTATAGGATTGATGGGAAGAGTTAAGCTGCTGCAAGTAGTTATTGTTCCTGACTTGCCACATACTCTCATACTAGGTACGGATTTTTTGATCAAGATGGGGATTGTGCCAGATCTACGCTCAGGTGACTGGCATTTCTCTGAAAACCCGGAACTTCTGTGTGTAGAGGATCATAAATTAGCCCAAGAGGTACTTACCGACGTAGAGAAGGAACGTCTGCAAGTTGTAATCGATCGCAACGTTGAGTTAATGGGGAACAAGTTAGGATGCACTTCGGTGGCCGAGCACGTTATTGTCACAAAATCGTCTCCTATTAAACAAAAGTATTATAGGGTTTCTCCTGTTATGCAGAAACACATTGACAAGGATTTAGAGGAAATGCTTCGCGAAGGAATTATCGAAGAGTCAAATAGTCCGTGGGCCTCTCCGATAATACTTGTCAAGAAAAAGGAAAAGGATTCATATCGATTTTGTGTGGACTACCGAAAATTAAATTCCGTAACCGAAAGAGACAGTTACCCCCTGCCAAATGTCTCCGACACCTTGGACAAACTAAAGGACGCAAAATATTTGTCTAGCCTGGATATTAAATCTGCTTATTGGCAGGTACCTGTCGCAGAAGCTTCGAGGCCCTATACCACCTTCACCGTACCTAATAGAAGACTTTATCAATTTCGACGTATGCCATTTGGGCTACACAACGCCCCAGCTACCTGGCAGCGACTAATCGATGGTGTCTTGGGCCCTAAATTGGAACCCTTTGTGTTTGTGTATCTGGACGATGTTGTGATCGTGACTCAAACTTTTGAACATCATCTGGCTGTATTGGACGAAGTGTTTAAACGATTACGAGAGGCGAACCTAACAGTTAGTTGGGACAAGTGTCAATTTTGTAGACCTCAAATGAAATATTTAGGCTATGTAGTGGATAGAAATGGACTGCATGTTGACCCAGACAAGGTACGCGCGATGCTGGAATTGCCGATACCAAAAACCGTTAGGGAAGTTCGACGTATAGTAGGAACTTTTTCCTGGTACAGGAGATTTGTCCCAGAATTTTCATCGATTATTGCACCTATCACTTAATTACTGCGGAAGTCGAAAGCTTTTATTTGGAGTACGGAATGTCAGGAGGCTTTCCAAAAAATTAAGGAATGTTTGGTAGTTGCACCAGTACTGAGTTGCCCAGACTACACTTTACCTTTTGTCATACAGACAGACGCATCGGGATACGGTATTGGAGCTGTTCTTAGTCAGCCCAGCACGGAGGGAGACAGGGTTATCTGTTACCTAACCAGATCTTTATCTCGTCAAGAAAAAGTATACACAACCACCGAGAAAGAATGCCTAGCAGTGCTCTAGGCCATAGAAAAACTACGACCATACATCGAGGGCGTTCCTTTCACCGTTATAACGGACCACTATAGCTTGAAATGGCTTCACAACTTGAAAGACCCCGGGGGACGTCTTGCGAGACGGGCAGTAAGGCTCCAACGTATGATTTCGAGATCATCCACCGCAAGGGTAAAGAACATGTAGTACCTGATATGTTGTCGAGATCGGTTCCGGTGGTAGACGTGGTAGATGCAAGTAACTTACTACCAGGACAAGAAAACCCCATCAGGGACAAGTGGTATATAAAGATGGTTAAAAATGTGGGATTGTCCCCGTTAAGGTTTCGAAAATGGCGAGTCACCGATGGGAAAGTGTACAAGTACGTTCGACAAGAGTATCCAGCATTATGTGATAGTAGGGATTTTTGGAAGCTGGTAATACCAAAAGAATCCCGACAAAATCTTATTTATCTGGCGCACGGTCCTCCGCTTTCTGGCCATCTTGGAATTTATAAGACCTTCTCCAGACTAGCCGACAAATATTACTGGCCTAAGATGCGTCATGATGTAAGTCGCTACATAAGGAAATGCGAGACGTGTGCACAGCATAAATCTAACCTCACTCGTCACACAGATAAGATGGTATCTCATCCTTCACCTTCTCGTCCATGGGAAGTAATCTCAGTAGACTTCATGGGTCCGTTACCTAAATCCTCGAAGGGAAATCAGTTTATTCTGGTTGTAACCGACTATTTGAGTAAGTTTAATTTGGCGTTCTCTTTAAGAAGAGCGACCACGGAAGCCATAGTTAAGAAGATGGAGGAGGAAGTATTTCTCATATTTGGAGTTCCTCGCATCGTTATTTGCGATAATGGTCGTCAATTTAGGGGTCGCCAGTTCGATAAATTTACGGGGTCTTATAAATGTACGGTAAAGTATACTCCTTATTACCATCCTCGGGCCGATCCCACTGAAAGGGCTAATCGAACGATCAAGATGATGTTGTCTATGTATGTCCATGAAAATCACCGTAGTTGGGATAAAAATTTACAGCAAGTGGCTTGTGCGTTACGAACATCAAGACACGAAACCACTCGGCTAACGCCATATTTCGTTAATTTTGGTAGGAACATGACACTCTCTGGAGAGGATTACGATCATGAGCTGACTAACGAAGAAGACGGCACCCAAACTACCACTAAAAGTAAAAACCTTGTACTTAGAGAAGTTTTTAACGATGTGGGAAGACGCCTTGAAATCGTGGGGAAGCGCAGTGCCGATAGATATAACTTGCGACGACGACATGAGGAATACTTACCTAATCAGATGGTGTGGAAAAAGAATTATGTACTGTCGGACGCCGCGAGGTATTATTCAAAAAAACTTGCTCCAAAATATATAGGACCCTATCAAATACATAAAAAAATATCGCCTTGGACCTACCAACTACGAGAGACTAATGGGAAAGTGTTGGATGGGTCATGGCATATTAAGGACCTTAAGGGCTATCCTACGGATGAAAATTAACCCAAACTGGTTAATTTTCTTGACGAAAGAGGGGGAATTGTTACGGTCATTTTTCCCACAAGAATAATTAATAATACATTCAGCAGATACCTTTAAATTACAGCATTATTGCAATATATACAATTAACGATCTATACAAAATAACCTTTGATTTATTAGTCCATCCATATTTTGGTTAAATGCGTTGGAACGTCCCACACATTTTAGTGGATTTTTAATATTTATCCGCGATACATCTAAACCGTCGTAATATTAATTAGTCTTTCTGGACAGCATATGCCACCTGCTAGCGCGGAGTTGAATTTCCTCTTTTGGCTATAAATGAGACTGAGGAGCTCTAGTTGTACGCGAACTATGACACCCCGCGACGATCTCGCGGAGTAGTTCAATGTTGACCGCGGGTCACTGATAGAGTTCTGTTCCCCGCTGTGTTATGCCCTTTCCTCTATATGTTAATCGAAAAACAAATCAATAGAAATCAAAGGATGACTGTAATCGGTATCTCTGAATGTGATAAGAAATAAAAAATCGATTAATTATAAAATATTTATGAATAACGTAATAATAATTCGTGTTACATGGAAGTGACACCTATTGGGGAGATGAGTAATTCTTGGTAATAGATAGGTAGATGAGCATGAGAAATCACATTTGAACGTTTTTTATATATAGGCTTCAGTTGAAACGGAAATTTGGGGTTTTAACATTCATTTCTCGTTTAATTCTTGGATATGGTGGTCGTGGACATTAGATATATTTGATCTGTAATCATCCGCTTGGGGAATACGGTCTAGTGTTGTTCCACAAGTAATTTTCGGATAATTTTGTGAGAAGTTTTGTTATTTGGTGCTATCGTGTGAATATCTATTCAATTATTGGGAATAATAGCCTCCAACGGTGAGTAATGTTTCTTCTTACCAATTTCCTCGTATAAAATAGAACTGTTTCTATTCAGAGCCTACCCTCTGATGGTAATCTACGTGCAATCCACTGCCTAAGAAGAAGACTACGGAGCCCTTCACAGCGAAGGTATGCATTTTTTTGCAAAATTACAAATCCACGTGGTGCTAATGTGTGTCTCAATTTTGGTATCTAGGGTTCTAGTGCAGGTTCTAGTCCAAGTTCTAGTCCCAGTTTTACTCCCAGTTCTGTGATAGCTGAAGATTTCAGAGGCTGAGCCATGAAGATAAGGATTAGCGAGAAATTGTTTGTCAAATTGGATGTGTGTGCTGTCCAAGATTCTACCCCCCCTCTTGAGTCTGTCCGTCGTGTTGTGAGTACCACATTGCAAATATTTACTGACCAAAGTTGAGTTTTTAAATTTTATAATTGTGTGGTTACACAAATATACTGCAACACATTGAAACTGCAACATACTTACCTGTATACCTTGTTTATGTCTTAACTGTATAAAAATTTAGTGATTAAAAGTAGAACTAGTGATTTCATAGGTAGAACTAAAAATTCATATCAGCTGAGTTTAAATATATGTATATACATACCGATAAGTATCCATTTTTTTGAAGTGGCAAAAGCCACCAGGAAAATCATTGTTTTGCCCTAGTAGTTGGATATATATATTTTTTGTTGGAATAATTTCACGGTTTAGTGCAACCGAAAAGGTTGTGACAAATATTTAGGTGTTTAGAGATATTGTAAGGGCTTCCGGGTGCTTATATCTTCAAAAAAACCTCGCATGTGCATATAGCGTCGTAAAATAACTAGTTATTTTATTTTATTTCATTTCATCCCATTTTACACTACTTACGCCCCAAAAGCCATAGCAGGAAGTAGCCGAATTATTCTTTTTTTTGAGTGATAGAAAACTAACTGAATGTTTTGAAATATTTTTTTTTATTATTAAGAAATTTTTCTACATACTTTTAAATTTCTTTTGATATTGGCTGAAAATAATTCTTCGATAATTTTGCCATCGGCTGGGAAAAATTTCTTAATATTTTTTCCCCATCGACAGAACTTAAAAAAAAAAATCTTTTTAATTTTTTTTTAAATTAAGTCAAATAGATTCCTCGATCATTTGACATTGATTAGAAAATTTCTTTATATTTTTTTGTCATTGACTTAGAAAATTTTCTAAATATTTTTCAAATCTTTTTTTGATACTAAGTCAAATAAACTCCTCGATCATTTGACATTGATTAGAAAATTTCTTTATATTTTTTTTGTCATTGACAAAAATTTTTTTTTAATATTTTTCAAATATATATTTTTTTATTAAGTCAAATAAATTCCTCGATCATTTGACATTGATTAGAAAATTTCTTTATATTTTTTTTTGTCATTGACAGAAAATTTTCTAAATATTTTTTAATTTTTTTTATTTTAAGCCAAATAAATTCCTCGATCATTTGACATTGATTAGAAAATTTCTTTATATTTTTTTGTCATTGACTTAGAAAATTTTCTAAATATTTTTCAAATCTTTTTTTGATACTAAGTCAAATAAACTCCTCGATCATTTGACATTGATTAGAAAATTTCTTTATATTTTTTTTGTCATTGACAAAAATTTTTTTTTAATATTTTTCAAATATATTTTTTTTTATTGTCAAATAAATTCCTCGATCATTTGACATTGATTAGAAAATTTCTTTATATTTTTTTTGTCATTGACAGAAAATTTTCTAAATATTTTTCAAATCTTTTTTTGATACTAAGTCAAATAAACTCCTCGATCATTTGACATTGATTAGAAAATTTCTTTATTTTTTTTTTGTCATTGACAAAAATTTTTTTTAATATTTTTCAAATATTTTTTTTTATTAAGTCAAATAAATTCTTCGATCACTTTGCAACCCACTTAGAGATCGTTAGCATATCTTAGTCTTGCAAGAAGTTTATTAATATTAAGGTTCTTTATTATAGTTATTAGTCACAATGATAAACACTTACCTCTAAACTCTCCTATACTTTAATATTATCGATTAAAGTTATAAGTAAAAGTTAAAGTTCACTTCCTTATTTCTGGTATTTTTGATATTTTGCCTTGTTGTAGTAAGTAATTGTAAATAAACTTGAGTAGTGGAAAACATTAGGTTTCATTTTTATTTTTAATGTTGTGTTGTGATGGGAGGGGAGCATACAATGAATAGAGCCAACCATACATCTCTACATACGTATTAGTTAACAGTTAGTTTCGTGGTTTGTGGGGCTGCTAAGAGTAAGAAGACAGACGTTGGTGCTGGCTGGGTTAAAACCATGTGGCGCCCTTAAATATTTGAATTTTATAGTAAACACGACCCATCTTCACTGTTGAAAAGCTAGCAGGCAACCTGCCCCGTACCTATATAATATTCGATATATGAGGCGTATGGTAGGAAATTGAAATTAGTGTGGCAGTTGGTAAGTAGTGAGTCATTGGGGCGTTACATTTTTTTGGAAAAAACTAATTTCACTCTACACGATGTCTGTATATATCTAAGCCGTATATATGTATATATCAAAGCCGTCCCAAGCATTACTTTAAAAAAGTCAGGCACAGTTACAGTGACTATTCGTTACCCAAGCAGCATTCAAAGTGATGGGAACTGGCATCTGAGGCATCGGAACCTTAATATAGTAGGAATTACATAACTGTTACTAATTTTGCGACTTCAGGGTAATATTCACTTTGTGGTATGCATTTGTAGTGACAATTATGTAGATTCTACTGAATTTAGGCATTATATAGTTATAACACTTTCAAGTAACTGCTGGAGAATCTGCAACGTCGCGGATACTACTCTGCATTACTTTGAAGCATCCTCAACTGCAAAGTGAAAATTGGTAGTAATGCCGACTGCACAGCTTTACCAAAGGACCACTTCAAAGTTGTCTAACTTATTAGTGACATCTCGAGTAAAAATTAGGTTATTTCTACGAACATAGGGGCTTTGAAGTTATTTTTACTACTCCCCACTAATTTAAAATGACTTAAAAGTTACATATACCTTGAAAATCTACTATAAAGTAATATTAACTTTTAAGACAATTTATATAATTATTGGCATTGAATAAAATGGCGCGCGCCATCTGAAATGCTCAGTAAAAGCGAAATAAAATTTATCGGCACTCATCCACGTTTTATAGAAAACTGAAGAAACAGTTAAACAGTAGTAGAAATAGTGATTCTTCAGAATATGATGCAAACATGAAAGATTATTTCGCCACAGCAAAACCATCATCTTTGGCAACAAGTGCAAAAGTGTTCCCATCGGCACAAGGAGAAAAGTAATTGAAAACTATAACATTCTGCAGTGATATTAGTGATACTGTGTACTGCACGAAAGTTACAACTTGTCTTTAAAACACAGATTGACCCATAGTTCAGTTTTAGTGATCCACTGAGCATATTAAATGAATTTGCCGATTAAAAACTCCAAATTTAATAAATATTGTGTCGATGGGAAACGGACAATTTCAGTATACACGGCATAAGACATTGTTTGTGTTCAATAAATTGAACTGAATATATATACAAAAAAAAAATAGCAAAAAAACTATATTTCCTTTCTAGAATATCTCAAAACTTATCAGTGACGACAAAAATAACAGTTTACAACACCATTATCCAACCTCATTTCGATTACTGTGCCAGTCTATTATATTCCTTCGATTTAAATAAAATAACTTCCCTTCAAAAACTACAGAATAGAGGAATGAGAGTGATTTTGAAATGCAGCCGATATACCTCAATCCAACATATGCTTTCTTCTCTTCAGTGGCTGTCTGTAAAAGATAGATTGCTTTCCATGGCTATGGTATTTATTTTCAAAATTTTAAATAACTTAATACCCAAGTATTTAAATAAGTTTATATTTTATGCAAACCAAATACATCAACACCACACACAAGAAATAACAACAAATTTTATATACCAAGGCAAAATCTAAGTCAAACTAGGAAAATTATGTTATATAAAGGCCCCGATCAATATAACAAGTTGCCAGAGGATGAAAGGAATCTATCTCTCTACCTGTATTCAAACGTAAAATTGTAAGCTACCTAAAGTCGCTTGATTAACTCCACTTGTTTTATATAGGTATTTTTTTCTCGTTATTTTTTAAATTATTTGTATATGTATTAGTCTGAGTATGTAAGTGCGTGTATAATTTGTTTATGTATAAATTATGATTCTTTGTAATTACATTAGAAAAGTGAATTTGTATGTTATTAGGATTTTCCTATTCAAATAAATACTTACTATTTTTTGAATGAAATTAAATGTAAACTGATCACTAAAATATGAAAACTCATGTATTTTTTCCATTATTATTACACACCTTACGTTAATAAGACACATTGTACATCGTTTTCAGTAAAAAAACAAATATTTTATTTGCACAAATTTATTAACTTAATTAATATCAGATAATAAAAAGTACTTGGTAAAAATATAATAATTGTTATTTTTAATCCACATTCGTGTCCTTGTCACATCACACACAGTGACACTCCGTGTTGCCAATAAAAAAAAATTACCTATCTCGTATCTGCCAATTGTACCAACATGAAAATAAGTTGATAGCAATAGTTACCGAGATCTTATACCGTCATTGGTCCCATTTGCTACATCTAGGTAAATATAACTACTCAGTGAAATTGTTGTAGTTCCCGTCACCACTTTTAAAGTAGCAACAACTATAACGATGGTGGCATCTGCTACTTTATGGGAAATGTAACTTGTAGGGAAATAATTTTGGTTTTTGCAACCTCTAAGTTACTGCAATTAAAATCGCCATTTTTCTGTTGTTGAATGAAGACGCCATATTGACACAGATAAAAATATAATTCAATAAAAAATTTCTTTTTATTATGGTCATTTACAAATATGTTTTCTAAATAGATTATTACTTCATAATATATAAAATTAAAAAAAAAAGCGTTTTCCATAAAAAATTTTGCAGTGTTGCTTGTACACATAATTTTTGCAAAAAATTTTTTTTCGGAAAAAAACATTTTCTCGAGGGGGCGTCTTTTTTATCGAAGCATCATGATAACATTTTACAGAAAACAAGTGGTGGTTTTAATATCCACACCCAGGGTAAATGCAAAACATCATGATTTATAATATATGCTCATGCATGTTGTGTATATAATCACCTTAACTTGGACCTCGGACATATCATGTGCTCAAACTCAGTAAGTCATTAATTTGCTATTCGAATAACAGAGAGCCAAATATATAGTTTGCGCTCTCATTCCGGTCAGCTGAGCTGTTCCAAAAGTTAGTCATTTCTACTACTTGGTTACATCCCGTTTACGTAATAACCTAGTCCTCGACACGGTAACGGTAGAAGTACCGGAATAGTAATTTTCCACGTAATTATTATTCCCCATTTTGGTGAATACTTGGTAGAAGGATGGTTCCCATTACGTAACAGTCCTTAGTTGTGGAAACCTTTAAAGTTCCCCTAATGATAACTATTACGTAGAAACTACTAAAATTGCTGCTTGGGTAGTTTTACTCACCTAAAACCCTGTATTATATGATTTGAATACTTAAACCTAACATATTACCTATATTTTAAATTAAAAACATATTATCACCATCATTTTTTAATACAAAGTGCGCTGGTTTTATCGTTTCATTTTACTTATCCCAAATGTTTCCCAGATGGCGGATACAGCCTCTCAAATGTTGATGAAACACAAATGATTTCGTTAGAAATAAAGATAAAAGCATTTCGCTATAGATTGGAAACATCAGTGTTGTATACCCTTGATCACGGCCCCAATTCTTTGAAAACGAATTAACAGAGAAGAACTCGCAATTTTTATTCGTCTTTTCTTTATAACGGGAATTTATGCTTGAATACCTCCTTGACGAAGGGCCTCTCTATCAAAGTACTTTTCTCCTTCACTGCTACACCAAAAATTAAATATATACACTTTAAATACAAGTGTACAATTAAGTTGAAGAATGTAAATCTGTATTGCATTAATGATTTTATTATTTTTTTGTAAACAAAAGCAAAAAATATTATTTTGCATAAATCTTAAAATAAAATGTAACAGTATTTTCAAATTATACAGGATTAAGAGTAAGTTTTTTAATAATGCATAAAATAAATAAAATCGCTCACTAGACTGCTGCCCAAGGAATCACTACTTCCACATCCAGATTTTCTATCCAAATCTGTCACAACGAAAAAAAAATCATAAAAACAAATAAGAATTTTATAAACATTAGCGTGGCAGCTTACCTCGCAAGACCAAATGACTGTTGCATTACAAATATTACATGTAAACATGTTTACCCTTTCACAGTATGACATCAAATATTAATAAGTAGTAAGATCTATAATACCTATTTATCCATATTTCAATCTTGTTTTATCCCCCATCTGGTCCCATCTTGTCCCACCTTGTCCCACCATGTCCCACCTTCCCATAATTACTTTTAATTACCCTTACCTGCTAATTTCCCCCACTAATTACCAACCTTAATTACCCATTAATTACCCTTAATTATTTTCGAAAATATATTGGCACTCTCAGGGGGTGGCACTTAAAAAATTTATATATTTATTGGTGCTGAAATAGAATCAAATTTTAAGAAGAAAAGGTTCTATGCAATTTTTCACATAAATTGATAGTTTTTAAGTTATAACGACTTCAAAATTGAGATTTTAGCTTAAAAACAAGGTATTTCCAAAGAGCTTTCGTCAAGTATCTCGAAAAGTATTACTTTATCGAAAAAATGTTAAAGACCAATTACAGAAAATACAAACTGGGAATTAATTATATTTTTTGTTTATTGATGTGGGATTAATAATTTCGGAGATATGTAAGTTTATATTTGGCATCCAAGTGTTTCGAAATTACCATTAAAGTTTAAAATGCATTTTTTTCTAAAGCAAGTGCTTTAAATGAGGAAAAAAAATTGAGCATCTAGGTAATGCTACATCTTAACGAAAACCTGTATTTGAGATAATTTTTTTAAATTACTGGCTAATTAGAGTAACAAAATGGCGACCTTTTTATATAAAAAAAATATAAATACGCACATTTTTCCGCCAAAAATCTTTATTTCTTATGCTACAGGAACGAGTAAAGAATAATTTGAAAGCACAATTAATTGTCTTTAATTTAATTTCTTAGCATGCGTGACGTAGTGTTACAATTTCTGAGATATTTAACATTTAAACTGCATTTTTCGTCTTATAAATTTTCGGACGCCATTTGTAAACTTTCATATCTCCGAAACTATTAAATCTATGTAAAGTGAAATTCATTATCAGTTTATGAGCTTTATTTTTGGTTTCTATTCATTTTTCGATAAAACTAATATTTATTGAGATATTTGGAAAAGGAAAAAAAAATACGTTTTATCGAAAATACCTTTATGGTTTAAACTGTATTTTTTTCTAAAGCGAGTGCTGTATACAAACCAGCATCTACGTCATGCTATATATTAATGAGAAACAGTGTTTGAAATTTCTTTTTTTAATTACTGGCTAATTACAGTAACAAAATGGCGACGTTGTTATTAAAAAAATGTGTAGACGCACATTGCTTCGGTCACAACTTCTTTGTTTTTTATGCTACAGAAATAAATAAAAAAACAGTTGAAAGCTTAATTAATAACCTATTATTCTACCTATTAGAATCCTTGACGTAGGGATCACAGTTTCTAAGATATTTAACTCTCACTCTATTAAATATCTCCGAAATTATTAATCCTACATCAATAAACAAAAAATATAATTAATTCCCAGTTTGTACTTTCTGTAATTGGTCTGTGACATTTTTTCGATAAAGTAATACTTTTCGAGATACTTGACGAAAGCCGTTTGGAAATACCTTTTTTTTAAGCTAAAATCGCAATTTTGAAGTCGTTATAACTTAAAAACTATCAATTTATGTGAAAAATTGCATAGAACCTTTTCTTCTTAAAATTTGATTCTACTTCAGCTCCAATAATTATATATATATATATATATATATATATATATATATATATATATATATATATATATATATATATATATATATATATATATATATATATATATATATATATATATATATATATATATATATATATATATATATATATATATATATATATATATATATATATATATATATATATATATATATATTTATATAAGGTATCCGTTGGCATCCTACCTAATAACGTTCTCACTTGGCATCCATTAATATACACACTGATATACACAAAATTTATTTAAAGGCTAAGTTAGCATCCTACCTACTTTACGGTTTAATTGGTGTCCTTATGAATATTTTAATCGATGCGTAAAATGACACCCGAATATAAAAATTACAGGTTTAACTGACTTCCGGCGGCGTTGTCAGATGTATGCTATGCTGCTTTATCGTATTTGCCTAGAAGAATATTATTACAATCTGCAGTCTGTCGACGTATAAGTAAATAAGGAAATCTCATCCTGTGAGAATACTAATTTATGTCACAATTTAAGTTTCGAAACATGAAGTTCGCGTAAAAGTGAATTACTTTTTATTTGCTTATAATTGTTATAAAACATATTCTTTATGGGATTTGGCAAACAGTAGAAAAAACAATCTGTATGAACTAAAAAGAAAATCTATCTGCAAAGATTGGAAATTAATTTTGTAGATAGTTTTTCTTTTTAGTTCTCACAGATAGTTTTGTTCTGCTATTTGTCAATTTATCAAATTTTCTGTACGAGATAGGACAGGGTGCTGTAAAGAAATATTATTCAGAAAAATAAAACTGAATTTGTTAAAATTTTGCTCACTTGCAAAGTGACCCTATAAGGGTAAAGTTGGAGTATCACGTATTTTTAACGTTTATTATTATTTATTTGAGTTCTCTTTTACACAAATTATTATTAATTAATCACCTTCTAGATTGTGTTAATATTTTAATGCTTTTCAAGTGTATTAGACAATTATAATTTATTCAAAAAATTATATTTTGCTATAAATTTGTAACATTTCCAACTTTTTTTAAATTTCACAATAGTTCAAAGAATACGAATTAATAATTATTTTTTCAATTACACCCCCCATGAGAACTATTGGGCCTCAAAATGACCCCATAAGGACAAAAGTAGAGTATCATGTATTTCTAGCATTTATTGTTATTTATTTGCGACTCTTTTTGCAGAAATTATTTTTAATTAGTCTCAAGAATGTTCTTTATTTTAAATATGAGCAGAAAGTCGATGAAAAGTTCAAAATTTCTTAAAACCTGCACAACTCTAGCTCTATTCTGAAGAAAGTTGGCAATAAACAGGAATAAGTTGCTTAAATAATTTGCAGGTTTCATTAGCAAACTCTTAATAAACAAAAGTGTGAAACTAAAAAAAGATGGAAATGCTACAAATTTGTAACAAAACGTAATTGCTTAAATAAATTATAATTATTTAAGTAAATTAAAATTGTTTAAACAATTTGAAAAACCTTAAAATATTAAGACAAACTGAAATCTGACTAATTCAAAACTATTTCTATAAAAAAATCTCATTCTGAATAATTCTTTCTAAGATTTTGTCCTATCTCTTACAGAAAATAGTATATTGTGTATTTAGGTGTGAAAGCAGTACATTCCCGGACGACGATGCATCGAAATTCGGGAATGTGCTTTCACACCGAAATACGCATACTATTTTTTCTGAAATCACAATCAATATTATTATAAATTAAGGAATTTGTATTAATGCATAAAATTTCTTCATTAATGAATAACATTTCTTCATTATAATCTAACATTTCTTCATTACAATCTAACTGCTTACTAATAAATGTAATTTTGATGTATGTCTAAGTGTAAATGTAAGTTTGATTGTTTGTCTGCGTGTATTTATTTACTGTCAAAAATATACATAAAAAACCATACGGGAATGTTACTTACTGTATGTTACTACTACTGAAAGTAACTTTCCCGTACGGTTTTGTTGATCGTTGCTTGGCAACGGATCTTTTCCGGTCTGTTTTCTGATAGTTTCTTAGCAACGGATTAAAATACTGGAATTGTGCATTTTTCGATCTGAAATCGCGCCGAAAATGTAGACATTGCCGATCGATTTCAGAAAAAGTACTTTATAAATGAGAGAAATTACTTCTTTTTGGTAAATTTCCAAGACATATGAATTGCTCATTTAATCATGCGTCGCTCCCTGGCACATTGTATATGCTTTCTTAGAAAATGTAAGGCTCTTACTGAAACGAGAAATTGGAGATTTTTTTATTTTTAAAACATAATAACATTGAAAATATCAACTTTATGAAAAAAATTATCGAACATTTCTTGTTGGAAATCGATAAAAAAATATTTAAAAACATAGTTTCATTGAAAAAATGTAATATTTCCTTTTGTTGTAAACAAAATTGTTTTAAACAATATCAGACCGGGTTACCGTCTGGTAACATGGATGCTCATAATCAGTAGTGTCTCCAGAACTGATTCCAACAAATAAACTGCGTCCGAAATGTATTCGAAACTCATACGCCCATACTGCCTGCTATATAACTAGACCTCCCAATTTTATAGACCAGTAACAACTTCGTAAAAAAAAAATGAAAATCGGCAAAGAGACCACGGTGTTTCATTTCTACATAAAAACTTTTAAAAAGTCAAAAACCTAAACCACATTCCAATTTAAAAAAAATATAAATGACTAAGTTTTAAAATCTAAAAAGGAAGTAGCAGGACAAGCTTTATTTGAAAACGTTTTTATTGAAAATAAAATTATATAAAAAAAAGTATTTTTAAGAAAAAGCTTTTATTTGAAAAAACTGTACTAAAAAGTAAAAATAATTTTTTAAAATTCATACACCTGGAAACCAAAAACTTTGCGGACGGTCATATAGCACTATTGCATAGTTACTCTGCTCAATTGACCGCCCCCAAAGCTTTTGGTTTCCATGTGAATGAATTTTAAAAAATTATTTAAACTTTTTAGTACAGTTTTTTCAAATGAAGACTTTTTCTTAAAAATATTTTTTTTATATAATTTTATTTTTTACTTTTTAGTCTACTTATTTAACAGACACACAAAACCCTTTCATTTGATACAAATGGCAAGGGAGTCGTGAAGAAAGATAATTTGCCATCCTAGGGCGTCCGCCATATTGGATTTATAATGGCGTTACATAGTTCATCGTATTTTACTCGTCAAACTCTTTCATTTGATTCCATATCAAGGGGGTTGTGAAGAAAAAGGCGATCTGCCAGCTTGGGACGTCCGCCATATTGAATTTAGAATGACGTCACATTGTCTATCGTATTTTACTCGTAAAACCCCTTCATTTGATACCCATATCAATAGGGTTGTGACTAAAAAGCCGGTCCGCCATCTTGGGACGTCCGCCATATTGGATTTAGACCGATAGTGGCTATACTATGTTACATTGTCACCGGACTTATACACGTGTGCCAAATTTCAAAGCTCTAGTATAATAAGAACTTGTCAAAATTCAGCTTGCAAGATTTCACCAAACAAACATACATTCATACATAACACACTGCAAGTTAAATAAAAGCTTTTAAAAAAATGAATACAACACAAATATTTAGCATTTATGAAAATGTAAACATATGTATTTCAAACCAAAATAATACAATAATGGTAAAATGAAACAAAAACAGAACATCAACTCTTAAAAGGAAATTTATTTTCTCTGTCTATATAATCCCAGGATTATGTTATGTGTACTTTGTAGTTCTAACACATTATAGTGTAGGCAAATTAGCATTTTGACTAAATAGTTTATCGAATGAATGGATTTTCACAGAACTTTGTGGATTCTGTTCGTTTTGAAGTCTAGATCAAACTCCAAAAAAAAAAATGGCCGCTAATATTGCCTCGCAATTATTATAAACAATGATCTTGTTGCTAATTTGTTAACTAGTAAAATTGAGGTAAATTAAAAAAATAAAATGTCTTTTTAGATAATTTTGTGAAAAATAACAACTTTTTACTCTCGTAAAATTTTCGAAAAATGCATATTTTCCGAGATATAGCGGTTGAATTTTTCCAAAAAGGGTTGAAGGTGAAAAAAAAGTGACGAGAAAAATCCATAAATTCGAGTGAATATATTATTAAACTACAAGACTTTTTTTCCTTTATGACTTTTTCCTAAAGTGCACTCTGTCCAAGTTTCCTGGAAAAAACCGAAAAAAAAGGCCCTTATCCGAAAACGGAAAATATTGTAAACTATGAAATTTAAAAATCTGGAAAAATTCAAACGTATATTCTTTACAATTTTGCTCTGTTCTAATTTTTTTGTGACGTACATATTTTCCGAGTTTTCAACAGTTTTTTACTATCAAAATGTATCTAAATTTTTTCATGACACAAAATGCATGTAATCTCTAAAATTGTAATTAATTTATATATATTTAATAGAAAAATATCTAATTTGTGAAGAAAAGAAAGAACAAAAAAATTTCTACTGCAGTCTCGTAAGCAAATATTAAACCACCTTTACCCTTTCAAATAGAAAGACGTAAATTGGACTGTAAGTCGATGAAGTCTACTTATTTTGAACAATAGACATCCTTTAAAATATATGTAGAGAAAATGTTTATGAATTTAAAAAACAAAACATATGGTTGAAATAAATATATTTCGGAAATGGTTTCTTACAATAGAGGCCTTACCCCACAAGCGTTCATAATAAGACGCAATAAAACTGTCTTTCAGAACTAGCAATCCTTCATTTCAAAAAGACAAGTCAATTAGTTTCAGATACAACCCATTATTGTCTGTTTAACCGAAACTAGAATAACAGACTCCGAAACTAAAAAATTACCAAATATAAGCCACTTTTCGAGCGGCTTTTACACCGTTATTGTAAATACATTCTGGCGATTAAGTAAAATGCTAGAATCTCTAAAACGATTATTTTTTGTGTAATTTTATAGCAATGTGTTCCAGATCTTTTTATAATACATACACGTAACAACTATTAAGTTAATATCTTAAACCGTTCCACAGGAAACGTGCGTACAAAAAATACAGACAAACCGATAGATACAATTTTTTTTTGCCCTCAAATTTACAATCTCGATATTTCATGACATTCTAAACCGATTTCAACAAAAAAAAAATTGAAGTTTTTTTTTACGATTACTATACTTCCAATCCACTATTTGGATGTGGAAATAAAACTTACGACTCAAATCATCCAATGTCCCAAATTGGGATACAAATTGTGCGAAAATTATTAAGTAATTATAAATACTGATTTAATGAAGCTAAAATATTATGACATGAGGGTTTATTGATACATCTGAAAGTGTATTTTAAATAAAAAGAAACATTTCTTATTATAAAAACACAATTTGTAATGTTAAATGTTAATAAAATTGAACATGCCTCAAGTTTAACAACAGGTAGTTTTCTTTATAGTAGTGTAAATATTATAAAAATTCTGAGGCTTCTAGTAGGTATACTTATTCACCAAAACTACACTAACATTTTTCTTTGTATGTCTTACAAAACATTTTTTGTAATAAATATAAAATGTTTTTTTCCATGATTTTATTTTAAGGATAACTAAATGAACTATATTTCACAATAGAAATATGAAACATTTCATTTCTTGTTTTTATTTGTAACAAATTCGGATAAAAACATACATTATTTTTAATGAAAATATATGCCATTTGATTTATTACTTCCACATCCACGTAGTGGAGTGGAAAGATGTACAGGGTGCGCCACTTAAAACTGCCCATACTTGTAACTTTTTTTATTTTTAAAGCGATGACCTTGTTGGGCACATCAAATTGTAGACATTTTTAAAGCCTTAAACACGCATACAGAGTGATTTAAAAAAAAGATGGGACACTTAATTTCTTTGAATATTTTTTTACCTCAACTTGTACATGAAATGTGTTAATGTTTTCTTATAAAGGTTTTAATTAGCTTCAATTCATGTTAAAAAAAAAGTTTTAAGAATAAAAATTCCTATTATTTAATACATTTTAATAGAGTTTGTTTTTAAAAATATTTATTTCTTTTGTTTCTTGTTGCTGTTTTATTACGTTGAGGATTTTTTGTGATATGTCTTTTACAAATAAAGCATAAAATTATTATTTACATTTTTTCAGTTATTTTAAAAAAATCAGGAGTTGGAAGGAGTGTTTTTAATTTCTTTCTCTAAAACCAAAAAGAATTTCGGATATGACGTAATAAACATAACATAAATTGAAGCTAATTAAAACTTTTATAAGAAAACATTGACGCAGTTCATGTACAGGATGAGGTAAACAAATATTCAAGGAAATTAAGTTTTCTTTCTTAACAATTATTTAAATTTTTTTTTAAATCACTCTGTACACATGTTTAAATGCCTTAAAATTATCTACAATTTGATATGCCCAACATGGTCGTAGTTTAAAAAATAAGAAAGTTGCAAGCCTGGGGAGTTTTAAGTGGCACACCCTGTATAGTAATCTTAAAAAAAATTTCAAAATGTTTTTTGCTGAAATAATAAATGACATAAAACGTCGAGATTTTAAACTTAAGAGAGAAAAAAATTCTGTCTGTGTGTCGGTCTGTAACTTTTTTGTGCGCACGTTTTCTTCGCAACGGTCGTCTAAGATACTGTCTTCAAATTTGGCACACATATGTTCCATGACGAGATCTGGTACTAGATTATGTCTTGCGCTAATTCCGGTGAAGGGTTGTGAGTTAAATAGGGCAAATAGGGAAAAACAATAAATCAAGCTAATAACAGGCCAGAAACTTAATTTTTAAAATCTTCTATTTAACTTCATTTTAAAAGCTTTGTACGGTAGTTAGTATGTTTGGATCAAATCGTGCAACCAAAATGGATCCTGGAGGTATTATTTAATAGTGGATTCGGCGGCGCCCGGAAAGATTCGAATATGGATTCGGCAGCGCCTGAAAATTGCCTTGGCATTCGACATGGTCCGGAAGTCACCTTGGTGTTTAGCCGTTCCCGAATATGGATTATGCAGCGCTCGAATATAGATTCGGCGGCGTTCTAATTTGGATTTGGCAGCGTCCGGAAGTTACTTTGGAATTCGGCAGCGCCCAAAAAGGATTCAGCAGCATCCTAATATCGATTCGGCAGCGCCCAGAAATTACCTTGGTATTCATGCGCGCTCGTATATGGATTTGGCACTATCTTAATATGGATACGGAAACGCCCGGAATTTGCCTTCGTATTCGGCAGCGTCCGGAAGTTCTGGAGGTTTGGCTAGCATTCGGCAACGCCCTTTTATTAAAATTCTGTGACCAATTATTTCCACATACTAGAGTGCAAATATGGTCAAGATGTTTTCCTTTAAAGAGACTTGGATGGGAAATCTGGATGTGGAAATATTGATTCCTTAGGCAGCGGTTTTATTCCAAAAGCTACAACAAATTTTGAATGATTTATTTTATCACAACTCAATTGAGAGTAATACTCCAATTTCGATTTTCATAAAAAAAGTAATCTTTTAACAAATAGCCATAACTTTGACAATTTTTATTGTAGAAGAACCGGAATGTATTAAATTGAATTACCTTTCAACGTTGTAATAACCAATTTCAGACCCTTCGGTTTTAAAGTTATTCACGAAAAATACGTGTAAAAATTTGACATTTAGAAAGGGACGAAAAAACACAAAACCTTAAAAAAATAATATCTCGAACAATCTTTGAACGGGACTAATCTGAAATTTAAGGTAAAGTTAATTTCTTATGTTTCAAGTCGTACAAATAACAGTTTTTGACATAATTCGTAATTTTCAAGATATTTCCATAAACACATTTTTTAACGAATTGCTAGATACAACGAATCAAAAATCACGGTCATTTACATTCAAACTATACAAATTGCGCGGAAATATTAACAAAATTGTATTACTTTTATATCAACTTTATTATTCTAATTATAACATGTTGTTTGAGTGACCTATAATAATTAATATCATGAGAGAAATAGAAGTAAAAATTGTTGAATTACTTAAACACTATCAACGAAAAAACTAGCTCGAATTAAAACAAAAATATACTTTACGTGCAATATGTACAATATGTAAAAGTAAACTGCAATTAAATTTTAATTTTATTTATATAAATATATACTTTGGAAAAAACTTTGTTAGTTTAGATGAATTATAGTTTTACAGATATCTATGAACTTACATTTAAAATCACGAGGTGTAGATGCTCCAAACTGATTAATTTTGAAGCACAGTGGCAAGTGTAAAGTAAAAAATATATTATAATTTAAGCTATCAAACTTTATCGTATAATTTTTTCCATCTTGTTAGTTTCAATTCGACAGCTTTATCTTTAACGGTGTCTTAGTAACTCTACAACTCTTTCAACCATGCATTTTTCTACAAGAGGTTGTTCTTGGGTCACCTACTATACTTTTCTTAAATAGAATCCAATAAGAAATCCAAAAATTTAAACAAAACGAATTAAAATAATCTCCAACATACACTAGTTCACAAGTTCAAAGACGTGTTAATTCTTGATAAAGCTTGTAAAAATGTGAGTGAGGGCACATTGGATTCGGAATGACGTCTAGAAAAATGTGCAAAACTTTCAAACCCGCAAAAGTTATAAACAAATTAAGATTGAAGAAATAACGAGCTTCGTTTTTTGAAAATAACTCGAAAACCATTAATATTTAAGAAATTTAAAAAAAATATTCTTGAAGAGGAAGAAATTTCCAATAGAAAAGTCAGAACTCCCGGTATTCTATCTCTATTATTAATAATTTTAATTTAATGTTGAAAATAAGGCTTCGTGCGGCAAACGCTAAGCCGTTACGAAACCGGCCGTAATAAGTAAAAATATTTTTTTATGTATTAAATATTAATTTAAAAATTTTAAAAAACTATGGTATTATTCAGACATTTAAAGAAAAAAAAAATCCAGATTTTTCATAAAATGAGCCTATTGTTAATTAACAATTTTTTTTAGTGCTTACGTTTATATTTCAAGTCGGATAATTGTTAAGCAAAAGCCACTAAAATTATTACGTTTCCTTTAGACCTTATATCAACTATACTCTACGAGATTATGACATGGCGATATTTTTAATTGTTATAGTCTATTAGTTATTAATCATTTAAGATAACAAAAAACTAAAAAATTTAAAAAAAAAGGTTGACATTTTTTTTATTAATTTTAATTATTATTACTGGTTTTATATTCAAAAATAACATAAGATTACATAAACTTTAAATTTTTAGTGTTATTTGTTTAAACAAATTTTATAAACAAATAGATAAATTACTTATTTTTGAAAAACGTTTTTTGCCATTTTATTTGTTATAAAATATTATGAATTAAAAAAAAAATTTTTCTTAAAAACATTTTTTAATTGTTTATAATAATTTTTTTCCTTTCTTCATTATTTAAATAAGTTATTAAGTAAAAATTTTAGTCTTAAAACCTATTATTTGCAATTCTCTACAAGGTGGAATTTTTTTTGTTGTTAATTTATTTGTTTATTTAATAAATAATTTGTTATTAACAACCTCCGAATGTGTTTATATTTTTTTAGATAGAAAAAAAATTAAAAAAAAACAACCGTATACATAAACACATAAAAAAAAATGTTAATATTTCTTATAGAATTTTAAATATTAAAAATGTTTTTTGACATATTTATGTATACGGTTGTTCTGGTTATTTTTTTCTATCTAAAAAAATATAAACACATTCGGCGATTGTTAATTAGAAATTGTTTATTAAATAAACAAATTAATTAATAACAAAAATTCCACCTTGTAGAGAATTGCAAATAAAAATTTTAAGAATATTTTTTTTCTTAATAATTTGTTTAAATGAAGAAAAACGGGAAAAAGTAATTATAAACAATTAAAAAAATGTTTTAAGAAAAATTTTTTTTTTCAAAAATACGTAATTTATCTATTTCTTTATAAAATTTGTTTAAACAAATAGCACTAAAAATTTAAAGTTTATATAATTTTATAGTATTTTTGAATATAAAAACAGTAATAATAATAATTTTAAAATTAATAAAAAAAAATTTTCAACCTCTATTTAATTTCTTAGTTTCTTGTTAGCTTAAATAATTAATAACTAATAGACTGTAACAATTAAAAACATCGCAATGTCATAATCAAATAAAATATAGTTGATATAAAGTCCTCACGAAGCGAAATAATTTTAGTGGCTTTTATTTAACAATTTTCCGACTTGAAACATAAACGTAAACTCAAAAAAAAAATTGTTAATTAACAACGAGCTCATTTTATGAAAAATCGGTAAAAAAAATTTTTCCAACGGGATATTGTTCCTTTAAGTGTCTAAATAATTAAAAAAAAAATTATATTAATACTTGAAAATATAAAAAAATTGTTTTGCTTCTTACGATCGGTTTCAGAGTATCATAACGGTTTAGCGTTCGCCGTGCGAAGCCCCATTTTCAACATTAAATTAATGTTATTAATAGTAGAGATAGAGTTCCAGAAGTCCAGACTTTTTTATTGGAAATTTCTTCCTCTTTAAGAACCTCTTTTTTTTAATTTCTCAATTATTAATAGTTTTCGAGTTATTTGCAAAAAACGAAACTCGTCATTTTTTTCAATCTTAATTTGTTTATAACTTTTGCACATTTTTCTAGACGTCATTCCGAATCCAATGAGCCCTCACTTATATTTTTACAAGCTTTTTCAAGAATTAACACGTGTTTGAACTTGTGAATTAGACTAAATAAGATTCTTTTACATTAACATAATTTTGTAGTTTATCACGTATCTAAAATATTTTTGCTAATAACTTTTCTCTTACTTCTGTAGTTTAATTAAACTACAGAACACTATTTTACTTATAGCCTTGCTGAACCATCCTTAACAAAAGTTGTTTACAATCAAGAGGTACAAATTCCGTCCTCATTTTAACAGTTACACGAATTGTCTCCACTAAGTTTACTTTTCCTAGTAGTAATATATTCGAGCAAACTAAAACATCTGGATCAACATGTGGTATATAATAACCTACTTCCACGGTGTTGCCAGCTGACTAGATGCCATCTAAACCGCTTCTGTGGTCAGCAGGTATTCAAAATGAATATTTTTCGAGCGACAGGCACGGCAGCTAGTAACAAACCGCTGAACTAAAATATTCACTAGGGTGTTAAAATGGGTCACTTGACCTCCAACTTAAAATAAGTTTTAATGGCATAATACGACATCTACGATGCCCCTGCGTTAATATCTCCAGCAGGTCAGATGGCATCCGAATACCGGATGCCATCTGACTCGTGGATGCCAACTGAACCTAAAATTTTACATTGTGAGATGCCAACTAATACCTTATATAAATATATATATATATATATATATATATATATATATATATATATATATATATATATATATATATATATATATATATATATATATATATATATATATATATATATATATATATATATATTTTAAGCTCCACCCCCTATAAATTAGTAAGCCCCCGCACAATATAGAAACTTTTCTGTAAAGCATTTACTATTATACTGCCAAAAATGAAATCCGTTTAATATGACATTATTCCGAAGTTTTGCATATTTTTTACCTCTAGGCACTGTACTAATCGTCCACCCTTAGAACTCATAAAACGATATGCCACATCGGTAGTGGGGGATGGTAGTGGGGTGGACAAATTAAAAAAGAAAATTGTTGAGGCCTTTGGTTTTTGTACACACATACGAAATCACAATTTTATTTTTTTCGCCCCTTTAAATAATGTGGTGATAAAAAATTTTTTTATACCGTAGCTTCTCTTATATATTAATACAGCGGTGAAAGCATAAATCATGGGGTTTAGTCCGAATAAGTGCGGGAGTTTTAAAATTTTGGGAATTTGTAGATTTCTATGCCCTGAATGAAATAAGAAAAAATGCAAAATGTGATCTCAGCCGCCGGCGCCGCCATATTGAAAAAATAACGCACAAAACAGTTTCTTTTAAATATCTCGCTTCGGGTGCCTCATACGGCAAAAAAATGTTCTCATGAAAATAAAAGAGCATTAAATTTTCTACAAAGTCCTATACATTTTTTTGTTAAACTGAACAGTTTCGGTGCAGCAGCCGATCGAAGTCAAGCATTCTTGACAAAATTATGATTTTTGTAATTTCTCGATTTAGTGCGACTTTTATGAAGGAGTATTTTTGTGTTGATTTGATTGATTGATTTACCAGCGTGCGGTAGGCATTGCTGCCACTCCCAGGTTATACAGCTGGGCCTGCTACGTCCACGCTGGGTTGGACTAAGGTCATGCTTGTTGCCAGCAGCGAGAGCCACATGGCGCATGGTAAAGGAATGTGGGATGGGAGGTGTAGGTATTTGTGAGATGCGTTACCGCATTGTGTCGTGAGGGAGCGTTTAAGCTCCCTTTTTTTTGTATTTTTGGTTCTGGACTTCTGCCTATTCTGGGTCTTCTTGTGAGATATGTTGCCGCGTTGTGTTGCTGTTGTTTGTGCTCCTATTTTTGTACTTCTGCTTCTACAAGCCTTCTTCTTCTTCTTCTGAGACTTCTGATTCCTCCGTTTCTGATTCTGGTAGAGTATATATCGCTCCAATTTCTTTGTGGAAATTCATTTTTCCCCTCGCTTTTCTTTCCCAGTATGTTTGGTCCTTTCCCAGTTTGTTCATGATCCTCTCGATTGTTGTTTTCCACGTGTAACATGGTCTCCCTATTTTCAGTTTGCTGTTTAATTGATTGATTGATTTACCAGCGTGCGGTAGGCATTTCTGCCACTCCCAAGGATTATATAGCTGGGCCTGCTACGTCCACGCTGGGTTGGACTAGGGTCATGCTTATTGCCAGCAGCGAGTGCCACATGGCGCACGGTAAAGGAATGTGGCATGGGAGGTGTAGGTATTTGTGAGATGCGTTACCGCGTTGTATCGTGAGGGAGCGTTTAAGCTCCCTTTTTTGTGTTTTTGATTCGCCTTCTTTTTCTGAGTCTTCTGATTCCTCGGTTTCCAATGCTGGGTTGGATTTGGGTCGTGCTTGTTGTCAGCAGCGAGAGCCACATGACGCATCCCAGCAAACATAAATATATAGCATATACGTAAATGCTACGTAAACTAATTTTCGCAGAAGTAACGTGCTATGTAAAATGTGCATACTATGCGAAATGTCAGCAACATGTGCTTATGATTTTTACATAGTGAAGAGGTAACACTGTGACCTCACGGTATGGAACAAATGACGTAGCGTATATGTATAACATAAACACATAAACACACCACAGATAGTAGACAACCCCCAAATCCAAAGCCAAGGCTGTTCGGAAGGGGATTACACATTCATAAAAACGCAGACATACATCCACACCCACCGGTGTTGTCAATACCGGGGCTGGGGGTCGAACCCAGAGCGCGGTAGCGAGTCGATCAGCGTATTCGCCACTCAATACGCCTTAACCGAGTGAGCTACCGTGCCGGTATATTCAACCACTTGCTATGTAAAGCATACGTAACTAATTTTATCTCTTTATGATGTAGCATATATGTATATTCAACCACTTGATAGTGACCTTACGCTACGTAACTTATATACTTTTTATCTCTTTATGATGTAGCATGTATATATTTTATCTACCTACCGTATGTTCAAAATAGCATATCCCAGCACTTTTTAAATATTGATACTACACAATTGGATTTTTAAAGTTAGATATATGAATAAAGTTCCTTATAAGTTATACAGAAAAATATATTTCTTTAGAAAATTACCGAAGTTGACACTAAGTTTTATTTTTAAGTCGGATACCTTATTTAGAGAGCCGAGTAGTTTTATATTTTGAATGAAAATTTTTTTGTAAAAAATGGTTACATTTAAAATATAAAATACAAATTATCTAACTTTCTAAAAATGTTCAGAGGTATTCTACTTAAAAATAAAAGTTGATGTCTCCTCCAGTTATTTCCTAAAGAATATCAATTTTTCTGGACAATTCATGAGGAATTTATATTCATATATTTAACCCCAAGAATCCAGTTCTCTAGTATCAATATTTAAAAAGTACCATAGGGTGCTATTTTGAACATTATGGTAGGTATATAAAACAAATACATCCCAAGCAGCAATTTTAGTAGTTTCTACGTAATAGTTGCCATTAGAGGAACTTTAAAGGTTTCCGCAACTAAGGACTGTTACGTAATGGGAACCATCCTTCTACCAAGTATTCACCAAGATGGGGAATAATAATTACGTGAAAAATTACTATTCCGGTACTTCTACCGTTACCGTGTCGAGGACTAGGTTATTACGTAAACGGGATGTAACCAAGTAGTAGAAATGACTAACTTTTGGAACAGCTCAGCTGACCGAAATGAGAGCGCAAACTGTATATTTGGCTCTCTGTTACTCGAATAGCAAATTAATGACTTACTGAGTTTGAGCACATGATATGTCCAAGGTCCAAGTTAAGGTGATTATATACAACATACCTAAGCATATATTATAAATCATGATGTTTTGCGTTTAACCTGGGTGTGGATATTAAAACCACCACTTGTTTTCTGTAAAATGTTATCATGATGCTTCGATAAAAAAGACACCCCCTCGAGAAAATGGTTTTTTCGGAAAAAAATTTTTTTGCAAAAATTATGTGTACAAGCAAAACTGCAAATTTTTTTATGGAAAACGTTTTTCTTTAAATGCTATATATTATAAAGTAATAATCTATTTAGAAAACATATTTGTAAATGACCATAATAAAAAGAAATTTTTTATTGAATTATATTTTTATCTGTGTCAATATGGCCTTCATTCAACAACAGAAAAATGGCGATTTTAATTGCAGTAACTTAGAGGTTGCAAAAACCAAAATTATTTCCCTACAAGTTACATTTCCCATAAAGTAGCAGATGCCACCAACGTTATAGTTGTTGCTACTTTAAAAGTGGTGACGGGAACTACAACAATTTCACTGTGTGTTAGAGAACCATAAATGTAAGGTTAACTTCGCCCTTAATAAAGACATGTTATTATTATTATTATTATTATTATTATTATTATTATTATATTTACCTAGATGTAGCAAATGGGACCAATGACGCTATAAGATCTTGGTAACTATTGCTATCAACTTATTTTCATGTTGGGTAGGTAGATAGGTAATTACTTCCACGTCCAGTGGAAGTATAGTAACGACAAAAAAAATTTTTAAAATTTTTATTGTCCAAATAGGCTTAAAATGTCATGAAACGTCGAGATTTTAAGTTTGAGCAAAAAAAAAAATTTCTGTCTGTCTGTCGGTCTGTCGGTCTGTCTGTCGGTCTGTCTGTCTGTCTGTAACTTTGTTTTGTGCGCACGTTTACTCTGAAACCGTTTAAGATATTGACTTGAAATTTGGTAGACATATGTACTTTAACGAGATCTAGAACTAGATTATATTTTCATCTTGTTCCGTCGAAGGGTTGGGGGGTAAATTAGGGTAAATTTGGGGTAAATGGGTAAATCAAGCAGGTAAGAGTCCATGAAATTGGTATTTAATATATACAAGAGAAGCTGAAGTCTCAAACAAATTTTTGGCATTAGCCACCCCCATTACCTCCTTATTAAAGGGGATGAAAAAAAAATGTGATTTAGTGCATGTACAGGAACCAGAAACCTCAAAATATTTTTTTACTTCATCCACCCCCCACTACCACCCCCCTATCACCACCCCCCACCCCACTACCGATGTGGGGTATCGTTTTATGGGTTTTTGGGGTAGAGGATTTCAAATATTATATTATTAAAGTTCCATAAACAATTATTTTCACATACAAAGTTTTTTCGTTGTGAGTGACTTGGATAGAGAATCTGGATGTGGAAGTAGTGATTCCTTGGGCAGCGGTTTTTTTTTTTTAATTGGCAACACGGTAATAACTGTTAAAGTGTCACTCTGTGTGATGTGGACAAGGACACGAATGTGGATTATAAACAACAATTATTATATTTTTACCAAGTACTTTTTATTATCTGATATTAATAAATAAGTTGTTAATAAATTTGTGCAAATAAAATATTTGTTTTTTAATGAAAACGATGTACAATGTACGATGTATAATGGAAAAAATACATGAGTTTTCAAATTTTAGTGATCAGTTTACATTTAATTTCATTCAAAAAGTTTTAGTGACAAATTTCTAATTTCCCTGGAACTGAAAAATATTTTATTCGAAAAAACGTTTGCCACACGCATTTAGGCATTAATAAAGAGTCAAAAAAAATTTCAAATGTCAATTTAAAAAATGTTAAAAATCGAAAAATTGGCCCTTTCTTTCATTTTCAAGGCCCTGGTGGGCCAGCTAGATATTCACCGATTTGGCTTAAAATCTACCCGAATTAGTTTTAGATACATAGTAATAAGTTAGTAAGTGGGCCATCTGTAAATTCAAATTTTCGTGTTTTTCAGCCCACCCTAGTATACAGCTCCCTCTACTGGAGCCTGGAGTTAAAGTTGCTGCTGAAATTTCTATCAGTTTCTACCAGAATGGAGCAGCAAACATTTACTGATACCACATCAATAAGAATTTATGAGAACAGTATCTAAGGTAAAACGTGCGGCTTTCCGTGGTTAAATGGCAAGTGTTTCTATAAGAAACGAGCTGCATTAGGTTAGGACAGTTTTGACTTGCAATTGAAGATTACTAATTATAATGTTTGAATAGGGATTTATGAGATCAGTTTCTATGAGTATTAATGTTTTTTTTCAGTAGTATATTAAATGTGTTTTCATTTGTTTGAATGGGTAAAAAGAAAGGTCAGTTTTCAACTGCAATTACAAATACAAGTTTAATCACTTTGAATGGGGTGATATGCGATTAATTTCTAAAAGTATTTATGCTATTCTCCGAATATAATTGTGATGAGGTTTAATCAGTAACAAATTGTTCACTACTTGTTATGATATGGTCGGAAATTTAGTATTCCTTCAAAAGGATTGATGAGAGCAGTTTCTACGAGTATCTATTTGTTGTTCCTCTAGTAAATTATATAAGTCTTTACATTTACTTATACTATCTCAATGGGAATTTATGAGAACAGTATCTAATGTAAAACGTACGGCTTTCCGTGGTTAAATGGCAAGTGTTTCTATAAGAAACGAGCTGCATTAGGTTAGAACAGTTTTGATTTGCAATTGAAGATTACAAATTATAATGTTTGAATAGGGATTTATGAGATCGGTTTCTATGAGTATTAATGTTTTTTTTTCAGTAATATATTAAATGTGTTTTCATATGTTTGAATGGGTAAAAAGAAAGGTCAGTTTTCAACTGAAATTACAAATACAAATTTAATCAGTTCGAATGGGGTTATATGCGATCAATTTCTAACAGTATTTATGCTGTTTTCCAAATATAATTGTGATGAGGTTTGATCAGTAACAAATCGTTCACTACATGTTACGATATGGTCGGAAATTCCAGGTACATATTTAGTATTACTTCGAAAGGATTGATGATAGCAATTTCTACGAGTATATATTTGTTGTGCCAATAGTAAATTATATAAGTCTTTATCAGTATGCATTCGGATCTAATTTAAATATGAAAATTATATCAGAATAAAGCAACCAAATATTTTAAACAGTATCTATTTGTAAATCCAGACATTTACTTATACTATCTCAATGAGAATTTATGAGGACAGTATCTAATGTAAAACGTGCGGCTTTCTGTGGTTAAATGGCAAGAGTTTCTATAAGAAACGAGCTGCATTAGGTTAGAACAGTTTTGATTTGCAATTGGAGATTACAAATTATAATGTTTGAATAGGGATTTATGAGATCAGTTTCTATGAGTATTGATGTTTTTTTTCAGTAATATATTAAATGTGTTTTCATTTGTTTGAATGGGTAAAAAGAAAGGTCAGTTTTCAACTGCAATTACAAATACAAGTTTAACCACTTCGAATGGGATTATATGCGATCAATTTCTAACAGTATTTATGCTGTTTTCCGAATATAATTGTGATGGGGTTTGATCAGTAACAAATTGTTCACTACATGTTACGTGTGGAAATTCCAGGTACATATTTAGTATTACTTCGAAAGGATTGATAATAGCAGTTTCTACGAGTATGTATTTGTTGTGCCGATAGTAAATTATATAAGTCTTTATCAGTATGCATTCGGATCTAATTTAAATTTGAAAATTATATCAGAATAAAGCAACTAAATATTTTAAACAGTATCTATTTGTAAATCCAGACATTTACTTATACCACATCAATGAGAATTTATGAGGACAGTATCTAATGTAAAACGTGCGGCTTTCCGTGGTTAAATGGCAAGAGTTTCTATAAGAAACGAGCTGCATTAGGTTAGAACAGTTTTGATTTGCAATTAAAGATTACAAATTATAATGTTTGAATAGGGATTTATGAGATCAGTTTCTATGAGTATTAATGTTTTTTTTTTCAGTAATAAATATATTAAATGTGTTTTCATTTGTTTGAATGGGTAAAAAGAAAGGTCAGTTTTCAACTGCAGTTACAAATACAAGTTTAATCACTTCGAATGGGGTTATATGCGATCAGTTTCTAACAGTATTTATGCTGTTTTCCGAATATAATTGTGATGAGGTTTGATCAGTAACAAATTGTTCACCACATGTTACGATATGGTTGGAAATTCCAGGTATTTAGTATTCCTTCGAAAGGATTGATGATAGCAGTTTCTATGAGTATGTATTTGTTGTTCCAATAGAAAATTTGTCTTTATCAGTATGCATTCGGATCTACTTTAAATACAAAAATTATATCAGAATGACACAACCAAATATTTTAAACAGTATCCACTTGTAAATCCAAACATTTAAAGATATATTTTAATGAGAACCAATCAGAACAGTATCTAATGTAACGCATGCGGCTTTCCGTGGCTAAATTTTAAAATTATTTTTAATAAATAGCTTTAACGGATTTGAACAGTTTTAATTTTCAATTCCAGATGAATAATTTTAATTATTAAATAGGGATCTATGAGATCAGTGTCTTTGTGTAATGTTTTTTTCCAATAAAAACACATTTTATTGAAAAAAAAAACGTTACACTGACCTCATTGATCCCTAACAATTAAAACTATTCATCTGGAAATGCAAATACTGTTCGAATCCGTTAAAGCTTATTTATTGCAAATAATTTTAAAATTTAGCCACGGAAAACCGCACACGTTACATTAGATACTGTTCTGATGGATTCTCATTATAATATTATCTTTGAATGTTTGGATTTACAGGTGGACACTGTTTAAAATATTTGGGGTTTCATTCTGATATGATTTTTGTATTTAAATTAGATCCGAATGCATACTGATAAAGACTTATATAATTTACTGTAGGAACAACAAATAAATACTCGAAGAAACTGCTCTCATCAATCCTCTTTAAGGAATACTAAATATGTACCTGGAATTTCCGACCATATCGTAACATGTAGTGAACAATTTGTTACGGATTAAACCTCATCACAATTATATTCGGAAAACAGCATAAATACTGTTAGAAATTGATCGCATATAACCCCATTCGAAGTGATTAAACTTGTATTTGTAATTGCAGTTGAAAACTGACCTTCCTTTTTACCCATTCAAACAAATGCAAACACATTTAATATATTACTAAAAAAAAACATTAATACTCATAGAAACTGATCTCATAAATCCCTATTTAAACATTATAATTTGTAATCTGCAATTGCAAATCAAAACTGTTCTAACCTAATGCATCTCGTTTCTTATAGAAACACTTGCTCTTTAACCACGAAAAGCCGCACGTTTTACATTAGATACTGTTCTCATAAATTCTCATTGAGATAGTATAAGTAAATGTCTGGATTTACAAATAGATACTGTTTAAAATATTTGGTTGCTTTATTCTGGTATAATTTTCATATTTAAATTAGATCCGAATCTTTACTGATAAAGACTTATATAATTTACTAGAGGAACAACAAATAGATACTCGTAGAAACTGCTCTCATCAATCCTCTTGAAGGAATACCAAATGTGTACTTGGAATTTCCGACCATATCATAACATGTAGTGAACAATTTGTTACTGATTAAACCTCATCACAATTATATCCGGAAAACAGCATAAATACTTTTAGAAATTGATCGCATATAACCCCATTCGAAGTGATTAAACTTGTATTGTAATTGCAGTTGAAAACTCTTTTTACCCATTCAAACAAATGAAAACACATTTAATATATTATTGAAAAAAAAACATTAATACTCATAGAAACTGATCTCATAAATCCCTATTCAAACATTATAATTTTGAATCTTCAATTGCAAATCAAAACTGTTCTAACCTAATGCAGCTCGTTTCTTATAGAAACTCTTGCCATTTAACCACGGAAAGGCGCACGTTTTACATTAGATACTGTTCTCATAAATTCTTATTGAGATAGTATAAGTAAATGTGTGGATTTACAAATAGATACTGTTTAAAATATTTGGTTGCTTTATTCTGATATAATTTTCATATTTAAATTAGATCCGAATCTGTACCGATAAAGACATATAATTTACTATAGGAACAACAAATAGATACTCGTAGAAACTGCTCTCATCAATCCTCTTGAAGGAATACTAAATGTGTACTTGGAATTTCCGACCATATCATAACAAGTAGTTAACAATTTGTTACTGATTAAACCTCATCATAACTATATTCGGAAAACAGCATAAATACTTTTAGAAATCGATCGCATATAACCCCTTCGAAGCGATTAAACTTGTATTTGTAATTGCAGTTGAAAACTGACCTTTCTTTTTACCCATTCAAACAGATGAAAACACATTTAATATATTACTGAAAAAAAACATTAATACTCATAGAAACTGATCTCATAAATCCCTATTCAAACATTATAATTTGTAATCTTCAATTGCAAATCAAAACTGTTCTAACCTAATGCAGCTCGTTTCTTAAAGAAACACTTGTGTTTTAATCACGGAAAGCCGCACGAATTACATTAGATACTGTGCTCATAAATTCTCATTGATGTGGTATAAGTAAATGTTTGGATTTACAAATGGATATGGCTTGACTCATTTTGCTGGTCAATTCGGATATAAACTGATAACAATTTCAACAGCAACTTTACCTAACTCTTATAGAAACTTATTGACCATATAGGTTCTCATAGATACTTATTAATTTTTGTAAATTTTCAATACGGATTGATGAGATTTTTTTGACAGGGTTGAGGTACATCGGCTGCATTTCAAAATCACTCGCATTCCTCTATTCTGTAGTTTTTGAAGGGAAGTTATTTTATTTAAATCGAAGGAATATTATAGACTGGCACAATAATCGAAATGAGGTTGGATAATGGTAATTTTTGTCGTCACTCATAACTTTGAGATATTCTAGAAAATAAATATAGTTTTTTTGCTATTTTTTTTTGTATATATATTCAGTTCAATTTATTGTACACAAACAATGTCTTATGCCGTTTATACCGAAATTGTCCATTCCCCATCGACACAATATTTATTAAAGTTGGAGTTTTTAATCGGCAAATTCATTTAATATGCTCAGTGGATCACTAACTGAACTATGGGTCAATCTGTGTTTTAAAGACAAGTTGTAACTTTCGTGCAGTACACAGTATCACTAATATCACTACAGACTGTTATAATTTTCGATTACTTTTCTCCGTGTTGATGGGAATACTTTTGCACTTGTAGCCAAAGATGATGGTTTTGCTGTGGCGAAATAATCTTTCATGTTTGCATCATATTCTGAAGAATCACTATTTCTCTACTACTGTTTAACTGTTTCTTCAGTTTTCTATAAAACGTGGATGAGTGCCGATAAACTTTATTTCGCTTTTACTGAGCATTTCAGATGCCGCCATTTTATTCAATGCCAATAATTATATAAATTGTCTTAAAAGTTAATATTACTCCCTAGTAGATTTTCAAGGTATATGTAACTTTTAACTCATTTTCAATTAGTGGGGAGTAGTAAAAATAACTTCAAAGCCCCTATGTTCGTAGAAATAACCTCATTTTTACTCAAGATGTCACTAATAAGTTAGACTACTTTGAAGTGGTCCTTTGGTAAAGCTGTGCAGTCGGTATTACTACCAATTTTCACTTTGCAGTTGAGGATGCTTCAAAGTAATGCAGAGTAGTATCCGTGACGTTGCAGATTCTCCAGCAGTTACTTGAAAGTGTTATAACTATACAATGCCTAAATTCAGTAGAATTTACATAATTGTCACTACAAATGCATACCACAAAGTGAATATTACCCTGAAGTCGCAAAATTAGTAACAGGTATGTCATTCCTACTGTATTAAAGTTCCGATGCCTCAGATGCCAGTTCCCATCACTTTGAATGCTGCTTGGGATGCTACATCAAAAAGAGATAAAAAGTATATAATGCAAGATATGGTTGTCTGATGTATCAACATATATTAGCTTAGGAAAGATTCTCGAATTGAATGACAGTTTAAACTAAGTTAATTAGTATCAACAAAGTTTCAATTCCATCTTAATCTCTGCATATCCCAGTAGATAAACCAGGCATTAGGCATCTATACCCACCTACCTACCTTGCCTTGCATTCCTAGTAAAGCTCAAATTTCATTTAATTTATTTTATTAACTGTTGATTTAGGAGAGATTAATACTAGTGCCTTTTGTGTAACTAATCTATATTCAAGTTAACTAAGTATCTACAATAAGTGTTAAGCATTACTCGGGTCGTTTCTGATTGTACTCGTTCTTTGGTCAGCCTTCATCACTCTGACATTTGCTACTTGAACATCAGTTACACAACCTGTGAAAATAATTGAAATATTAGTCTATTTCATATACGGGGTGCACCATTTAAAACTCCCAAGGCTTGTAATTTTCTTATTTTTTAAGGCACATCAAATTGTAGATATTTTTAAAACATTTAAAAAAAATATTTTTTGAAAAAATTGTTAAGAAAGAAATCTTAATTTCCTTGAATATTTTTTTACGTCACCCTGTACATGAACTGCGTTAATGTTTTCTTATAAAGGTTTTAATTAGCTTCAATTTATATTATCACGTCATATTCGAAATTCTTTTTGGTTTTAGAGAAAGGAATTAAAAACACTCCAAACTGATTTTTTTTTTTTAATTACTTTGAAAGGAATGTATATAATAATTTTATGCTTTATCTGTAAAAGACATCACAAGCAACATTCAGCGTAATAAAACAATAACAAAAAATTTAAATTTTTTTTTTTTTAAAACTAACTTTATATTAAAATGTACTAAGTAGGAAATTGCAATTTTTTTATTTTTTAAGTTTTTTTATTTTAATAACATAAATTGAAGCTAATTAAAACCTTTATAAGAAAACAAAAAGTTACAAGTCTGGGAAGTTTTAAGTGGCGCACCCTGTATAGTGTAGAAAATCTGGTTATATAGCTTGTATCCCTTTACTAAATTGTGAAGAAAACTAGATGCAAACTATTTTGATCAATTTGTTAAGTTATTAAACAATTTATGATAGCTTAAATAATAATGTATATATTTTAACAAAACTTTACGAAAACACGCTTCCAATGGAATGGAAAATTTGAGGTCGATCCGATAAGTTTCAGAAGTATACTGCTTTAAACATGAACCGATGTGCTCAAAGTGCTGTCATTCGATCAGAAAATCTGCCTCAAAGTTGAGTTTACACTGTTAAAACCCAGCTATTTAAAATCAGATTTGTCTAATCTGCCAGAGATGGTGATTTGGGGACTATTGAAGTATTTCAACATAAGAGTATGCAGCATATAACTGCCGAAAAAAAGGGGAATGAAAATGCAACCAGGAGTGAATGACTTCACGCAGCGTCTATATTCTTGATTAATTTTAAAGCCTCTAGAGATCTTAGAATATCCTGGTTTTTTGAATATCACTCTAAAATTAAGAGATTTTTCGCAAAATTTAATAAAAAAATATGCTAAATAAGCCCATTAAATCATCACACCAAATTTCAAGTGGAAATGTTTATAACAACGCCAAAAAAACAATAACAAAGTCGAAAATTGAACCGTTGACTGTTTAAGTGCATCAAGTCATAGAACAATTTCTTTTAGAATGTAGATTTTTCTCCTACTCTTCAGTGGTGTTAACACTATTTTTTTAAACTATTTAAAATCATTTTAAAGTTTTTATAAAGAATTTTTTTTCTCAGAATTAAACAATTAAAAATTATTAGAATGCTTCAAAATATCACAAAAAAAGAAACAATTTTAAAAAACGGGGTTTTCTACGCCAATTGGGAGCCGTGAAGCGTGAAAAAAATGCATTTGTTAAATAATTGCCAAAAAATTGTTTTAAATAATTTTAAAATACCTACTTATTTATGCAACAAGTGTGTAAAACAGTACTTTTTTCATGCATAAGTTGTAGACGAGTGCATCAATCTTGTGAGAATCTCATGATAAAAGTAGTTTCTTTAACAGTCATATAAACAAATTGTTAATTAACGCCACTGAAAAGTAAACAATCAACGATTCAATTTTCGAACTTGTTACTGTTTCTTAAGCTTTGTGACGTATACTTTCCGGTGAGGCCGGAAAGTGGTCACTTTTGGCACCTTAGCAACGGTTCGGTTACTCGGGCGCCACCTTTACAATTTTTTACGTGGGGCAAAGGTCCCACACTAGCCTCTTAACACAGCCTGTTACAGTAGGGCTGGGATAGCTACAGTGGAGAAAACAGTAACTTCCAGTGGGTCAATTTGGGAAAATTGGACTGTTACACAAACAGCAGTAAAACACAGAATTCGGTAAAACAAAATATCTATTTATTTCCTATAAGTTACAGTGATAAAAAAACTATTTACAGCTTAACTAGTTTAATATATACAGTACATTCATAACGCACAAAGGAGCAAACCCAGGCTGTGACGTGCTGATGATTACGGTAAGTGCTACCATGCGATACAGTGACGTTACTAAGGTAAGCAGGAGTGAAGCAGCGATATAACGGTAAAAATGGCGGTGACGTACAGTTTGACAGACAATGACAGGTTACGGGTTGTTATTAAATACCAGGAAGAAACAAGCAGTTACCAAACAAAGCAGCAAAATTAATTATTTTAAGGGTCAAACTTGTACCTATTATTTATGAACCTACTCACTTTTCGTCCTGGCCCACGTCCGGTCTGGTGACGGTCTCTAGTAGAACTGCCGGGTTCGGTCTTCTCAGCGGTGACTATAACAGAAGACTCTCGGTTAGAGTGGGGGGGACTCTATATTTGCTGCGTGCGGTAATGACGTAGTCGCGGTAGGAGCAATCTTCGAGGATCGGTCTTTGCACGGTTGGCGGGGCTCCTGTTTACTTACAGCTGGGTACGTCTAGAGTCGTGGAACGGCCGACCACGACTGTTTGATATCACGAGTTTTAATAAATACTTTCCTCTTTCAACAAGCCGGTAGAGGGGGGAAATGTGCAGACACGGTGCGTAGCGGTAAATGAATACTTGTATTATTTTCAGGTGAAACGGTTAAATGAAAAATATTTTACAAGTCAGAAATCGCGGACTTTACCATTATTTTCTGTCTCCCGGTCTTAGAAAAATTTCACTTACTCTTATTTCCGGAGCTGGCTGCAGTGGGCACGTCTGGTCGCTGTTGGAGCTCGTGAGGAACTGACTGTCTGCTCTCAGTGCCTCGGGTATCTAGTCCACTATCCCCTCTATTCGCGGTAATGACGGGGGAACGGTGCGCGTGGATATTGATTGCCGTAGGCGCAACTTAGTACAGTGTCGCGGAAATATAATTCAAATATTGTAACTTACGTCTGCTGGCGGTTTCCCTGGAAAAGGCACTTCTGCTCGCTGTTGTTCACTGGTAGCAACTGAATGCTTTCTGCGGAGATCACGGTTTAGTATGCATTTTCAGAACGGTTGGGCCTGGTGGGGCCTATTAGTTTATGCGGTGATATAATTATTTTTCACAGCCTGGTAACTTTTATTAAATAATTCAACAGAAACATATCTATTTTTGGTAAATATAAATGGTTTATTGGGGTTTAAAATATGCTTCATTACAGCTTTTTTTGTATAAATATTAAATTATATTATAGTATTACATTCACCGAGAGCCATTTGATATAAGAAAATGTGCGGGGTCCTTTACCAAGATGATTTATTTCTACCCGAAGCATATTTTTAATAATGACAAATCTTAATTGTCTTAATTTATTGCAACAAAATTAACCATAAAGGTTCAGACAATTCTAGTTTTCTTTGTAGTTTTATAATGATCAAATTAATTTTTTTAATGGCGATACAAGCAATATCACACGACAATCACAAGACAACAAAAAAAAGGGCTGTGCTTTTGATCAGAACCATCTAACCAACATGTTGAAACCGATTCTGATATTAAAAAAACTTTATCAGTTTTTTTACCCTAAAAAGGGGCAATGGTTTTGTCCTAAGGTTCTGATCTAATTTTGACGTGCTGAAGCCAATTTTGGACAAAAGAAAAATTGCAGGAAAATATTAGCCTACTTTACACATACAAAACCTTGAAATATATGGACAATACAATAACGAACACAAAGTAGGTGCTATAAGATGTCGGTAAACAATAACCATACCTATGCATAGTACTTCGCAAAAGCTTTTGGTCACTATTAAGATCTGGATTTCCTTGAATTACAACTTCTTACGCTGGTTTCAGTTGAAATTAATAATGTGGGAACAGCACCAACATACAGCTTTTGTGTAACAAAATCCATGTAATGATATAATTGTCTGTCGAGAATAACGATTGCCCGTGAAATAGTTCTAACCTATAAAAAGATTACGTTTCACTTAAATAAATATCTTTATAAAAACGGTACAACACAAACTTACTTTTGGGTCATTCACTGGTAAATGGTGCACCAACATAGGTATGTACACCAAATTCGCGAACAAGAGGGCATGTTTATGTTTGCACCTAACCTCTACCAAATAAAATAATATTTAAAAAAGTCACAACGCTTTATGGTTCACAGTTCTGCATCAAAGTTATTAAAAGACATCCACAATTTTTCACAAAAATGATCAAAAAACACAAACGTTAGATTTTACATCATTTTACACTGGCGTGCTGCGTGAGCGTGACACTGACGCGTTCCATGACTTCGATATCGTAAAATGAAGTAGGTAAACATTTTTAAGTAAAATTATGTAGCAAATATGGTAAACTTGTGTAAAAGTAATTAAGTTAATATGTTGACTTAAATATGATATATTATTTTACGTATATGCTATGTAAAATTATGTAAAATATTTTATATAAAAATGTTCTATTAATCTTACCTCTCAGAGAGGTAAAGTTACATTAATATTTACTGGGATGGTACAGGAGTGTGGGGTGGGCAGTGTAGTTGGTTTTGAAATGCGTTGCCGCGTTGTGTTCGTGATGTTTATGCTCCTCTTTTTTGTGTTTCTGCTTCTACAGATTGTCTTCTTCTTCTTCTGAGTCTTCTGATTCTTTCGTTTCTGCTTCTGGTAGAGTATATGTCTGTAGGTATATGTGAAATGCGTGGCCGCATTGTGTCATGCTGTGGAATGTTTGTGCTCCTCTTTTTGTATTTCTGCTTCTACAAATCTTCTTCTTCTAAGTCTTCTGATTCCTGGGTTTCTGGTTCTGGTAGAGTACATATCACTGCGATTTATTTGTGGAATTCATTTTATTTTTCTCCTTTGCTTTTCTTTCCCAATATGTTTGGTAGTTTGTTCATGATCCTCTCGGTTGTTGTTTTCCACGTGTAACCTGGTTTCCCTGTTTTTAGTGTAGAATTTAATATAGAATTTTTCACTTAACAACGAGCACAATTTTGACCTGAAAACCATCGCTTGATAATTTACCTAGGAAAATATTATGAAATTTGATTTTCAACACTATATTATTACACCCACAGCGCAAAGAACATGCAATATCATAAAACACACTCCTATTAAACCAGACACCAACAAAAGTCAAAGATCAGCAGTCCCTATCTGTGATGCCTCTCTTCCCTTCCATACTCTTCTCTTTTTGACTTGTTCTATTGCATTACACCAAAAACTGTAACTAGGTCTGGATTATGTACGAAACCAATCACTACTCACAAAATCGTTAATCGCACGTCCCGAGGTATGTATTACCTTTCAAACACACATCACCCACATGACAGCTCAAAATTTGTTATCTCTATTATTTCCCTGCTTCTTGTACACAGTCTCAATTAGCGTGTTGTCGTCTTCTTGTTGGTTGTTGAGGTGAAAAGTTATGATTTCGCCCTCCTCTTGGTGTATTATTATTTTCCTCTTCAAGTTTGCTGTTGCTGCTATCGTCTCCTGCCCACCCCAGAAACCGTCTTTTCTCAGGTCTCCGATGAACCCCCTCTGTCTTTTCCTTGTTGATGCTGTATTGATTTTAACAGGGTTCTGGTTCGGTGATGGATGCTAGCATGAACGGGGTGGAATAGTCTATGTTATTTTGTATATAGTCCGGTACTTGTTTTCGTTTATTTTTTACTTTCTCTTCTTCCTCCAGTTTATCTCTACTGTTGCTGTGGTATGCCTCTTCTCGTGTATGTGTTATCATTTCTTCTGTATTTCACCCCCCGATTTAACGCCCCTGACTTGTTCCCCCGTTTCTGTGTCTACCATATGATCTTTCGTTCCTACCTTCTGTCTTCGATCCATCATTCTTGTGTATAGATACCATTTCCTAAGAAGATCTGTGCATTTCCATTGAACTGCAAGAGGTTCAGCGCCCCGGCGTATTTTATCAATAGTACGCCTCTGGTTATCGGGTTGTCCATTTGTTACCCAAGTCGCGGCTGGTTTATCTAAGAAACCCCGTTTATCTTAAGGAATAATACACTTCAATAAAGCCATAATTTATAGTGGCAGCTGTCGACATTTTCAAGGGTTTAGGTGTACAATCACTTCTCAGATTTTCTAAGAAAGTCGTTTGAGTCAGCCCCTCAGCAGTTTATTACAGCATTTATACACACTCCACAAAAACACACTCTTTTTAATACAAATACAAATTATGTCACTCACTTAACTTTAAAATTATATTGTATTTACGCTTTGTATATAGCTAGAATTTGGACCTAAAAACACTGCAGGCACTTCTTGTTAGTCATTAAGAAATAAATAAACTTGGATAAATAAACTTGGGTGGTGGATAGGTACTTTAAAAATGAAAATGGGTATACTTAGCTTATATTCCCGTTATTTATTGCCTGGTACTTTAAGCTTGTTTCTTTATGCATATCACTGCACTGGTCGGTTCTGCCACTAAATAACTCTGTATTAGTTATTTTCAAATATTAATTTTATTTCAACTTTGTTCTTTTGTTATCACATATCAATTTACGCGGAATGTTTTGGGCTGTAAATTCACCTAAGTTTTATCAAAATTTAGCGGACTTATATTTGGTGTTCTCGCGTTTAAATGGGAGCATTTTTCGGACGCGTCCGCTCGCTCGGGAAGCACAATTCGAACTCCATATGAAGGAGTATTTTTGTGTTGAGACAAAATTTGTTTTCATACCTGAAAATCGTCAAATACAGTTGATTTTACTTGTCTGCTACGCATAGTTCAATGTTCAATACTCGTTTCCACATCACCTTGAGGTAGAGTATATGGCGCGTTTTTTTTTTTAAGTGCTTTTCCCCTATAGGCCTAATTTACGACCAGCCTGCTTCTTCAGGCGTTTTAGGTGCTTGATGTCGAAGGTCCAGGTTCGTTGTAGTCTTCAACAATACTTTCTTCGGAAATTGCTTCAATTCAACTTTTTCAAGATAGTAATGCTGAACCGAACGCTATCGCTGATGCTGGAGAACGCTTTATTATGGTACTGTACGTAGCCAAACATGGAAACAATATCTCTCTGGACACTTATCGCTACCAGTGTTTCGTAAGATCGCTCACAAAGAGCAAGTTTAACATCGCGTCTCTACCACCTACAGCTGCAGCGGCACGGCACCATTCATTCAAGACATATTATCAAGTCCAGGAGTGGCAGATGTTTGTAAAACCAGTAATAATGCTAAAAGATCTTGCTTCTGAAAAGTTACCTACTTAAATTTTTTTCTTGTAAATGCAAGAAAAGGTGCAGTGTAGCATGTGATTGTAGAAAGGCAGGGTTAAAATGGTCTGCAATTTGCAAATGTTGTAACGGACAAATCTGCGACAATGCACCAGCAACAGTCGACGAGCTTCAAGACGACGACGAAGTCGACTCTCCAGTCGAAACATTTCTCGCAAGCATGGAGAACCATCAAAACGTAGAATCAGTGGAAAGCGCAACAGAAGTAATTTCCAAACAAAGTGTTGTTGAAGACTACAACGAATCTGGACCTTCAACATCAAGCACCTAAAACGACTCAAGAGGCAGGCTAGTCGTGGATTAGCCTATACCCACACAGCACAGGATGACTACGGGATATCCTAAAATGATCCCGTATATCCGATAAATGGATTGTTCGTTTGGGATGTCGATAGGAAGTCTATTGGTTATCCTTTGGTCTTAATAACAGCCAAAATTGTGATATCCATTGGATAACCGACATGACTATCTATAGGATAGCCTTTAGGGTTATTGATATCCTATTTAAAACCTATATAGGGATAACCAAAGGCTATCCTTAGGGCCATCCACAGGTCAACTTGTTGGGTTAATGTAGGTCCCGAATTCATAATAATTGATAAATTCACCTAAGGTACAAATGAGAATTTTTTTTTTTTATTTAGTTTATATTTGCATTATATTTTCATTGTGACGAATGCATTTTATTGACGGAAGGCATTACTTATAAAATATGGGCCTAATAACAGCCAGAATAGAGATGTCCATTGGATAACCTACATGACTATCTATAGGATAGCCTTTTTAGGGTTATTTAAAACCTATATAGGGATAACCAAAGGCTATCCCTAGGCTATCCATAGGTCAACTTGTTGGGCTAATGTAGGTCCCAAATTCATGATAATTGATAAATTCACCTAAAGTACAAATGAGAATTTTTTTATTTAGTTTATATTTGCATTATACTTTCATTGTGACGAATGAATTTTATTGACGAAAGACATTACTTATAAAATATGGTCCTAATAACAGCCAAAATGGGGATATTGGCTAGCTCGTTCTTAGTGCTAGTTTCATAATTCATGTTAGATGGCTCTCCTTGCAACGTGCAAATTACTTCTGTTGCGATACTCACCTAGTAAGCCTGAAACTACATTTTGTGTAATCTATCCACTACGCAGGAAATTCACATATCTTGCAAATGGCTCTTTTACGAGAGTTATTTTTTTTGCAATATGAGATTTATTCATTACGCAAGGAGGGTGAGTATACCCCAAATTTTAAAATGTCTACAATAATCTCGATTTTACACAAAATCAATTTTGATCCTGTGTAGATACTATGGGTAACCAAATGCAACTATGTGTGGATGTCTGTGGTTGTCCAGATTTTAACCTAAATTAGTCCCTTTTTCTTCCTATGGACAACCATGAAGACAAACCCGATTTGCACCAAAAGGATATCCACAGGAGGTCCGAAATCGGGATTAACCCAGTTTAGGACGTTCACAGGACGTCCCGCTTATCCTCCAAGTATGGCCAATGGTTGTCCTAGGGCTATCGAGTGCTGTCTGGGTAGGAGACAACCACGTAAATAAAAACGCGCCATGTACTCTAGCTCAAGTATTGAACATTGAGCTATGCGTATCAGACAGGTAAAATCATCTATATTTGAGAATTTTCATGTATGAAAACATTTTGTCTCACAAAAATACTCCTGAAAGTATTCAGTTTAACGAAAAAATGTATAGGATGTATTTTGTAGTAAATTTAATGCTCTTTTACTTTCATAAGAACATTTTTTGCCGTATGAGGCACCTGAAGCGAGATATTTAAAAGAAACCGTTTTGTGCGCCATTTTTTCAATATGGCGGCGCTGTTAGCTGAGATCATATTTTGCATTTTTTCTTATTTAATTCAGGGCATCGAAATCTACAAATTCCCAAAGTTTCAAAACTCCCGCACTTATTCGGACTAAGAATCTACCTATCGACTGTACTATATACTAATTACCAATTTTATGGACTCTTACTTGCTTAATACCTTAAATCGTGCGCACAAAAAAGTTACAGACCGACCGACAAACAGAATTTTTTTTTGCCCAAATTTAAAATCTCGAGGTTTCATGACAATCTAAGCGTAGCCTACGTAAATGATTTTATCAGGCCTCCGCATTGCACTCGAGTCCGCGTGTGACGTCACGAAAGGAGTCCTACGACTTTACAAAGTTACTGCGGCTACGGGTGGATTTAGCGCTCTTTTGCAAGATTAATATTTTATTTCTTCGTATAATTTGTTTAGTATTAAGTTGAGTATGGATTAGTGCCAACTAATTGGATTTCAATTTGTACTGGAGTCGAATGAAAAGGGAATTACTTAAATATTTAATGTGCCTAACACAGTAATAATTCACAAAATAGATCGTGAGAAATACTAGAAATAAATGATTCAGCCTCCTAATACTGAAATTAGATATTGATTTATTACTGTATCTTTATACTGTGAACATTATGAAAACGCCCTTAATTAATGAATTTCAATTAAAAGAATGTCCCGTCGATGGCGTCGATGTTGTGTGCCAGTGCAAATCAAATTACAATAAACAACGATATACTACTGTTTCGTTTTCCGTCGGACAAGAACCTGGCAAAAAATGGTCTCACAGCATTCACACATTTTATCTCGAATAAAAATTCAGTAATCTGCGTTAATCACAAGTCTTGTAACGACAAAAAAATTTAAAAAAAAATTTATTGTTCATTTAGATTTAGAATGTCATGAAACGTCGAGATTTTAAGTTTGAGCAAAAAAATTCTGTGTGTCTGTCACTTTCTTTGTGCGCACAGTTACTCTGCAATCGTTTAAGATATTGACTGAAAATTTGGTACACGTATGTATTTTAACGAGATCTGGAACTAGATTATATTTTCATCTTATTCCGTTGAAGGGTAAATTTGAGTAAATGGGGGTAAAGAGGTAAATCAAGCAGGTAAGAGTCCAAAAAAATTGATATTTAGTATATATAAGAGAAGCTAATGTCTCAAAAAAAATTTGCCATTAGCCACACCCCCTCCTTACTACGGTGAAAAGAAATTGTTATTTAATGTGTGTACAAGAACCAAAGACCTCAAAATATTTTTTTACTTCATCCATCCCCAATACCACCCCCCTTCACTACCCCCACCCCACTACCGATGTGGGATATCGTTTTATGGGTTTTTGGAGGTAGATGATTTCAAATATTAATTAAAGTTCCATAAACAATTATTTCCACGTACAAAATTTTTTCGTTGTGAGAGACTTGATATACTTTTCTAATATATTGTTGAACAATTATTCTAAAGTGAAAAACAATCGTATCAGTGAGGAAAAAAATGAGGTGTAATAAGAAAAAAAATGACTAGCAATGAAGAGTTTAAAATAAAGTCTGATAAAGAAGCCGCTGCCCAAGGAATCATTACTTCCACATTTAAATTTTTTGTCCAAGTCACTCACAACAAAAAAACATTGTATGTGGAAATAATTGTTTATGGAACTTTAATAATATAATATTTGAAATCTTCTACCCCAAAAACCCATAAAACGATAACCCACATCGGTAGAGGGGTGGGGATGGTGATAGGCGGTGGTAGTGGGGGTGGATGAAGTAAAAAAATATTTTGAGGTTTCTGGTCCTTGTACACACACTAAATCACAATTCTTTTTCATCCCCTTTAATAATGAGGTGAGGGTGGTAATGGGGTGGCTATTCCCAAAAATTTTTTTGAAACCTTAGCTTCTCTTGTATATCCTAAATACCAATTTTATGGACTCTTACCTGCTTGATTTACCTATTTATCCCAAATTTATCCCAATTTACCCCTTAACCCTTCGACGGAACAAGATGAAAATATAATCTAGTACCAGATTTCGTTAAAGTACATATTTTGTGTACCAAATTTCAAGTCAATATCTTAAATGGTTCCAGAGTAAACTTGCGCAAAAAAGAAGTTACAGACCGACAGACAGAAATTTTTTTTCGCTCAAACTTAGAATCTCGACGTTTCATGATATTCTAAGCCTATTTGAACAATAAAAATTTTTAAAAATTTTTTTGTCGTTACTATACTTCCACTGGATGTGGAAGTAAAAGAAAAGTTGAAAAGTTGCAATCTCTGTGATAGGAATTAAATTTAAAATAAATATGTTGTACATACTCGTGTATGTACCGATCTTTTAATATTTATTACAATAACTGTTGTAACTTATTATTAGAGAGGCATTTTAAATTTTTGTTATCCACAATTTATTGCTGTTAGAGATTAAAGAAATAATTATTTTTTGTTTTGTTTTCAACTATTATTAGAAGTGTTTATTTTATTCTGAATCAATAAGGTATCAAGTGTGTATTTTAGTTTTATAGATATATTTTATTTAATAGTACAATAATACTGATTCTTAATCATTTACATATTATTTATTTATTTTTAGAAAACTATTTATGTGTTTATAATATATTTTATTATTAATTATATAAAGTAAATCATTTTTAAGCATTCTTTGTTGTATTAGTTCATATAATTTTATTAGAAATATTCAAGAAAGCGTTGAGGGTTTCAGTATGCACCGGAATGCTAGGACTCCGACGGCCGCCATTGAAATCCAATGCGTAGGCCTGATAAATCATTTACGTAGGCCACGATCTAAGCCTATCCGAAAAATAAAAATTTTCAATAATTTTTTTGCGTTACTATACTTCCATTGGATGTGGAAGTTGATACGAAAATTCGAACATTTTTTTATGTATTCTTGATGTGTTACTCTGTACTTATCTTGCCTAGAAACAGGGTGAAATTTTCAATCTATCATTGGAGAATTACTTCGAACGGGTTTTTTCGTTGTGTTTTGTTTTCCCGTGATAGTAACCAAAATTCCTTTAGTGTTTTTTGTGCGTGCACAATGCAACAATTTTTAAAACAGATATTAATTAGTTTTAGGCCCTTGTGGGCAGCATAGTTTTAAGTCCATTGTGTTTTTAAATTTGTTCGTCGAATAGGAGTTACAACTCCCCACATGTAGTACCATTTGTAGCCGAACCGGACCTGCCCCGCCCAACCTTACACCTACCGCGCACCGTGGTTGCGTGGTTGGCTCCGGGCCAGGTTCACACTAGGCTCAACTGTATTTTGAATTATGGATAAAGTCTTGTTGAATTGAATTGAAATGTCATTTGACCCGTGAAAAATTCCTACAGGAATTTTTTATTTGCATAATGTTTGTAGTCCTGCCAATGAAGGCAGTCTAGAAGGAAATGCCGAGATCTCAGTTTTTGACGTCTAGACTGTGTTTGGACTAGTTAGGAGGTAAGTAAACATTCTAAAAGTCCCCGAGCATAAGAAGGTGAAAGAAGGTGTAGGGAATAATGTCCCGGTTTTTGTTTTTTCGCTTATATCTCGAAAACGTTTAGCCGGTTAGGTATGTGCAAAATTGAAGCTGACAAAATCTCCCACAACAAAGTTTCTATTAATTTTTTTCGTATCTGTTATAGTTTTCGAGGTATACCTCATAAAATTCGCAAATTTTCGAAAGAAAATTTTTTACCTCACGTTTCTTGATAATCTTTGCCATCGTAATGCCTGGAGATAAGGTAGTCACATAAAAAAACAACCATTCACTGAAATTAAATTCGATTTAAAAAAATGTAATTAAAAAATAAAATATTAAGGAATTTTTAAAAAATTTGTGAAATTCACGAGTGTATACCTCGAAAACTATGACAGATACGAAAAAAATTAATGGAAACGCTCTTGTAGGAAATTTTGTCAGCTTCAAAGATATACAATCCATTACTGAACCATAACAGATACAAAAAAAATTAATAGAAACATTATTGTAGAAAATTTAGTCAGCTTTAATTTTGCATATAGCCACTTTTTGATTATGACTAACCGTTTTCGAGAACCAAAAACCGGGACCTTCTTCGTGCCCTCCTGCACCCCACGCACCTCCTATGTTCGCCCACCCCCCCCCCCCCCCCCCCATTGGCTTGGTGTTTCTTCAATAATATGACAATCAAATAAAAACAAGATCGATCACCAAAAAGTCATTGATCGTTTTGTAACAATAAAGCCAAAACGAATGCAATTGAAAGATTGGAGTTAGTGGTTCTATAGATATAACTTGTTTTTATTTATATTTTATTTGGTTTTCAATGTTTTCATGAATAATGAATATATCTTATATTAAATACACAACATTTTTTTCCTTCTTCATTTTTTTTTCGAGTTCGGTCTCCCCCACAATGATATCCTGGGACCGCCACTGCTTTAGAGGGAGATTCCCCTTTACTAATTTAATATTCCACTCAACACAAATTAGCATTTTATTTATTTTATAAACAGTAAATTATGTAAGATATGAAATACAAACAGCTATTGTTGGTGTAACAATTTTCTAAATATTCTGAATGAAAAGTGCACGTTGCCGACCTGCATTTATGCAAAATATTTAATGGTCGACCCCATGTCAGTCAATAATAGAACGAGAAGCTCACAGTAGTAAGGTGTCTCATAGCTAAACAAAAACGTTTGTGTTGCGTTTTTAATTGTTTAGGAGGTTTTAATGTCATTCGACGGTTATGCATTATTACCATTTTAACTGATATAGATACTGATATTATTTGTTATTATTTTCCAACAAAAACTAACTATTATTAAATTAAAAAGGGTACATAAAGAACATTCGCGGATCCAGGGGGGTCATGGGGGTCACAATGTACACTGCATGTTCACGGTATATGAGTACTACCTTCGTAGGAATTAAACCGTAGGTGCCTGGTATGTTACACATGGATCATAAATATATGATGCATGTATATTGTAGGAATGAACATTATGTAGGTATCAGTGGCCAGTGGCGGTCTGGGTGTCTAGGGTTTGGTCGGCATTTTGCAATAAACATTCAAACTCAGTTCATTAGCGATTTGAATATTTTTGCTTGGCATGTATATAAGCACATTACATTATCAGAAGGCAAAGGGCCCAGTCGGCATTTGCCGACTCGCCGACCTGGCTAGACCGCCACTGTAAGTGGCAGCTATAAGTACTTCACTCATGCCATGTAATTTCAGAGTTTAATTATTATAATAATTTATTACTTATTGTAATCATTGATGAGTCGCTGCTTCATTCTGAATATGTTCAGTATGACACAGCGACTCATCTATGATTACAGCAAATAATAAATTATTATAATAATTAAACTCAAGAGAATACATGATATGAGTGAAGTACTTGCATATAATAAATCCAATATCCAATTTTAAAGTTTAATTGTTACAGTCAATTATTAGGTACTTATTTTAATTTTCCACATTTCACATTCCTTGTGAAGAACATTATCTAAGTAAATGTGGAATATATGCACAGAAAATTTGTTTTTACCATTAGTTTTCAACTAAAGTCAAATGTTTTATTCATCAAATTTTATTGAATGGAGCACACAAATGCTAAATAAACTTAAAAAAAACTTGTATTTGCTATAACAATACTTTACAAAGGTCCAAGAATATATGTAAAAAAAATAGTTTTACGTTAATAAGGTCTGTTAAAAACCATTTTAAAATGCATCAAACATTTATCACTCTAAAACTTCAGCTTAAAAATCATATTTAACGTGTTATTTATGAAAAAAATCCGATGATCATATTACATTACCTTAAAGTTTTATCTATTTCAAATCGCGTTTTAAATTGCCAAGAACAAAACACGATTTTATTTTATTAATTACTTTACATTGTTGTAACAATTAAGTGTGCATCTTATAAATATAAAATAGGAAGAGGTATAAATAAAACAGTTGTGTTACTTTAAATATATTTTTATTTTTTGTTACAAAAATGAATTGTAACAATAAAAAACAATTGACAAAAATTTCAATTGAGATTTTTTTAACAAAAAAATTTTCTTTGCAACTTATGAACTGTCATATTTTACTATAACGAATTTTTTGTCAGTAAGTAAAAAATAGTAAAAATTGGAGGGCTTACATTTTCAAAACCAGTGTCCAGGTGTTGCCGATGGTGGTACTTGTAATTGTGAAAGTCCACTTTTCCTTCTCAGCACATCATCCTATTGGCTTAATACTTTCTTTTGGCTTTTCCAATTTTTAGGAGAAGGTATTTCCTTCCTGTCTAGAGGAGGAGATACACGTGCTAGTCCAACTATAAAAGAAAATACATTGTATTATATTTGAATGGGTACTTATTTCTCTTTAAAAACTGGCCATGATAAAGTTGAAAAATATAAAAACATCTTACAAAGATCTTACAGAAAAAATAAAACTAATCAAACATAAATTAAACAAATTGATATTATCATAAAGGACACGGCAGGCACAAAATAAATGGAAAAGAAGGTACAGTCAAATAGGCTGAAACTGTAGTATGTTGTACTTCATAATATCCTGATCAAAAGTTTTCATGGGCACAATATCTAAAAATCGCCAGTTTTTGAGATATGAAAGGTCAAAGATCAGGAATATCGGTACCCGCTGTCATAGTTGAGAGTATCATATTATGAAGAGGATTTGTTTAACGTTGTTATTCTAATGTGTTTGCACTGACTAGAGGAGACAAGCCGTTGATTTGCTGTACGGCGCGAGCATCCTTGTCCTTGTCGCACACCTCGTACCCTCTCCTTTGCTCTCCACTCTGTTTTACAAAGCAACACAGCCCCTCATGTACTGTGCGACAAAGAGAGAACGAACTGTGTGAGAAGGATGATAATGCTCACACCGTTTGCACGCTGTCCACTGCTTATACATTACGCTTATGTAGCTTGTAGCCTCTATTTATAGAACTCTTTGATAGTAACACATTTTCACTCTCTCGCGCACCAACCAACCACCCCCCCCCCCCACTACACACACTCGCACGCACATCCTCACTTTAAAGTAAGCATAGGGCCTTAAAAAAATCACCACCTCATTCATGAAACCTGCGGCATTTCCGGTTGTATGAATATGAATAACAACATTAAACAACTCGTTGTCACATAATACTCTCAACTATGACATTTGACTGTGCCCTCTTTTTCATTTGTTTTGTGCGGTGTCCTTTACCTACAAAACAGAGGTATTTTTAGGAATTCGGAAATATTTATGCTTGCGATTTTAAATGTACCTGAAGTTTCGAACGTTCACTTGAATGAATTTCATTGCCACATTTGCTGACAATAAATATCCACAATACTTAAGTTTTTACACCTAAATCGAAGGGTTTTATTAATTTTTCTTTTTCATATGAAATTCGTTCAAGTGAACGTTCGAAATTTCAGGTACTTAATTTTAAATGCCTACCAGGGTTATTAAAAGAACAACATTTCTTCTTTCAACTTCTAGTAAGGACAGAATTTCTTGGGAAGTCGACGTTCTTCGATATCATTATGTTCATCTGACGGGAGGAATAAAGTGCTTTTTGTACATAGTCCTTTGATTTGTTTTTGTTCACTCTGTACATCAGATGTGACCTCTGCCCTTTTCAACTAATTGCAGCTCTTCTATAATCCTCTGAAATAGGTATAAAGCAAATTACTACAAATAAATACCTATGACAACTCGTATGTTGTAATCAAATCCAATGGTCGTGATTTGAATGAACAAAAGCTCCTATAGGTAGTATGCTTAGTATAATATGTACATAGGGATACACATTAAACTTTAGTGTCTAAATATAAAATATCTGCAAATGACAACAAAACTATGTGGTAGTTATATTGTATACAATTGTAAAATACTTGCTGCAATGCGATTAATGCATACTTGGAATAATTACAATAATAAAAATCACGGGAAAACAAAAACAAATAACAAAACACAAATTGAAATCGACATTTGACAGCACAGCACGATGAGCATGCGCACTAACCTAAGGACCGTGGCGCGCATTTAAAAAATGCTACAAGGGAATTGTAATGACATGGAAAACGGAAATCTAAATATAAAAGATAAAACGATTAAGATGTAATTAAATAACCATTCTAAGTCTGAACTACCTGCTTAAGAAATGCCGATAGTTACCGAGATAGTTACTAATTAATTGAACACAGTACATAAATTAAAAAAGGGTTATTATTCATTATTATTTAATATTTCATTCATTATTATTTAATATTTCATATTCATTATTATTTAATATTCGATCACAAATCTAAATTCTGGATTCAAAATTAAAAACATATTTCATATATACAATTTTGAAGAACGATTTAAAATTTATAAAACGTCATACACCGCACAGAGGGGATGATTTTAAATGTACTTAAACCAAATCTATATAGATAGAGAAATATCATAATTATTATTTTTGTAGGTAGGTAGATAGGTACTATAAAACTAGCATTGCTGCCTCATCAGTTGTGATGCAGGTTTATTTTTATTAGTTCAAAAATCGAACCAATCAGCTTTCGCGTTAAAAGTGCTGAACTTTAGATGATATCGATCCAAATATTTCTACAAAAAATATACCTGTATTATACAGATAAATTCATTGACGAATGTTTATACGATGTACATGAACACATATACGAAGAACGTTCCCTGATACGTGTACATAGTATATGCGACTGTGAACATAAACTTTTCTATATGTTCCATTCATATCGTATGTATAATCATATTGTATATGTGAAAATATTATTTATATGGGAATGTTGAAGGAACATACATGGCAAGTACAGAATGCAATTAGAACATTGGGAATGCAAAATGTACATTCGTGGAATAATAAATGCTATCTGGGTCATTGCTGATTAACCAGCGAAACCAATAAAATATAAAAGCAAACCGTAAAAAATAACGTTAACGTATAACGTATATGTTATATGTATGTAATAATTTGTAATTTGTATTATCTTTAAGAAAATTATAGTTAAAACCCGATGGCCTGGTCTGCCACTGCACTGTGCAGTTGTCAGACCAGGACCAGGGGCCAGGGGCCAGGGCCAGTCCATCTGGCAGGTTTTAAATCTAATTTTCTACTCTTCTACTACGGCACTAACCTATGTGCAATATGAATTAATGAATTTGTTATTCTCTTTTCTATTGTTTTCTTAAATGACAATATGAATTTGTTTATTTGTTATTCTGTGTATGTTTTTTATATATTTTTTTGTATTCAATTATTTTGTTTTATTAAATGATTTTTTCTTAATTAAAAAAGTACATTTACTTTGTTTTACTTTAACAAAATCCTGCTATTGATCTGAAAAATTAAATTTTGTTTTGACGAAACTCAGTTTCCAATTTTCGCCTGTGATACATTTTTCCTGTGGAGGCAGAGCTCTGTTCATGACAAAAAAAAAATAATAATAATTTTTGCAATTACATGAAAAAAGAAAAAGGAAAATTCGATTCATGAAACCTATTTTTCGAAGAAACTGTTTTTGCAAATCATGCTTTGTTTTAGGTTTTAGAGCGTTTGACCTTCAAATATACCGAATTTTCGCCTGCGGCGAATTTTGACGTTATAATTCATTAATTCATGGGATGATCCCTCCAAAATAGAGATCTGGATTCGCGCCTGATTAAAGAATTAAACAATTTTTGCCCTCAGTTTACCCAGAGCCTGCGCCCCGGGCAGTCGCCCGTGTTACCCGGTCCTTAAGCCGCCCCTGATAAACTATATTTTTATTTCAACCTCAAAAAACGAAATTTTTGTCTTTGTATTTAATTTTTGCTATATAGTTAATAAGATGATTGTACAATATTATACAATGAGTAATTTTAGTTAGTTTACGATGGCCACCATTTTAATACCAGGGCCAGTTATTTTTTTAGGGAAATTTTTTAATAATGTACTCACTGGACACTAAACAATAAAAAAATCATGCTAATAAGTATCCATGAGGGGCGGGGCTCGATTTATGTTGGGGAAGTTTTCGAAATATAACATGTTCAGAAGTTGCATTTTTCTCATTTTCACGTTTTTCGTGGCGACATCTTGTGAATGGTGTTTAGTATTAATAGTAGTTGACTAAAATAATCTAACACTTCAGAAGGTGTCTTTTCTTGGCGCCATCTATTGCTGTTTGTTTGTACGGGCTACAACCAACACCACCTATAGACAAGGCCGGCGCACTGGCAAATTCAGAAGTGATGAGTCATCAACAGTAGGCTGACCAGTTGGCATTATTTTAGTGATTTAGTGGTTGACATATTGGTTATTTTTTCGAGATTTACTTGTTTATTAATTGAATAGTCTTTTCAGTGGCGGCTGGTGAAATTTCAATATTTTTTTTCTCGTCTGTGGCGCATGGGACCCATACGAAACTTGGGAAATAACATCTAGAGAAGCACTTCTCTAATGACCCCTAAAAAATTTTGAAAAAGCAGTTTGCGAAAAAATTTTTGAAAATTCGCTAGCCTCCCCTGGGTCTAGGGACCCCTGTTTACTTTTATTTTTTTTTGTCATATGCATTTGACTTTTCATAAAAATGCATCGACAGATTTTGGAGTTTGTGAAAATATTTTCATTACTAACTGAGATACAACGAATTGAAATATTGTAATTTGTTAAATTGTAAATTACAAAATTTCAGTTCATTGTATTTCAGTTAGTAATGAAAATATTTTCACAAACTCTAAAATCTGTCGATGCATTTTTATGAAAAGTCAAATGCATATGACAAAAAAAAATAAAAGTAAACAGGGGTCCCTAGACCCAGGGGAGGCTAGCAAATTTTCAAAAATTTTTTCGCAAACTGCTTTTTCAAAATTTTTTAGGGGTCATTAGAGAAGTGCTTCTCTAGATGTTATTTCCCAAATTTCGTATGGGTCCCATGCGCTACAGACGAGAAAAAAAATATTGAAATTTCACCAGCCGCCGCTGGTCTTTATTGTTGTGAAGAGGTAAGTAATTGATGTCTTTATAAAATATATGTAATGTTCAGTTTATGGATAAATTATATTGAATTCATTCAAAATAGGTAATTGTTCCATGTTTTGCTTGAAGGTTATGTTTACAATTTTTCCATCAATTTAATAATAAGTATTTTTCATTAATTCTATTTTTAGATCATGCCTTACAAATGTTGTGTCCCAAAGTGTCGTGGAAATTATGACAATGGACCCAAAGTCTCCACTTTCTCCTTCCCGAAAGATGAGAATCTTCGACAGAAATGGGTGAAAGCAATATGCAGAGACAACTTTTCACCAACCAACAATACAAAGGTTAGTAGAGTAATTTTATATTTTATTCTCCAAAAGCAATTAGTTATAATTTTCTATTTATTTTTATTTCAAGGTCTGTCAATTACACTTTCGGAAGGATGAAATTGAAATTGAGACAAGCGTGTACACTTCTGAAGGGAAAAAAACTCACTCACAAGAACGACCAAAACGGACTAGAAAATATACGCGATTCAAAATAAGCGATACGTCACCTACGGTGCCGATTACGAACTACTTTGTGTGAGATGTGAGATGACAAGTGAAAACTTTCATTGTTTGCTTGTGTCATAATTGACGATTTGCACGAAAGAAAGTTCAGTAAAAAGTGTCAAGGCGCACAGTATAATGGTATCACTGTAATTCACTGTCATAACATCGTTTTCATTATCTTTAATGTTAAACCTGCTTCCATTGAATATAAATAGTCTTTATTAGGTTGTTTCGTAGTCTACAATATTTAAAAAATGTCGAATTATGCAATTTGTCAAACACTGTTTCCAACTCTCAGTTTACTAGAAGAGTTGGCAGCAGTGATTGACAAATTGCATAATTTGACATTTTTTAAATATTGTAGACTACGAAACAACCTAATAAAGATGATTTATATTCAGTGGAAGTAGGTTTAACATTAAAGATAATGAAAACAATGTTATGATTATTATATTATAGGTATTTAATTGTTGCAAAGTTTGGAAATTAGATGAGTTGGTGAACGTGTGCAGTGAATTACAGTGATACCATTATACTGCGCGCCATCACACTTTTTACCAAACTTTCTTTCATGCAAATCGTCAATTGCTTTGCGTTGTTTTTATTGTCGATTGGATTCAATTAAAAAAACCGCTGCCCAAGGAATCACTACTTCCACATCCAGATTCTCTATCCAAGTCAATCACAACGAAAAAACTTTGTATGTGGAAATAATTGTTTATGGAACTTTAATAATATAATATTTGAAATCCTCTATCCCAAAAACCCATAAAACGATACCCCACTACGGTAGTGGGGTGGGGGTGGTGATAGGGGCGTGGTAGTAGAGGTGGATGAAGTAAAAAATATTTTGAGGTTTCTGGTTCTTGTACATACACTACATCACATTTTTTTTTCATCATCTTTAATAAGGAGGTGGGGGTGGTAATCCCAGGCAGCAAGGTGCCGTCATTATGACGTCGTTTTTTCGGCATTAATTACGTCAATTTCACCTTCAGCATGACGTAAAAATGACGTGAAAAAGACGGCACAATGTCACAGTCCAACGACGTCATACATATGACGCCAATATGACGTCTTGGTAATCAGTGAATTTTGCGATAAGGGATGCAGATCATTATAATATTTTTCCACAATTTTTGACGAAAAAAAAAACGGAATGTGCAGGATCGAACCGCCGACCTCTTGCCTCACAACCTAACACTTAACTCACTGAAACATTGAACATCTTTATTTAAATGTGTTTAAAAGCTGTATACCTAGCTAGAAATAGTAAAACAATATTATTATTACTATGTGGCAAAAATTGAACTAGTCACTAAATACTTTTTTTTTTTTTCAACTATTTAACGTCGGCCTATTTCCGCTACCAGGGCCTATCACCGACGCCAGGAGACGAGCTACCCCCAACCTGGAAATTTTGCCGAACCTCTTTCCTTAAGAGGAGTAGGGATCTTTTACTTGCCTAACATTTAATAGACAAGGGACCGCCTGCTTTACATCCCCTCCGAAGGATGGTATATCCACTACGTAATCCTCGTCTGAAATTACGTAAATTCCGAGTATACACTGATATACAAGCCTCTAGAAGGTGGGACGAGAACGCTGTATTTCCCAAGATGGGAGCCCATCCAAGTACTAACTGCGCTCGACGTTGCTTCAACGGAATATCGACTGATTTCACATTGAAGTCGCCTCTACGCTCGCCCCCACTAAATACTTCTATTTATTTTTATTTTATAATGATTTATTTCACGTCATTTTAATGACGGCAAAATAATGACCTAAAAGAAACGTGTATTTGGCGTCTTCATGATGACGTCAGAAGTACGTATTAAATATCACGTCTCTAGTACGTCATTTATTAATGACGTCAAAATAATGACCTAAAAGAAACGTGTATTTGACGTCTTCATGATGAAGTCAGAAGTACGTCATAAATATCACGTCTCTGGTACGTCATTTATTGGGACAATGACGTCGGCGACGAAAAATGACCTTTAAAAGACGTCATAAAGACGTCACCCTGCTACCTGGGGGGGGGGCTAATGCCAAAAATTTTTTTGAGACCTTAGCTTCTCTTGTATATACTAAATACCAATTTTATGGACTCTTACCTGCTTGATTTACCCATTTACCCTAAATTTACCCCAATTTACCCCCCAACCCTTCGTCGGAACAACATAAAAATATAATCAGATCTCGTTAAAGTACATACGTGCACCAAACTTCATGTCAATATCTTAAACGGTTCCAGAGTAAATGTTCGCACAAAAAAAGTTAGACAGACCGACAGACAGACAGAAATTTTTTTTCGCTCAAACTTAAAATCTCGACGTTTCATGACATTTTAAGCCTATTTAAACAATTAAAATTTTTAAAATTTTTTTTGTCGTTACTATATTTCCACTGGATGTGGAAATAAAATTGAAAACAATATGAATCAATATTGTTCAGTACCTCAGTGTTCGTTTTAGGCAGAAAAAAACCCAACATTTGTTTCCCGAAGCCGGCAAACACCGCGCGAAGATGGATAACAGTTTTGGGGGGAAGGATTTTGTGGACAGGTTAAGGTTAAATAGACATTGTCTTATTTTTAGAACACAATAAAAAAAATGAAATCTTGAAAAAACAGCAGTCCCATCAAGAAATTTACTGTAAGTGATAATGATGCCATTCCTGGACCATCCAATAGGTTTGAACGATTTCAAAGAAGGCTTGTGTTGGCAGAAACGGCCCCCGAAACGACCATTCGACGATCAGTGTGATTGTGAAGAAAATGAAAATATCCAAGAAGATGGGAGTTTATTGCAAGTACTACGGGCACAACCTGATTATTGGACCAAAAAGTTTTTGTGACTTCCAAGTTCAAGTAAATACTCCGAAAGTATTTACGTTGTGTGTACTCTGTTAACAATAGATAGTAAGCTGAACAGTTTTACTGGTAGTGATGGGCGATATATCACGAACTGTGATATTAAGAAATCACAGGTAACGACTGTTAGTAAAGTTGGCAGAAAAGCGTGACGTGATCACGACTTTCCTTCCGTATTTCGTTCCCTTGCCGTGGTTCAACCAAGACCAATATTATAATAATTAACAATTTCTCCTGTACGTCGTATTATGAAAGTCGTGATCACATCACGTTTTAAATTCACTGATATAAGAAAATCACAGTAACGATTTACGTTGTGATTGAAAAATCACGATATCGCTCATCACTAGTCCAGGTAAACAAATAAAAAGATGCAGACATACGTACACCAGTGATGGGATAATTCGAATTAAAAATAACCTGTAATCCGATCATTTAAATAACCTTCATAATTCGATCATAGAGTTCCGTAATTCGAATTAAAAATAATCGGAAAATAATCGAAAAGCAGGTGATAAATTACGAAATACGAATAATGATTTGTGATTACTGAACGAATGAAAACTCGAATCCTTAATCGGTTGAACTGAATGATTGAATCATTTGAATTTCGATTCGATTCTCCGATTCCTGGTGTGCCAGCACTAGTTTTTTAGAACCGGGAAATATTTTGATTGAAATTATACACCCACAATAAAAAACAAATCAATACCAATAACCAAAACCCACAGTGTACTGACTAAATAAAACAGAGTAACCCCAACATTTTAAAAGAATGATACCGTTCTTCTTGTTAGAGTGTGGTCGAATCGTCGATTCGACACTAGATTTATTATAACGCAGTCCACCAAACAGCATTTTAAAATTAATTTGAAGAACCGATAATTCATAATTTTTAATTCGTATGATTATTATAGTTGTAAAATCGCTAGAATCGAGACCGAATTAAAATTAATTCGAATTATCATCCGATTATTGGAATAATCGAATCGGTAGAATCCGATTATTGAAATCATCCGATTATGCCCATCACTGACGTACACTCGCGTGCGCAATAAAAAATTAATTTCTGAAAAAATTTCAAGAGGACTTTAAAAATTACAGTTTTATTACAAGAAGGCGCAGCTTTTAAAGTTAAAACATTTGTATGATAATTCATTAGTTAAATATTCACAGATTTTCTGAAATTTCAAATTCAATTTTGACCAGTGTCTTATGTAGAGTGGTAATAAGGTCGATGTTAGAAATAGGATGGAATAGTTAGAGTGGGAGTGAAACGTCACACTATTTCGGTCCATAGTGGTAGTTCTTATCCTTTTTGGTGGTAGTTCAATCTTATCTGGGAAAAAAGTCAATAGATATAAAAGTCAACAGAAGAAGAAGAAGATGAAAGAATAACCTATAATTTTTTGTTGTTGGCGGGAATATGTCAAGCCAAAAAGAAACATGAATAAATGGTACAAGTTACTGTGTAAAAGCAGCGAACTGCAATTATTAGGAACGTTAAATGGTGGCCAAAGTTTTAGGTATATTTTTAACATATTGTCGTAAGTTTTTAAATCATTTAGGTATTCTTTAAAGGTGGAAGAAATGTCTAACTGATCAAAAAGAACATTGGATTGGTGTATTTTCTAATAGAGTGTGGATTTTGCAACAAGAAGATGACCATATATTATATAATGTATATGAACCCCACTTGGAAGAAACTATCAAAGACGAGGAGTTTTACAACAAACTGCTACGAGATTATTTTCAGTTGGACTTAAATTTAGAGGATTATTATGCAGAATGGTCGAAAAAGGATAATTATTTTAAAGAAGCCTCTCAACAATTTTATGGAATTAGAATATTAAAGCAGGATGTTACAGAAAACATTTTTTCGTTCATTTGTTCCTCTAATAACCATATTACAAGGTATGTTATTTTAGAATGAATGTATAAGCCTAATGTAGAATAAGCTTTATAAATTTGAACTAGATATTACAATAAGAGTAATACGATGAGCGGAAAACATTGTACAAAGTGCTGACGATGGCATTGGGTGATGATTTTAATAACTGAATAACATAAAAAATTAAAAAAGGTATTATATACCTTATTTAACAATATCACTGCAAAACACATAACCACAATATTCAACTGTGAAATATTAGTAATTAGTAGTATTTCGCATCTGAAGTTCTCAAAGGGTCTAGCCGTACTTCCATGGCGACACTGCCCCCGATAGGAACCTATATCATAACCTATGTTATATTGTAGAGGAAAATAAAACTAAATGGCAGTGTTATGATACACTTTACAGTTTATTTTATAGCATTTCCTATGGGCCAAGCCTAAATAAAAGTATTTAAAAAATGCAAAGAAAAATTTTGTCAATCGATTTCTATCAGATCTAATTGAATTACCAATTTGAAAAAATATATAATAATAGTCTATGTCTTGCCTAACAGCATGCCAAGTTTCATTAAAATCCAAGAGGTGCAACATGCCGAAAAAAAAATTTAAAGTAAGTGGGCTGACTACCTTACGACCACTATGTTGACGTTTTTAATTTGCATTACATTTCAATAGTTGCGTTTTGACAGCTTATAAAAAGTATATCAACGGTTGGTGGTATCAACTAGCCTATTACGATGTATTTTTGATCTACTTTTATAGTGACTGTAGTCGGTCTCAGTTAAGAATGCCGTTGTTTTCGTTATGAGCGGAGCACAGTTTACACAGGATATGGGAATTCCCAAGTAAGTAGAATCCCCCCATGGCCGACTCAAGCCAGTTGGTACATAAAATAAAAATTAACGGTTTAAATTAGGGTGACCATACGTCCGGAAATTCGCTGGAAAGTACAGCATTTTGGAGTACTGTCCAGCATTTACAAGTGTCCAGCGAAAGTCCAGCATTCTGACCATATGTCCGGAATTTCGCTGGAAAGTCTTACAAGTGTCCAGCATAAGTTCAGCATTCAGGTTATAGTGAAGTTACAGCATTACATTTTGTTTGGAAAAAAATTTTTTTCGGATACTTGCTTCCCGCTCATCAAAAAATTTTGTGATCGAAAGGGGGAGGGTCAATAAGGCCGGTTTTCGGCCCCCCTCAAATTTGGCAAAAAAAAAAAAGAAAATGTTTTTTAACAGTCTAGGGTCAATTTAGAGTCGATTCGACCACAAACGGAACCAACCCCACCCCCCTCTTGGGATTATTTCAAGGTCAAATTATGAAAAAAGCCGTGAAATAAACTCGCCTTTTCGGAATGAGTAGGCTTATTCTGGGACTTCGATTTAATATATATATATATATATATATATAGGTTTTTTGGGTCCGGATCCGAGGTCAGTTTATCTACAGTGTGTCCCAGGATAGATGTAACGAGAGGTGTAATGGACCAAAAATTTTGGAATTTTGGAATGGTACTTGGGGATTGAGTTCTGCTTGTTGTATTACTAAAGTATACCAAAAATGACTTGATTTGGTGTTCTACAGGGTGTTTATAAGCAAAGTTGTAAAAATCACCACTAATAAAGTACCTTTATCTTACAAAATATGAAAAAATTCCACTAAGAAAAGTTATTTAGAATGCGATTTTATACCTCTATACCTTTCAAGAATATGAAATTATTTTTTTGAAACTTCCCATTTTTTCAATAAAGTATTTTATTTTGAACCATTCAATTAAAACTGCATAGAAATTATTTTTTGCGAATTAATATTTAAAGTTATGTAGAAGCTAAAAATAGGCTATGAGAAAAGCAGATGATTAACATTTGCTCCTACACAACTTTAAATATGAATTCAACTCTTAATTCGCAAAAATGGGAAGTTTCAAAAAAATAATTTTATATTCCTGAAAGGTATAGAGGTATAAAATTGCATTCTAAATAACTTTTCTTAGTGGAATTTTTTCATATTTTGAAAAATAAAGGTACTATATTAGTGGTGATTTTTGCAACTTTGCTTATAAACACCCTGTAGAACACCAAATCAAGTCATTTGTGGTATACTTTAGTTTTACAACAAGCAGGACTTAATCCCCAAATACCATTCCAAAATTCCAAAATTTTTGGTCCATTACACCTCTTGTTACATCTATCCTGGGACACACTGTAGACAAACTGACCTCGGATCCGGAATCAGCGACCCAAAAAACCTATATATATATTAAATCGAAGTCCCACAATAAGCCTACTCATTCCGAAAAGGCGAGTTTATTTCACGGCTTTTTCATAATTTGACCTTGAAATGACCCTAAGAGGGGGGGTGGGGTTGGTTCCGTTTGTGGTCGAATCAACTCTAAATTGACCCTAGACTGTTAAAAAGAAATTGTACTAATTGTTCATATATTGTTCGGCTATTTCCTTCCATTTTTATTAAAATCAGACTGTTATAGTTATATTTATCTCTTTTGTTATAAATAAGGATTCACAAACGGTATTGCCTGTGCTAAACGATGTGCGATGTGCGAAGCTCAAGTTGTTGATTTCATCACTCTCATTTAAGAGCATGGTTCTATTTAATTTTATTGTGCGATGTGCGAGGGGCGTCGACATGGCCACTCTCATTTAAAATAATGGTTTATTTAATTTCAGTATGCGATGTGCAAAGTGCGGTGCTATGTGCGCTGTGCGGTGCCATGTGCGCTGTGCGGTGAACCGACGCGACGTGACGACGTGGTCATGCACTTACACGGAGGTTATGATATTTGTGTACACTTTTTAGGCAGGTATATGAGAGAGATCAAAGATACCACTCAGAACGGCAGAGACAAGAACAGCTCGCCTGATATCGAGCAAAAGCAAGTAGTAGGTTTACCCATTTCTTATAACGCTTTGAAATTTTTAGAGGATTTACGTCTATAATGAGCTTTCATTACTCTAAATAAAATATGTTGCAATATGAATTAAATAATTTCAATGTATTTATAAAAGAAAAATGCCAAATAAAAGCCGATTTAAACAGTTAATTTTTATTTTATGTACCAACTGGCTTGAGTCGGCCATGGGGGGATTCCACTTACTTGGGAATTCCCATATCTCTGTAAACTATTCGTGCTCCGCTCATAACCTAACCAACTGCATTCTTAACTGAGACCGACTATAGTCACTATAAAAGTAGATCAAAAAACATTGTAATATTCTAGTTGACCACCAACCGTTGATATACTTTTTATGAGCTGTCAAAACGCAACTTTTAATGAAATGTAATGCAAATTAGAAGCGACAACGTAGTGGTCGTGTAAGGTGGTCCACTTACTTAAAAATTTTTTTCGACATGTTGCACCTCTTGGATTTTAATGAAACTTGGCATGCTGTGAGGCAAGACATAGACAATTATTATATATTTTTTTCAAAGTGGTAATTCAATTAGATCTGATAGAAATCGATTGACAAAATTTTTCTTTGCATTTTTTAAATACTTTTATTTAGGCTTGGCCCATAGAAAATGCTATAAAATAAACGGTAAAGTGTACCATAACACTGCCATTTAGTTTTATTTTTCTAGCTTTAAAATTAACTAAGACATATCGCTTTGAAAAAAAGTCGTCTCCAGACACTTTTTTTCAAATAGCTCCTCAATTAACTAAGATATAGAGCTAATATGTACTCTATCAACTACTATTAGCGCCCTCTACAATATAACATAGGTTACGATATAGGTTCCTATCGGGGGCAGTTTCGCCATGGAAGTAAAGGCTAGACCCTTAGAATATACCCAGCAAACATTCATAATTGGCACACAAATGGTCACGCGCACCATCGCCAGTATTGTCATAATTGGTACTTATATGGAAAGCCATAAACGGACCCGAAGCGAAATATCCCACAGGCCAGCAGCTGGCCTTCGTTTAATTTGCCATCAAGAGACCACTGATCAGAAGATCAGAAGATGCCACCCTTTGGCCAGCATATTTTTGGCTGTAATTTCACACATTTTTCAATATATTTCATTATAATCCAATATAGTTCCTATAGGAACACTTTCAAGCAGCCATATATTTTGCATAACCTAGTAGATTTTGTATACAGTATCGGAAAGTGTTGATTTTGGGATGGCAATAAGAGCAAGCGAGAGCGAAGGATGCAATCGTGTACATGCTTCTCTTGATGGGCGTGTCACTGTTTACCTCTGTTAGCGTTCTGGTAGATGTCTTCATTGTGAACGGTCGGTTAAATCCTTGAAACTAGTGCAATACCAAAACAAACGCTTTCCGATTCTGTGTAATTTTTGTATGTAAAATTTACATAGGAGAACCCATTGACATACTACAGAATGGACTGCGCGTCTAAATTTGTTTACATACATCCTCAAAGCTTGGGGAACAGACAATAGGTTTTGTAAAAAATAAATATTTTATTAAAGTTTAGTTGATAATTTTAAAATGTGTTAATTGCTCCCAGGATAATGTTGGGCCTAAAAATTTTACCACTTTATCGCTTTGAACAAATTGGTCTGCTGCAGGGTCAGGATTTTCGTAGTTTAATGATTGCGTTTTGTATTGGTTTAGCTTTAATCGATTATATAAAAACCATTTGTTAATATTTTTATTTGTTGAGATAACATTCTGATTTAGTTCCCATAGCACTGGATTTGTGTTTAGTGCCGTTGTATCATCAGCGAACAATGTGAAATTGGGACCATCACTAGTGTTGGTCAGGTCATTAATATAAATGGTAAAGAGTAAGGGACCTAACACAGATCCTTGTGGAATGCCATGTGACACTGTGAAACTCCTAGTTTTCGAAGTGCATAAGTTATAGATTACGTACTGGCACCTGTTAGTTAGGTGGGTTTTTATGAGTGTTACACTATGATTATTGAAATTATATTCCACTAATTTGTCTAAGGGCATTTCATGGGATACGCAATCAAAACTTTTGTTCGGTTCACTTCGAGGATGGTTTGTTTTGTACGATGTTATTTATGCAATTATTGTTGATCGCTTATTCCTAAATCAACATTGGCAAGGGTGAAATAAATTATTAAGCTTGAGGTATTCATTGATTTGGTTTTTTAAAGCTGATTCAAATATTTTGGCTAGTAGCACAAATGAGATGGGACACTAATTATTTAGATCCTCATATGGGCCATTCTTATGTATCAGAATAACTTGATAATTTTAGTATATCAGGAAAGACATTATTTACGATACATAAATTGATTAGGTTAGTTAGGAGGTAGATAATTAAGTTTATTGTGCTCTTAATGAGTCTAGGCATGCATCTTCTCTGGTATTATTAAAAATGGGGATGGGACGGATATCCGGTCCGGCTACTGCATCCGACCAATCCGGCTTCCAAACCGGATATTCGGCTCCGGCCGGATATGATAAAATATCCGGTCAACATCCGGCCAAATAAAAACTCCAAAATTCATGAAACTTAAATGTTATTTATTAATTGTCAGTTATACAACCTGATCTACCATGACATGCGGAAAATTTAACAGTAGGTTGTCCCCACTGAAAGGAGTTAAAAATATGAAAAATTTTAAAAATATGACCAAAAAAAGACCTTATTTTTTTGTAGACTAACTAATCTAACGTAACGCGGTACAACTATATCACTTTATCAGACTTGGGAATGACACTATTGACAGTAAAGTTGGAGAGGATAGAAGTGACTTTTTGGTTTTAATCAAATCACACTACAAAAATAGTGAAATAAATCCAAATAAATCGAAAAGACAATGATCCTATGCCATTCAACTCTGCAATAGCAAGAGATATTTACAATAACATGCCTGTGTCCTCATTGTTCGACCGAAAACCAAAAAACGCGGCTCTTTGATCTGTGCTTTGCCGCACTTGGCGGCTTCACTTTTTATGCCAATTAAGGAAATGTAAACAACTCCAATACGTTCTTTTACAAGTAAGTTTGTCGACCTATTCCTGACCTCAACTCAACATCAGTAGTGTATCTTCGTAAATTTACTAATAATTTAATATACTAAATTACCTCAGAACCCTCTAAAATTTTGCAGGGGCTTTCCCATAGTACGGCAGCCTGTTACCAAAAACCGAGCTCTATCACAGGTAAACTCTATAGATTATGAAATTCTAAGATACTTAAGTTCGAAAAAGGATACGGGCGGTTAGCAAACGACTTTCCGTCTGTCGAAAAAAATGTCATAATTTTTATACCACGGCGAGGCAGTTCTCGATTAATTTTCGTTAAAAATTATGAACAAGACATGAATTAAATAAGTAAAAAAATATTTTGAGGTTTCTGGTTCTTGTACATACTCTAAATCACAATAATTTTTTTCATCCCCTTTAATAATGGGGTGGGGGTGGTAATGGGGGTGGCTAATGCCAAAAATTTTTTTGAGACCTTAGCTTCTCTTGTATATACTAAATACCAATTTTATGGACTCTTACCTGCTTGATTTACCCATTTACCCCAAATTTACTCCCAACCCTTCGACGGAACAAGATGAAAATATAATCTAGTTCCAGATCTCGTTAAAGTACATATGTGTACCAAATTTAAAGTCAATATCTTAAACGGTTGCAGAGTAAACGTGCGCACAAAAAAAGTTACAGACTGACAGACAATTTTTTTTTTTCGTTCAAACTTAAAATCTCGACGTTTCATGACATTTTAAGCCTATTTGAACAATAAAAATTTTTAAAAATCTTTTTGTCGGTACTATACTTCTACTGGATGTGGAAGTATTTTAAGAATTTTTGTAGAAATCAATATTCGCCATCCGAAAACCGCAAAGTCCGACTATTCAAAATCTTGGAGAAATCAGAAGAATTTCAAAAAGCCTTTGCTGCCCTCGGAGAAAGCTCAAACGAAGAAGCTTTTCCAGTACTCGGAAATTATGTATGCCATCTGATAAAGAACCAAAGATCGGTGATGTTAATGAAGTGAGAATGCGAATATTCCAGTGTACATACGACAACCAAGATATGAATGGCCGCCTCCACGTCGACATGACCAGTTATGACGCATGTTCATTGCCACCTTGTAAATCAGAGCTCCGATAAGATTGGCATTCAAATGGTTCGAGGGTGACCAACTTCCCTTCTGCGCTGATCTAATAATAGATGACTCTATACCAGGACTTTTTGCAGGTAAGTATCGCTCAATTATATGCTCTCTATAGCTTGACGCCATGTCATTAAGGTTGATTTTCTTATTTATTTTAGATCAAGGTGAAGAAAAAGAAGGAGAACAAGAAGAGGAACGAGAAGAAGACGTGGATTACAAAGGACGTGGAGACGAGTCAGACAATGAGAGTGAAAGCTCATCAGATGACGATGTATTTCATGTTTAAAGCTACAGTAATAAACCTGACAATTTTAATCCTTCTTTTATTATTACTGTATGTCTGGAACCTTGAAATTCAATTCCAATTCCATTTAAATAAATTCTCTGAGAGCTTGTGCCTACAAACGCCTTAATTTGCTTTCCGCGGCGGAAATCATTTTTCTCAAATATGAACTGGGAAAAATTTCAGTTCTTACATTTTTCGTCTTCCTTTACATGTTCAAAGTCCGATTTGAACCCTTTCTTGAAGTTCTGTCGCCCTGAACTTTTCTTCTCAGCTCTCCCAAAACTGATGAGAAACGCTGGAATGATCTTCGCTAAAGTAACTCGAAAATCTTGGTAACAGGCTGCCGTACTACCACATTGAAGACTAGTTCACCATTTTATTTTCCGCATATCATGGTAGATCACGCTGTATATCAAAATATTTATAAAATTAACTATGAACTAGAAATTACAATAAAAATAAATAACAAATATAAAAAATAAGTCTAAAATTCTTCAATAGGCCTACATATCGATAATACGGATATACAGGGTGTTATTAAAAAGTATGTCAATCACTTAACCACAGATTCAGCACCTTAAAAAAGTTGATTGAACCTAATTTACCTCTATCTCTCTATATACAGCCCTCTAAAGTTGGAAACAAAAAAACATATTCTTTATATATTGTACAAATGGCTACAGATATTTTTTTCAATACTGGTACACTGTAACATGTCAAAGGGTAACAGTTTCAAGTAAAAATATTAAAAAAAAATAAAGTTTTAGAAGTGATTTAGGGTTAACCCTTTCACTGTGGACGGCCCAAATGCCGTGGCTGGTGCTGTGCGCAATTATTTTGCTGCTAGCGAGTATAGTCGTCTGGAGCAGTATGGTTCGAAGGAGTATTTTTTTTTTAATTTCTTTTTTTCAGTTAAAAAAAAATTGTCACAATAAAGCATGTAATTTTGAAAAAAATCATAAATCATAACGTATACAAACTAAAAGAATTATTTTAATATGGTACTATGGTAAAAAAAAAAAAAAATTGCAGCGCGATTGCAATTGGCCGGTTCCCACCCATAAACCTGAATACCGCGAGAAAATCCGGCTAGATCATTCAGATCCTATTTAATTTTGAACCGCGAGTTAACCCGTTGGCGAGTATACTCGTCTTGAGCAGTGAAAGGGTTAAACAACTCTTCCCCCTACCCCCATGACTTTTTTGGTATGTTATATTTTATAGAAAATTTAATTCTACAACTTTTTTCCATCTTGTGTTTTTTTCGTTTAAGTGATCATTTTTAAATGAAACAGAATACTAAAAACATTTCCATGTGTTTGAAAGGGTAAAATGCTGAAAACTGGAGAAAAATAATGAATTTTTTTATTTTATTTTTTTTTGTTTTATTTTTAATTTTATTTTGGTTTTTTACTCATACTAGGTACATGTAGAACTGAAATTAAGAAGTGACTGATAAAATAAATGATTTTCCTAGAGTTTTTGACATTTCATCCTTTAAAACACATGATAATGTTTTTAGTATTCTAAGATTCATTTAAAAATGATCACTTAAACGAAAAAAACACAAGATGGAAAAAAGTTGTAGAATTAAATTTTCTGTAAAATACTATATACCAAAAAAGTCATAGGCTTACCACTTAAATCAGCCATTTCTAAAACTTTAAAATATTTTTACTTTAATCTCTTACCCTCTGACATATGTTACAGCGTACCAGTATTGAAAAAAATATCTGTAGCCATTTGTACAATATTTAAAGAATATGTTTTTTTATTTCCAACTTTAAAGGGCTGTATCTTCATAGGGGTGCGATTTTGGATAGAGGTAAATTAGGTTCAATCAACTTTTTTTAAGGTGCTGAATCTGTGGTCAAGGGCGGATCTAGGGGGGGCACCAAGGGCAATTGCTTCCCCCGAAGACCCCGAAAAGAATAGGATCTAATATTATTTATTATTGAATATTGAAAATGTCGATATAATTATTGATCGTTCGGCGGTAGACGGCCGCAGCTGTAGTGCCTGTGGATCTCTAGTGTTAAACTTTGTATTGAGGTCACCTGTAATAATTATGATTTTTTTACTTGAAAGAGAAAGTTTATCAAGAAGCAAAGTTATTTCTTTAGTGGAAATATTAAAGTCCTCTAGGACTTAATAATAATGATGTAATAATTTGATAATCTTCAAATATCAAGCCAGCCATCTCACAGTGCATTTCAATAGACTACTTATATCAAAGGGTAATGATAAGCATTTAAGGTGATTTTGAGCAAGAATGCTTACTCCTGTGTGCATGTGTATGAAGTTTAATGAAAATGTTCTTTTGTCTTCCATCGAAATCTGTAGAAATATACAGGGTGTTGTATTTAAAATAACAAAGTTGGTGTCACTTTCCCAGAAACCAAATACTTAATGCCACTTGACAAATAAAAATTGGCAGAAAGAAAATAGTTAAGATTTTATCAAATTTATTACTTTCATCATGAACTCACTGTATAATCACTTTTAAGTTACATTATATAACATATATTATTTGTTTCAGAATAAGTAGCATGGTAGAGAAATTAGCAAGATTTTATGGAACTGAAATTTGTGAAATAGGTGGTGAAAAGTACTATACTTTTCCAAATGTTGAAATGTTAGCACAGGAATCTGTTGAGGAAAAATTGAAATCAAATGGGTTTGGTTACAGGGCAAAGTATATTAGTAAATCAGCTGAATTAATTGTGAATGGTGGTGGCAGTGAGTGGATAGATAAACTTAAACAAATGACGTATGATGATGCTAAAAAAACATTAATGCTTTTAACAGGCATTGGTGCTAAGGTATATTTTAACGTTTTTAAAATTTATTTTGCAATAAATACTACATGTAAGGACCCCACTGGTTTCTTATGGAAGTATTGAATTTTGGTCAAATTTATGTCATGATTTCGAGATTCTGATCAAGAGCTTTCATAGGCCCAGCTCGATCCTACGTCTTAGAATGAGAGTTTTTTTTATCAGAAAGTCGAAATTGACATATTCAGCCAATTTCGTCAAAGTTCATTTTCTACAGTGTGTTATTTCATACTGCAACACCCCATTATTTTGGAACGCTTTGCCTGATTTAATTTTTTTTTTTTTTTTTGAAATATAGTACCTACTTGATGGGCTCTATTGGACTGTTTTGAAAAATTTCTAATTTTCATATTTTCAAGACCTACTAAGTTCCTCTAAATTTCAAGATCGACTATTTGGCAATTTTTGTTCGGCAAATTGAATAGCATATTCGATTCACATTTGTGTCAAATACCTCTATACAAAATTTTAACTCAATACCTCATATAGGGTGCAGTGATGCAAAATTTCAAATTTCATTTTGAAAGTTTCAATTTCAATTTGAAATTTCTGAAAGTTTCACCGCACCCTCATAAATTTCTGAAATATCTGAATTTTATGAAAGTTTCAGATTAATCTGAAAATTACAATGTTTTCGAAACTTTCATGAAAGTTTCAGCCACAAAATCTGTATTTCCGTTGCGTTAAACGAAATTTGAATTTCGCGCACCTTTTTAGCTTGTTTTTAACCAATGAGGTTAAGTTATAGGTTAGTTTAAAGTAGCGGGAAAGCGAAGAAACCCAGTTAGAAGTGTTAAAGTTAAAACCCATAAGTCAACAAAATTAAATCAAAAAATGTTACCCGGAAATATTTTGCGTTTTCCCAAAATATTAACAATGTGACTTAAGGATTTTGTAATAAGTAAAACGTTTGTCAGAAATGCGTCGCGCATGAAACACCACCTAAACTGTTGTAATAAAATTTCAGCTACCATAATAGCAAATATTAGAAATTAATTCTCTAATCTTTGATAATAGAATGCAATAAACTCTATCATCTGCATCCAGAGCTGCCGAATCCCCATCCACATCTACCACGTCTGCGTCATTTCCGCCTGTATCTCCTACAGCAAAAATGAAGCAAGGACAACAGACTAAACCCACTGTAGTTTCAAAAGTGGGATTTATTTGTCATTATCCCTCGGAAGTTTAAAAAATTAAGTTTCATCATTTCATGAAATATTTCAATGATATTTCACTTAACTTTCATAATATTAGGGAATTATTCAATTAAATTTCATAAAATGAAAGTTTCATTGAAATTACACGATACTTATGTTTAATTTTATATTTCAGAAATTTCAGATGAATTTCGAAACTCACAAAAATGTCACAAATTTTAAGTGTCATGAAATTTTCATCATTTCATGAAATATTTCAATGAAATTTCACATAACTTTCATAACATTACAGAATTATTCAATTAAATTTCATAAAATGAAAGTTTCATTGAAATTTCACGAAAGTTTCACGATACTTATGTTCAATTTTATATTTCAGAAATTTCATAAATTTCAGATGAATTTCGAAACTTTCATAAAAATGTCATTGAAATTTCACAAATTTTAAGTTTCATGAAATTTTGCATCACTGATAGGGTGTTTGTTATTTAATAGCCAAATTTAGAAACTTCTCACTTTTCGACTGGCCCTCTATAAAAGTCAGTTAGGTTTACTAAAAATAAGGTAGAGTAGTCATTCAACTTAAGGAACATCAAATACTAAATGAGGAAGAAAAAGGAAAAGTTATTCTTTAAATAAATAGTGCTTCTTTACATTATTCGGTTGCTGATGTAGATGCCTTAATGAAATAAATGGATTGGAGGGAATAGCTTCTCTTTTTTCTTCCTCATTTAGTATCTGATGTTGATGATACTAAATGAAGAAAAAAAAAGAAAAGTTATTCTAACCAATCCATTTGTTTGAAAAATTTTCATTAAGGCACCTACTTAGCGCAACGGAATAATGTATAGAAACGCTATTTATTTAAAGAATAACTTTTCTTTTTTCTTCTTCATTTAGTATCTGATGTTCCTTAAGTTGAATGACTACTTTACTTTTTTAGTAAACCTAACCAATTTTTATGCAAGGCCAGTCAAGAAGTGAGGAATTTTAAATTTGGCTATTGAATAACAAACACCCTATATGAGGCATCGAGTTAAAATTTTTATAGAGGTATTAGAGACAACTGTAAATCGAATACGCTATCCTATTTGCCGATAAAAAATTGCCTAATAGTCGATCTCGAACTTTTGACCTATTTAGAAGAATTTAGTAGGCCTTGTTAATATGAAAATTACAAATTTTTCAAAACAGTCAAATAGAGCTCATCGAGCAATACAGGGTGGACCATTAATAATAGGCCATAGTTCAAGGGTAGATTCTTTGGACCAAAATATGAGGATATAACCAAATATGCTTTAGTAAAGTGTTGCTGTGGAAAAAGATACAGGGTGTTAAAATTGTAATTTTTTTTCTTTTTTTTTTGCAATATCTCAACTGCCAGCAAACATTTAGGTATTATTTGACGTCAAAATGACCTAAATTATGTATAATAAATTTAGTCGCAAAATTAAAATTAACCATGTTTTGGTAAAATTTACGTTAACGCTATGTGGAATCGACATAAGTGGAGAATAAGACGACGTCGAAATTAGGTTATATCGACTAAGACAGGTAAAATTACACATAAATCGTACTTGTAGTCACACAATATATTTGGTTAGTAATACCTGCTTAGGTAAATTTTACTTAAATTCGATGTCAATTCGACATCGAGTTGACTAGCTTTAGGTAGAACTTACGCATTTAAGTATGTGAAATTGGAAAATGACGCCAAGAGAAAAAAAAAATAAGGTTTTTATACCTATTTGGTAATTTTCTCTATAATATTGTTGTCAGTCACCTACATATTTGAAGAGATACCTAACTCACAATGACGATACAAGATGAATGTGGGTAACTAAAATAAATCCAATTTATAAGTGAAGTGTTTGCAGTACTCGCTTGTTGAAATCAATGCGACGAAAATTTTTTTGCGTATAATAGCAGCTGTACTTCGTAAAATAACAATGCGCCTCCAAAATATTCATCTATAAGGAAATTCTTATTGCCAAGTAAAAAAATTATAGTAATAATTTAAGCCGAAAAGTATGCTATACTTGTTAAATATGAGTTTACAGGTATAATTATGTATTTTTTTAGCTTTTTGTTAGTTTGTTTCCATACACACTCATTTTTAAAATTCTAATTTGGAATCACATTTCAACTGTGCTAAGAAAATATAGCGTCTTGTGCTAATTTAACCTTAAAATTAATTGCCTTTGTAAATGCAACTACAAAAGATAATTGACTTAATGACTGAAGTCAGGTAGATAAGCCAGGTAGAATTTATCGATTTTGTCGACCTAATATTACTTCAAAGGTGTATAATAATAGTGACCAAATAGGTTGCTATTTAGGTATACATTACGTAGGATTTACAACAAAATCTACCTAGTAAGATATTCGACTATTAGGAATATTGTTAGTCGCTAAAAAGGTAAATTCTACCTAATTATATTACCTATTTCTACCCTATTGTAAATTTATCCTTTATGTCATTTTTGGTAGATTGTTTTAGTAGTTTTTCACTCGCTGTTTTCGTTAAATTTACTTTCAAGGAAAATTGTGTATGAGGTAGATTAATTGGTATTATTTACGTAAACTGAAATCTAAAGTAAGACCAATTGGTAAATGTTTATCGGAAGTCTATTTATCTAGTCAATTTTACGTCATAATTACCTTAACAAGTAAATTCCTCTCTTACCAAGTCGAATTGGAACTAATATTAACAAAAATGTTTGCTGGGAGCTACCTCTTGACAGATCTTCTCCCAATTTGGTAAGGAAACATTTTTTAAGCTAAGAAACAATAATTTGTGTATTGCATCACGCCAGCCCATGGAGGGCGCCTCATGAGCTATACCTGATGATGAATATTTTTTCTCTTTTTTTATTACAAAACGTAGTGGCACTTTTGACTAGAAAATCTCATGCAGGAGTCATTTCTACGTAAAAAAAAAGGTACATTTAATAGAACTTGATAATTCCAACGGTTTTCGAGAAAACTGCCGTATGGATCTCAAAAATTCTTTGAAAACAAACCCAGTTTGAAAAGGAAAAATTGTATTTATTGAAAAGTGTGCTTTGGTGACGTCTTAGTTCTGTCAAAATGTCAAATTAATGAAATTGTACGTAAATGACGTCACCAATGCACATTTTTCAATAAATACAATTTTTCCTTTTTAAATTGGGTTTGTTTTTTAAAGAATTTTTGAGATCTACGCGGCAGTTTTCTCAAAAACGGTTGGAATTATCAAGTTCTATCAAGTGTACCTTTTTACGTAAAAATGACTCCTGCATGAGATTTTCTAGTCAAAAGTGCCACTACATTTCGTAATAAAAAAAGACAAAAAATAATCATCATCAGGTATAACTCATGAGGCACCCTCCACGGGCTGGCGTCATGTAATACACAAATTATTGTTTCTTAGCCTAAAAAATGTTTCCTTACCAAATTGGGAGAAAATCGGTCAAGAGGTAGTTGAGATATTGCAAAAAAAGAAAAAGAAATTATAATTTTAACACCCTGTATCTTTTTCTACAGCAACAATTTACTATTTTGGTTATATCCTCATAAAATTCTTGATGATCATCTATATGCTCATGTTAACAACAGTTTAGTACCTGAGCAACATGGTTTTGTCTCAGGGAGATCAACAGTAACTAATCTGGTTATCAAAACGCAATTTATCAGTGAAGTCTTAGATCAGAGAGGTCAAGTAGATGTTATCTACACCGACTTCTCTAAGGCTTTTGATAAATTGGATCATAACATTCTACTACATAAGCTCCAACATTTTAGCGTATCTTCAGATTTCTTAAACCTAGTAACGTCATATTTAACTGATCGTTGGCAATATGTACAAGTTAGAGGTCATAAGTCTGAAAAATTTTTGCAAACATCTGGTTTTTTGTTTTTATTAAATTACCTTTTATATGCCGATGATTTAAAAATATTCAGTCAAATTAACACACTAGCAGACTGCGAACATCTGCAAAGAAACCTACACCATATAAATAACTGGTGCATTGAAAATAATCTATTTTTGAATATCAGTAAATGCCATGTTATATCCTACTCGAGAAAGCATAATACTTGTCTATTTGACTACAAAATTTCTAATACGGCTCTAGAGAGACCTAACTGTATTAAAGACCTTGGTGTCCTTTTTGACCCACAGTTGACCTTCGTTGACCATATTGACTTAACTGTTACATCTTCCTTTAACACACTGGGATTTGTCTTAAGAAATATCAAGGACTTCAATAATATTGATTCATGCAAACTATTATTCAACCCTTTCGTACGATCAAAGTTGGAGTACGCATCAATTATATGGAATCCAATTTATAACTGCCACATTTCAGCACTCGAAAACATTCAACGGCGCTTCCTAAAAAATTTATATTTCAAAACACTTGGGCACTATCCTTCTCAAGGATTTCCCCAAGACATTCTTTTATCTACTTTTAACTTTGACAGTCTCCTAAAGAGAAGGACTACTCAGTCAATAATTTTTTTGTACAAAATTATTCACAATGACATTAAGTGTGAAAATCTCCACAATAGCATTTTTTATGTTGTACCGCGTATTGTCTCAAGGCACAGTGATACATTTTTGCTTCCTACCCCCAGAACAAATGTACTAGTGCAATCACCACTCTTCCAGATGTTCTCAAACTATAATAATGTAAATACTCAAATATATATCTTTAATACTAACATCCAAGGAATTAAGCAACTATGATTTTTAAATTTATATAATTGCATATTTTATACGTACATGTGTATGTTTTTATCGTCTTCATGTTATTACAATAAGTTGTTTGTATTTTATTCATGTTTCACATGTCATTATTTTTGTATTTTGATCTATATTCGAATTTTACTTGTTTGTCTTCTATTTACTTGTTTTTTATATCATTGTTCTTGTAGTTATACATTTATGCATGTATCTACCCTTATCCTGTAATTGGACATTGGTCTGTTGGATATTGTAACAAAATAAATAAATAAATAAATAAATATTTTGGGCCAAGGACCAAGGAACTATGGCCTATTATTAATGGTCCACCCTGTATATCTCAAAAAAAAAAAATAAATAAATCGGGCAACGCGTTCCGAAATAATGGAGCGTTATGGTATTAAATAGCACACACTGTATAAGAAAACAGCAGGATCTTTTATTTCAGCAAATAAAACTTCCTCTTATAATTATTTAATAATATAGTCGTGTAGATTTTTTCCTGTGCCATTAGCTTTTTCTATGATTTGACCAATGAAAGAAAACAAATCAAATATTGTTGTAGGTGGCAGACTGCATTTGTTTAATGTCACTAGGACATTTACAAGCCATCCCAGTAGACACGCATATTTATCAAATAGCCAAGAGATTATACATGCCGAAATTACCTAACAACAAGACAGTTACTGAAAAAATTTATAACGAAATTGGAGATTATTTTAGAGAGCTATATGGGCCTTTAGCTGGTTGGGCCCACACAGTGAGTACAAAATACCCATTCCTCTTTATGAACTAGCAAGACAAAATATAAGCAATATTTTGCAGAAAATTACTTACCCGTTATTAAATTTTGTTTACAGTTACTTTTAGCAACTGAAAATACCTTTAACACGTTCACTGCTGATGTCGCCATATGGCGACGCAGTAGTATATTGCGCAATGCTGGTGTCGCCATATGGCGATCTGATCCTATGTGTATTCTATTGTCAAAAACTTACTCGGCACCTGGCGATACTTAACAAAATCCCTTCAGCAGCGAACGTGTTAAGCAATCTATTTATTAATCTCTAGAATCTAATAACAAACCAACTTAATTTGTTTATTTGTATTTATATTAATAATTCATGCAGGGTCTACACGCAACGTTTATTATTTAGAATACCGAATGCAAAAAAGAGCAAAACAACTCAAAATATAAGGAAAAGTTGAAACAAAAACCAGGAACACAGAATTACACAAATAAGTACCTGTATCAGATACTTAGTAAGTAAGTAAGTAAACAGTTGATCTCCTGGTAAATGAAATAAATCCTAATTTTCTGTGCTTTAGTGAACACTGGGCTTGCAAAACGCAGATTAAACAAATAAATATTTTAGGATATCAGCAAATCAGCAACTACTGTCGTCAAAGACACATACATACATACGTGGTGGTACAGTAATTTTTGCTAAACATGACATTGCAAGCGAATGTAAAAACTAAAAAAATATTTGCAACTTCAATCAATCGAATTATTATTTGAATGCTCTGCAATGTCATATTTAAAAGATACCTGCATCATCTGCCTTTACAGATCTCCAAGCAGTGATATAAATACTTTCTTAGTGCAACTGTCAAACTTGCTAACAAGAGTAACAAACAGATATAAAAATATTTTTATATGCGGTGATTTTAACATCGACAGTAGGAATAAATCACTAAACACTTTATTATTAGAAGATATAATACAATCATATGGACTATCGTCTCTCTTTGATTGCCCTACGAAGGTCGCTAACTCGGGAAGCCATCTAACACAAAGCAGCATTGACTACATGCTAACTAACATTGACAAAGGCAATTTATTATGCGACAACTTTGATCCAGGACTTTCTGATCACTATGCACAGATAGTAACCTGGAGAGATGTTACTGATAATACAACCTATAAGAACAGCAAAGCCAGACCACAATTTAGAAAGGTCAATGAACTTTCCATATCGGAATTCAAAAAACTCTTTAAGAGCAATATAGTTTTCACAAAAAACTTTTACAACACTACATACATGGACATAAACGAGGCATACGGTTCCTTCTGGGAACACTTCCACTGGTGCTTTGAGGCTGCCTTTCAAATAATCACAAAAAAGAACATAGCAAATAAACAGCCTAAAATCATTTTCACTCCTAACCTCACAACAAAATTACAAGATCTCGAACATTTAAACTACTTAAGAAAACTCAAAAATTATATACAACAAATATAAAACAACAAAGAAAACTATAGAAAATGAGATTAAAATCGAAAAACAAACAAACTACAAGCGTAAAATCAAACAATCCAATAACCACAGTAAAGCATTGTGGAGTTTAGTTAATAGCCCAGATCATAAGATAAGTAAAAATAACTTAACTATTATCCATGACAACAAAACTATCACTGACGATATGGAAGTAGCACAAACTTTTGGTAAATACTTTTCCTCAATCGTAGAGGATAAGATAAAGATACACTTTAATGCCACTACCCCTGAAAGATGTACGACGTCCTCCAATGTCAACTCCAATATGTACCTTACCCCAGTTACCCCAAATGAGGTTCTGAAAGTCATCAAGTCACTACCTAATAAAAAAAGCAGGGGATTTGACAAAGTGTCCGTAAAACTCATCAAAGAATGTAGTAGCATACTCATAGAATCAATTGCACACATCGCCAATCTATGCATCTCACACAGACAATTGCCAGACTTACTCAAACTTTCAATTCTCTTACCCATCTTAAAGAGAGGAGATGCTACAAATATTGATAACTATCGACCTATCTCGTTAATAAGTATCTTCTCCAAAATCATCGAAACTATACTAGCTCAAAGAATAAATAGTTACCTCGAAGCTTTTCATCTCCTCACAGACAGTCAACATGGCTTCAGACAAAATCATTCCCCAGAAACTGCAACTCTCTCGTTTGTTCAACACATACACAATCTAATCGACAATAGAGAAATTGTTGTTGGAATTTTCTTCGACCTAACCCGAGCCTTTGACACACTCAACATCGACTTTATGTCTGAAAAACTGTCAAACCTGGCTCTACGTGGAAACATAAACCATCTTCTGGTCTCTTATCTCACTAATAGACGCTTCCATGTAAAGCAAGGCAATATAAAATCAGAAATATTCTCAACAAATACTGGTACTCCGCAAGGCAGCGTTCTTGGTCCACTCATGTTTTTGTTATACATAAATGACTTACCCAATTACATCACAAACGTAAAGGTATTTATATATGCAGACGACACCTCCATAATTTTATCGGGTAAAACTTCCACAGAAGTACAAAAGAAAGTCAACACCACCTTAAATGAGTTCAGCAATTGGTGCCTACGAAACCGTCTCATTATTAACCTAGGAAAAACCATCTGTATAGAATTCGGTATGAGTCTAAAAACAATTTCAATTTCCACTTTCACAACGAACCTCTAAATGCAGTCAATACAACAAAATTCTTAGGCACAATGGTTGATGGATACTTCTCTTGGCATGACCTCATTGATCTTACATGTAAAAAACTAAACAAAACATATTTTCTAATTAAATCTCTAAAGAACAAATTAGACATAAAATCCCTTGTATCAGTATATTAGGCGAAATTCCATTCCGTCATGACCTACAATATCGCTGTCTGGGAGCAATCTACGAAGGCTAATAGAATATTTATAAAACAAAAAGCTATCCTTAGACTAATTTTCAATGTGAACCCTTGTTCATCCTGTAGAGATATTTTTCAAGACTACAGAATTTTAACTCTAACTAGCACCTATCTGTTAAAAATTTTAACATATGTACATGATAACAAAAATCTCTTCCAAACTCATGCCCAAATACATCACTTCAATACCAGAGGTAAAAACAATTTTCAGCCCATAAAACACTCTACTCAAAACATGAAAAATCACCAGTACTTGCAGGAACTAAGTTCTATAGAATCTACTCCCAACCTATATGAAAGAATTAAACATCTCTCCAATTTAAAAAAGAACCGAAAAAATTTTTACTCACTAAGTGTTTCTACACTATTAGTGAGTTCACAGAGGCACTAATTGGCTTAGATATACTATGAATCGTTTTACTCTTATTAATTTGTTACCCAATAATTTTATGTCACAAGTTTTAAAAAATGTTAGTCTGAATGTAATAATTTTTTTATCCTCTTTGTTGTATTTCATATTTTAATCTGTGTATTTTTTTTATATACCCATGTATTGTTGACTTGTCTTATCTTCTGTAACCAGTGGCCCAAAGGATTAATAAATTTTGATTGATTGATTGATTGATTGATATATGGTATGCGTTTGCACATGCAGACAAATATACACTATAGACCATTCCAGAACACGTGACTTTGACAGATCCGCCATTTTGTCTGGGTGGCACACAAACCGATTATTCTCCGTTTGTTTACGTGCGTTTCTGTGTTCTTTTGTGCTGTGAATTGATTTATTTTGTGATTTTTTGCAATTTTTTTCGCCAAGATGTCTCGAAGTGTATACTATTCAACCCTTGATCACAGATCAAACAAACCAGATGTTTCACTTATGACGTTTCATGGTTTAGATAATAAATCAACTCCTGGAAGGTACGAATTTGTGTAGTGATCTGCGCATATACCAAGCAGTCTTAACCAGCGAGTATAAACACAGGAGGGAGGTGATGACACGTAACAATAATTAAAAGTCACCTAATAAATACTCAAAAAAAACCCTTAATTGTATAACAATAAGAACTCTAAGCTTCAATAGAATATACTGCATTTCAAAATAATTAATATCATTGGTGTAGCTGATGACGACTTCCATCTCTGAGATTTCAGTACTAAACACTCTCTCCTGTGATATTGTACTCGCTGGTCTTAACTTCCATGTCAACCGCTAGGTTGCTCTGTTTATGACTTCTGCGCAGAATCCTGGAAGGTAAACGTCACACGACAAAAAATGAAACTGGTTACATAGGGAATACTATTAAGTGAAACATCTGGTTTGTTTGATCTGTGCCTTGATGGGATAAAAAAATCGAAATTATAGACAGCATTGACCCCTATGCAATTCCTCCTGAGGAATGCAGGCTTGAAATTTACAAGTTACCCAATATTACCATGATGGACTTATTATTTAATACTAACTTATTATTTAATACTAACCCATAGTTATTACACTGGTCAACAATTGAAGGCTTATAAAAGTTTGCAAGCCTACAAACATGAATCTAGCTCTGTTCAAGAGATTTTGGCAAAACAAATCAATGATGAGGCATTTATTGTCATTGGCAAGTAAGAAATCAAAGTAAATGTGTAATTTTACATTATAATTAGATTCTGTATATTAATGTTTATCATTTTAATATGCCACAAAGGTTTTAAGCGTGGACCTTTCAAATCTCGAGGATGCAGATTGACTCGGTTGGATGCTGGAAACGTATCCCAAATTCTGGTTGGGTATCTAGTCTGGATTAGTTTTATCCTCTAGGGAAGCTGGTTTTCCTAAAATCGTACATATTATTTTAATACTTAATATTTATATATTTGCACATTTAATTTTATCCTCGATTCTAACCTTAAAATCTAAAAGGAATTTTGTACGAAAATTAGGTACTTACCAGTTATAAAATGTTGGGAACAAATACGGCCGTTTTTTAGATGGCTTTCACTTAGGGGCCCCCGATTAAAACTATTAATCCAAGCATTTCTTCTTTCTCTAGACAATGCATTAAGATGATCTCCCTATTAGTTAAAATTGCGGGAAATCGAAAAAACGATACATTATCTCTTTCAGCACGCATTGAACATTTAACAACACTACAAAAATGAGGCATTTTCTATAAATTAGACCAGGATTAAACAACTTTGTAATGAAATACTCTTAATGTTTACATACACAAATGGTATTGTGTGCCACCCAGCAAATATGGCCGAACTGTCAATGACGTCATTCTGGAATGGTCTATATACTATTTTTTAACAGGTAACAAAAACGAATGAAGACACAATTGGGTTTATAATTGGTTTTAAGAGTCTTCCTAAATACTATTATTATGAGATTGAAATAACAAAACTAAAACAACAATTAACAAAAATAAAGGATTTGTAAATCGAGGAGCCTCAGTCTGGCATTATAAGATTTATAATTTACTTTTTATAACCTTCTTAAATGTGCGAATCGGATGGGGGTAAATGTCAGTGGAACTACAGAATTGGTTGAGACTTTTGCACATCGTCATTATGTTTGTTCTAGGAATGGGGAGATAAAAACAAAATTCGTTTCTGCTTTTCATCCAGTTTGTCATCAAAACACTCATTCTCGTCGTCACTGTTCAGCAGAATATCGAGTAAATCTTCGTCTGTCAAATATTTCTTGGATGCCATTATATTTTGCCTAAATTTACAGTCAAAAATTAAAACAATTTTTCAAACTTAAATTCTGACTTTTCCAGGTTTTCTAGTACTTTCCTAAGTTTTTTGCAGGTCTAATAAACTGATACTGTTTGCTGTTTAATGAAATGCTGGAAAATATATTTCGTAGTTTTATATTATGAGGGTTAAAAATTTTTTACATTCCCTGATTTTTTCTAAAAATTACTAAAATTCTCTGATTTCTCAGTAATTTTCCAAATTCCCTGCCTTTGCCCTGACATTTTTAGGCAACTTCAAATTCCCTGACTTTTCCAGGTTCTACAAGTTTTCCAGGTAGTACATATTGCATGATAGATTTAGGCGAACTGACGTGCTTTGTTGGCATGATCTCAGTCTAGTTAGATAGGAAGGATACGCCCCATTACTGAAAAATCAACCAATAAAATGTAGATGTAGGTGTGGTCAGTGTGCTTTATTTGTCTAATGTAATAAATATGCTATTTTAAAGCGAGTTCGTCCAGTCCTCTAAACCATGCCTCTACGTTTGTGTGTATTATCTAGTGATGCGAATAATCGAAATATTTCAATATTCGATTATTTTTAATCGACATATTTTAATAATCGACTAATATTAGTAGTACTAATTTTAGTACTACTACTACAGTGAATAATACCTATTTCAAATTTAAAATACTACTTTTATATAATTGCACACAAATTAAATATGTACTTATTTATTTAAATTAAAAAAACAGTTTGTTCTTACTTGCATATTGAGCAATGTGCTTGCAGTGCTAACTGATTACTTTTTTATATCCGTATCCATCATCAAAACCATTCCCGACTCGCCGCCGTCGCACTCATCGAGTGTATCCAACGAATTTTCTTAGTAGGTACTATTTATACTACCTAATGTAAGTACTAATTTCAGTCATCCCGAGAATAATAAAATAATCGACTCTCGGTCACCATCGCATTCATCAAGCATAGACCTACAATTTTCTGGGTACTACTAATTTTAGTATATACTAATTTTCAAACTCAATCGATTATCTCGAGACATTTTAATATTCGACTAATTCGATTTTCGTATCTCGATTATTCCCATCACTAGTATTATCAGTTCTGGTCTGTCTGACACATGACGCATTTGCGTGTTTGTCCAGGCCCGGGCGCAAAAGGGCTATAATAATCAATTATTTTTTTGTTTTGTACTTCATTATAGAAACAGGGCCGTTTTTAATTGCTATTTACTGGAATTGAAAACCAAGAAACCCTGATAATTAGTTATTTTGCTCCTAAGCTCTTGGAATGAGGCATTTTACAGATAGAAAACAAGCCAAAAATGTTTAATAAATATCATAGAAAAAAAATTTTCACAGAAATCCCCCATAATATCGTGAATGCAAATATCATTGTACAAGCAATTTCTCACTTATCTATTTTTTAAAATTAATTGGTGACAAACTTGAATAGAATTATTTTGAAAAATTACACAGCCACACAAAAAAAAGTTTATTTTCCACAGATGAAAGCTACCTATTCCTATGTTTTTTGAGCCGCTGATTCCAAATATCACGTCAAAAATATATGTTTCACTGCTCAGTTTTCGCAAATTGACATTTCATCCCTAAATTCGGGGTTACATGGCTGTTAAATCTAATAGAACGACACCCGTTCAAATGAAACTTCTGAATCGTTAAAATGGCTTTCATCACATACTCCCAACATTCTATCGTACCATGGAAACGATGGTGGTGTACTTCTTCCCCCAAAAAAACTACAACTACCTTGTTCTGATTTTTCCGTAATACACTTGTGAGGGCTTGACTGACCGAAGTTATTACAGGGAATATTAATAAGTCGAGTATCTTTTGACCAGAAGATGCCAAAACAACCCCCGGGGGTTGGAACCACCCCCTCCCTGAATGACAAAACATTCCGAAAATAGTACATAAGGGCTGAAGAACAGTTTCCTCCAGTTTTCAAGGGCTAGTAACACGATAATTGCAATACTTTCCCCCGCTCTTCTGGAACGACCCCTAAATGAAAAAAAACGAACCCTTGTTCTGATTTTTCTGTACTATGTTCGTGAGAGCTTGATGATCGGGATTATTACGAGGAATATCTCTTGACCAGGAGACGCCGAAACAACCTCGAGGTTGTAACCACTCCCTCCCTAAATGACAAAACATTCGGAAAATATTGCGAATGGGCTAAAGAACGTTTTCCTCCAGTTTTCGAGGGCGAGTAACAGGATAATTGTAATACTTTCCCCCACTCTTCTGGAACTACCCCCAAATGAAAAAAAACTACCTCATGTTCTGATTTTTTCGTACTACACTTTACAATCGAACATCTTTTGACGAGAAGACGCCAAAACAACCCTGGGGGTTGTAACCACTCCCTCCCTGAATGACAAAACATACTGCGAAAGGGCTAAAGAATGGTTTGTCCCGTTATCGAGGCGAGGAACACGATGGTTGCAATACTTCCTCGCCCTCGATAACGGGGGAAAACCATTCTTCAGCCCGTTCGCAGTATTTTCGAAATATTTTGTCATTCAGGGAGGGGGTGGTTCCAATCCCCAGGAGTTGTTTTGGCGTTTCCTGGTCAAAAGATACCCGATTTATCAACATTCCCTGTAATAACCTCGGTCTGTCAAGCCCTCACAAGTATAGTACGGACAAATCATTTAGGGATAGTTCCAGAAGGGTGGGGAAAAACCACTGCAATCATCGTGTTCCTTGCCCTCGCAAATGAGAGAAAACCATTCTTCAGCCCTTTCGCAGTATTTTCGGAATGTGTTGTCATTCAGGGAGGGGTTGGTTTCAACCTCCGGGAGTAGTTTTGGCGTCTCCTGATCAAAAGATACTCGATTTATCAATATTCTCTGTAATAGCCCCCACAAACGTAGTACGGAAAAATCAGAACAAGGGGTCGTTTTTTTTCATTTAGAGGTAGTTCCAGAAGAGTGGGGGAAATGATTGCAATTATCGTGTTACTCGCCCTCGAAAACTGGAGGAAACCGTTTTTCAGCCCTTTCGCAGTATTTTCTGAATGTTTTGTCATTCAGGGAGGGGGTGGTTCCAACCTTCTGGGGTTGTTTAGGCGTCTCTTGGTCAAAAGATACTCGACTTATCAATATTCCCTGTAATAACTCAGATCTGTCAAGCCCTTACAAGCGTAGTACGGAAAAATCAGAACAAGGGGTCGTTTTTTTTTTCATTTAGGGGTAGTTCCAGAAGAGTAAGGGAAAGTATTGCAATTATTGTGTTACTCGCCCTTGAAAACTGGAGGAAACTTTTTCAGCCCTTTTGCAGTATTTTCGGAATGTTTTGTCCTTCAGAGAAGGGGTGGTTATAACTCCCGGAGGTTGTTTTGGCGTCTCCTGGTCAAAACATACCCGACTTATCAATATTCCCTGTAATAACCCCGATTTGTCAAGCCCCTCACAAGCGTACTATGGAAAAATCAGGACAAGGGGTAGTAGTAGTTTTTTTTTTTTTGGGGAAGAAGTACACCACCATCGTATCCGTGGTACGATAGAACATTGGGAGTATGTGACGAGAGCCATTTTAAACGATTCGGAAGTTTCATTTCAACGAGTGTCGTTTTATTAGATTTAATAGCAATTTAACCCCGAATTTAGGGATGTAATGTCAATTTGTGAAAAATTTTTGATGTGATATTTGGAAACAGCGGCCCAAAAAACATGGGGATAGATGGCTTTCACGTGTGGAAAATAAACTTTATTTTTTTTGTGTGGCTGTGTTATCATCGTACTGCCGTACGCAAAAAAAATAGGACAAGTCTTATAACGTATTTTTGCTAAAATCTAGTTGTGTACATCTAACTTTAATTTTTGTGACATTATCAATTATTTGTCAAAATTCATTGCAAGTGTTCAAATAGAGACAGATTTACATTAGAAAAAAATAGTTGTCCTATTTTTTTTTGCTCACGACAGTACCATCACAAAATATAATCTGACTAGCCACTATATTAGCATAATATTTTTAGGTTCTTTTCTGTGCAGATTTAAAAAAGTTCCAAGGAAATAACATTGACATGCAGGAATCAAATGATAATTCCAAGAAAAAGAAAATAAAGTCTAAGAAATGATGGTTTTTAAGAATTTTTTATTTATTTAAAAGGATCCTCGTGTTTGTAATATTGTGTATTTTTTAATAAAAGTTTTTTTTTTGTTTTATATATCATATCACACATTATCTTTTCACTGCTGATCCTACATAACACTTTTTACATCAAAACTGTAAAAAAAAAAAATTTTAAAACCATTGTAATGGTCTTTGTAAAAAAAATTCTTACGTCTTACACCATTATTTACCCTATGGAAATGCTCACATTAGTGTATGATTTTTTAGTAATATTTAGATTCCAGCTTTGTGTTCTCTCATAGGTAGTTTAAAGGACACCACATTTCTTAAATGTAAAATCAGTTCCCACTAGATTGTTTCAAATTAAGACATTATAATTTTCAGTGATAAACAAGTCTCAATGGGAGCAACTTTCCATGACCATATTCTCATATTTCGAAATCTGTGTATGTATATACATATCTATGTACCAAGGAGGTTGAATAAATAAGGAGTCGCCATAAGAAGCAGAATATGGCAGCACATTCCTCATTTTAGTATGATCGAAACGTCAACAAAACGCGACATGTATCTTGGTTTAATATTGTTATAAAATAAATGTTTTTGATAGAAAATAGTGTTTTTCGCCATAACATATGATTTCGTGTCCGCCAAGTAGCTGTACAAATCAAAGTAGTATTGATAAGAAGAAATGTTTTGGAATCACTTTTCATAGGTTAAAACAGGTCCGTACTCAAAAGATATGTTGAAACTATTTTCTATTTATTTTAGATTGTATTTTAGACAGAGCTGGGCAAATATGTACTTACAAATACCTCATAAGTATTTAAATACTAAAAAGTATTTAAATACCAAGTATTTAAATACTTCTTGCAACAAGTATTTGTATTTATACTTGCAAATACTTTATCTGAAATATTTACTACTTAGTATTTGTGAAAATGATCCTAAAGTATTTATAAATACTTAAACTATTTAAATAACTGAGAAGTATTTAAATACTTCTAAAAAAGTATTTAAATCCTTTTCTGACAGTATTTAAATACTTTTAGAAGTATTTGAATCTCAAAAGTATTTAAGTAAATACAACAAATATAATCAAATACACCAGGGAGACAGGCAGATACTCGTCAAGAATCAAGACATGTACCATACTATGTAGTTAATAAACACATTGCATCATTCAATCTTCAGTCATTCACGTCTTAATTCCCAGAAAGTTGGTTGAGAGCAGACGTAGACAGTAAGTGTTAACTGTTAAGGTTAGGCTTTTGCAGAGGGAAATATACGTTTATTTTCGGTTTGTTATAAATAATTAAATAACCAAATATACTATAATCTTTAAAACTGTTTTAAATAATTTCTATTGTTCTAACGAATACAAATATATATTTTTTTTATTGTAAATTTCTGTTGTACTTGAATATCGTAGTTTGTCAATGAAAATAGTTCCTAATTTCATTATTGAAGTATGGCATTTAACTGTATACAAAGTTTATGATAAAAACTGTATATGGTTGTATTCCTTAGAGCAATGGGGAGTATTTGAAACTATTTTAAGGATGATACCATTTATGATTTTTTAAATATTTATAATAAACTGAAAATAAACGCATGTTTCCCTCTCACTCTGCATGTATATATTTTGTGATTGTGACAGAGAACAGTTGACCTAGTGCCAGTCTCTGTGCTTTATTTGGGTATTTGCAGAAGACGCAAAGGTCTCTAGCTCTACGGATTAGTAAAAGTCCAATACCCAACTAGAACTGATTAAGTATAGAGGTATTAAAAGAGTGTTGTAGAAGTTCATGAAAGTCATGAAACCTGAAATTTTGACACCTCAAATAGTCAAATAGTATTTAATATAATAATAATAATGATAATGATAATATTGATTTCTACAAAAATAGAAAATACAATTTGGCGAAGTTTAGCCATTAAAGGCTATTTTTATTACACTTAACTATGCTTCAAAATATTTCAGTGTTATCAAAGTATTTAAATATTCAGAAAGTATTTAAATACTAAGTTTAAACTATTTAATTACTTTTGTTATTTATTATTTAAATACTTTTATCTTTTGAAAATACTTAATATTTAAATACTTTCAATTTTCTGAAAGTATTTAGTATTTAATATTTAAATACTTTTTCAAAGTATTTGCCCAGCTCTGATTTTAGATTATATTATATTATATTTGCTTGAAATGTGAAACCGTTATCTCATTAATTACTCTACTGGCTTGATATATGGTAGTATCAATGTGTAAAGTCAACTAACATGTATCTCCTCAAATGCTGTATAAACTTTGTTTTAAATCAGGACCTGGCGAGCTGTTCATGACAGTATGATCAGAAGCCACGCCTTCTGCGGCCGTTTCTCATTGTAGGATATAAGCTTTATGACTACTCCTTATTTATATTCTACCTCCATGCTATGTACCTCTTAATATACATATTCTGTAGAAATAGAAGGAAATGAGGTACGCCTCAGTCCTCCTTCATTCTAATCATACTTATTTTCAAGAAAAATTGTTCTAAACTGCTACCATAAACCTTAAGAGGAGACAACGCCAATCACAGTTTCATCTGTGACGCTAAAGCTGAAGTGAGGCGAAGGGTAGGTAGTGTGGCTATTATAGGGCATCTGCACGTGACGTCACAGCTAACCTCAAAAATGTGTTTCTTAAGTATTACGCAGCTATTATTAAAATTTCTGCCTGGTTCCCGTATTTTCAACTAATATCTAGTTCAGTGTAATGTTTGAAGTTCTAAATACTTTGTCCTAATAAAATAGGACTCTTTTTGTAGGTTGGAAATCTAACCTGTAATTAGCAGTCTATTTTTATTAATCAACAATATTGAAAAATTATTTATATGAATTTTTAAATATTTGCTTGGAGCCAGTACGGCTCCAAGCTAAAAATGCATATACAAACATTAAAAATGAGAATAAACTTGAAAAACTTAAAATTTAAGGTTATGTTGGTACATGATACAGTAGTGCTGTAGGTGGCACCATCTATTAAAAAGCACTGTAATACAAATCTTGACTGGGCAAAGGCAATTTTTAGGTGTTATTAAACTGAAAAAAAGATATTCTTGTAAGTAAATATTACACTTCTATTGAAGTTAGTTTTTATAGCTAAGCCAAGAAGTGTAGTCAGTAGATAAATGCTAGTACGGGCTCCTAAAAGTGGAGTGGCACGTGTTTAGAATACGTATATGGCAGTGTGCGCCGGCTGAGAGCGTGCCGCTCCACTTTTAGGAGCCCGTACTAGCATTTATCTACTGACTACACTTCTTGGCTTACGTATAGCTAAAATTTGTTTATTACGAAGATCTCTCTTCACATTGACTCATTGCCGCCTGCTCCCCTCTGATTTGATCGCCTTGCTCCCTCTTAATAAATTTTTTAATTAGAATGCTGACTTTTAATGAAAGAGATGGCAAAATCCACATATACGAATAGACATCACCATTGCCACATTCCATATTTTAGTTGGAATAGCCATTTCATGCCCATTGCTATTTTTATTCACTACGTTTTATGTCTAGCGTAGCTCTTTAATTAAAAATTTACCTATACTATATAATAAATTCTGTTATCTATGATATAGGTAGGAATGCCATATAATTATTGAGTATATCAATATATTACAGAGTATTCCCAAAAGTTCAGGTCATTGCAATCAAAATTTGAAAATTTACGTTTTAGATTTTTTTTTATTAATTCAAAAAAGGAAGCGACCTTTAAACATATAAATTATAAGGAAAATTTAACAAAATTATCATTAAAAATTTAGTAGGAGACATAAAAAGCCAGTTTATTAATGCAAGCATTCTATAAGTGCAATTATTATATCAACTAAGATGCTTAATCAAGCTGCATTTGTTCATCATCATCGTCTTTCTTGTCCTTTTTAGAGCTTTTGTTATCTTTAGCTTTCTTATCAGATGAACTCTTTCCATCAGAAGATGCAGTGCCCTTCTCTAAAGCTTTGACAAAGTCTTGCATGTTCCCTTGTGCTGCTGCCGCAACGGCATCAGGATTAACAGATAGTTGAGATACTACCGGACCCAACTGTCCAGATTCTAGTGCACTTGAAAACTGAGAAACGGCCTAGAACAATATATACTAATAATAAAATTTCTCATTTAACTGTTCTGTTAATTGTATACTCATTTTTATTTTCTCCAAATTAAAAAAAATATAAAAAAATTTCACCTGCTGAAATTGTGGAGAAGCCAATGTTGACCTTAAAGCTTCTTGTGCGCTACCCTCCACAGCTGGTAAATGACTTTGAAGGTGCTGCAGCGTTTCCGGATTACTCAAAACACCTGTTAAAGCGTCACTAGTAAGAGCAGTGGATAAGTCGACTGCAACCATAAGTTTAATATATTAATTATTAAATCATATACTCGGTAGTATAGGGAGATCGAGAAAGACTGAACGTGCCGCTTCCTAAAGATTGTTTTTATACCGCCTACATAGTGCATACATATGTACTATTTTCTGGTACTTTCAACATTTTCACGTTGGCGACAGTAACCTTGAATAGAGTCAATACAGTATTTACACAAAATGCGAGTTTCTTTATTAACTTACCACACAAGTGACAGTGAACTGATTGCGTTGGTAACAGTGACTAGAGAACCAGTCGTTACTCCTAGCAACATAGGAAATTAGTTTTAATAATGTATGTAGAATAGAAATCAATTTTGATAATAGGCTCATTTAACAATTTTTTATTATTACATATTCTGAAAGAGCTTGGTGAGTATAGTAAGTATGCCAAAAATTAGAATTTTCTGACGCCGCCTTCATGTATAAAAAAATTATTAAAGTCGGCGCGCTTAAAAACGCTCGGGATAACCATGTAGTCGAGTTGTGACGTCAGATGGCTGAACCGCCCAGTGAACACGCTGTGAATGCAAGTTAGTAGAGTAAAATCTGGAAGTAAAGTCGCTTAGTTTTCAAAAAACCGGCGTAGAACCAAACCAGACTTAGTGGGATTCTTTAGGAAGATAATCGTGTACACGAAATCATTTTTGACGACATTTTTTGGTGGTCGAGAACTTTTTTATTTCAGAAAAACTCAAAAAAATAGATTTTTAATGAAATATGTTTTTTAACGTCTCCACCGCTATTATCTCTGAAAATATTTGTGCTATCAAGCTATTTTTTTTTTAGATTAAAGTAGACACAATAGCGCTTCGAACAACATCCCACGTGAACCCGATTTATTTTTTTTTAAGTTGGAAAAATAATAGGAAACTCAAACTTGTTATTTTCAGTAGCGTAATTTTAGACAATCGAGAAAAAAAATTATTTATGAAAATTTGTATATACATGCTGCGTACAAATTGAAGCCAATAGTTGAAAAAAGTTTTTAGGATAAAAATTTTTCATGTTCCGTTCATAGTATTGAGTCAGCGATTTTTTTAACGGGCCAAAGTCATATTCTTGCGCGCTCGGCTGTAGCAAGACTGCCGTTTAACTTATATCAATAGATACAAAACCAGTAGTGATCAAAAGCATCTAGGGGATCAATATTATTGTTCAATATTTCATATATTGTACAGTAGTATTGATCATATGTTGTTAATATTAAGAAATTGTACAATAAATATAAAATAGTCTCCTTTTAATAATAAAAAGACAGGTAGGTAGATATAAATACCTAATCTATAATTATCAATCAGTGTTACTAACTACCTATCTAATTAGTAAGTTTATTAGACATTTTTAAATGAATGAACGTAAAAACGTACGCATAAAATGAGTTTTATTGTTGAAATAAATTTTCTATTTGGATAGATAAATATGTAGTATGTGGTTTATGTAGGCCCTACATTAATAGTATTCTAATTCGTTCATATCTGCCTCGAAATCTTTAATAATGTTGTTACAGGAATGACATTTGCACTCGTTGCAACATGTTAGGCCTTCCTTAAAACAAGCACATTTTTGATTGTCACAATTTTTATCGGAACAATGAATACTTAATGATTTTCGACAACCGCCACTTCTACGCGACTAATCTGACCAACCCTGCATGCGAGGTGTATTAATTGCGTCCCAGTGTCGCATTTAGCACTGATAAAAAAAAATCGCTGTTGCCACACGGTACATTTTAGGAAAAAATATATTGATTCAAAAACTTTTGTGATTATTAGGCTTTATTTTCTTCGCTTCATGTATGTAAATATTTTCAAAAATAAAAAAGTTTATCGATTATTGGTGAAGATTTCAATACATAAAATATATATTTTTAGTTTATCTGATTTTTAGAGAAATGAAAGTGCGAATTGTGCCCAAACCGTTTATATTGGTAAAAGCGCTACAGTGTGTGCTTTAATTTGACACAAAACAAATTTCGGTACCTTTAATAGTTTTAAAGATGAAGTGGAAACAAAAAAAAACTATTTTATTTAAAAATACATTTTTTCCACTTTTTATTGATTTAAAAAGTTCGAGACCACAAAAAAATGTAAAATATGATTTCATATGCCCGGTAACATACTCAAAAGAACCTAACATGTTTGACCTGGTTCTACGCCAAAAAAAAAAAAAAAACGACACGATAGACTTACGAAATCGCTGCTCTAATATAGGTATTAGCGCACGCCAAGTGACGTCACTCTATGGCCGAGCGTGTTTCTATTCAAATGCGAATATCTCTGGCTATTGATTCAATTGAGCTGAAATTTTTTTCTGAGGCTATTGGTTTGTTATACTTTAAAATGAGGAAGAAAAAGTAGGAAACTGCCATATCACTAAATGACCCTATTGTAGTGACTTTTCCATGTGACGTCACGTTCAGTCTTTCTCGATCTCTCGGTACATGAAAAAAACCAAAATATTTTTTAAAAAGTGTAAAATCAATGGAAAGCGAATATCTATCAGTTAGCTTTCAAATAAACATATTTGTTTTGAGATTTAAGAATCTAGTGAAAAGGCCCATTGGCCCACCACGTCAGGATTTTGACATATTTCAGGTTAAGTATTTAAAAAATGGCTTTTTTGTCTACTTTTGAGGTTATGTATAGGATTAAAAAAATTTTCTGTTTATTTCTAATAAATACATAAATACATAATTTAATACAATCCTCCCTCTTTAAAGTAAGCTTTCCACCATATTTCCTCGCAAAGTTATAACCATTTTAGGGTGACATGAATTTGAAACCGCATGATCCCCTACAACTCAACAATCTTAACCAAACGATTCCAAACGAGTTGGGTTATCCCTTCTGTTGTGTTAAATCTTAATTCGTTTAGTCGTTTGCTTAAGATTGTTGGGTTGTAGGGGATTATGGTTTCAAAATCATTCCACCTTAAAATGGCTATAACTTTGAGAGGAAACATCATAGATGACCATTTGAAAGCTCATTATAAAGATGAAGGATGGTACAAATGATGCATTAATTAAAAATAAGCTGACAAATGTTTTGAGTTCTATACATAACCTCAAAAGTTGCCAAAAAAAGCCATTTTCTAAGCACTTAACTGCAAATATTTCAAAATCCTGACATGACAGGTCAATTCTGAGGCCAGATTCGGATTCAGCGCGAAAAATTACTTCAGAAATGACCCTCAGCTGCCCAACAACATTCATGACCTCTTTATTCGCAGATCTGTGTTATTAATTAAATGAATCTAGCACATACCTGACTGTTCTTGAGCACCTTCTGGAGCAACAGGGGCAATACCTTGCAAAAAATTCTGTAAATCTGACAACTGAATTGGATTAGTATTTCCAGATGGTGGCGTGGCTTCGGATGAACGAGCAGTTGAGCGAGGCCTACTTGGTGCATCTGGGGTAGTAGTGGGGATAGGAGCAGTTTGGGGAGTGGTTAAGCCTGCAGAAGGAGTAGTTTGATTAGTAGAAGCGGTGGTAGTAGGAGTATTGGGAACCGTACGGTGGGTTATAGCAGGTGTGGTACTTGTGCGTGCACTTCCACTATTGGGGCTTCTGAAAAATTATAACAGTGTTAAAGTTATTTACAAGTACAGAAAATAGAACAGGAAAAATGTATTTATTCACTCACTTAGAAGCCGATAGGATCTATGTGCAAACCTTCCTTTCTGAATATTTGGGACAAAATTTTTTTTGCTGCTAAATAAAGTACAGTCTGAACCAAATTAAAAAATTATACTGACAAGGACACTAGAAAGTTTTGTTTCCTCATTTCCAATTTTGAGTTTCTTTGTTCCGAATCAGATCATCAATCATCATTGATTACAGATCAATTCTTTTTTTAAGAGTGAAGCATGATATGGCTCCAAAGAAATATGCTCTAGAGAAAATTGTTATTTAAAGAAATGTGTTTAACTTAATGGGAGCAAGAAATAATAAGCTAAAAATGGTTCCACTTGCGCATATACATATATTAATTTCTTCCATTGCCAAACTATTTTTATTGTCCAAAAAATGAAACACTGATTAAAGTTTCTCATTTTGTTTTTTTAGTACACCTGTTGAGAAACTTGAATTTTATTATGATTAGAAACACAATGGAACCTTTAGGGTACGATCCGATATTCACCACAAATACCAATAAAATTTTGAAAACCGCTGCCCAAGGAATCACTACTTCCACATCCAGATTTGCTACCCAAGTCTCTCACAACGAAAACATTTTGTATGTGGAAATAATTGTTTATGGAATGTTAATAATATATTTGAAATTGTCTACTCCAAAAATCCATAAAACGATACCCCACATTGGTAGTGGGGTGGGAGTAGTGATAGGGGAGTGGTAGTGGGGATGAATGAAGTAAAAAAATACTTTGAGGCCTTTGATTCTTGTACACACACACTAAATCACATTTTTTTTTTTCGACCCCTTTTATAATGGGATGGGGGTAGTAATGGAGGTGGCTAATGCCAAAATTTTTTTTGAGACATTAGCTTCTCTTGCATATACTAAATACCAATCTTACCTGCTTGATTTACCTATTTACCCTAATTTATCCCTTCAACGGAATAATATGAAAATATAATCTAGTTCCAGTTTTCGTTAAAATACATACAAGCACCAAATTTCAAGTCAATATCTTAAACGGTTCCAGAGTAATCGTGCGCACAAAAAAGTTACAGACAGATCGGCAGATATAATTTTTTTTTTGCTCAAACTTAAAATCTAGACATTTCATGACATTCTAAGCCTATTTGAACAATACAAATTTTTAAAATTTTTTTTGTCGTTACTATACTTCCACTGGATCACAGAGTACAGTAACTATACAGAGGCGAAAGCAAGCTTTCCTGTCAAAACCAAATTTGTATACTCATCGCCATTTAACTTCCACATCCAGTGGAAGTATAGTAACGACAAAAAAAATTTTTAAAATTTTTATTGTTCAAATAGGCTTAGAATGTCATGAAACGTCGAGATTTTAAGTTTGAGCAAAAAAAAAATTCTGTCTGTCTGTAACTTTTCTTGTGCGCACGTTTACTCTGGAACCGTTTAAGATATTGATACACATATGTAGTTTCACGAGATCTGGAACTAGATTATATTTTCATCTTGTTCCGCTGAAGGGTTGGGGGGTAAATTTGGGGTAAATACGTAAATCAAGCAGGTAAGAGTCCATAAAATTGCTATTTAGTATATACAAGAGAAGCTAAAGTCTCAAAAAAATTTTTGACATCAGCAACCCCCATTACCACCCCCACCTTATTATTAAAGGGGATTAAAAAAAATTGTGTGTGTACAAGAACCAGAAACTTCAAAATATTTTTTTACTTCATCCACCCCCACAACCATCTCCCTATCAACACCCCCACCCAACTACCGATGTGGGGTATCGTTTTATGGGTTTTTGGGGTAGAGGATTTCAAATATTATATTATTAAAGTTCCATAAACAATTATTTCCACATACAAAATTTTTTCGTTGTGACTTGGATAGAAAATCTGGATGTGGAAGTAGTGATTCCTTGGGCAGCGGTTTTTTTAATGGTATATCAATCAACCTCACTTTTATGTTGACACTGTTGACTTTATCATGTTAAGTTTGGATTTGTAAATTTTATTTCCACTCATTTTGGTTGAAAACATCAACCGAGGATTAAAATTCTCATAAATAAAATCTAGTGCCCAACTCAATTGAAAATAGGCGCCGATTATAAACAATTCAAATGGTAATATTTTTCAATCCAATTCGAAATACACTGTTTTTTTCAGTGTATCCTTAAATGGGGATCTGCACGTGACGTCATAGCTAACCTCAAAAGTATATATTTCTTAAAATCCACGAGTATTACGTAGCTATTATTAAAATTTCTGCCCGGTTCTCATACTTTCGACCAAAATTTAGTTCAATGTAATGTTTATAAAGTTTTAAACAGTTTGTCACAATAAAATAAAACGCATTTTGCAGGTTAGAAATTTAACCTATTAAAAGAAATAAATTAACATGGGGCGAGCGTAGAGGCGACTTCAATGTGAATATCAGTCGATATTCCGTTGAAGCAACGTCGAGCGCGGTTAGTACTTGTATGGGCTCCCATCTTGGGAAATACAGCGTTCTCGTCCCACCTTCTAGAGGCTTGTATATCAGTGTATACTCGGAAGTTACGTAATTTCAGACGAGGATTACGTAGTGGATATACCATCCTTCGGAGGGGATGTAAAGCAGGCGGTCCCTTGTCTATTAAATGTTAGGCAAGTAAAAGATCCCTACTCTTCTTAAGGGAAGAGGTTCGGCAAAATTTCCAGGTTGGGGGTAGCTCGTCTCCTGGCGTCGGTGATAGGCCCTGGTAGCGGAAAGAGGCCGACGTTAAACAGTTAAAAAAATAAAATAAAATTAACAACATATTTCTCTCAGTGTAGACGTAACTGGTACGCAAGGTCACAGAAAACGAGCCATCAACTCAAAGGAGCCGCCAAAGCTTTCGCCTCTGTGTAGTTACTGTACTGTGACTGGATGTGGAAGTAATAAAACTAGACGTATGATTTTGAGTTTGTTGATTTGTAAAAAAATAAAAACCACTAAAAATTTCCTTTTTTGGATAATTTGTAATTTGTTAAAAAGTCATAGGTCTAGTCTTATTCAAAACTATATTGCAAACAATTTGGTATTTTTACTTTTGCTCTGCGATTATTAGGACCGGAGATAACAAAATAGCAGAAAATTTCAAAGTTGAAACATAAATTGTTTAAATTTTATATGAAGCAATGGACAGATTGAATCCAAAACTTCTCATTACACTTGTCAAACCTAAAACAAATTAAAACCATAAAATTGCTGCAGCAAAAGAATTTCATTCGAAATTTATTTTGACTCCACTAAATCTATATAATCTGAAATGTGAAAATCTGGAAAATCTCGGAGTGATTTTTTTTTTACGATTACAATATATCCGTTCCGTCCGCAAGGGAAGTAAATGTAGCAGAAATCGTATTAATATTGGAAACTTTTTTAAAGAATTCCATACCTTATGGTACCTAGAAGACTAGATAGACCTCCCATCTGACCAGCACCACCAAACAATTGCATCAACTGAGACTGTGACATATTGTTCAATAAAGACTGCAAATCTTGATCTGGATTTGGAGTAGACTGCACAGCACTAGAAGGATTATTTAGCAATTCGTTGATTCTCTTGCAGTTTTCTTCGTCTTTATCAACACGAGGTTCCTAATTTTGCAAAAAATAAATTATTTTTATTTTCGCCTGATCATAAACAAACTTAGAATTATTGAAAGATAATGTAAGTAGAATATACAACACTGACTAGTTTCCATAAAAACTGGCAAATTTAGATGCTGTTATAAGTCACAACTAACAAGTTTGGTAAGTAAAATATGAATGAACTGAAATTTTAGAAAAAAAAAATGTTTATTTCATATGAAAATTAAATGTATAATCTGTACAAGTATTAATAGCATATTAAGTATCAAGAACGGCAGGTCGACGGCAATGTTTGAAGGCTGAGCGACAGTGAAGCCTCCAATTTTGCCGGAGGCCCTTTATGTTCATGATGCAGTTTTTTGCACGATCATATTAAATTACACTTCAATTAAAATACAAAAAGTGACGTTTATATTTTGCAACAAGTCCAACTCGTCAAATATGATATTTGTATTTTGACTTTTTGTTTATTTAATAGAAATTACATTATTTTAATTGAAGTATAATTTAATACGATCGTGCAGAAAATAATGTTATTCTTCTTAAATAAATAGAAATTTCCTTATTTTTTTTGTCCTTATTTCTGTGAAATAACATATGTATTATATTCATTTTACTTACCGTTCAGTTCAGTTAAGTAAATTACTTTCCGACGAGTTTGGCCTAGCAATCAGTAAACATAAGCTACCGTCTTGACAACAAATATTGTAAATAGACAAAAAAGCTCGATTGTGCAAAAAAGTAATTTTTTATCCTTATTCTCTAAATTAACGAAAGATAGTGAATTTGACATTTACAAAATATAAAATAAACAAATTTTCAATACATTGAAAAAACACGGCCATTCGAAAAATAATGTACGATAAATGGCTGTCAGATATTAATAACAGAATCTTGGAAAGTGAAGAAACTTGACCTCGTCTCCCTTTTTCAAACTTTTCATCGGTTCTATTATTTCTGTTAGGTACTTACCGACAGTGGCGGATTTAGGGAGGGGGGGGGCTATAGTGGCAAAATCCAGGGGCGGGAATTTTTTTGAAAAATACCAAAGGCACATAAAAACCAAAAATTATTATTATTATTAGGATGTACTATAAGAACATTTTTAATTTATTTGAGAACGTGTTTTTTATTTTAACTAGAGTTCCTTATTATAGTCAACTGTACAGGGTAGTCGTGCGAACATTAAAACCTCATTTAACTTCGTTATTTTCGGACTTACGTAATAAAGTTTAAAAATAAAAGTTATGAGAAATCACATGTATTTTCGAAAAATTATTTCAGAAAAACAATTAAATGTCGAATTTCGGAGATATGAGCTTTACCTTGGTTTTTTTAAATGGAACACCCCATATATTTTTACACCATTTGAAAGGCCATAGAAAAACTTTTTCAATGATGTATGATACAGTATTTTTCTTAAAAACTATACTGCCCTGCTATGACAAGAAGTCGTATCTGAGAAAATGTAATTTTAGAGAAATCAACTATTTTCTGAATTATGTTATGCCATCATAATTCATGATTTCCATTTTGGCAAATAAATATGTGTCCCTTTTATCAGTGTAACCATATAACAAAACACTGTATATATGTTAAGTTACGACAAATAAATCTGGTAATGATCGGATATGACTTTTGAACTTGGTGAATAGAGACGTGCAATGAGTGTTTAACCTCCAGTCTAAAAGCTTCAATGTTTTAACCCCTCTGGCTACAACTAGTTTATTAAGTCGTGATCACATATGACATAGCATGACATAGCGATGACATAGCATTCCCCCTTGATATATTAAAATTTTTGTTCCGAAAAAAATTTGATATTTTAAATAATGTTATGGCATTCACATGTAAAAGTTATTTGATAAGTACATGTTTAATCCGGATCATACGTACATCATTTCAATGTGAAATTTTCCCCTGATTTGGTTATTATAGACATTTCTCAGCTCGTAAGTGTTGTTATTCAATACTCTGTTTATGACATAAGGTCCTTCATATGGAAAGAGTAGTTCCCACAAATATTTCTTTTTAACTTTGATACCTTCAGGCGTTTAACCACTACCCGATCTCCCTCTTTGAATTTTACTTTGGTCTTGATCTTTTTATTGGCACGTGCCAAATATCTCCTCGTATTTCTTTCCTGAGTGCTCTAACTAGTTGATGAATGTTGTGCAAATCTAAAACGTTATTGTCTGTCCATGGTCTCGTCGGTAAGTGTCCCAATATTGAGACAATGGAAGAAATAAGCGTGACAGTATTCGGAACGTTGTTGATGTAATTTTCAACATCCCTGAGAGCTGAAGGCCATGCAGTGTGATCGTATTGCACAACTAATCTCAGGAATTTGATAACTTCTTGTACATACCGCTCAGATGGATTAGCCTGAGGATGTCTAATCGTAGTAAATATTAATCGAATGTCTTGGTTTTCTATTGAATTTATAAACCGATCATTGCTATCTGCAATCAGATTACTTATGTAGTCGATTGCGGTTATTTCTAGAGGCGATTTGGTAACAATACTATTAACTGTGTGTCTGTTAATATGGTTTTTCGTCTTGCCAATAATACACTGATGACAACCCGAGATCAACTCTTTCGCCAAACTTAAATCTTTCTCCGCGTAAAAGGTTTCCCTAAATATAAGCCACGTTTTTCTGATGCCGATGTGTCCATATCTCTCATGTAGGTCTAAAATAATCTTTGTTGCAAAATGTTTGTCGATACTGTTTGTTTAAATATTTATATGTGTATATTATGTTAATCCCTAATTATAAACTGTAAGTTTCTTGGGAATAAAAGTTATTATTAGTATTATTAACGTATTTTTCTTCTGTTGAAATGGTTTTTATAATGAAGTTTTCTTTTAAGGTGAAACCTTTGTGGGTGATGTATGATTTTGTTTCTAAGTTCGTGTAGGTGTGTCTGACTGCGTAATATTTGTATAGATGAGTATAACTCGTCTTCAGGGTTAAATGTGTTTAATGCAATGGTGAATGTGTTCGAACTGTCTATATTAATGTGGCTATTTTGTGTAAGTGCGTATGCTGTTATGTTGTCTCTTCCCGGCTTGTATTTTATTGTGAATGAGTATTCCTGTATTAAAAGCGACCAATGATATATTCTATTATTTGCAAAGCGGTTTTTCATCAAAAAGCAAAGTGCTGAATGATCTGTTTCGAGTATGAAGTGATTTGACGTTAAGAAAAAGCTCAATTTCGAGATTGAAAATACTACCGACAACATTTCTTTCTCTGAGACAGAATACCTCATCTCGTATGGTTTTAATATCCTTGAAATAAAACAAATCGGTGTCTCACTTTTTGAACTTGCGTTAATTCAGCAACAACGATTTTGTCTGAAGCTTCGGTTCCTAACGTAAACGGTAGCGAAAAGTCGGGACTGTGTAGTAATAGATTATCATGAAAATTGTTTTTCACTTCCATGAATGCATTTTCCCTTCTTTCGTCCCATTCCCATTTGACATCTTTTCTCAACAATTCTATCAGTGGAGCCTCTAATTCTGACAATCTCGGTATAAACCTTTTGTAATAATTGAGTACTCCCAGAAATCCCCTTAACATTTTCAAATTCGTGGGACGCGGATAGGCCTTTATTTCCCTTACTCTTTCTTGTCCTATACTTATACCCTCTTGCTTGATTTTATACCCCAGATATTTTACAATCGTCCTATAAAATTCGCATTTTCCAATATTTAATTTTAGTCCGGCTTCGTCCAATGCATTCAATATTCTGTTCAAGTGTTGATAATGATTTTCTTCTGTCTCAGAGAATACCAAGATATCATCAATATAATGGAGACAGAAAGGATCATACTTGTCCAGGATACACTGCATTGCTCGAACTAAAGCTGAAGATGCGCTTTGTAAACCAAAAGGAACTACCTTGAATTGGAAAATATGCCCATCTACACTGAAACCTGTGAATTTTCGGGATTCCGGATGCAACGGAATGAGCCAAAATGGGTTTTTTAAATCTAGTTTGGAAAAAATTGAATTTTTGCCTATCCTTGACGACATGGTATCTATTGTTTGAGGCGCATCAAATTGTGATTTAGTTATTGCATTTAAATTTCTCGCATCTAAACAGAGTCTAATAGAATTTTCTTTCTTTTTTACTATCACTAACGGGTTAATGTAATTAGTTTTTGCAGATTCTATTATACCAGAGTTTAACATATTTTGTGGTTCGATTTCAACTAGTTTTCTATGTTTATAAGGAATAGGGTATGTTTTGCATTTGAAAGATTTGGTTTCATCTACTTGAAGCCTGTGTACATAGCCTGTTGCTACTCTAGGTTCGAAATTAATTAATGTCACATATTTTTGGAAAAATTCTTTCATTACTTGTTCACATTTGTCAGGGCAATTTATTGTAACTTCTTCCAGCACTCTTTTGTCAATTAAATATTTAAATTTTACTTTCGTCTTATGTTCATCCTCGATTTCATTAATTTGTAATATTTTAGCCCTAAGTACGCTTTGTATTTCACAATTAATCTTCGTTTCAATTTTATTTTTACTTCTGTTAGACTTAAGAGTGTTTTGCTTTTTATTTACAAAATTTACTTGTTTAATCTTCAGTTATTTTAGCTTTGAGTAAGTTCAATGTTTTATATTTACTCGTAGTTACTTTTTCAACTATTTTATTTTTAATTAACTTTAATATTTTACTTATAAACCTTTTTTTCTCTATTACGAAATTTGCAGACATAACCATTTGCTACTTTTGACGCTTTCTTTTCTAATTCACATTCTTGCAACCACTCACGCATTACTACATCATTTTTGTTAGGGCATTCCATCCACAACTCTCCGGGCACCTTAAAACTACTATTATGATTTTCGTATGAGTCCATCGTTTCCTCTATACAATTTTCGACTCGTTTGTCACATAATATTATTTATTTCGGCTCCTTGGCCATATTTATTTAATTCGGTTCTTTCGCCATTATCATCATTATTCCGCATTTCACCTAAATTGTACATGGGTACCTTATTACCCTCTAAAACTATAGACCTTTTACCTAAGTCTATTTTCGCCCTGAGTTGCGATAGTATGTCTTCATCAAGAATGACTTCAAAATTCATGTCTGTCACTAAAATAAAATTACCCTTAAATTCACAATTATCAACACTAAAATTGGTATTTAAAACCTTGCTGCATTCTGCAAATTTTTTCCCGCTAGCGCTTATTAAATGTATCTTAGATATTTTAATAGTCATTCTTATTATCATTTTTTAAATATTTGAAAACTACCTTTTCATTTATTAAACTTATCTCTGAACCTGTATCAACTAAAGCTTTGAGTTTAGAAGAATTTATTTTAATATCAATCATAGGCAATTGACTTGTTTTTATGTTTTGTGTTCCGTTATCACTCTCTGTATTAATAAACTCGCGCATATGTCCCTAAGTCGTACTTAAAACTAAAATATCGCCTACCGAAAATCCTGGTTTCTAGGCCTTTCGTTGATTTGTGCAATTGTCTCAATCCTACTTAAATTTTGTTGTGAATTATTTCTTTCCCCATTGTCCCTTTGCAAATTTGTATTTGTAACCTGCGCGTATGCCGGTCTGTCCGTTTTCCCGTCTTGTTCTTGTGTTTTCCTCTCTTCCCAGCGCACTTGTCGCCTATCATTTCCTTGATTTGCATAATTATTATTGTATTGTCTATTTTCGATCCCATTATACAAGCGTTTTTCATTATAATTGTTGTTCCTATTTTGATTATAAGAATTAAAATTTCTATTTTGGTTCCCGTTTTCATAATTTCTATATCTGTCGTAATTTTGATTCCCGTCATATCTAAAATTTTGTCGATTGTTGAAATTTTGCCCATCATTTGTATAATCTTGTGAGGTTTTCCTCCAACCTACCCTATGGTCGTCTTTACCCCTCAAATATTCAATCAAGTTATCAAGTGTCTCGATTCTTTGTGTGATTATTACATTATGGATGTCATCCGAGAAGTGTCTCGCCAATTAACAAACCATTTCCCCTTCACTGAAACTTGGTTCTAAATGTGTCATGTCATAAATTTTTCGTAGTACATAAGTTTCTCTGCTGATTCCCAAATTTTTGTTATTTTTCCCGTTGAACAAATTAAATCTTACTTTTTGCTGAGTATATTTGCTCCAGTATTGTTTGATAACGAGTTTTTCAAACTCATCAAGAGTGTCAAATTTGCTTTCAATCATTTCATACCAGTATACAGCTTCTCTCTTTAACATATTTTGTATGTTGTGCTTTAAGCTAGCACCGGGGTGTAGTGTGTCCATTTGTTGTTTTAATATGGTTAAAAATACCTTCGGATGTGTTCATGTGTCTCCGTAAAAATGGAACAGTGTTTTAGTGCATGCATGTGTGTGTAATGTAGATATTGTGTGTGTTTCTCTGTCCCTTTTTAACATCTGCGTATTCGTCTCCATCTTCTTATCATGTTCTTTCAATTTATTTGTTAATGTTTCATCCTGTTTCTTCATTCTATCATCAACTTCTGCGAAGCCTCTCACAATTAGGTCCTCCATGTTAAGTCTAATCGCTGCTTCCATCCCCTCTGCTGTTGACTTGAGTTTGGTATCAATGTCTTCGATGATATCATCTGTCATTCTTTCCAACTTGCCTTCTACATTATCCATTCTTCCTTTCATTCCTTCTACACGTTCCTCCAATTTCTTGTTATTTTCTGTAATTTCCCTAATGGTTTCTTGCAGTTTATTGTTTAATTCTTCCTTGTTTTCGTCCATCTTCTTTTCCATTTCATTCAATGTCACATTTTGGTTTATTTCGTGTTTCGTGTCTTCCATTTTGGAACTCAGACCAGTCATCATCGCCATCAACTGTTGTAAAATGTCAGGTTGTGGTGTATCATGTGTATCACCTGACTGACGTGTATCATGTTGATCTTGTTCTGTGTTGTTTAGAGTGTTGTGTTCTTGTTCGGTGTCATGTTGTTCTTCTGTGTTGTATTGAGCGATGTTTTCTTGTGTTGAGGTGCCTGGTGTTTGCTCGAAGTTAGCCATATCTGCTATTTTACCTGATCTTAGGTGCATGTACTCCTCAAAAATTTATTATATGTAATTATTACCAAATTGATTTAATTTATTATACTATTGTAGTATTAATCGTTTCTTATTGCCAGAAAATTATTTATTAAAGTATCAAAAATGTTAATTATTATATTTGTTTGACAATGCCAAGAATGTTTACAAAACATTCTTGACATTGTCAAACAAGTCTATTTTGTAGATATGACACATATTCGTTTTGTATATTCACTAGTTTTGCTTTAGATACGACTTCTACATTTTGTATAGTGGTGAGGATCACTAATGCGGTGCAAATGCAATTAAAATCTTAAAAATTAATTTTTTGCAGTTACGACATCTTGTTTTAGCAGGGCAGTATAGTAGACATTAAGTTTTATACTTTCTTATAAATTGTTGTTATATAAATTGTTGTTAGCCAATATTTTGAAGCTTTTTAAACTGTATTTTGGAGCTTTTTAAACTGTAGTCATCAAATAGTTGCTTAGTTATGAAATATATTATGCAAATATGAGAAGTGTATGTAGATCATTATAAACAGATATAACACATCATGAATCTGAAACTATTGTTTGCCTCACAGACAGTCTACGACTTTGTGAGTTTCTTGTTTATTTGTTTGTAATATATATCAACATGTATTGTATATTACATTATAAAGTATATTACATTATGTACCTACTTGAATGCAAATAAACTATTATTATTATTATATTACATTAAGTCATGGTAGTCCGAAAAATATATATCAATTATTGAAATTCTCCATTTTATTTAAAATAAAGTGAAATTAGATACCAACAGGTATTTTGACAGAACTAACATATTGTTTATTTTAATGGGTCGCGTGCGCGTGACGTCACAGGTCCCAGACCTTAGGAAAAACAAACCGCTGTCATTAGCTGTCAAATGGCGACTGACTGAATCTCAGAATTAAATTTTTCGTAATCCTAGAGTTTTTATCGATATTATATCATACAAAATGGCTAGTTTTTATTGTATTATTAATTGTGGAAGTGTGGCAATCCGAGACAACATCAGTTTTTATAAAATAATGTCGATTTACAGCCAGAAGAGGTTAAGTTAAACAATTCCAGGCAATTAAAAGAAATGCTTTAAGGTAATGCAAGAATGATTGTGATAGTAATAACTGCTGCTCAAACAAGCAATAAACAATCCATGGTAAAGAAAATTAACATTTTATATTGGTTTGTCTCTATTTTTAATAACTATTTCTTATTTAAATTTTAGTTGAGCGTAGCATGAACTGCACGGAGGGAGAGTATATTTAAGAGAATACAAGTCATAATTAACAATTGACCTACATAAAACAGTAAAATACATGTTAAACATTTTATATAATATATTATAATAAAAAATTTACAAAAATTACAACAGTTTGCCAATAGTCCAATCAATAGGTATATAAGGTATAGACGAGGAGTTAACCGCTGGAAGAAATTGTGTACATCTTATTACATATTTCAAATGGTTTACAGTAGGTACATCAGTCTTTCATTGTTTATTTTATAAAGTGTTTTTTTTTCACAAAATTTACAGCAGTTAATCTCCAACCATAGCCATGTCCATTGTTAAAAAACTAAAAGGAAAGATTTCCTGTTAAGTGGTGAACATGTTTTGTCTAGACTGGCAACACAATCCCAGTGAGCATTAAGGAACCATCTGAATCTGCAATAGTCCAAGGAGTCAATGGCTTTTATTCATGATGCTAAGAGTTCATATCCTGAAAAATTAATTTCTGCATTAGTAATTATTTATAAAACAACATTTAATTAGGCAATCATATATGAAAAAAATGGTTGATAACTAATTCTTACCGTTGTAACAAGCTTTTATCCTGCAAATTTCTCGCAGAGTACTTCTTTCACCTAACCACAATCAGCTTCAAGACTTCTCAATGCCTTGAATTCGTCCTTCTGTCTACGTAATTCTTTCAAAAATCATGTAATTCGCAACATCCCCATGTGTAACATTTGGAAATACATCAATATTTGTATTAAAGTATTTTTTTCTCAAAATATAAGGATTTAATTCGATGGCAGCCGTATACCTAACCTCTACATCAGGAGACAATTCTGCAAAATACCAACTAACCGTCATCTTGATGAACAAAATTGTTTATATAACAGTATTAAGAATAGTTGTAGATGTTAAATAATCCAACAACAAGTTCTTAAATGGCACAAACACTGCAAAATTCACTTTAAAGAAACACGTTTAATCGGTGGATTTCTCAATGACAGCTGTTTGTTTTTCATAAGGTCTCAAAATCTGTGACGTCGGCGCATGGATTATATATAATTAAAAAGCTTTTTTTATGGCCTTTCAAATAGTGTAAATATATATGGAGTGTTCCATTTAAAAAAAACAACGTAAAGTTCATATCTCCGAAATACGACTTTCACTTGGAAAATACACGTGATTTTCTATAACTTATTTTTGTGCTTTTTTACGTAACTCCAAAAATAACGAAGTTAAATGAGGTTCTAACGTTCGCGCGACCACCCTGTACAAAGAATTTTCTCAATATCTGTTATAGAACTAAAATTAGTAGGAGTTGTTTTGCTGATTGCTGATAAGCCTATCTGGACTATGTCTAAATGAATAACATTTTAAATGCATACCAGTTTATTTCAAATTTTATTTTCTCGTTCTCATATGATAAAATAAACAATATTATATATCGATCTGGTTTTTAATTTATCCAAAACCACTGTTACTACTAGTACTAATGATTTTCTGCTTTGTGGTACTGACAAACCTATGGGGAGAAAGCGTAAAAAGGAGTGAGTGAGGAGGGAATTGACCCTTTAAAAGGGGAGGTGAGGTGTAGAGGGAATATCATTTTTTACTGCTGAGGCAAGGAGCAGAGAGTGGGAAGACGGTGGGAGGGAGGCAGATTCCCAATAGCCCCTAGGCAGCAGAAGTATAAATCCGCCACTGCTTACCAACCTTATATCATAATGTAGTATAGTGATGTTATCGATAAACAAACCTCTTTTAAAACAAAACTTAATAAAAAATAATGTTGGATAAGTATTACGTACAAATAATATGAATAAATATATACCTGCAGCCAAAAGAAGAATTTTTTGTTGGAAGATTTAAATTTCAGTAAATAAGCTCTTCCAGTAGTACACTGTGGTATCTTCACATATTCACAATCGTCAGGAAAAATTATTAAGTCATCCTCGACAATACCTGCAAGATTTTTATCAGTAAAAAAAAAGCATTATTTTTATATCTATTTTACTTTTACCTGTGGTACGATCTTGCCAGCAAAAGTGCATAAGGGAGTCTTCACTTTGGTAAACATATAAGAGACCCTTGCGTTTGTCTGGATATACCATGCGGCCTAAAAATAAAAAATGTTATATACAGTGTCCGCCATAAAGTTGGCTACATATGAAAAAACTTGTATTATTGAGATTTCTAAAAAAAAAAAACCATTGTATTATTAAGTTAGAATTGTAATAATTATTATTAGTTCGTCTAAATTATATTGAAAATGTTGGATAAGCTCGTGTGCATCAATATTAAGGTTTGCAATCCCGGAGTCATAATACAATCCCGGGATTTCGGGATCAAGTTTACACAATCCCGGGAATCCCGAGATTTCGGGATCGGGATTAGGAATTAAAAAAATAATAGCGTAAGTAAATACATAATTAATACATCATTATATGAGCAAAAATTGGCCGAATGTTTATTACTGAGAGTGTTGACTAAACCCGTAGCGTGGAAAAAGCAATTCGTTAAGGGTATTAACTCCAAATTGGGATCTAATTTTAGTACAATAAAGATATCATTTTTCAAAAAAATTTCTCCCGGTAAGCTGATTTTTTCAGGGTCGGTGGTCCCGAGTATCCGACCAAAAAGTCACAGTCCGCACCCCTTAGGGGGGTTGCAATAGGGGTGGTTCTTATTTATTTATTTTTTTGAAATTTTCTTTTTCCAGTTTGTACATAATAATATTCTCTACAACTTTGCCTAATAGAATTTTTTTGTAACTTTTATTTTTGACGGTCTAGCGCCCATTATATATGGAAAAACATTCACCATATATTTATTTATTATGGTGGCTGAATAGCTGGTTTTTGCAGGGTTGATTGAGAACTGTCTCCATAGTCTCAAAAAAAAAAAAAAAAATTGGTTGGAGACTCAGGAGACAGTTCTCAAATAAATATGGTGAATGTTTTCCCATATAATGGGCGCTGGACCGTCAAAAATGAAAGTTCCAAAAAAATTTTATTAGGCAAAGTTGTAGAGAATATTATTATGTACAAACTGGAAAAAGAAAATTTCAAAAAAAATAAATAAATAAGAAACCACCCACCCCTATTGCAACCCCCCCCCCCCCCCAAGGGGTGCGGACTGTGACTTTTTGGTCGGATACTCGGGAGACACCCCTCCATCGACCCTGAAAAAATCAGCTTGCCGGGAATTATTTGTGAGCACCCCCTATAGAGGTGTACTTTTACTGTATTATATCAGTTATGGAAAACTTATTTACAAGATTTTATTTAACTTGCCCTATTTGTATGTTAATATGTTTAGGTCAATCAAATCTTGCAAGTCAATTTCGAACCACTTACGACGTCCAATTGAGCTGAAATTTTGCATACATGTGTAGTTCTGGTGACCAAAAAGTGTTTTTTAGTTTTTTAAACTATAATTTGATTGGATAGTAAATACACTCAGATGTTGCATTCAAAGAAATGCCGGAGGATTTGGTACTTACAAGTAAGGAAAATAAGCTCTTATTATTATTTAGGTGTACTAAAACGAAAAAAATAAAATTAATTGTCTTAAAAGCTGGTCGCGTGAATTGAAAAAAAAAAAATACTTGATACTTACAATCTGTCAAACAAAATTAATGCCTCTATGAACTTCTCGCGTGACAAGCTTTTAAGACAATTAATTCGTTTTAGTACACCTAAATATTAATAAAAGTTTGTTTTTAAAAAGTTCGTTTTACATATAATTTTTTTCAGATTCTACATTAGTTGGCGGTTTCAGGGCGTATTGACATTTTTTTAGGAACCTGGAATAGTGCGTCTAATTCTTGCTGATTGAAATTGTGCAAGTAGGTATAATTTGCCTTAACATGAAATTGAAAGAAATATCTGATAAATAAATCAAGGTTCATAGCAATTTTTCAAACTTAAATTCCCTGACTTTTCTAGGTGGAAGGTATTTTCCAGGTCTAATAATTGATGAGCGGGGTAGGGACACTGTGGCGTCACAAAATAATCGGAACGAAACTAGAAGTACAAAACTCAAAATTTCTTTTGATGAGCGGGCTGAAAAATTATTTTCAAATTCCCTGACTTTTTATGAAAATTACTAAAATTCCCTGAGTTTTCATAAAATTTTCCAAATTCCCAGACTTTTCCAGGTCGCTAGGAACCCTGTAAATTCGCATCACGTCAGTAGAGTGCCTTTACTGTGACTTTAAGTGGTTCCAATAGTTTAACCAAATCAGCAAAGTTTATATTCCGAATCCAGTATCAAAGTGGCATTTTTAAGCCGATCATTGCCTTTTGAACGCAATTCCGGAGGTAACTAAAATGTTGTAGAATTAAAAGACTGTTCCATCTTGTTTTACAATCCCGAAAATCCCGGGATCCAATCGACTACGATCCCGGGATTTGCGGTATCTAAATATTGCCGGGATCCCGGGATTTTCGGTTTTGAGATTTCGGGATTGCAAACCCTAATCAATATACAGGGCAGGACTACAGATAGAAACATGACCAGACCGTTTTTTTTAATTCATTTCCAGCAAAGCGTCTATTTTACAAATATTTGATTAGTTTTGACACAAACTTATGATTTTTCATAGTAATGGTACGGGTAAAAATTTGTATTTTTTTATTTTTTTCTCAGATCTGATTCAAAATTGATATATGGGGTCCACACACTTTTTCTTAATAAAATTTTTCCATATCTTTTGAATTTGAACCATTTTTCAGTATTACAGTCAACTAATTTTTACATTCCCGCCAAACCGGTGATCACATACATGAATCAAAATGTATCTTTTGGTTGTCGAAATCTCAATACAAATTTTTGCCATATGTAGTCAACTTTATGGGGGACACTGTATATATGCTTTCACAAAACAAAATCTAAGTTCTTTTAGATGATAAATACGAAATTACTAGGCCTAGCAGAATAAAAGAATAATGAGTAATGTGATAAAAGTAAAACATATTTTGATATCAAAACTTTAATTTCATAAGAGAAATAAAAAACAGTAATTCTTATAGATGCAAATAAACAGGTTAGTTATATTTAAGCTTTGTTGAATATCTCATCAATGTACTTTGACTCTGACACTTGAAATAATCGGGTAGAAACGGGCACTGGAGGGACTTTCAATTTGCACAATATGCCAAATGGATTCAGTGTCTGTCTATTAGGTATCATAGGCCAATTGAAGCCATTTCCTTTCCATATCATAAACGATATGATGAGTTTTCCGTCTGAGATATTTTCAATAATCCCTAAAATAATGTTTTTTAATAAAAAGTATTTGCATAGAAAAGTATGTCAAAAAAAATACCTGGGTACCACTAGTCATCAAAGATTGCAGCTATCCAATCATTTATCAATAATGCTGAAGTTACAGTTGTGGTTGGCTCGTTGAATATTTCTTCTTCTTCAGGTCTTGAAATTAGTTCTTTTGAGTTTTTTTTTATCTTTAGATGCTAAAGTCACAGTTGTGGTTGGTTCTTCAACTTCAGAAGTTTTGGGTTGTATTATTTCTATGGATGTAGCATATTTTTTAGGATTACATACATTATGCTTGCAGCAGGTACCAAGCCCACAACTAATGCATTAAAATACAACATGCCAGTGTCTTTTCTCCAGGTAACCTGATGTACTTTCATAATACCTTTGAAAATAGGTATGATTACAGGCAAAAATTCTTCTACAGTGGTAATCTCATCGGGTGTTACAAAGTCAATATGAACGTTAAGGTCGATTTCCCTAATAACTTTTGCAAGAGTTTCAAAAGAATTTATGTCACTATTATGAGCTACTACCTGGTCAGCTGACTGTTTTATTACTGCGTCAATACCGTCAGGAGCTCTTTTGCCATGACCGGCTTCTGAATAGTTCCAAGAGATTTTGTTGATTGTTTTAAAATGGTTTGGCAAATAGGATGTTAGTAGATAACATATTTTTCTGTTTCGGTATTGCATGGACGGACTATCGGATAAAACATGAAGGGTTGATATTGTCAGGCCTAATTTTTCTAAATAATAAGTTAAAATTGGTATCAAATGAACTACTACAGCACAAGGATCGTGGCACAAAGATTCTGAAATAGTGCAAAATTCTTCTTTTCCAGATTTGTGGTATATCATACCTGTGTGCAACACTACTTGGACCCTTGATGCACCGAAATGCACAGATTGTACCTCTGACGCATATTTACTAGAAAAATTTTCTGAAAAATCAATGTGCAAAAGTAACTCATGATCCTTTAATTTTTTTTTTTTTAATTCAGTGATTGCAACATACTGATGGTTTATATTCAATATGTGGTTTAAAAATTTGGGCAGGGAGTTGTTAAGTATCGCAATAATGTTTTCCAGTTGATCTTCAACTTTGCTTTTGAATGTTAACTGTTATTTCTTTGTTTTTGAACTTACATGTTTTTCATGTTTGGTCTCCCAATTCTGATAACTGTAAGAGTTTTTCCACATGTCATCAGTTACATTAAATAGTAATTTGTTGTATCTGCACGATTGCAATCATGTGATAAACAACTTTCACTTTTAATGTCGCAGCATAAAGCATTTAAAACTTCCTGAGCACTCTTTTGAACTATAATTTTAAGTCTCAATATTTTCGTGTGTTATATTTAGGCATGTATCTCGAGCAGATACTTTGGGGGGGTACTACCCAAAATGGGTGAAGTTTACAAAAAGTTGAATATGAGATTTTTATGTTGTGAGTTTTTTTAAAATGACTAAACAGAATTTTCATATTATTGTTTAAATATCTTTTTTGTTTTTTGTTCCTTTTTTTGTAATAGTATCCTTTTTACCAGGGCATACTCTAGAGCTCTCATATCTAAGGTAGTAATCCATTACAATTTTTTGTATTCTATTATTTACTTTCTGTACTTTTTCTCTCTCATAAGTCAAGTTATTAGATCGTTTTCTATTGCCACTATATAGCTTATGTGGTAGAAAACTTTGTGCTTACTTTAAAAGTCGATACTTTCTTAACAACCTGCCATTTATTACTTTAGTAAAAATTTGCTTTGATGACTGTGTTGCTAACTTTTGAAAGTTCGTTGAAAGTTCTTTTCGTATTACCTCGCCAAATAAAAGTTTTTTTTTTTTACTTCTGAAGGCACGTTGTATCCTTTTACTATCTTTTGAACTTTTATGTTAGGAAGGTTCGTCAACATTTATTTGATTAGATGTTCGATTTCTCTTCTTTTCTAGGCAATAAAGTCTCTTCTTCCAAACTTCTAACTTTCTTTTTAGATTCCTGTTCTGCTTTTTGGAGTTTTTTTATAACATTTTGATCGGTCCCTTCGAACCAATGTTCTACCACGATTTTTTTGACGACTATTACTACTTCCTGCTTCGGAAAAGCTAGATTTAAAAGACACAGGTGTAATAGATTGTGAATTTACTTGCAGGTTTTGTCTTTCATTGGGTTGTTCTTGGGACAAATCATTTTCATCATCCGATGTTTCGTGGATGGTGTTTTGAAGCATACGAATTTTATTTCTGTCTTTTTTTGGTTTTCTGCCCATTTCTTTCTTTTTGCTTTTTTTTCTCGACGAGAAAGATCTTTTACTAATTTTTCTTTGTTTTTTTGATATCTCTCATGATCCTTCTTTTGCTCTTCATGTTTTACTTGATCATTTTTAATTTTTTCTCTTCTTCGTTTTTCACATTCGCGTTTTTGTTTTCTTCGTTCCTCAATGGATGTTTTCTTTTGCTTTCTGCTCATCTTATGCCACTGAAATGAGGTCCGTTGTGCAAATTAAAACAATGAAAAATAAAAATTGTCATTAACATGGACATAGGTCATTAATGTGGACTTATATTGTCCATGTTAGTGACATTATTTATTGTCCATGTTAATGACAAAACGTCCTTCACAACAGAAAATAAAACAAACAAAATTGATTTATTAATTTTGATTTGCATATTCTAGGACACACATCTTATAGCTATACTAAACACATATTTATCTTAATTAAATTAAAAATAGTAAATACTTACAGGAGGCACGTTAATGACACATAAAAAACAACAATCCACAATAATTTCACTGGCAGAGGTTCTTACTTGTCTGAAGTTTCTATAATGTTTCAGAATATAATATGTACTTCTCCCACGCGTACACGGAAAAAAATCCTATACTGTCTCCAAGAATAATCCTATTCTTGAAATTTTAAATTTCATACAAGAGTAGAAGTCTAGGTTAAATAATAGTCGATATTTCTATCAAATATTTATATGGTGTTGACTTCCAAGCATCATTCTATTCAGGTAGAATATTTTATATTTAAGTTAAGATTAAAATTCATATTCATTTAAGAGAAGAGTTTAATTCAAGCTAATTAAAAAGCATTCTTGATAGAGAACTATATAATTCTTGACCCAAAAGGTTCAATATTCGATTTACTTCAAATACACTTATTCTTAAATGTTATTTTCTGCACATGCGTCGACGGGCCTCTATCACCGCGCCTGCCGCTTTCGTTGTGTTGTGTGCAGTTAATGGAGAATCATTTGACAGTGAATAGTGCAAGGGTTTTGTTTTGTCTGATGTGTGATATGCAAATAGTGGAATAAGGAAGAAATACTATATATTGCAATGCAATTGGTAAAACCACTTGCATTAATTTCCCGGTGCTTGAAAACGTTATTTCTTGGAGCCATTCGATTCAGCTCTATAGGAAAAGTATTTGTGAGTACTTTTAAGGTCATCGAATTTGTTTAAAAAGTTATACGAAAATTGTTAAGAATTAGAGGATAGTAATTTTTAACCTTTCGTCGCTTACGTAGCGAAAACGGTAATAGATTCGACATAAGTGCACTGAACCTTTTTGTAGACCATCGAATTTTCCAGAAAAAAGTCTGCAAGGGCATCCATCATAGTTTAGGATCTACAACTACCCGTACGCAAACGTAATAATGATCGTTCATCGGCACTTTCCAAGCGGCCTGGCTATAATAATAATAATGAAGTTTAAAAATATTTAAATCAATTCAAAACATATACACTTTCAATAATGTTTTTTCAGCACTCGATGGGGCTTTTAAAAATTCAAGTCAGGTTCCTTGATTTTCTTCTTAAAAAAATAAGAGTTGAAATGTATTTTTTTATTTATAAAGTATAAAAAATTAATACCTATTATGGAACGAAAAGTTATAATTTCGCATGCTCTTTCTGATAGTGCTATTGAAAAAAATGTTATTTTTTATTTTCATTATTTTTAAATAAACAAATCGTTATAATTTGTGGAGCTTTATTATTTTAAATTGTTTTTCTTTTCGAATAATGGTTTAAAATTTACTATTTTTTAAATATTAGTATTCAACATTACAATTTTTTTTAATAGCACCATCAGAATGAGCATGAGAAAAAATCAGCAACTTTTCGATCCTTAATACACTACTATATCTTTTTTGTGTAAAACAAATCTGATTTCAGCTATTGACGCGTCAATGGCTGAAATCAGTTTTGTTTTACACAAAAAAGATATAGTAAAGGTCTTTTGATATCGATTCAAATTTGGTTAAAATTGGACGAATAATAACTAAACTACGAAGGTGTTACCGTGAAAAATGGGACACACTGTATATAAATAATATGTTCTTGATTCGAAACATTGAAGAAAATACATATTCTTAAATCAAACTGTAACATATTTTTAAATCAAGCCTTTGGCACTACCAGGCGCGCAGCCAGGGGGGGGGGGGGCATGGGGCCCGGGCCCCCCCCAAGCCGTCTTCCATGAACCAAAAAATAAAGAAGCATAATCACTATTAGTACAAATAGTACAAAATTTTCCCACAATTATGAGACCTATAAAAAGTGAAGTATTTGGGTTGTCTAAACAGATTTTCACCCTCCGCAGTTCTAGAAAAGGGTGGTTTTTGAGAAATATATACATATATATATATATCAATTTTAGCGTTTTTTCGTCTTTTTCTCTATATTGAGGAAAAACTATGCATTTTGGTGAAAAGTATTAAGGGAGTAAAGTAGTAGTGCATAAAATTTCCTATAAATTTTGTCTCTACATTTTTTTTCGAATTCCGCTTAGTTTCGCCGCTAGAGGGCACGAAAAAAATAAATATACATATAAACTTTTGCGCCTTTTTTTATATTTTGAACAAAAATTATGCATTTTTATGAAAAATTACAAATTATTCACTTTAATTAATTACAATTTACAAAATTACATGGTGTTTTCTAGTTTTTTTTTTCCATAAAAATATTATATATATTTTATGTTCTACAACTTTGATCTCACGTAATTTTTCACAAAAATGCATAATTTTGGCTCAAAATCTAAAAAAAGGCGCAAAAGCCCATATGTATATTTAATTCTTTCGTGCCCTCTAGCGGCGAAACTAAGAGGAATTCGAAAAAAAAATGGTAGAGACAAAGTTTATAGGAAATTTTATGCTCTACAACTTTGCTCTCTAGATATTTTTCACCAAAATGCATGGTTTTTCCTCAAAATAGAGAAGAAGACGAAAAAACGCTAAAATTCATATATATGTATATATTTCTCAAAAACCACCCTTTTTTATGCGGGGGTGAAAATCATGATTAGACAACCCAAATACTTAACTTCTTACAGGTCTCATACTGTGGGAAGATTTTACATAAAACAGCGAAAAGTTTTTCTCAACCTCTAGGGAGGCCGGTTCTATTGGCCCCCCCCAGATGAATTTTCTGGCTGCGCCACTGGGCACTACCTGAAATTAGAATAGCTGCATTTATTAAAAAGTTTTTATTTCATTGAAATCAAATATTGCATGTTTTTAAACAAATATTCTATATACTCCTGACCTCTTTACCTAACACAAATTCTTTCTGGATTTTCAAGGAGTTACTTCGGTGACTTGAGAAGCGATTAAGAAAACAAAAACAAACATTTTAAGAGCTACGCCTGAATTTATTTTAATTATAGCTAAAATTGATATAATCTAAATATAAACTCTTTTCAAATAATGAAACTATTATAGTAAATATGTAGCATCATTGAAATAAGAATAAGATATACTTAGAACGAGATCTATCTGCACCTTAAAACAACCACTACGCTTTCCTCGATTCAATAACGGCTTATTCTTAAATGGAGAACAAGCTAATCTCATTATTTAAGAATAACATAATACTCGAAGTATTATTTTATTTGAGGAATAGTGAAACTAAGATATTCTTGGATAAAGTCTATTCATCTTGTAATCAGTGGAGCTTTTTTCCGTGTAGTTCTACAGTGTTGCCAGATGTCTAATAGTCTGCTGGGTTAATGGATGAAGTGGTTTTATGTTTTCCACGTTAATGACCAGAAATTTAGGGACAATCTTTATTGTTTAATAAAATATTTAAAAAAAGTAGAAGTAGTTACTGTATAGAATAAGAATATTCTCTTTAGATCCTGGATTAATCTAAACTGAAAGTGTGTTAGTTCAAAACAATGTTACCACTGAAAATTTGTTTTTATATTCGTATTACAGGAAAAAGACAGTCCATGTTAATGACTATTTTGTTGTTAAAACTCTATTTAAAAATATAATAAAAAGCTGAATCCTTAACAAATGGAGTGGTGATAGAGAACAGTTAGATATAAATTTCTGTAAAAAAAAAATTTGCTCAGAATTAACGTGTTATTAGAAATTCGCTAGGGACATTGTAATTTACCCTAGGTAGAGAATGACCCATATAATTCTTTTATGTGAAATTTACATAGAACCCAAAGTTATTAGCAAAATATATTCCTACATTATAAAAGGATTATAATCCAATACTGAAAAATATTTTAGATACCAAACCACACAAATAATGTCGTCATTATTGATATTTTTGAATTGAGAAGTTTGGAAATGCCTGGTACCAATAAAAGCAAAATAAGTTGTAAGCTAACAATAAAATATTTATTAAATAAGAAAGTTAAAACAATAAAAGTATGACAACAGAAACAAAAGTCTTTCCTTAATATTAGGCTTGGTGTTGAGATGTAGGATTTTGTACAAACTTTCATAAACTCTTATTTGAAAGCGATATGATGAAAACGGGCTGGTGATGAAGAACTTTAGCTAACTTACTGTTTTTCAATTATAACACTATCAGTAAGTATTTTACTCTTAATGCAAACTAAATAATAAAAGTAAAAGTATGCTTTTGCATACTTATAACTTTTGCGCCTATTGTATCCCACTGGTATATAAATAAGGGCAAAAGTAATTATATATTTATTTACAGAAGTACACAAATATTATTCATGCAACTGCTTCATATAAATCAATATATAAGACCGTTTCGATAAAAAATGCGTAAAATCGCGTTTTTAAAATTTTGAATTTTGGAGCTTCGACCTGCTGTATTTTAAAAATAAAACATTTTGGAATTTTATCCATAACGGTTTTCATTGAGAATATTCTAAGGATTCTATGCCTTGAATTTGCAACAATTCCGTCGACAACAAATTACCCATGCATTTGGTGAGAGGGCCTTTATAAAACCGTACATTTAATGGATCATAAAATGTTTGGACAAAGGTAAGTATATCAATTTTCCATTACCTTTCAAGTTCATTTTTCCAGCACGCATTTCCACCAAATGCTTATTCCCGCCGGTAGAACCAGGTCCAGTTGCAGAGCTACCAAATAGAGCACCTCCAGCAGGCATTTTGGAAATTCTGTTCTAAACAATTTAGAAAAGTCATGAAAAATTTTAGGTTAGAAAAGCCACATCTGTTTTTTACAGTTAAATTAAATGTTTGTTTTAAAATATTTTGGTAATATATATACTCACAATTTAAAACATCATTTTTAATACTGCTCAGAAGCATACATTTTCAATATAAAACTCACCTGACTACAAACAAATCACACAATAAAAACGTAATGAAAATTGAAAATGTCTGACTCAATGACTGTCAGTGATTTTCCTGGCTTTGTGGCTTTATGTGACAGAAATCTGTGGCCAATTCTGATTCTTGACATTGGTCGTTGATAAGAATGCACGAACCACCGAACTGTCAAGAGCTTCTCATGCTTATGCCGCGTATGGACATTCAACAGAAGTTAACAAAAGACAGAAGTAATCTCATTATGGGAATATTAAGACAAATTTATAAATAACCTCTATAATTTGTCTTGCTTTTATTTACCAAAATTTGTAGACTTAAGAAACACATTCTCCCCACCAAAAATATGATTAGCCAATGAGCAGCTGGTGTGTAACACACTAGAAAGCAAGGTCGGAAGTCGGAACAAAAATATTAGTAAGAATTTTTGTAATGTTAATTGAGCGGAAGAATAGGAATGGCCTAATCTTTCATCGGCGCCCTCACGTTTCCCTTAAAGTAAAATATGAGGGAACCTGCTCTTACAGCCAGTTTCACAATCGTTGGTTAACTATAATGGTTAGGATTTGACCAATAGTTTATTATCAAAATCTGTGACATTAACAGATATAGTTTTACAATTGTTGGTTAATTAATAGATAGAATTTGACTAATGATTTAATACTATAAAGGTAAGAATGTCTGGCAAAGTTGTGTTTACTAATAATTATAACTTTCAGATTCTGGTTAGTCAACCAAAAAGATAACCAATGATTAAGTACATTTTTGCGACATACCGGGTAAGTTGTGGTATGTATTATTAGCTTACCGTTTTATTTCCGCGAGAAGTGGTTTAATAGGGGAGTACGGTTTCACGTGACTCTTGATATGTCAAAACACTAACCGCAGCTTACTCAGCTCTCGACGTTGGTTAGAAGCGGTATGTATCGCTGTTCTTGTTTACTGTCAAGCCCGTAAACTGACATATTTTTGAATTTGTAAGAAATTATTTAAAGTAACTATCTATATTTTCGCGACACCGGTTTGCAAATGTATAATAATATGGTGGGGGTTTAACCACTACATACCACTCTTATTTAACCCGGTATGTCGGAAAAATGTACTTATTGTGAAACTGGCTGTTAGTCTACAAAACTTTTGTTCCTATCTCCACTGCTATCACATTCTGTGCAAATATTAATAACTAATCATACACATAGACATTAATCTGAAAATAAGCTCAAACGAATTCTAAAGGCGGAGTTCAGATAGTTCCGAAATTGCGGATTTCCGGATTGCGGAATTAATGTGATTGGTGGATTATTCAATTTCCACCAATCACATTAATTCCGCAATCCGGAAATCCGCAATTTCGGAACTATTTGAACTCGCCTTAAGAGTATCAAAACTTAATATTTTATTACAATCGCGAAAAAAAATTTTCGAATTGATTCTAATATTTCCCTACTATGATGTAAAATGTATTTGTCGAAAATTTAGTTCTCACTAGTTTTATTTGGAAAAGTCACCAAACTACTCGAAATAGTTCAATATCAACATGCGAAGACTACAAACAAAAATCAGAGTCTTCAAGAAAGTCAAGCTCAACTCGAAAACCAATAATGTGGAGTAAGCTCTATTCAGGGCAGTGGAGAGAAAATACGGGCACGGGGGGATTTTTTTTTTGAAAATTGATGAGCGGGGGAAGAAATCCGAAAAAAAATTTTTGCAGAAAAAATTTTCCGGGCCCCTCAAAAAATTTTTTGACGAGCAGGGAGGAGAAATTCGAAAAAAAAAATTTGCCAAAAAAATTTTCCGGGCCCTACCAAACAATCCCGGGCCCCCCAAAAAATGATTTGACGAGCGGGGGGAGAAATCCGAAAAAAAATTTTTAAAATTTTTTGATGAGCGTGGGAGCAGAAATCCGAAAAAAAATTGCCGAAAAGATCTTCCGGGACCCCAACACATGCCCAGGCCCGGGGGGAATCACCCCTGCACCACCCTCGTCGGGCCTGGCTAATATAGCTTCTCTCTCTCTCTATAGTTTCTGCCAGAACCTACCACCCCACCACCCGTCCCCCCATGTGAGCTTACTGCAGTATGTATAGAGCTCACTGCAATGAAGCCACGTCATTTTTGTGACGATGATTTCAAAGCTTCAACTCAAACCAACGCTACCATGAAGATTAGTTTCCATGAATCCATCATCAACCCATTAATGAACAATTAGGGAATCCAACGACCTGTCAAAATATGGCGTCTTGGGTAAACAATTGGCAAACACAGGTTTATTACTAAATTCCGGAAACGTAGCCAAGCCAACAGAAAAACACAAACGTTTAAGGAATGAAAATGAATGTTTGCCCTCGAGGCCCACACACGCCATATGTTGGATGTCACGTGGTTTGGATTGCCTATATCGACCTACTTTGTAAAAACCAAGTCGACCGATGGTCCGATGGACTTACAAGTGTAATGCAACCATAATCTAAGTATCTTCAGATTATGGTGTATAACAGCCTTACTTAACTTGATATTAGTTTTTTGCGTTCATTTTTATAAAGAAAACCACAGATCGTTTAACCTCATTGATGAAAACTAAGTAACTCGTGGTCTCGAGTTATATTCCCACCACGAACGAACTTAACTATCGAGGTTTGAAAAATTTCGATTATGAAGAAGAAAAATATCTTCGTAATGATTAATTTGTAATTATTTTTTCTAAGAAGAGTAATGACATATATTCAGAAATAGTTCAAATGTACCTTCCGTCTCTTGTCCATAGGTAAAATGAAGCAAATTGCAGTGATAGTATCTTGTTAAAAAAAATCAATCTAATAATTTTGTAGTAATTATTACTTAAGTACAGTATTATAGAGATCTTAACGTTTTTTTTTCATTCCAATTACTTTTCTCGATATGATGGAGGATGCATATAGAACTTGGGAATTATTTAAATATATTAATTTTAGTGTACATGTTGGCAGATCGTACGTGACGCCAAGCAGTTAAATAACCTTACGTCATTTGACGATTTTGTTAAAAAAATAACCAAAGTAAGACCGTCGTCGTCCATTGGGGACCAGCTGATTTGAGTTGACAATAAAATGTTCCGGTCTAGACAGCCCGTTTTGGCTGGTAAAGTGATTAAACATTGTGCGGTTTTCGCTAAAAACAATTAAAAATTAACATAGAATTGCTGGTTACAATGGAAAATGAACAATGGACCGCTAAATATCAACAATCTGTGCCGACGAGTTTGGAAAGGACAGAGGATAATTTAAACAATGGCAACACAGAACACCTCGCAGAGGATAGTGAAACTTCTAAAAATGCCGGTAAAGATGAATATGAAAATGTGATTAAGGCAGAGCCTAATCTAGATAGCAGTTCAGCTAACATTACAATTAGGTTAGTGATAATTGGATTAATTTATTTATAACTTCACTACGGATGTATCTTGCAAACATCCTAATAAACATTCACCATCTGCTAAAATAAATAAACATTACTTTTATAGTCAAACATTATATATTTTTTTTACATTTAAACTATTAATTTATCTTAAAATATTTTTCATGTTATAGTGAGAAAGCTAAGCAGACAATACGAGTTATTTTGGAACAAATTAAATCATTGTCTCAAATTGAGAAGTTTCTTTTATTTTTAAAATTACCGGCTGAAGTTTCAAATGCAGTTGACCCTTTTCGACAGCCCTTGAATCCACTGGGTAGCCGATCAGAAATTTATAGAACGATATCTTGGATTAAGACACATTTGAAAGAGGATCCTGATATTTCATTACCAAAACAGGAGGTTTATAATGGATACTAGTAAGTAACTAAACTATAGTCTCATTTGGAGTTTAATTTCTTTTAAGTAAAAGTTTATTAATAATATATCCCAAGCAACACACATATTTATGGTGTATTATACGTATATTGGGTAAATTTTTGGTATAAGTATGTATGTGGTACAGGGTTATTCACTATATATTGACCCCCCTTTATTTCTGTTATTGAAAATAGGAAAAAAAGTTTCGTATAAAAGTTGTAGGATCTTACCTATATTTTAATGAAACGTAATAAAAAAAACAATATCATGTATAGGTCACAAGATACGAAATAAATATATGTTTTTTTAAATGGAACACCCTATATATTATTGCCTTTTCGAGAAGCCCTTTTTCTCCTGATTTCAAATATATAACATTGTATAGGTCTATCTTAAATACTTTTTGACATATTTGACATTCAAAATTCAAATAAACTGCTTTATTGACAGATGATTGAGACATGCGTGTCAAAACACAAGTGAAAGAAAAATAACAAGGTAGGCCACGAAAATAATTATTTTATTGTTTATTCAATTTTGACATTTCAAACCGCCATTATTAACATTTATTCAATCAAAATGGGTTACAGTGAGGCCGAAAAGGTCGAAATATTTTCCCTATATGTGAAAAATAATAAAAATAAGTGTGCCGTAAGAAGAGAGTACTTTTTATTTTACTAGTGAATAAACAACTATTTAAGGTTGTTGCTATGGAGTTGCTATGAAATGACGGTTTGAAATGTCAAAATTGAATAAACAATAAAATAATTATTTTCGTGGCCTACCTTGTTGTTATTTTTGTTTCACTTGTGTTTTGACAGGCATGGCTCAATCATCTTGCAATAAAGCAGCTTATTTGCATTTTGAATGTCAAATATGTCAAAAATACTTTTAAATACTTTTTGACATATTTGACATTCAAAATGTAAATAAGCTGCTTTATTGCAAGATGATTGAGCCATGCCTGTCAAAACACAAGTGAAGCAAAAATATCAAGGTAGGCCACGAAAATAATTATATTATTGTTTATTCAATTTTGACATTTCAAACCGTCATTCCATAGCAACAACCGTAAATAGTTGTTTATTCACTAGTAAAATAAAAAGTATTCTCTTGCGGCACACTTATTTCTATTATTTTTCACATAAAGAGAAAATATTTCGACCTTTTCAGCCTTACTATAACCCATTTTGATTAAATAAATGTTTATAATGACGGTTTGAAATGTCAAAATTGAATAAACAATAAAATAATTATTTTCGTGGCCTACCTTGTTATTTTTCTTTCACTTGTGTTTTGACACGCATGTCTCAATCATCTGTCAATAAAGCAGTTTATTTAAATTTTGAATGTCAAATATGTCAAAAAGTATCTAAGATAGACCTATACAATGTTACATATTTGAAATCAGGAGAAAAAGGGCTTCTCGAAAATGCAATAATATATAGGGTGTTCCATTTAAAAAAACATATATTTTTTTCGTATCACGCAGTGGCGCAGCCAGAAAATTCATCTGGGGGGGGGGGCAATAGAACCGGCCTCCCCAGAGGATGAGGAAAATTTTTCAGAAAATGGTTGAAAACGCATGTGTATGTAGATTCCTCTATTAGATAATATTGGCATTAATTACAAAATATTTATTTCAAGGGATAATTTAGATACTGCTTTGTACTGCTTCTTTATTTTTTAGCTCATGGAAGACGGCTTGGGGGGGCGGGCCCCATGGCTCCCCCCCTGGCTGCACCCATGGTATCACGTGACCTATATATGATATTGTTTTTTTTTATCACATTTCGTTAAAATATAGGTAAGACCCTACAACTTTTATACGAATTTTTTTTTCCTATTTTCAATAATAACATTTTGCTGATTTTAAATAATGAAACCTACAGTTTTGGTATTTAAATCTTGTTTATTACAAGATTTTTAATCAATCTTAGAAGATTTCATTTCCCTTTAACGTTTAATATACGTCATTTGATATTTAAAAAAACCGTGTACTTATTCGATGTTACAATATAACTAATATTTCAAATATAATTTTTATGCATTGTTAATAAGTAACTTCTTTTATGCTAAATCAATTTGTTTAATTGATTTTCACAGTTTTAGTTTTTTAATTTTCTTAACAGTTTACCATATACCGGCAGTATAATTTTAACGTGCGGACATTTTCACGTACATATAATTTATATTCAGAAAATTAATACGTTGATTATACGAAACTGTGTTGCTTGGGATCATAAACAGTGTTTAAGAAATATAAAAATAATTCTTTAATTAATTGCTTGCGTTTTGTTTTTCATTTGTTATTCTGGATTGTTTCGCCTATTTCTGTTTCGCATTTTTTCTAATTCACTTTTTTGTCCGCAACGTACACTGGTACAATAGTCCTTTCATTTCTTGCTTTTCTCTTATTGTTTATTCAAACTGTTAAATTTCCACAATGTCCTATAAGCAAATAGGCCTCTTGCATGTGCCGTATATTTTAAATTAATTTATGTATGTTAATATAGTGTTACTAAACATTAGCAATTTTCAAATCTGTTTTTATAATTTCTAACTGGAAAGTAACCGACTAACATCTGGGAGAAGGGGCATATCTGAAAACAGACTTATATTGGAGTTGATGTCATCTGTCATTAAGTATATCTTTGCGCGTGCAGGCGTGCAATGATTCGGACATATTTGCGGTTATTTCCTTAAATTATTTACTTGTATTCGGTCTGTGAATTGTACCATATTTAAAAGGGTTTAAATTGTTTTAAGTATGACAGAAAAAAGTTATTTCAAGGAATAATTTACGGCTTACGCCTGCCGGATATATGCCATATGCTACTGCATCACACAAATATTTTAAAATAAAAACTGTAAGTCCTGGATGAAAAAAAATTTTTTTTCAAAAAATTCCCCTGTATCTTAGCTTCAATCGCCTTGCTGCATATGCAACGTGATCTACCATGATATGCGGAAAATAAAATGGTGTACTAGTCTTCAATGTGGGAAATCCCCTGCAAAATTTTAGAGGGTTCTGAGATAATTTAGTATATTAAAGTATTAGTAGATTTGCGAAGATACACTACTGATGTTGAGATGTTGAGTAGGTCAGGAACAGGTCGACGAACTTGTGAAAGAACGTATTGGAATTGTTTACATTTCCTTAATTGGCATAAAAAGTGAAGCCAGCCAGTGAAATCAGAGTACCGCGTTTTTTGCTTTCGGTCGAACAAACAGGACACTGGCGTGTTATTGATGGGTTTTAAGTAAATATCTCTTGCTATTGCAGAGTTGACTGGGATGGCGTTAATGTCTTTTTGATTTATTTTGATTTATTTCGCTATTTCTGTAGTGTGATTTGATTAAAACCAAAAAGTCACTTCTATCCTCTTCAGCTTTACTGTCAGTAGTGTCAATCCCAAGTCTGATAAAGTGATATGGTTACACGTTACGTCAGATTAGTTAAAGTCATTGGCGGCGCATTTCTACAAAAAAATAAGGTCATTTTTTTGGTAATTTTTTTTTAATTTTTCATTTTTTTAATTCCTTTCGGTGAGGACAACCTACTGTTAAATTTTCCGCATGTCATGGTAGATCACGTTGTATATGAAAATTTTTAAAAATAAAAAAGTTTGTCGCATAGTCAAAATTATGAGTACATTTTTAGCAAAGTAATAGTCGTGTAATAAGTTCGTTGTTGTTTAAAGAAAATAATAAACAATAAGACCATTGGAAGCGCTTATTTGTGTTCTTGAATTTAAAAATCAGATCGATAGCTTAATTAGATTTGAAGATGTGGCAGTGTAAATGTTAAAAAACACGATTTTTATAATCAATTTCTCAAGTTTTTTCGAAATAAAAAATATGTGTACCACAAAAAATATAGTAAATAGCCATTTCTTGTGTAGAATTTTTCACTTTATAATAACTACACTCTCTGGTGCTACGCTAATTTTTTTTTCTCGAGAACGGAGAGATTTTTATGGTCTATTTCGCTCCACTATCAAGCTATTACAAGGAGCAACGTCCATGAATGGAATTAATTTAAAATATACGTTAGCGCTGTGCGTCTCCTGACGCATGACGTCACATGTTGTTTGCGCACCTAACGGATTTTTTCAAACTTTATTGTTGAATATCGTGTGTAAAAGAAAAATAAGAAAAAATCGTTTACACACTGTGTTTTATATTAAGTAAAGATTCTAAAAATGCTAACATTATATTTTGTGCAAGAAGCCTATTATGTATTTCTACATGTAGCTATATTATAACAAGGTAAGGAGACATTCTCATTGAAAAACAAACTATTTTAATACTCATTATCTATTAAGCGGCGTTTCCATTTGTACCTCTACGCATGCCTCTATGCATGCAGCGAGGTAAGAATACGCATGCATAAGTTGCATGCTTCTGTGCATGCAATTGGGGTCTTGCGAGTACCTTGTTTCCATTTCTGCCTACTTCTTGGTGCGATTGAATCATCGAATGTAATGTGAGAGACGAGGTATATGTTGCAATTGCTGCAGCCATTGTAATTATTGCTGAAGATCACCAACGAGCCAAAAAAATTCGAAAAAAGCCTTATGGTAAACACTTACACAAAAAAGCAAGTCTCCTGGTCCTAGATCGGGAGACTTGCGCAGGCCACTTGCACAGGCCACTTGCGCACTTATTTTAAGCATGCATCTCGTAGACATTATGTGCGCAGTTGCGCAAATGGAAACGCCGCTCTAGCTGAATGTATAGAACTTTTTTAAGCTAGGTGGTGATATAATGTACAGGGTTATTCATTATATTTAGGCCACCCTTTATTATCGTTATTATTGGAGATAGAAAAAAAGTTTCAGACGAAAGTTGTAGGGCTGTAACTGAATCCCTTTAATTAGTTAATGGAAACACATTGGCATGTAGAAATTGAGGGGTACAAGAAGCAATAATATATTTTTAAATGGAACACCCTGTATATTATTGAATTTTTGAACTATTCTTTTTTTTCTGATTATAACAATATGACATATGAGAGTCCTATCTTTAACCGTTTTCGAGTTATTGAACATTGAAGATCGTATTTAAGCTATTTATTATACCAAGGGAAATTACAATTATTAAAGTAGTCTATGAAAATGACAAGTATTCTGTTATTATATGAAACGCTGACAGATTTGATAACAGAATACTTGTCATTTTCATAGACTACTTTAATAATTGTAATTTCCGTTCGTATAATAAATAGCTTAAATACGATTTTCAATGTTCAATAACTCGAAAACTTTTAAAGATAGGACTATCATATGTCATATTTTTAAAATCAGAAAAAAAAAAGGAATAATTCAAAAATACACAGGGTGTTCCATTAAAAAAAATATTATTGCTTCTTGTACCCCCTAATTTCTGCACGCCACTGTGCTTCCATTAATTTATACAACTTTCGTTCGAAACTTTTTTTCTATCTCCAATAATAACGATAATAACGGGTGGCATAAATATAATGAATAACCCTGTACTAGGAATGGGATGGATGTGCTTTTGGCCGGATAACCGGATACAGTATATCCGGCCAGTTCAAAATCCGGTCCGGCCGGATATCTTGCCTTTTCAAGCAGTCGCTTTATCTAGGTCACATCGTATTGTCCTGTCCTGCCAATCTTGCACATTGCTGCAAGTAATTGTAATTACACGAAATGCGCATGGTACACCAGAACAGAACTAATAATACACTCAAAGAAATAGTATGGGTAAATTCAACAAAAAAAATGGTTAACTAACAATATCGTTAATTTTGTTAAACCAAGCTATATTGATGGTATTTTTAAACAAAAGGTGATTGTTATTTTAATTAATAAAAAGTTGTCGTACAACAAAACAAACATTAACTTAAAAAATAGATGAATAAGACTATTATTTTGTTCGTCTGACTATTATTTTGTTGAATTCTGTCAAATTAAACTAGATAATATTATATTTTATTTTTAACTATTATCGAATTGTAATTCTAACCCAGTATTAGTTCGCTGTACTATTGTACTTGGTAGACAAACCATTATTATTGTCGTCTTCTAGAAGTTCTAAAAGAATTACCATAAAATTTGCTTGCTTACCACGTAGTCTATTACAGAAATTATTCCCAGATGACGCCACATACAAATCACTGACTATAATCAATCATGCATTATCTTATACTCTTATGAATTTATAGAAAATTAATAACATGATTGCAATGTTCAAATTCTCTCAGGGATCATCGATATATTTGGATGGATCTTATAAACGATCTCTAATCTTTGGTTTGGGTGGCCTGATGTCTCAATACTGAGATTTTGGCTAACCAAAAAAAAACTTCATCATACAATAAAGTGTAGATCAACCTAAAAATTAGTTGGTGAACAAAAAACAAAGTCGTACTATTTAATTGTAGACCAAATTGAAAATGGTTAGTGAACATAAAAAAATGTCATTGTACTATTTAATTTGTTACAAGAAGATATGATTATTAAACTACTATTTGTTTACGAAAACAAATAAAGTTGTATGACTATTCTTTACTGATTGATTTAACTATGAAACTAGATAGGCGCGATTTCATATGCTCTTTTTGGTTGAATTTACCTATCATTTTCTTTGAGTGTAATTAATAATAAATATTTATGTGTGTACTTGGTTCTATCCACAGTTATGGTGTTTTGTATTTATTAATATTATGATTTTCTAAGGAACTTTTCATTCTTGGAAGAACCAACAACCTGCATCTTGTGTAATTACACCTCAAATTAAAAAGTAATTTCTCGCAATCGTTAGTAGTTGCTGTTTTTGTCATTAGCAATACAATGGAGAAAAATAGCTATACATACCTCTACCACCACTATTGTATTCGCGAAAAATTATCTTAGTTCAGTAATATATTTTCTTGCACCCTGAGTAGGTCCCTGTCCAGAGTGAGGTCAAACTATGCCTACGATTAGTCGGGGATCGACGATCGAGTAATTAGTAGTTTAGTTTACTGGCTGTGGTAGTGTGGTGCAGTTAGACTCGAATAAACTTAAATCATAAAAGATGCCTTCATTAACATTTAAATCCAAAGTTTGGTTATATTTTACAATTTGTACTAATAATAATAATAAAGCGTTGTTATTTATTTTGATTGTAGATTCTAGTTCATTGTTAATTTTATAAATATTTTGATATATAACTGACAATTACCGAATAATTTTTTTTTTTTTTTTTTACTTATTCATGCCATACTTTTATTGGTTACATAAAAGTAATTGTATTGTATTGCAATAATATAAATAATAATAATAATAAATTTATTTAGACATAGAAATTGTTACAGAAATATTGATACACTTTAATACATTACATAAATGGTCAAAGGATTGTACAACTGCACCTAGATGACTGAACATCTGTATGTGCATAAGTTATGTATTACATAATGATAATAATAATTGTAGATAATTACATCATACTTACTAACTATTTATAAGTGAAATTAAGAGTACCTACTTATACATAAAAAAAAAACAAGATATAATAATTAACCCCATTAGTTACTAAGGGCTAAAGTTAATTTAAACAGAGTTAAATTAAGGTATAAACTAAAAGAGAGCCATAAACTTCTGTATATTATGTGTTATGTATGTCCTACATGTGTGGTTAAACTTTCTTAGGTTTGCAATTGATCTTATTTCCAAAGGAAGAATATTATAAATTTTAGGAGCCAAATAATTTAGGAATCTTAGATTAATATTAGAATTACTATTGGGAATTTCCAAGTGTCTATTTACATTGTTTCTGGTTCCATACGAGTGGTTTACATAATTTTTTAAGTTCACATTTTTTTGTGTAAAGGAACATACATTTAGTATGTATAAGGAACGTACATCAAAGATTGTGTCGGAGTATAGCAATCTAGTGGGAAACATCTTGTTTTTACGATAAATAATTTTTAGAATATAGTTCTGCACAACATTTAGTTTTTTTAGAGAATTCTTGTAAAGACCACCCCATATAACTATACCGTACCTTATTAAAGATTCAACTAGTGCTTTATAAACACAAATTAATAGCTTTTTCCCCATTATCTCTCTTATGGTATAGAATTTACTTATTAATTTTCGAATATTATTGCTCAGTTTTATAATGTGATGGTTCCATTTGAGATTTTCATCGATAATAATACCCAAGTACTTAGTAGAATGTACCTCATTTATTTCTGTATCCATCTGTTCAATATATATACTGTTAAAATTGGGATGGTTAGCTGCAGTCAGCGAGAAAGCTATATAGTTTGTTTTCAACATTCAGAGTTAGCTTGAAAGAGTCAAGCCAGTTTTTTATTTTTGCAATACCTGCACTAACCGAGTCTTTTAATTCCTCCCACGTTTTTCCTTCAAAAACAACAGCCGTGTCATCCGCATAAGAAATTACAAATTCATTATCAATGCCAATATTTGTTAATGAATGAATGTAAGAAATAAACAATAACGGTCCTAACACAGTACCCTGAGGAACTCCAATTTTCACAATTAATAAATAACATTTAAGTTTCATGCATTTTGTACAGTTTTTATTTGGCCGGATGTTGACCGGATATTTTTTCATATCCAGCCGGAGCCGAATATCCGGTTTGGAAGCCGGATTGGCCAGATGCAGTAGCCGGACCGGATATCCGTCCCATCTCTACCCTGCACATTCCAAAATTTCGTAGGTACTTATACTAATTTATTTTAATATAATATTTTTATTAGAATCCATCTAGGTCCGAGTCTAGGCCCATAAAGACAAGAAAATTAATTAAAAAATTTCCCCATCTATTATTTTAAAAATTCGTAACATTAAATTCTTGTTATTTATACAGGGTGTCCCACTTAAAACTCCCGGTGCCATTTTCTAGATAAATAAAAGAGATATCTGAATTCTGTAAAAGGTGTTCACTAGAATATATAAATGATATCAGTTTTGAGTAAAAATGGTCATTTTACAAATTGAGGTATAGATGGGGCTGCAATGCAAACAAATTATTTGATTCTAGGAACTAGGGATGCACCGGGTACTTGTTTTTACAAACGCCGGGTACCTGGTTTAACCTGAAATTTACACAGCGGGTACCGGGTATCATTGGGCCGGGTATTGACCAAGTACAGGGTATCCACTGGGCATTCACCAATGAATCGTATCATGCGAAAAGTGACATAACCTAACTTTATTAGTCAAATCAGCAGTTGACAGGTTTGACACACATCGCCGGTGATTAGTGATAACTAGTTTTAATTAATTTCTGACATAGCAAATAATATTAAATGATAATACACAATGAGTGTTTAGTACCCGATACCCGGCCGGGTACTGTTTTGTTATCCAGCGGAACCGGGTTTCCCTTAAAAAGGACTGGGTGCCCGGCGTACCGGGTATTTACCGGGTACCGAAACGATGAAATGAAGTGCAAGTGATGGGACATTACATTCTGAGCAACTTTTTTAATACAAACAATTTTCGAAAAATTACTGGTTTTTGAGATATTTGAACTTCAATATAATTTTTTTAAATACAAAAATCGTCATAACTTTTGAAATACATTTTAGACGATAAGTCCTTTGGGGCATTTTTTTTCATAATGAATTAGGCTGATTTAGATGGTAATTAAACATTTATTTCAAGACACAAAATAACTTTTTTTTTTTTTCAAGTAAAACAAAGGTGGGGTTGCAATTGCTATTTGGAAATTAAAGATTTTAACATTTCTGTTTACTGTGTATTGTCTAATTTTTGTGTTATGTTTATGTTGTATGTTCGACTAAATTTTACACTGTAAATTGTAGACATACGAAAAGTTCAAATATCTCGAAAACCAGTGATTTTTTAAAAAATTGTTCATATTAAAAAAGTTGCTTAGAATGTAATTCTCCATATCAAGCACCACATCTCTAGGATCGAAGAATTTCTTTGCATCGTAACGTCATCTATGCCTCAATATGTAAAATAACCATTCTTACTCAAAACTGAAGTCATTTATACATTCTAGTAGATATCTTCTACAGAATTCAAATATCGCTTTTGGTTATCGAGAAAATGGCGCCGGGAGTTTAAGTGGGACACCCTGTATATACATTATTTTCTTTTAATTGTTGGTGTACAGCCTTTGATAAAGTAGATCACATTGTGTAACTATATGTCATGTATTACACGCATAACTGTAGTGTGATTTATTTAACATTGACATTATTTAAATGTCTTTTAGTTATTAGTTCTTATAGACGTTTATTAAGTTGTAGCAGATATGTAAATTATGATAATAATAACAATAAACGTCTTTATTATTTCTTTTAGCATATTTTTTTAAATTCAAATTTCGAAAGTACACCTTGTAATTAGTAAATGTGCAATATATTAGGTTTTTTTTTTTTCAACCGCTTCTCCCTCAAAATAAATAATGAAAATAGAGCGCGCGGAAATGTTGTGTGATGTCGCACCACTCCTGGCGGTTGACTGCTCGCCTATTCCCATATAGTTTCATATGGCACACACGGCAGACGTGCTAATTTCGTTCATATCTTTTAAGTGTTCTGTACTTTGTTATTAATGTGGTTAAAAAAAAGGGGGTTATATAAGTATTGTATAGTTCCATACTGTAAAAATACATTAGTGTCTACTCCCAATAAAATATTTATTTCATTACCAAGGATGAAGTTCAATACAAAATATAGGAAATAACATCTAGAGAAGCGCTTCTCTAACAACCCCTAAAAAATTTTGAAAAAGCAGTTTGCGAAAAAAATTTTCAAAATTCGGTTGCTTCCCTGGTCTAGGGGCTTCTGTTTAAAATTATTTTTTTTTGTCATATACATTTGACTTTTCATAAAAATACAATAGGTTTTGCAGTTTATGAAAATATTTTCATTACTAACTGAGATACAACGAATTGAAATTTTGTAATTTGTTAAATTGTAAATTACAAAATTTCAGTACATCTTATTTCAGTTAATAATGAAAATATTTTCATAAACACCAAAACCTATTGTTGTATTTTTATGAACAGTCAAATGTATATGACAAAAAAAAAATAATTTTAAACAAAAGCCCCTAGACCAGGGGGAGCAACCAAATTTTGAAATTTTTTTTCGCAAACTGCTTTTTCAAAATTTTATATGGGTCGCATAGAGAGAGAGAGAGAGAGAGAGAGAAAGATAGAGAAATTTATTCATATGAGACATTGGTATATCCACGTCAAATTTGCCACATGGACAAGATACAATAAAAAATTAGATAGATATAATGCACATAGTAGCCAAATAAAATTTAACAATTTAACAATACAGTTGTGTAGACATTCACAGTACATATTAAAAGTTAGGATTTAGACTGTGTGAACATTCACAATACATATTAAAATCAGAATATAAAAACTGTGTAGACATTCACAATACATATTAATATTTAAGACGTAAAATAATCATAAAATTCCTGTACATCATAAAATACATGTTCCTTCAGAAAACTTTTGACTTGCTTTTGAAACTTTAATATGCTTAGATCTTTTCTTTCATGGGGTAGTAGGTTGTAGAATTTAACAGATAGAAATCTATATGAGGAGATATTTTTTGTGAGCCGAAAATATGGAGCAATCAGAGGCTTATGTCTAGTGTCATGTTTATTTACGATTTGGTAGTTATTAATATACTTTCTGGCATAATTTATGCATTCATAAATATATTAATTTGTGCATGTTAAAATTCCCAGGCTTTTAAATAATGGTCTACATGAGTCAGTGCTCTTAGAATTTGTGAGGATTCTGATTGCACGTTTTTGGAGGCATAGTATTTTTATGGCATGTGCAGAGCCACCCCAAAGTAGGATCCCATAACACATAACACTATGAAACAAGGCATAGTACGCCATCAAAATAACATCACCATTTACTGAGATGGTTAAGCTTTTTAAAAGGTACACACAGCTGGATAATTTTTTTGAGAGAGAAATAATGTGCGGTTCCCAAGATAACTTGCTGTCTACGGTAATACCTAGACATTTGGCAGATTGACTGATAACCTTGTTGTGAGAATTAAGATTGAAAATGATGGTTTTAGTTTTCTCGTTATTTAAACATAATTCAACATTATCATAGTAATCATTGGCTTTAGACTGTATTTCGTGATATATTTGAGTCAGGATGTCCAATTCTCTATTCGCTGACAACAAGGTGAGATCATCTGCATATCCAATAGATTTAGTTGTGATAAAATCGGCTATGTCATTTATGTAAACTAGAAATAAGATCGGCCCTAGTATTGAACCCTGTGGGACACCATAATTAAGTGGTTTTAAAGTGGATGTTTTCCCGTTCATGTGTACACACTGATATCTATTGTTTATATAATTTTTGATAAATGACGAAGCTGATCCTCTGACTCCATACGTTTCCAATTTAGTTAACAACAAATCATGCGATACACAGTCGAATGCCTTTTATAAGTCTAACATTGATGCTGCCGTCATATTTCCTTTCTCAAACTCATCAGTTATAAAATTGATCATATCTATTAAAGCTGTGATAGTTGATTTACCTTTCCTATATCCATATTGCGTTGGATTCAATAATTTTTTTTTCTCCAAGTAACCTAATAATCTTATTTTGAAAGCGGCTTCTAGTAATTTTGATAATATAGGAATTATAGATATAGGTCTATAATTATCAGGTACATTTTTGTTTCCTTTTTTAAATACTGGAGTCACTTTAGCAAGTTTGAAATTTTCTGGAAATATTCCTTTTTCGAGACAAATATTAATAAGATATGTTATTTGACTTAATAATTCTTTTTTAGCCAGCTTGATTGCTTCACTATTTAAACCATAAAAGTCCCTAGATTTAGAGTTACTTAATTTGTCAATTAAATCACTAACTTCAGCTTCAGTGAAGGGTTCTAGATAAAAAGAAAATACAACTCTATTTCTTTGTAGATTTTCAACATATGTTGCATTATTAGGATTAACGTGAGCCTTTATATCATCCACTATATTAACAAAAAAAGTGTTTAGGTCTTCTACAGAGATATGGATGTTATCAACATCGTCACTTTTTTTTTATTTATAATGGACCAAGCCATTTTTTGCTTATTACTTGCATTAGTGATAAGATTAGTATTATGATTTATGGTCTCTTGTTTTAATGTAGCTCTGTAGTGTTCTTTGAATTTATTGTAATTGTTTTTGAAGTTGTTGTCATATTTACTGAAATCGTGTAACATTATGAGTGTGTTTTTCATATTTTTTATGTTCTCACTATATTTTATTTTATTTTTCTTTTTATTCGTTCTAATGAGAAAAAAATTATTGAAATTTCACCAGCCGCTACTGCAGCAAGCTATGCATAGGGAGAAATTTGTTAATAATAAAGGGACGAAATATTGTTGTGAGGATCAATTCTTGTGTAATAGGTTATTATTAAAAATTGTACAATAAAATTTGTAGCTTGAAGAGGATATGGAAAATTGTATGTATTATAAAATACCTTTTATTTGCACATAACCTACAGCGTTATCGCTGTAATTTTGTCTGGCTGACCTAAAAATCAGATAAATTCGGTAGACTATTAAAGTCGATATCTATCTAGAGGACCTACCTCTCTCTGTTATTTGAGAGCCCTCATTTCAGAACTTTTCTCACCTTTATTATTATTAAAATATTCCATAACCATAAAAATGTCTACACACGGCAAAATATTCTAGAGAACACATTTTTATGTATAAAAAAATAGCAGAATCAAATAAGTTAAATAACCTAAAATAACACCACACCTGCACAGTGTACAATGAAATCTCTTAAACTGAATATAACAGCATAACTTATAGAACCAGTGGAGTAGTTTGACATCATCATCAAATATGTTACGAATTCGAAATAAAATATTAGGGTTAATATTAACGCTAGTAGGCTAATTTTTTTCACTGTATGCTTAAAGAGTTAAATACTTACGGAAAATGCAAAAATACATTATAAAGTAAATATCACTGAATTATTTACATTTTGAGGGAATAGCTATTATAACAGATTGGTAATAAAAGGCCAAGTTCAACCATTATAGTTGAAATTCTACTACAAGCTTGTTCTTCCACTTAACCTAGTTTATATCTCGTTATTAACACAAGAGGTTAGTGTATATATGGTGATCTACCATGACATGCGGAACATTTATCAGTAGATTGTCCCCACCAAAAGGAGTTAAAAACATGAAAAACTAAAAAAATATGCCAAAAAAAAAAACCTTATTTTTTGTAGAAATGCGCCGCCAATGACTTTAACCAATCTGACGTAACGCGGTACAACCATATCACTTTATCAGACTTGGGATTGAGACTATTGACAGCAAAGCTGGAGAGGATAGAAGTGACTTTTTGGTTTTAATCAAATCACACTACAAAAATAGCGAAATAAATCGAAAAGACGTTGACCCTATGCTAGTGAACTCTACAACAACAAGTAAATATAAGAGATATTTACTTAAATCCGCCAATAACATAAAAACACCAACTTCGGCGGCGCTTTGTACCTGCCGATGTCCTGATTGTTCGACCGAAAGTGGCACTTTGACCGCACCCACCAGCTTCACTTTTTATGCCAATTAAGGAAATGTAAACATCTCCGAATATGTTCTTTCACAAGTAAGTTCATTGCTATACTGACTACAGACATGTAACAGTAGCATATCTTCGTAAGTTTTAATATGCTAAATTACCTCGGAGCACTCTAAAATTTTGCAGGGGCTTTCCCACATTTAATAATAATAATAATAATAATAATAACTTTATTGCCATATCATCTTATAAAGATATTGACAACATCATAAATTAGGTATAAAAGATAGAATAGTAATAATTAATAGACAAGCATAATAATGAACACTAAATGTAAAATGTTATGAATTAAATGATTAAAATAAATAAATAAAGCAAAGAGGTAAAATATTCAAGGTGCGCAGCAAAAAATGTAAAAACAATGCAATAATGCAGTTTAAACTACTTATTGTAGTATTCTTGGATAGAGTAAAAACAGTTGTGGAGAAGGTAGCCCCTTATATGTTTTTTAAATTTGCTTACCGAATTAATGCGCTTAAAAGAGTTAGGTAGGTGATTGTATATATCACTACAGAAGTAATAAGGACTTTTTTTATACATAGACAAATTAACGTTTGAAACATAAATGTTACTATTTGACCTAGTGTCATGGTGATGTACCGAGTTATTTTGTGGAAACTATACAAGGGAGTGGCAAAATGCATTTTGAAAATGGGCTTACAGGATTCATAGAAAAAATCTTGCGTATTATTCTTTTTTGTATCACAAAAATGCGATAAGTTCAGTTGTCTGGCCCCAGTAAAGTATCATATAGTTTAGTTGTGAGTAAGCCAAGGCATAATAGACATTCACTAGGTCTTTAATATCTAAGATGTTTTTAAGATTAACAATATCAAAGTACGCACTATTTAACTTACTGACCACAAAGCCAACATGTTCATCCCAAGTTAATTGATAGTCGATGTAGAGACCCAAGAATTTGCAATTGTCTTTTTAGCAAAGTGTCACTGAGTTTTAGTGTAAGTTCTGGAATTTTACGTCTTTTAGGGAAAATCATATAATGTGTTTTTGATGGATTAAGAATAAGCTTGTTTTTGTTGCACCAGGTTGCGAATTCAGAAAGCAATATTTGTGCATTGTTGGCGAGTTCATTTTCTGACGAGGCTGATAATGCAATAGTGGTGTCATCTGCATACAAAATCAATTGCATATTAACTGTATTGCCTATATACTTTTCCAGATCATTGATAAATAGCGTGAATATAAGTGGAGATAGAACGCTGCCCTGAGGTACACCATATTTCAACTCTCTTAAATCCAATAATTCTTGACTGATTCTAACTCTTACTTCACGGTTACTTAGAAAAGACTTAATCCAATCATTCGTGCAACCTCTAATGCCCATCAAGTATAATTTTTTCACCCAAGTATTCTGGATCCACACATTCAAAAGCACGTGTGAGATCAAAGAACAGGGCTAAAGTGTAATTATGTCTGTCTAATGACTTATAGACAAATTCAACAAGTTCGAAAGCTGCTGTGTTTGCGACTAGTACACCATTTTATTCTCCGCATATCATGGTAAATCACGCTGTATATATTATAGTAAACAGAAAACAGGAACAAACTGAAAAATTAAGTTGTAGCAGATATATAATTCATAGTAAACAGAATACACAAATCAGGAATAAGTCGGAAAATTTGATAAATCCTGAAAATCAGAAAATTTAAAGAATAATCTCATTGGAAAATTTCCGGTTTTTAGAAATCCTTTTATAATGTTTAACTGTTAACCTTTTGCATTATATATTGTTTTTACAAACTATTATAATTAGATATTAATATTTTTTTTATTTTATCACATATATATTCATATAAACAAATGTTTGTTTATGTGAGGAAATTGAATTTCTTAATAAAATTAAAATAATGACTGATAATTTTCAAGGAAAGCAAATAAATTTAATAATCTAGTGAGTCTGATATGTTAATTTAACATCATTCTTATATGAATATATATGAATCTATTAGCTTAATAGTTTTATAGAAGAGACTGTTCAAATTCGATATCTCCAGCACTTTTCAGTTGTAAGAACTTTTTTATTTTTTATCACGGTATGTCATCACCAGCTTTGTATTTTGACGTATGGACTTGAGACGTTTTTCTATAGGTAGAGGCTCACCAATGAGAACCAGGGGTGTGCAGAGAAATTCTCCCATTTATTTTTCCAATATCTTCAGCCGTTCTCGAGTTATAAAGATTTTTTTTTTTTTGTTGTGGTATGACAAATCACTAGCGAACTTTTTTGTTCTTTGACATATTAACTTGGGACTTTTTTCTATAGTAAAGGGCCACAAATGAGAACTAGGGGAATGTAGAGATTTTTCCAATTGTTTCAATACCTCTAGCCATTCCAGAGTTATAGGACCTTTGTTAAAATCTACTAAGCTTGAGGTCTAAACTGCTCATGTTTTTTATAAATCGCTATTTTTTTTCTTTACCACCATTGGATAGGCTTCTGCTGCATGTGCTTTTCTAAAAACCACAGTTTTTTTATGTGGACAACCATCTTTGTTTTTTAATAAGCGGTCATGTATAGTTACTCCTATATTTGTTCTCAACTTTTTTCTTCCTGATATTTCATTCTCGTAGTTTTGTTATTTTGTTCTTAATGCTAGAATTTTGCAGAGTGAGAGGGAAATATGCGTTTATTTTAGGTTTATTATAAATATTTAAAAAATCATAAATGGTATAATCTTTAAAATAATTTCAGATACTTTGCTCTAAGGAATACAACCATATATAGTTTTTATCATTAATTTTGTATATAGGCAAATGCCATACTTTAATAATGAAATTAGGCACTATTTTCATTGACAAACTACGATATTTAAATATAACAAACGCATATTTCTCTCTCACTCTGCAAAATCCTAGCCTTAATTGTTAAGTGTGGTTTTTATATTCCCAAAGATCAAAAGTTTTTGTTCTCATCTTGCTTTGTTCCTGAGAGTAAGAATGAAAACAGAACAGAATTATGGTCTCTGTCCCTGGCCATAACTAAATATTAATAATTCTAAGTCTAACAAAATGAACAATTTAAACAATTAACAATCTCTTTAACCAGAAGCCAGCACAGAATCTACATTCATATCACTTTTCTATAACAATAATAATAATATAATAATAAGAAATAATTCCTCTTTGTTAAACGATGTGTCCATCTCACGTGTACTCAAGGAAACAGATGTTGAGCAAGTACAAATGTGAAATGCAAAGACCACAATCAGACCAGTGATTGTAGGCGCCTTCAGAACTGTTAGCGAGGCCGTGACGAGTCTACAACAACTGCCAGGTCAACCGAGTGTGCAAGAAGTACAATGAATCGCATTGTTGGGAACTGCACATATTTTAAAAAAAATTTGGACTTAGAATCTCTACAATCCCTTGTTGGGGTCCGGACTCTGAGCTGTTGGAGCACACATCACAAACGTTGCCTGAACGGCCAAAAATGTGGAATGAGCACCAACAAAGCCGAATCCAGCTATGGCTGAGAAAGTGTGCCGCTTTAGTGAATCTATAATAATAATAAGGAAGCTTGAATCTGCTCCTGCAGATAGTGAGATATTGGGAAAACACGGGGGTGGGTGCAGCAAATAGAGTCTCAGATAAACTTGGTCTCGTATTCGATGGGGAGGCAAGGAGGCCGGCGCTCTGCTGACCCACAGTCAAGTCACTGAGTTTCAGCTAGAGATGGCAATGTTTTCCCAAAAATGAGTTTTTTTCCTGGGGAGATTAAAACCCATTTTTGAATTTACCGTCAATTCTAATATAACTTTTAGTCTCAGTCCTCAAAATTTCGTTATTTCATTTGGCGTGGGTGTGAATTTTCTCCAAATACCTAATAGTGCTAATAATGCTAATGCTAATGAATAGTAATTGAAAAATACTGAAAGGAATTGTTAGTTTGGTTAGAATTGGCGGTAAATTCAAAAATGGGTTTTAATCTCCCCAGGAAAAAAACTCATTTTTGGGAAAATAGCCAGCGTCGGATTGTACCACCGGGAAACCGGGAAATTTCCCGGTGGGCCCTCGACTTACCAGTTTTGGGGCGCCTGAAGCCTTTGGCGTCGAGATACCGTAATATTGTTATTATTCTTAATAAAAATAATATTAAAGTTGAAACTAGAAAATATATAAAACTTGGGCCTATTTTCCTATATAAAACGTATTTTTGAAGACACGCGCAACGCGGCAATAAGCTTTATTATCGCCGTCGGTTGATGGGACTTCAGTTCAAACATGTATTTGCTTGGTCATGTTCCTAAATTGCGTTTAACACGTGTATCTCGTTTGGTAGTGTGTAGTTGATTTTTCGCAAAGACAAAGAACAACACTAGCAGGGTCGGAATATTCATAAGGCTAACTAGGCTATAGCCTAGGGGTGACAATGCGTGAAGAGGCGCGCGCAATCAGTTTTCGTTTTCGGGAATTTTTTTTTCCATTTCCTTCTCTGCTTATCAATTTTGGTTAAAAAAAATTTCTTTAGATTTGTCTCACCTGCTCATGAAACTCGGACGAATTTTTTTTTTCATATCTGTCCAGTAAAATAATATTTACAAGTCTAAACGCAACTAGTGACGAGTATTTGGAATTTCATAATTTTTAGATCAACCCCTGTTTTCATTCCTTCGAAGGATCGATAGGATGCGAGCAAGATTAAAGATGAGATCAGCATCAAAAAACCCCGAAGAACAACTTTTGATCACTTAAACTTTACTTCACTTGAATCTCGAATTTTCATCACCTTAAACCTTCAACTCCTATATTAACCCCTTAAAAGGGTTCATACGTTAAAAACGATTCAAGAAACTTAAGCAATTAACTCATGATCCCATAAAAATGAATTTGGTATCCAATCTACACGAACACTACTTCGTTTGTTTGTGACTCTCGACCAAGGAGGTAAATGCGGAATAAAGAAAAATATCTGCGATTTTTAGGTTAGACACAGCCACTTTGTTTACTCTAAAATACAATGTTTTAAGGGTATTTTCCTTTTTTTTTTTAATTTAAATTGATTGATATATCTACTGTCGGCAGATTTTTGTCCAAAAAAGGGCACATTTTTATACCTCCAGACTTTTCACATCTCTGGCCTGGGGCCCCCCTATATATTTTCCCGGTGGGCTCTTGCGCCCACAATCCGACGCTGAAAATAGCCATCTCTACTTTCAGCCAAATAATCTGAAGGCCCAAATAAAAACTAACTAGAATATTTGTTTAGGCAGCATGTCAATAAAGCCACGCATGGTGTGTACTATTAGAACGTGTAGACACTGTGTTTATCGACTAGACTCGCATTAGCCTTTTTAAGGTCAGCTGGGCTTAAGTCAGAAACCGAGGTATTCATTGTAGCCTACCAATATGATGTAATCAGGGCCGTGCGGTGGGGTGAGGCGGCGAGGCGACCGCCTCAGGCTGCATTTTTGGTTCGGATCGATAAGAAAAATCTAAAGATGGCCTAAAGATTTTTTTTACTAATAAGAAATGCAAACAAAAGCGGAGCCAGTTTATCCATAATGGGCAAACAGGTCGACGGCCGACGTTTACCGTTTACCATTGATCTGTTGGAAAATAATATGTACAAGAAAATTATTTATTTCTTACTTTTTTATTTTATTTCGATAGAATTATTGAATGTATTACCTCTACACCATAGCAATATTTTACAGAATTGTTTATAGGGGGCCATCCATAAATGACGTCACGCCAATTTTTGAGATTTTAGACCCCCCCCCCATTGTCACGTTTTGTCACCCAAAAAAAAATTACGTCACGCTTATAGAGCGCCCCCCCCCCCCCTATGTTTTTTCGATTCCATTATTTATTATTCACGATATTTTCGCCTCCTCGTGGGGGGATGGGGGGGGGGTGCTAGTAAGAATCCAAAAAAAAAATTTACCTCATGGGGAGGGGGTGCTAGTAGAAATCCAAAAAAATTTTTTGCCGCCTCATGGGAGGGGAGGGGGGGTGCTAGTGGAAATCCAAAAAAAAATTTTGTCGCCTCATGGGTGCAATCTAAGAGCATTGCGCCCACGAGGCGACAAAATCCAAAAAAAAAAATTTACAATATTTTTCTTGATTTGTTCACCATTCGTTACGTCACACTGGGTCAGACCCCCCCCCCCCCCCCCTCGTCACACTTAGTCACGTAATAGGAATACATTATAGCATAGTTCGCAAGCAAGAAGTCACAAAAAAGGATATAAGTTTTATTTTTAATCTAATATTATTAATATAATATTTGATTTTTATGAATAGTTCAGAAAAAAATATTTGCAATTTTTTTTATAATTGAACACTTGATTGATATTTTAAATTTTTATGTCTTGCATTCATGAAACGTATCTTGGAAGACAATATAATTTTATATAAAATTTCTAACTTTTAATTTCAGGCCGCTTGACCTTGAAAAATGTTTCGTCTGCGGCGGGGACCCCATACCCCATCTATGAATAAAAAGACGTAAACATTTCATGAGCTTGGGGGTGCGCCAATCCTTAATCCGGCCCTGCAAACAAAGTAAATACCTTCATAAAAATATGTAATGTCTCTATTAGTAATATGGATATAGCAATTGGGGCGGCATTAGAAAACCTGGCCTCACCTTTGAATAATCCACCGCACATGCCTGGATGTAATTATCATCTTGATCTACCGAACTGCATAATGGCTGTGATACAAGACCTGCCATCAAGCACTAGAATCACTCATGCATTTGCTTTCTGCATGCCTGGTGTACACGATTCCGCCCTACATCCCCTGTCATAATGTGGCATTACAAGTATTATACTACCATCTATGACACTAGTACGGGTTAGATCAGACACCATTGCTGCTTTACATCTACAAAGATATTGAATCCATTGTTGAGAATGAAAGGTGTCGAATTTATTGAAATCACTCATTCCCAACCGTCGGGCTAATTCAAGTCTGACATAGTTCTCTCAACCATTAGAAGAAGGTGATGTTTGTCATTGAATTTTCTGCATTTACTGAAACACACATTGCTTTGAAGGAAGAGGCAAAGCAGATATCGTGATCTCCGGTATGAGCTCCAAGTGTTGTATCCAGGCTACTCGGTCAAGATGGTCGTCCTAATAATCAGGTACACTTCAAGATATGATGCCTACGCTCCTCTCAATACTGAAGATCATACTGGCCTGCCTGAAATCAGTCGAATGGTTGATAGGCCAGATACGTAAGGTAGTTAAGGTCACTTCGTCTACTTAGATCAAACAATTCGAGAATTTACAGTCACTTGAGGCCATGGTACTCCTGTCCGACTTCAGGGAACCGAAAAATAATAATAATTATTATTTATTTTCAATAATATCCATGACATAATAACAATATGCAAGTAATGTGAGCAAGTAAATTAAATAAATATATATAATGCAGAAATAGATTTCTTTAAACTTATATATTTTAAATAGTAAATATCCAGTGGCCCCTAAATATGGAGAAAAGAAGAATATATGTTTTTTTTTAACGATTCACGTTTATTATTAATATTGCTTAGTTAATTCGTATTATGTGATCCTCAGATTATAATGAATTTTGATAAAAATTTTAGATATTAATTTTAAATTTGGCATTTAATTTTAATACTAATAATCAGGGTGATCCACATAGGATGGCCAGTGGATTTTCTGATCTGATTTATGAATATTTTTAGAACTAATATACAGATTTTATGGGTGCTAAAGAAATATATTATGACCTCATAGATTTAAAGGCTAAATGCAGTTTTCTAATCAAATTATAAAGGACCCCACACTAAACCTAAGGGAAAATAGGTCCCAGTCGAATTGGATGAAAATTTGGTATAATGTAGTTTATGATGTCCTGATAAAAAGTCTTAAAGAAGCGAGATAGAAAAATAGATAGTTTTCGAGTTACAGGAGGTTAAACATGCGGAAAACGGGTTCATCGGATTATTGATTTTACACAGTTAAATATCACAAATGTTATATATAGTGGGCAGTTTGAATAGTTTGTGTATAAGGTGCCCCATTTAACTTGAGGCAGCCATATATCTCGAAAACGATGCATTCTACAGGGTGGAGCAATAGTGCGTCGGACTTCAATATTTCGAGTTCTGCGATAGCTAGAAATTAAAAAAAAAAAAATACAAGTAAACCAGATAAAAAAGACTAACCACTTGAATGTAATGAATTTTTTTGTTGGAATAATGCCATCTGCAGATGCATATTGAAAAAATCACCAAAGTCACAGTTATAGGTTTTAAGAAAAACTTACGTGAATACTAGTTACGAGACATTTAATTAATGTTTTTGAATCATATTTACTTCCTGAAAATGTATAAGGTGGTCAAAAATTATTTTTCAATTAAGAACTTTTTGAATTGAATTTTCTCAATTTTTTCAAATGAAACACCCTGTACATTTTTCGACAATGTGATGTAGAAATAAAGAACGAACATTTCTTATAAGAACTTCCTTATGGCTAATTGCAACCATTTTCGTTTTATTGAGCAATAAGTACAAAATTCAAGAATAAACTTAAAAAATAGAAGTTTCTGCAAATAATTCATTTGAAAAAATTATAATAAATGCTCTACATGTTGCCCATTTTGATTGACACGCATCTCTATGCGCTTTTGAAATGAGGTTGCTACTGTTCCTAAAATTGCCGATGTGATAGATCTAAAAGCAGTTATTAACCTTTGTTTCATATTTTGTACTATTATTGGTGTGTCTTTATAAACAATTTCCTTCACATATGCCCATGAAAAGAAATAATTTTTTTGTAAAATCTGGGGATCTAGCAGGCCATTTGGTGAATCAATTTCTTCCAATCCATTGAAGTGGGTAGGTATTGTTTAAGTGGTCTCTAACTGCATTTAAATAATGTGGTGGAGCACCATTTTGCTGAAACCACATCCTATTTCGAATCCTTTCAGGAAGATTCACCAATAACTGTGGCAGATAGTTTCAAGAAAATGAAGATAAATAGCTCCAGTCAATGTACCATCAAAGAAATGTGGCCCTATTACATGTTCTGGCCCCATTTCAAAATTGCTTAAAGACGTGTGTCAATCAAAATGGGCAACATGTGGAGCACTTATTATAATTTTTTTCTAATTAATTATTTGAAGTTTATTTTTGAATTTTGTGCTTATTGCTCGATAAAACGAAATTGGTTGCAATTAGTCATAGGGAAGTACTTACAAAAAATGTTCGTTTTTCATTTCTACATCACATCATCGAAAGATATACAGGGTGTTCCATTTGAAGAAATTGAGAAAATTCAATTTAAAAAGTTCTTAATTGAAAAATATTTTTTGGCCACCCTGTACATTTTTAGGAAGTGAAAATGATTCAAAAACATTAAATAGATGTCTCGTAACTAGTACTCACATAAGTTTTTCTTAAAACCCATCATTGTGACTGGGGATTTTTTCAATATGCATCTGCAGATGGCATTATTTCAACAAAAAAATTCATTACATCCAAGTAGTTGGGAGATAGTCAATAATAATATATGAATGAATAGAGTCTAGAAAGAGGCGTCAAAAAATGTGCTGATATACATAGCATTGCATTTAAGAAATAGGCATTTTATCCTGTAATTTTGTCTTGGCTCACCCTGTATATTCGAAAATAATTTCCGGCAATAGACTTTTTTACCTAATTTACTTGTATTTTTTTTTAATTTCTAGTTATCGTAAAACTCGGGATATCGAACTCCGACGCACTATTACCCCACTTGGTTCGAAACAAAACATTTTGTTATAGAATGCATCGTTTTGAGATATATGGCTGCTTCAAGTTAAATATTCAAACTGCGCAACTATATGACTATAATATTTGTGATATTTAACTGTGTGAAATCAATAATCTGATGAACCCGTTTTCCGCGTGTTTTAAAGGTATGGGTAAATAAAACACCTAGATTAAGTGATGCCGTTTAATTATAGTCTATTAAGTTCGTCTGCTTCACAAAGGAGAGTAAAAATACTACTGAGTTATATTATATTTTGAAACAACTATATAGCTCTACATCAGCAATTTTAAAGTCCTACATTCTGTTAACTATAAACATTCAGTAAATGATGTCATTCAGTTACATTGTAGAATCGAGTGATTTTTGTTTATGATTCGTGGAATCCAACACTCCCACTCAAAAATTAATCGATTATTAAAAAAAAAAAGTAAAAAGTTTTCACGCCATTAAATCTGGGTAGAAGTTTATGGTCCAACATTTGCTGCACGGAAATGGGGAAAACCCAGTTAAAAACCCATTCAGACTATTTGTATAATCTTTGTCAATTCAGCCCAACCTTTCTTCGAAGTTCCAGGAACCGAGGCCCTGGTAGTTGGTAAACACATCGGCACCTGTTGGAATATATTCAAGTATTACTGTTTTTTGTTCAACTTGTTCTCTTGAAAAATGATATTTAATGTCGATGTGTTTCGGTCTTTTGTGACATGTAGAATTATTGGCAATACTTATACAACCAGTGTTGTCCTCATATATTGTTATAGGCTCTGAAATTTTTCTAAGAATTTTTTTTTTTTATTTTGCCAAAGTTCATGATTATTTTTATTTTGGTATCTAGTTGAAATATTGACAGCTGTTGACAAATCTGGTCGAGTACACATCGTGGCATACATTAAACATCCAATCAGTCTCCTTGACGGAGCTTCATAATTTATTTCAGAATTTAAGGCTGTATAATTTAAGTTCACATTCAAAGGCGTGCTGACAGGTTTACAGTCAATCATATTGAATTTAGTTGACACTGTTTTTCATTTTTAATGGTAAACACCCATCTACAACCTATTTTATTTTATTTGGGAGTTTTGATACTAGAGACCAAGTGTTATTAGTTTTAAGCGAATTTAATTCGTCCTTTATTGCTTGCTCCCACTTAAGACGATCCCTACTATCTTTAATTTCATTATAATTGTTAGATATATTTATTTTTATTGCACTGGCATACATTAATTGCATACTTAATTCGTCAAAAACATAATTGAGATCATCATTATAATTAGGTCTAGGACGTTTTTGAAGCCGTTCGCTTTTGCTAATTTCTAGTTTGTTATTTTTACAGTAGATAAGGATTCATTATTTTGCACATCAAGCTTATTATCTGCTTTGGTTAAGACAGATTTATTTTCACCAAACTCATTATCTGCTTTGGTTAAGACAGATTTATTTTTACCAAACTCATTATCTGCTTTGGTTAAGACAGATTTATTTTTTTATTGAGCGGTGGCACCAGTTTAACTGCTTTGGTTAAGTAAGCTTTATTAGGAATTTTATTTATTTCTGGTGACAGAGGTTTCCATTGTCCCAGCGTTATTTGCCTTGGTTAGGTCAATTTTATTTATATGTTGTGGGATTACTAATTTTTCTGCTGAGGCAGTTATTAGTTTGTGTTGTTTGTGTTGGATTGACCTCTTTATATTTTAAAGGCGGTCGAGATATTTTATAGTTTATTTCGTCAATTATTATTATTACATCTCGAGCTTTAATAAATTTCTCGGTTTCATCGACCTATATCTTCTAACCATTAGCTTCATAGCCAACAAGAATGCCTTTATATGATTTTGAATCAAATTCACTGTCCCGTGTTTTATTATAAAATACAAGGTGGAGCCAAAAACTTTTAAATATTTTATTACAGTTTTTTTTATGCTACAGCTCGTACGGAGTTTTGTCCGTTTGTAAGGCTCTGGTAGGTAAACGATGTATGAGATATGCTGCAGTTAAAGCAGCTTCACCCCAGAAAACTTTGGGTAAATCTGCTGTAACAATTAGGGTTCGGGCCATTTCAGTGATTGTTCCATTCATACGTTCAGCTACTGAATTTTGCTGTGGTGTATAGCTAACGGTAAGATGATATGTTATGCCTCGTTGTGCACAAAAATTCTTAAATTCGTTCGATAAATATTCTCCCCCATTGTCGCAATAAAGATTAGCAATTTTAGAATTAAAATGTGCTTCACTTTTAGCCACAAAATCTTTAAAACTATTAAGGACATCAGATTTATATGTTATTAAATAAACAACTGTAAATGTGTAAAGTCATTTTGTAAGGGTTCTGTTGATTAAATATGTAGCAGTTAAAAGTTCTGTTGATTAAATATGTAGCAGTTAAAACTGCCTCACCCCAAAATGATTTATTTAAATCAGCACTGCTGATCATTGCACGACCTTTTTCTGTGATCATTCTTATCAGTCTTTCTGCTACCCCATTTTATGCTGGAGTGTTGTGGTACTGTTATATTTCATAATCCTATTCTATACACAAAAATCTTTAAATTCATTTGAGAGATATTCACCAAAATATAAATGAACTATTTTGAGATTGAAATGCGCCTGACTTTTGCGACAAAATCTTTGAAAACTGCAAAAACTTCAGATTTGAGAGTAATAAGATAAGTTACTGTATAGTGTATAGTGTGTGTATGAATCAATAAATATGACAAAATAATTTTTGTTGTCATATGTTAAAACCTTTAACATAATTGGACCACACACATCGCTATGAATAATAAATAACGGTCTTTTAATAGAATTCCCGTCTTTACTTTTAGAAAAAGGTAATTTGGATTGTTTTCCATAAATACAGCTTTCGCAAATATCATTATTCGGATAGATTTGTTTAATCAAATTAACATAGTCGGTCACTTCATTATTTTTTTTAATTCAAGAAATTTTGTTTTTCCAGTGTGACCTAAACGTTCGTGCCAAATTTTATATTTTGATGATGGTATATTATTAAATACCAAATGACTTTGATTCGAAATATCCTTTTTATTAATTTTAAAAGTAACAGCTATTAAGTCATTTAAAGACTTACCTATTAAGAGAGTCTTACCACCCTTTTGTATTTCAACTCCACCAGTTTCATTAAATATTACTGACATCCCAGCTTGTTGAATCCGACGGACAGATAATGGATTGTATGGCACCTCAGCGCTGTACAGAACATCATCTAGAACACCTTCTTCTACCAAGTTTGTGATTACAGGGATGGAACCTCTTTTTGTTGCCATATGAACACGTCATTTTTTTTTTGCAATGGAAATTTTAACGGGGGCACTAAATCCACCATCTCCTTGAAAATTCCAAGTGTGTTGACGAAATGATCTGAGGGACCACTGTCCAACAAGAAAATTATTTCATCTCTCGTGGGTTGAATGTCAAAGTTTCCTGCCATAAATGCAAAGCTACTCCCACTGTTTGAAGTAGTTTGCACTGTTTAAATTGTTCGTGGTCTTCCTGGTTATCACCTTTATTTTGTATCATCCTTTTATAGTAGAAACAATCGCTTTTCATGTTATTCTTTCTGCCACAGTGGTTACATTTTATGTTCGACGTGTAGCACTTTTAAACTTGTTGTATTTGTATTTTTTAGCTTAACTTCCTGGTCCAATAGACGGGTTTAACAAATGCAAGAGTTATATTTTCTTCTGCTAACGTCTCCAATGCTGTAATTACGCCATTATAGTCAGCTGGCAAGGTTAATAACAAATGAGCAATTTTATCAGTCTCGATTAATTGTGCACCAGCTGATAAAAGCTCAATCATAAAATCTTCAAATAGAGTGAAGTGGGTTATTAAAGGAGTGTCACCTTTAAATTTCATCTCCAATAATGGTTTTCTTATTGCGAGTGAGATGGAAGGCTCTTACGTTCATAAAGAGTGTCAAGTTGTTGCAGAATTTCTTTAACTATAATGTGCTCTGCTCCTTAGTGAAACTGAGCAATGAATCACATAGGTATTGTATTATGACACCTTTTGCCGTTCGTTCGGCGCTAGTCCACTCGTCATCAACCATCTCAGGAAGATCTTCATCAATTACTTCCAACACATTTACTCATTTAATAACGCACGTATTCGACGTTTCCAAATGCTGTATCTTTGTCCATTTAAATGGCACTATGTTTTTGGTTTTGAGTGTTTCCATTTTATTGTCATTTCTGCAATTAACCACTTAAAAGCAACTCACTGAAATTGTCTGTCACTTTCACTAGTCTATTTTTTATTTAGTTTGATTGTCTACTTTGATTTTTAATTTAATTAGTTTACACGTTACCTGGGCCCATAACCTAAAGGTATGGGTAAATAAAACACCTAGATTAAGTGGTGCCGTTTAATTATAGTCTATTAAGTTCGTGTGCTTCACAAAGGAGAGTAAAAATACTACTGAGTTATATTATATTTTGAAACAACTATATAGCTCTACATCAGCAATTTTAAAGTCCTACATTCTGTTAACTATAAACATTCAGTAAATGATGTCATTCAGTTACATTGTAGAATCGAGTGATTTTTGTTTATGATTCGTGGAATCCAACATGTTTGACCCCCTGTAACTCGAAAACTGTCCATTTTTCTATCTTGCTTCTTTAAGACTTTTGATCAGGACATCATAAACTACATTATACCAAATTTTCATCCAATTCGACTTGACCCATTTTCCCTTAGGTTTAGAGTGGGGTCCTTTACGACAGAAATATGTGATATTAGTTTTAAAATATTCATTTATCTTATAATAAGGGCAGGAAATCTAATGTTTACCTTACATGTATCTTATATATAAGATACAGGGTGCTCTATGTAAGGTGAACATTAGATTATAACCTTGAATGAAAAATCTTTTAAATTGTGAGATTTTCCATTCCATTTCCATTCCGGGCAGTTCAGGTTGTTGATTATTTAATCTTTGCGTTATTTATCTAGTGGACGGAATATAGTGCGTGCACCATTTGACAGACAAGATTGGAGAGCACACAACTTTAATCATTAAATGTAATAAAGTTAAAATTCAGTTTCCTTGAACTTTTGTGTGCTATCAGTTAATAAAATATACACTTTGTGTAGCAATTTTTCCTTTAATTTAGATATAGATTGTTTACCTATGTGTTTTCAATTATTTTCTTCTTGGGCAAAACAGTTTATAGGATTTATGGTATTATATATAGAGCATATTTAGCTTATTTAAGATTTAAAGACTGATAATTAGTTTGTTACGAATTGACGACAAAATGCAGTCGTAATTGTATGGTATCTGGTTGTCGAAGTCAAGACGAAAGGGATGCCAATTCATGTTTCTACTGGTATGTGTATTATTTAAAATATCTAATAAATACATAGTACAAAATACCTACTGCCTTAATCATTTTTATTAGATGAAAGAAAAAAAAATTATTACTTTTAAAAGAAAACCTTCTCACGTAATAAATAGAATAGAATGAACCTATGTAGTTAATGGTTATACTCTTGTAATTAAGTGATTAAAGTCAAATATCAAACTTTTAGTTTTATTATATAACAATAATATTTATTTGTATGTTATGTTTACATAATCTACAAATACCAAAACATTTATATTTTTAAATATTACAGAACTGTTTTTCTTTCAGTATCTGATGCTTAATTATATAAGAATATATTTCTTCTCTGATTCAGTAAAATCGAATCTTTTTAAGGTGTTTATCCAGTTTTCTCTTCACTACTTTGATTGTGATTACAAACTTTTCTTTGGTAAAATTCATGACAATCTGAAATAACAAAAAATTTATACTCATGAATGCAGTAGGTATTTCATACTAGGTATTTATTAAATATTTTAACCCTACCTGTAGAAACAGAAACTTAATTGGCATCCCTTTCGTCTCGACTTTGACAACCAAATATCATACAGTAAGACATCATTTTATCGTCAATAGAGCATTTACGTGTAGACGGAGCTGCAGTCAATGTTAAGTATCAACCGTAGACCTACATTCCTAGACTGAGCTCACCAGCAATTCCTAATGATGACAAGATGATTCGTGTAGTTGGTTCGGCTCGGTCTAAGAATATATGTCTATGGTATTAACTGTAACCTCATAAATTCTTTAAATTCTGTCATTCGTGTTTGCAGTTTTATTTCCTGTTATTTAAAGGACATACTGTATAATTGTTGTGAGCCCTAATGTTCATCTGTTGCTAACAAAAACATAGACCTGATGTTTCAAAAATTCAATCATCAATTTGTAGCAAATCACCACATAAAATAATGTAGAATGAGGATAGCAATACCTAACATTGACGCTAGCACCTCTGTCGAATTTTAACGATACTGAGTTATGGTAAATGCTCTATTCTTAACAAAATAATTATCAGTATATAAATCTTAAATGAGCTAAATATGCCCTATGTATAATAACACCATAAATCCTATAAATTGATTTATACGAGAAGAAAATAATTAAAAGCACATACACAAACAATCTACATCTCACCAAACTAAAGGAAAAATTACTATACAGCGCATGCAGTTGTCTGTAGAATGAAAACTAAATTTGAAGGTGTGTATTTTACTAATTGATAGCACACAAAAGTACGGGAAAACTGAATTTTAATTTTATTAGATTTAATGATTAAGGTTGTGTGCCCTCCAGTCCCCTCAATAGCTACAGCATTGAATTGAAAACCGAAATGTCTTTCAAATAAATTTACAATTGAAATAAATTGTATATTTCGTAAAAATTTAAAGTTCTCTTTTTATTTTCAGCAATTACTGTGAAAAAAACAACATTAAACCATTATCTCAAGCAGATTTTGGGAAAGTTATGAAACAAGTTTATCCAAAAGTAAGGGCCAGAAGATTGGGTACTAGAGGTAATTCAAGATATTGTTACTCAGGTTTAAGGAGATGCATCAAATTGAAGCCACCCATTCTGCCTGATTTAGCAGATAAGCCATTGGTAGGTTTGCACATATTCATTTATTGTAGGCATCGGCATAGTGAGGGGGGCACTCTACTTTTGTTGATGATATTAATTGATCTTCGACATGCCCAACATTTTTTTGGGGGCGCAAAATTTAAATATGAAGGGGCGTAATTTTTCCGATTTTTCCCCCTCGCTCATCAATTTTTATTTTCAAGGGTTAAAAATTTTTTTGGGGTGCGCAAAATCAGATGCTTGCTGAAGTAGGAGGCGGCGTTTTAGATTTTCCACGCCATCAGCCAAATCTCTAGAAACGGCCCTGAATATAGAGGTCATAAGTCATATGAATTTATAGCTACCAGTGTTACACCTCAAGGAAACAACCTAGTTCCACTCGGGGACGTACCACGTACTAAAGTGCAAGGATATTCTTTCGGACCCGGAATAACATAACCGTGTATACACGGTGGTCCAACATTGTCTCTGGATATTTATGTGGCTGATAATACGTTCAAAAATAAAGGTACTCTAAATAAATAATAAGGAAACTATATCCTTTAAAGGGGAATATCAGTTTTTCGGCAATATCTTTCCGATCGTTTTAAAATATATGTCGTATTTTAAATTTAGATATGGGCATCAATTTACATAGTATCCTCCGATTAAAGAACTTATATCTAGATACATAATTGTACTAATTTGTATGTTGCTGAGATAGTTACAATTTAAGGCACTTCTTCCCATAAGTTCTTGATTGGCTAGTCGATCTATTCGCGGCCGATTCGGGCACGATCGGTAAGTTCGATTATCATAATCTCAGTTTGACGCTTTTGACAGTGTCCGCCATTAATGTTAATAAGTGTTTCATGTTTTTCGATCAAAATGTGGTGAAGAAGTCTTTTTATTTTAAGTTGTGATTTGCTTAATACCTAAATAATATTCTCTATTCATATTTACACAGTTTATTGACAATATATTTAGTGCAAAATGGTTAAGTGCTGTGCCGTTTGCAGAAAGCAGTTTAGAAAAGAAGAAAATCGATCGTTACATAGTCGTAACATGATGAAGTTCAGTTTACAGTTATAAAGTGAATAGCAATTAAATTTTTATATCCTTTCAATACATATTTATCTTACCGTTATATCGTATGCCTACATCACGTTATAAAGAACCGGTAATGCAGGAATTGCAATAATTCATTTTAATGAAAATATTTACCATTCTACACATTTTCTACACACACAACGCCACTGTTGCCTATGGGGTGTGATGTTCATCTATTCTTTTTAATGGACATATAATGTGACTATGTTAGGAGCAAACAAGGTATATAGTGAAAAGATAGCCTGTTATGTATCTAGATATAAGTTCTTTAATCGGAGATAGTATCAGTCAAATCCTCTCCTTTACTTGAGGGGTAGTTATCAATATTTTACTCCTAACTTTTTTATTTTTACATATTTTAAAAAATTATTGTAAAAAAATATTTTCAATTGTTGCATTTTGATTAACAATTCTCAAGTATTTTATGTTTACACATCAATGCGTATTTACAACATTTTATTAATAATAATTAATTTGTAATAAGTATACATTTTTTGTCTACACCATCTGAACGCGATTATAATGAGAATACCCTCGACACAAGTTTACTTAAAGGAAGGTTCCTTTTTATTGTTTTAATATTTTATACAAAGCAAATTGCTATTTATTTATAAACTGTAAATTATGTAAGATATGAAATACATGCAACTAATGTTGGTATAACAATTTTCTGAATGAAAGTGCATGTTGCCTGCCTTAAGTTATGCAAAATCTTCCGTGATCAACTGACACGGAGTCAGTCAATAATAGGACGGGAAGCTTGAGGTATGAGTAGTGAGGTGTCTCATAGCTAAACAAACATATTTGCGATACATTTTTTAATTATTTTGATGATTTTATTGTTATTCGACTGTTCTGCATTATTACAATTTAAACTGATATAGATTCTATTATTTGTTATTTTTTTCCAACGAAAACTATTATTAAATTAAAAAAGGTATATTAAAAAAAAATAAGAATTTTTGCCCTCAGTTTGGCGCCCCGGGCAGTCACCCGGGTTGCCCTGCCCTTAAGCTGCCCATGGTTCCACTTCTGTTCTCCATTTTTATCAGTGACATAATGACCATATAGAGAGCAATATACTTTTTTTTGCAGATGATTTAAAATTGTTTAAAACAATTGAAACTATGAATGATTGTCGACTCCTACAAATAGATCTGGATGTCTTGAACCGGTGGTGTCTATCTAATAAATTACTTTTAAACATTAAAAAATGTAGTTACGTAATCTTCACATTAAAAAAGCAACTTTATCGAATTCGATTAGTCAATAGATTAAACCGTAAAAATCAAATCAAAGACCTCGGAACTGAGTTCGACCAAAAATTCAGTTTCTCGCTTCACATAAATAAATAACATCATCTGCCAAAAGAATGCTTGGTCTCATTTAGAAATTGCAAAGACTTTAGAAACATAGGTTGCTATATGAATTTATATGTTGTATATGTCAGCTTGAATACGATTCGTTAATATGGTCACCTTGTTAAAATATATATATTCAACAGCTAGAATCAGTTCAACGTGTCTTCATGAAGTACATTGCATACAAGCTAGATGGAATATATCCAGAACAAGGTATTGACAACAATATCAAGATTTGCACTCTTATCCCTTGAAAACCGTAGAACCTGTTACTCATGTTTATTCACTTATAAGCTTACCAGCCATCTAACAGACTGTCCTGAGTTATTAGCACAGCTAAACTTTCACATTCCACTCAAATAACAGAAACGAATTTTGTTTTTATCTCCCCATTCCTAGAACCAACATAATGCCAAAGTCTCCCATATACTCGATGTGCAAAAGTTTCAACCAATTCTGTAGTTCCACTAACATTTAATCTAATCCTTATTTCTTTTTGTTAATTAAATTGTTGTTTAGTTTTCTTGTTTCAATCTTATAATAGTTTTAGGAACGCTCTTAAAACCAGTTATAAACACAATAGTGTCTTCACTAATTTTTGTTAACTGTTTGTTAAAAAATAGTATAATGTATATTTGTCTGCTTATGCAAATGCATACCATATCAATGTATGTGTTTGCGTACCATGTACATAATGGGTATATGCATGCTTTTATTTATGTTGGTATTTATTTATTATTATATATTGTGTATTTTGAATTTGTCCTGTAAGTGGGTACTTACCTGTTTGGACAATAAAGGATTTATTTATTTATTATCTAAAAATTGTGTAACATCTACAGATGTATGTCAAAAGGCGTACTCCAAATAAAAACTTTTTTTATTGGTATAATATAAAAAAATTCTTAGTAGTTTTTACATTTTCAAATATAAGAGAAATATCAAAAATGGCAGGAAAGTAGAGATTCCTTATTTTCAAAGCGACAGTTTCAGTAAAAAACTGAAAAAGTCAATTGTAATTAAAAATATGTCCAATATAGTTTATTTTAATCAAATAAAAATGTCGTAATTATATTACGAAATTTTCAGCATATCCAATTATTTAAAGTAATTTATTTTTACCCAGAAACTTTATCTCTAAAAAGTTAAAAATAGTACAATAACAATGTTTTGATATTAATTCAGTTAATTGACAAAGCCACTTAAGGTTTCGCTTTATATAAAGAATATGAAATATCTGTTAATTAAAATATCTTAATTTTAGCCCCAAATAAGATATTGTTCAACATCATGTGGTTGAAAGGAAATAACAGTTCTCAGGATTATATTTGGAATTCTTTTATACTGTCCTTATTTTCCTGTTTTACTATCCAAATGAAACAGGAAAACGAATTTAAATAATTGATTGTTATTTGTTCGTATATGGTTCATGTTCATGTAATATTTTAATTTTACTGCGATTTGCCTGCTGCGTTATTGGCATGACGACCTTTCCACCAGTCCGAATAAAGGAAAGAGAGAGAGAGAGAGAGAGAGAGAGAGAGAGAGAGAGAGAGAGAGAGAGAGAGAACTTCAAGAATAGGCTTCTTGCACAAAATATAATTTTGGCATTTTTAGAATCTTTACTTAATACAAAGGTGTAACAAACATTTTCTGTTTGTGCGGGTTAATCGGAATGTCATAAAAATGAACAAGGAAAAATTGGAAATTATTTAGGAATGTGAAGATTATGAAATATTATTTTCTTTTGATTTTAGTGGCCAAATAAATCAAGCTTTCGACACTGGGGCTATATTAAACTATTTTTTATTTAAACTGGATAACTTTTCATGCTAATTCAGATTACAGCTGTTCTCTGTCTATCATGTATGATAGTGACAGAATACACCGTTCAGCACACAACTGATCAATGACGTAAATGATAAGTGATCGCTTAGTTAGCGCTACCACGAGATGAACGCAACCATTGCGTGTGCAACGATATAACTAGTGACAATATGAGTGTTTTCTGAGATTTGCCCCTTCTCCCGGATATTAGTCGGTGATTTAAATACTTTCCAGTTAGAAATTATGAAAACAGATTTGATAATTGCTAATGTTTAGTAACACTATATTAATATATATAGATTAATTTAAAATATGCGGCACATGCAAGAGGCCTATTGCGATTTGAGTGTTATAGTATCTGTTATCCAGGCTTTTGAAATAAAATTCATCCTAACCATTTTCTACACAAAAGTTTCTTTAACAAACGGCAATTATAGCTTGCTTGCATGTGCTATGCATATTCCGTTTGATCTGACCCAGAATCAGAATCAAAAGGAAATCATTTCAGATTCCAGGAATGTGGTAAACTGAGAATGCATTCTGAATCACAACATCTTGGCAGATGTTTTGTGAACCATTCTGCTAGGTATTCGGCATCCCAGTTTTTTCCTTATCAACATTTTAATTTTTGGATAGATTTCCACAGTATAATTCCAGTGAAAGTGTTTTGGTTCTAAGAAAGACATTTTGCACCTAAAAATTTTCAATCTGATTTCCTTCCTCTTATTCATACCGTCTCCGCAGACATTTGATGACTCATAGGTTATTCTAGTTGGCTTCCCTTTGTTGCTTGACACATCTAACAGCATCACGTCATCTGTCGCGGTTGCCTGTCAAATGTAAGGCCTCAACTTGGTTTTAAAAATGAACAATAATAATTATTTGAACCGCTATTCCAATTACTCATGTTCCATATGGAGATACTGTCAACTACTGCATTCTGTATTATATATTTTCCACAAAGCATCTACATCTTGTACATACAGAACAATAAAAAGGAAATTTTAAGTATGACAAATATGAGCTGAAGCTGCACTTACGGGGTGAAATATAATTAGGAGTAAGTCACTATAGACAAGATCTCAATGGAGGGTCACATATCAACCTAACCTAACTTAACCATGACAAATATTCAGCAATAGGCAGAATCACAATTTGGTACAAGAAATGCGACTAAACTGTGACTAAATTTTTAAGTTATGATTTAAGCATCTGCTACACCTGAAATTGTTTATTATATTCAGTTGAGTGATTGTCTGTATAATATATCACTGTCAGTTAAAATTTTGGAGAACTAGCCAAAACATTACGAAAAGGGTAAAATGACTTGAGCTTTTTGTGAATTCGCCTGAAGTTAACGCCAAGAATTTTTCCAACGTGTTTTTGACAAATTACCTAAATGTTGGATTTGTTAGTATGAGACTTAATCTAGTCAAAAATACATAGATCTTTAGATGAAATATGAAATATTTTGTAATTCAAATACAGAATCATGAATCATTGAATTGTGAATCATAAATTGCATGAAACTAAAAACGTAGCACGAAGAATGAACGTAAACACCCATACCCATACATCATTTGGAAGATGCTTTTTGGGAAGGTCAAAACTTATATATGAATTGAAATCTTCCATAATTAAAAAAAAATGTTGTTATGGAAACTGCTAAAGTATTATTGTCTCAGTTAACAATGATACCTGGAACTATCTCTTGACTACTCCTTTAAATAAATTAGTTTTTTATCAATTATTTTTATCATGTAGAGATATGTTAACATATATTAAGTACATATATCAGATTAAGATTGTTTTTGTGATATATATTTAAAGATTCGCTTATTTCGTTATGACGTCCATTAGTATAAAAAAGAAACTTTTATCAGTTTTATCAACAGTGAATTGTATTTATTTGGTTTAATAAACAGAATCGAATAACACCTTGAAAATTTGCTATCAGAACACAGTTTATATTTAAATGTCAATTCAATCAATATAAATTATTATGTACATTGACCCCCCAGCAAAAACCAAATGTTAAAATGTTAGGTAGGTATGTCAGATTTTCTGGTCAGATCAGTTTTTTTGCGATATATGTATTTAGGGAAAGACTCATATGTGATCTATTATACCATTGTTTAATATAAAAAAAAAAACATTTATGTTTTATCAGCATTAAATTGTATAAATTATTATATAAAAGTACATAATGTTAAAATGAGCCTCGAATAATGAGCCAAGTTTTTGATGAATGATGCTCAGAAAATAAATTTAAATATCTCCATCTTTCAAAACGTATTACCTACTAAATATTTGTGCATACCATCTAGTAGGGAGCATATTAATAAAATGTTCTTAATTATAAAAAGGTATTTTGGCCATGAATTTTTAGTAAATGTTATTTTTAAAAAAAGATAAATGTTTTCGAGGATACTCCTAATAAATAATAAAAATATGTTTTTTGGGAATAAATTTCTTGCAATGTGGTTACTTGTGTACTTTTATTTGCAATATTGAGTAAGTCTGCTTCTATCCATCCGGATTGAGAGAATAAAAGGCCATATAGTGGAGTGCCCAGAGCGTTAAAAACATGAAAACCTCAGATTTCAGTTACAGTGAATGAAATTTAAAAATTCAAAATGGAATGTTTAGCTAATGATATATATAAAAAAGTTTACCTATTAAAAAATTGTGATCTTGATTTGAATAAAAAAAAATTGATAATTGCAATAATAGTACAGTACCTAGAAGTAAAAAATATGCAAAACTTCGGAATAATGTCATATTGAACGGATTTCGTTCATTTTTGGCAGTATAATAGTAAATTCTTCACAGAAAAGTTTCTATATTGTGCGGGGGCTTGCTAATTTATAGGGGGTGGATGCCACCCCCTCTCAGGGGGTGACATTTAAAAATATATATATTTATTGGAGCTGAAGTAGAATCAAATTTTAAGAAGAAAAGGTTCTATGCAATTTTTCACATAAATTGGTAGTTTTTAAGTTATAATGACTTCAAAATTGCGATTTTAGCTTAAAAAAAAAAGGAATTTCCAAACGGCTTTCGTCAAGTATCTCGAAAAGTATTACTTTATAGAAAAAATGTTACAGACCAATTATAGAAAGTACAAACTGGGAATTAATTATATCTTTTGTTTATTGATGTAGGATTAATAATTTTAGAGATATTTAAGTTTACATTTGGCATTCAAGTGTTGATAAGATAATTATTTATAGTGAGAGTTAAATATCTCAGAAACTGTGACACCTACGTCAAGGATGCTAATTGGTAGAATAATAGGTTATTAATTATGCTTTCAACTGTTTTTTTATTTGTCTCTGTAGCATACAAAACAAAGAAGTTATGACCGAAGCAATGTGCGTCTACATATTTTTTTAATAACAACGTCGCCATTTTGTTACTGTAATTAGCCAGTAATTAAAAAAAAAAAGGAATTTCAAACACTGTTTCTCATTAATATATAGCATGACGTAGATGCTCAAATTGTCTGGTTTGTATACACCACTTGCGTTAGAAAAAAAATACAGTTTAAACTGTAAAGGTATTTTCGATAAAACGCAATTCTTTTTTTTTCTTTTCCAAATATCTCAATAAATATTAGTTTTATTTTGAAAAATGGGTAGAGACATAGATTTAATAGTTTCGGAGATATGATAGTTTACAAATGGCGTCCGAACGTTCATAAGACGAAAAATGCAGTTTAAAGGTTAAATATCTCAGAAATTGTGACGCATGCTAAGAAATGAAATTAAAGACAATTAATTGCACTTTCAAATACCTTTTTTTTAAAGCGAAAATCATAATTTTGAAGTCGTTATAATTTAAAAACTATCAATTTATGTGAAAAATTGCATATAACCTTTTCTTCTTAAAATTTGATTCTGTTTCAGCTCCAATAAATATATATATTTTTTAAGTGCCACCCCATGAGAGGGGGTGGCATCCACCCCCTATAATTTAGCAAGCCCCCGTACAATATAGAAACTTTTCTGTGAAGCATTTACTATTATACTGCCAAAAATGAACGAAATCCGTTCAATATGACATTATTCCGAAGTTAAAACCTCTAGTTACTGTACTACAATTCAAATAGTATAATACATATTAGGCTGTAGAGTATTTTTGTATAACGAAATTAAGTTAACGTATCTATTATATAAAGACAGTAATCGGGGAAAAGAAGTAAATTAAGAAAAATTAAATAAAAAAGAAAATTATTAATAAAATATCTGTTTATTTAAACAATTTACATTTTTGTCCATATCAAATATTTTCTTCGACTTCATTTATTTGAATGAAAGATGGAGTATTAAAACAACTATTTTCGCTGCACTGTAGACATGCTACACTACAATATAAGCCACTCTTCCGACATCCACAAGCAGCTCCACATTCCTTTTTGCAATTACAAAATAACATTTGCAATAGATTATCCGGAGCCGGCAATTGATTCATTGTTATTGGGATGAACATGTTATTGGAATACTTCCATCCCCAATTTTCAATATCTACGTCATTTCCTAGCCATATCTGGATTTACAGGTACACTCTCTTTAGGTGTTCAAATGCTGCATCAGTTGTAGGAGGTAATGACGACAAAAGAACACTTGTATTTTTGGCCGTTGCTTTTATGAAAGAATTGAACCTCAACATATTCAAATCTTTAATTTTTGCAGAATTGTTATTGGGCATTTGCAACGATGTAATAACATGCCTCCATCAATGACGTAATGAACATTGTCTAGACTTTTTAAATTAATGGAAATTTCCGGGAATAACTCGTAAAAAGTTGATTTTTTTTGTCTTTCACAGTTCGCCATTTTCAAATAGAGCAAGCGGATTTGGTGCAAGTTCATAATTCATATAATTTTTAAGCTCTTCATCGTTTTTTTTTTTAAATACAAATACGTTGAAACAGCAGCAATGAATCAACAGGAATCACATCGTCATGAATTTTAATTTTGTTATTTTTCGCCAATAAAGGATTTATTATATCTTTCCTTGATAATTTCAATTCGCGAAAATTTTTTCCCCTCTGTTTTCTTCATTACATTTAAACCTTTTTCAAAAGCATCGTAACAATTTGTATCTTTATCTCCAGTAATTCCGGTATCAATGGACGCAACAGCAGGAAAAGGGCTGTGTTACTTGAAGAAGTCCACCAATCTTTTTACATCGACATCATCCCTTTCTATTCTAGCATCTGTCGAATCACTATGCAGATGACTTTTCTTGAATGATATATCACAAAAATGTTCTATGCCTCATTATAATATCTTGGCTATAAAGGACAACTAACTTGATTTTTGCAATTAAAAATCTAGAACTACGTCCGTAAAGTAGAACATTGCAGCTGTCGCTGTCGTTCTCCCCCTCCACGTTTTACTACCTGTTTAAGGTCCCTACGACCCTTATTACACTCAGGTATATTTGAAAGATATTCTTCTATGTATATTTAGGTGAAATTCAACGTATACATAAAAAAAAATGTTATTTAAAATAAAAGTATATGCTAAAATATTAATTTTGTATAGTTTTTTGTTCAAATAATGATAAAATCAAAAGCACAAAAAAATTTTTGGTAAACTTTGAAATTTATAGTATAAAAAACAAAATCCCACCTCGACCATATAAATTCATTCACTGTAACAGAAGTCCGAGGTCAAAACCCCCAGGCGCTCCACTAATAGCCGTGTAAGCATAGTAAAATGCCCTTGACGCAAAACTGCTGATTTTTTTTTTTTTTGTATAGTATGTATAAGGACTGGTTGTAGTTCTGCAGAATTTTAGCTTTCTAAAACTTATAGCTTTCGAGTAAAAAAATAAATAAATTTTCGAAAAAAATTTTTTTTTCCAAACTGAATTGACCAATTTACTTGTGCTTTATATATACAGGGTGTCTCATAATGGATTTAAGGTTTTAAAGGAATAAAACAAACGTTCAGAACATGGTAGAACAATTTTAATATTCTTGTTAGACACGTTAAACATGCGGATTTATTTTTTAATCAACACATCGTTTAAATGCTGGCCGTCTTCTTCGTAGCAGGCTGTTAATCTTGAGCGCAAGCTGCGGAAAACTCACTGGCACATCTCTACGGGTATGTCACTAAGGCATTAGTAATGCGGTCTTTCAGTTGCTGGACGGTTTCTGGTACCGGATCGATGTAGACGACACACTTCAGGTATCCCCATAGGAAAAAATCTAAGGGGGTCAGATCTGGGGATCGTGGAGGAAACGGAATATCTCCATTAATGGACACAGTTCTGTAACTGCGTTGATCGACATTGCTGCAGTATGTGCCGTGGCACCATCTTGTTGAAACCACGTTCCGTTGTCATCATAGCCAGGAACTGTAGTAAGGATTGGCGTAAAAAATCATGAATCATGGCGATGTAGCGGGCGCTGTTTACAGTAACCGTACGTCCTGCACCATCTTCAAAAAAGTACGGCCCGATTATGCCCAAGGTGGACATGGCACACCATACAGTCACTTTTTTCGAGTGTAATTGTCGTTGATGTTTTTGCCGCGGATTATCTCGGGCCCAATATCGGCAATTGTGTTTGTTCACATATCCATTAAGATGGAAATGTGCTTCATCACTAAAAATAATGTTTTCGATACCACCTTCATTCCAAAAATTGTTCATCACTGTCTCGGCAAAAGTTTTCCGTCTTAAATGGTCTCCCGGCTTCAAAAATTGACAAAGTTGAATTTTATAGGGTTGCAAGTGTAAGTCCTTCCGCAATATTTGTTGAACACTAGTACGCGTCAATTGCAATGATTGCGCATGTTTACGAACCGACCGCCTGGGATGGCGATTTACAGCGCACTGTACTCTGTCAATATTGTCTGGCGTTCTCGTGGTTCTGGCTCGACCGGCTGCTTTTTGATTCATGGCAGAAGCTGTTACTCGGAATCTTTTCACCCACTAAAGCTGCTGATGGTGCATCGTCTAAACGTCTGATATTGAAATGTGCACAGAAACGTCGACGCGCCATAATATAAGAATCGTTCGACTTAAAGAACATCTCAAGCATAAACACTCGTTGCTCTGCAGGCCACGTTGCCATCGTAACTGAAATCCGCATGTTCACGCTACCTGTCTACACCACCACCGCCCTGCTACTTAGCGCAGGGCCAGCGCCAGAATAATTTCAAATCTTAAATCCATTATGAGACACCCTGTACTACATATCTACTTGAGGTGGATTAGTAATCAAGAAATCAAGCGAATATTACTCGAAGAAATATGTATTTCATTTTTTTTATTTAAAAAAAAAAAATTTTTGGCATATCAACATTAGGGACACCCACCATTTTTTTAAAATAATTTGTCATTTAGTGTGTGTGCTCTTTAACATATTGAAAAATAAAAAAACTTAATCAGATAATTAACATTTACGTGTATTAAGCATATCAATTATAATTATTAAATAGAAACATCTTCATTTATTACCACATTTACCATGGTAAATAGTGTGCTTAATGTTTCGGAGGGTCGCAGAATTTTTGACAAGAGTCTCCCGTATGATAAATAATATACAACAGCTGCCACATGCAAACAACAGCCAACACAGTTCGCAATCCATTAGCGCACTCACAAAAATATTGTTTAGTTCCTTTGAGTCCTGTACTATTCGGTATATATTGCACAAAGCATCATAATTTTTTTCAGAAATATAACGAAACTAAACTTGAATCTTTAATATATCAAATTGTTCTTTCACGTATCTCATCTTTAAAGATCCATCATCGTTTAGCATTTCTGCAAAATATGAAATCGCCTGGCCTAACTGATAAGTACCAGTAAACAAGATCTTCATGTCGGATTTAGTCATTTCAAAATTGTACGTAAATAACAACAATAACAACTAACACGTCACCAAGGCATACTTTTCAATAAATACAATTTTTCCTTTTCAAATCGGGTTTGTTTTCAAATAATTTTTGAGATCTATGCGGCAGTTTTCTCGAAAACGGTTGGAATTATCAAGTGTACTTCCTGCATGAAATTTTTTAGTCAAAAGTGTCACTATTAGTCCAGTCAGTGAATGGTTTTTAGAGGGAAATGGTGAGATCACAATTTTTAGAGGGAGAGTGGGATGTGTTTGGACTATTTAGGAGGTAAACATACCAAAAGTCCCCGAACGTAGGAGGTGGGGGATGCAGGGGGGCACGAAGAAGGTCTTTGTTTTTGGTTTTTCGCTCATATCTCGAAAACGGTTAGCCCTAATCAAAAAGTGGCTATTTGCAAAATTAAAGCTGACTAAATTTTCTACAATAATGTTTCTATTAATTACTTCCACATCCAGTGGAAGTATAGTAACGACAAAAAAATTTTTATTGTTCAAATAGGCTTAATGTCACGAAACGTCGAGATTTTAAGTTTGAGCGAAAAAAATTTCTGTCTGTCGGTCTGTCTGTAACTTTTTTTGTGCGCACGATTACTCTGGAACCGTTTGAGATATTGACTTGAAATTTGGTACACATATGTACTTTAACGAGATCTAGAACTAGATTATATTTTCATCTTGTTCCGCCGAAGGGTTTGGGGGTAAATTAGGGTAAATTTGGGGGAAATAGGTAAATCAAGCAGGTAAGAGTCCAAATTAGTATATACAAGAGAAGGTGAGGTCTCAAAAAAATTTTGGCATTAGCCACCCCCATTACCACCCCCACCTCATTATTAAAGGGGATGAAAAAAAATTGTGATTTAGGGTGTGTACAAGAACCAGAAACCTCGAAATGTTTTTTTACTTCATCCACCCCCACTACCACCCCCTATCACCACCCCCACCCCGCTACCGAAGTCATTTTATGGGTTTTTGGGGTAGAGGATTTCAAATATTATATTATTAATGTTCCATAAACAATTATTTCCACATACAAAATTTTTTCGTTGTGAGTGACAGATAAAAAATCTGGATGTGGAAGTAGTGATTCCTTGGCAGCGGTTTTTTTTTTCGTATTTGCTATGGTTCAGTAATGAATTGTATATCTTTTGACTGTATTCTAACTTTATTATAAATTTATTATAAATTGAAAATAAATTTTAATAATCATCGTAGAAACAAATTTCTTGTACAGATATCCGCTTCACAACAGACTGAACTGAAATATCGAGTAAAAAATGTCTGCGTCTGTAAGTGTGTGTGTGCAAGTATATCTATGTGTGAGTGTATACCGCTTCTTGTAAACACGATAACTTCTGTTAGACTTAAAATATTTGATTTCAATTTGGAACATATGTAAAATAGTATATTACAATAATCCCTATTGAAATTGGGCCATATCTGTAATACATGGTGATAACCAGAGGCCTACAATTCTCACTTCATAATAATGTTATTAAAAACACCATGTTCCATATTTTAGGATAACACTGATATATCATCTAATTTAAATAAAGTTGGTTTGCCTAACATACACCCGGTATATTGCTGTTTTGAAATCTTATACATCTTCTTATTTTTATATGCTTACTAATATTTTGCTCTGAAATTAAAATAAAATGTATTTTACGTATGAGAGTTTGTAGGCTTCTGGTTATCACCATGTATTACAGATATTGCCCAATTTCATTAAGGATTATGGTAATATGCTGTTTTACATATGTTCCAAATTGAAATCAAATATTTTAAGTCTAACAGAAGTTATCGTTTTTACAAGAAACGGTATACACGCACATATAGATATATACGCACACACACGCTTACAGACGCAAAGACATTTTTTATTCGATATTTCAGTTCAGTCTGCTGTGAAACGGATATCTGTACAAGAAATTTTTTCTACGATGATTATTAAAATTTATTTTCAATTTATAATAAATTTATAATAAAGTTAGAATACAGTCAAAAGATATATAATTCATTACTGAACCATAACAGATACGAAAAAAATTATTAGAAACATTATTGTAGAAAATTTAGTCAGCTTTAAATTTGCATATAGCCACTTTTTGATTAGGGCTAACCGTTTTCGAGATATGAGTGAAAAACCAAAAACCGGGACCTTCTTCGTGCCCCCCTGCATCCCCCCCCACTTCCTACGTTCGGGGACTTTTGGTATGTTTACCTCCTAAATAGTCCAAACACAGCCCTCAGTCAAAAATTGTGATCTCGGCATTTCCCTCTAGACCCCCTTATTGAACGTTCATTGACTGGGCTATATGTTTCGTAAAAAAAAAGAGAAAAAATATTCATCATCAGGTATAGCTCATGAGCAAGGGTCGGAATTTTTTCAGCGTTAACAGAGTCTGACTTGACTTGATATTTAATTACTGTGTCATGAAATGTCGAGATTTTAAGTTTTAGCAAAAAATTTCTGTCTGTCAGTCTGTCTAACATTTTTTTGTGCGCACGTTTACTCTAGAACCATTTAAGATATTGTCTAGAAATTTGGTACACGTATGTATTTTAACGAGATCTGGAACTAGATTATATTTTGATCTTAATCCGTTAAAGGGTTGGGGGTAAATTGGAGTCAATGGGGGTAAATAGGTAAATCGAGCACGCTGTCAGTGACTAATAAAATAAACATGTTTATATTACATTGCTTCGATTCCCGCCACAACCACTTAAGCGTGTCTTTTACTGAGGTAACAATCGTGACGTGATCAGTCACAAATTTGCACGACCCTAAACGTAGTTTCACAGCTTCTCCTTTATCTAAACCCCATAAAAGGATATTAATTATTTGGCGACCCGTTGCATCTTTTGCTTCGTCAATGCTCACACATATGTATTTATTTTGAAGATGAAGATCTTCAAAATATTCTCTTGTCACATTCTTCTTTAAGATAGCGATTCAGAAGATGATTCATCTGAAAGTTTGAAATTCGTGTATTTTTCTAAAAATTGTCTAAAATGCGGACGGTTGAGCTGGTACCATGGAATGCCGGAAGAAATCGTGAAATTCATTAAATAAAACTTGAATTCATCCGCACTTAAGGCTTTAATATTCGATATATGTTTCATCGAATTGACATGGTAATATATTATTTTTCAGTATGTTTTTAATATAATTCATTGTACTTTATTTAATGCTCCTGAGTGCGACCCTGTTATCGCTGAAGGATTCCGACCCTTGCTCATGAGGCACCCTCCACGGGCTAGCGTGATGTAATAAATTATTGTTTCTTAGCTTAAAAAATGTTTACTTACCAAATTGGGAGAAGATCGGTCAAGAGGTAGTTGAGATATTGCAAAAAAAAAAAAAGAAAAAAAATTACAATTTTGACACCCTGTGCCTTTTTCCACAGCAACAATTTACTAAAGCATGTTTGGTTATATCCTCATATTTTGGTCCAAAGAATCTACCCTTGAACCATGGCCTATTATTAATGGGGGATATGGTTGTTTCCCATTCTCAGAAGATAATTTTATTTTGTAGTCTCTTTTAGGATATGGGCATGTCTCGTAGCCGTGCCCTTAATACAGGGTTCATATCGACCTGGAAAACCTGTAAAAGTCAGGGAATTTAAGTTTGAAAAATTGCTATGAACCCTGTAATATACCATTGTCCCGCAGATTGCTATCTCAGAGCAGTCCTCAAGACCACCTCCTCTATGAAAAAGTTTAAAGGGAGCATACATAGTGTATATTATAACTATCTTCTTAATTTTCAAAAAAATATAAGAAACAAGTTCATGGGCTTTTCTGTGCAACATATCAAACTGTTTATAAACAATATTATGTAGTAAACAAACAGAATCATTCTTATCATAATAAATTTACCATGTTTGTTTATTTTATCATAAAATATGTTATCTTCTTTTTTATCAAGAAAATATTAGTTTAGAGTTTTCTCAATTTCACTTCCTTATATGTTATCAATATAGAATATTTATTTATACAGCAAATACAGCACTTGTGCCAAAAATTGTCGTTTTTGGCACAAGTGTGACACTTGTTGCCCGAGGTGTAGTCGAGGACCACAGTCACGTGGGGGCTGAAAATGCACTTTAAACTAGAGAGGCATATATGCTATTTTTTTGCATGATCCACAGTGAGCGATTTTCAATTTTTAGGTGGACAAAAACGTGCATTTTTAAATGATCTCAAAATAGTCATTAGAAAACAAGAAGAATATTGAAGAAATTTTAAGCACTAAATGAGTGATTTTTAAGGAGATTGAAAAATAGATATTTTTAAATTATTAATATCAACGGGTATATACCCAAAAATGTGAAATAAGTTTAAGCTTTTGAGGAGACAATTACAACTTACGATGCATTGATAATGGTAATTTGACCTTCCTATTATTTTCATAGTTTATGTTTATGTTTATGTTATGTTTATAGTAAAAATAGAAATTGTAACATTTCGTATAGTTTTCAATAGTTGATTTAAACAGATAATATTGATAATGTGGTCATTAATAATAATATAGAAAAATAAAACAACTAGATTTGAAATGTTTGTTAATATATTAAAGTGAAGTCCACGATAATGATAAGTTGACAAATAAAATACTTATTATAAAATTAATCAATTAATTAAGAAGCATTCCTTGTTCTGTAACTCAGATTCCATTTCTTGGCCAATATTATGGCTATTGAACATATCTTAGACACAACATAATTAAATATTACGTCCTCCTTTGAAGCTACTTTCTCAGTTGACCATAGTTCAAATAATTCTCATTTTAAGAAAATGGGGTTATTTTAAAAGACAATAAAAATTTATTAGGCAGATTTTGGCAGCTAAGTACCTACTGATTTATTATAAAGGTGAGATGTTGCTCTAAAGTCTACAAATTGACAGTTCTTACAGCTGTTTCCTTTTTCAATTTTTCTAAAAAAATAATGTTTTCTTCATAAAATTAGTCCAGTCAAATGACCAAATTTTCTAATTTGAGTGCTAATGAATGAATTTTGATGAAACTTTGTGCAATGTGTTTGTAATGACGTTAATAAAAAAGTTGACAAACAAAGTTCACAGGTTCCGTAACATGTAGAATTAGGTCAAAAATGAAAAAGAAACAATATATTTACCTTTTTTGGCCTAAAATAAGATGGTTTTACTCTTGTGAATTTTTTCGAAAACTGCATATTTTTCGAGATACGGCCACTCGAAAATTCCTAATAGTGGGGGAGGGAAAATGTAAAAGTTGAAAAAAAATTTGAAAAAATTCAGGTGAATGTATCATTGAAATACAAGACTTTTTTATTTGCTACTTTGCTGTAAAGTGTGTTTTCACCGACTTTTTCCGGAAAAACATGAAACACTACTTCTTTGAAATTGTAGTGCTTTAAAAATATATAATTTAAAAATTTGATAAAATTCAGACGTATGCATTGAGGCCTTCTAAATATTTTTTATCTCTTGGAATTTTTTTGTAACTTGCTAATTTTCCGAGCTACAGGCAGTTTTTTTACGATAAATAATGTACCACATTTTTTACATATTAAAAAATATATGAAAATTCGAAAAATGAGCGTGATTTATATATATTATTATAAAAAAATATGAAACCTATATTAGTACAGTAACTTTGAAAAATGCATTGCCAACAGAATAAATGAATATATGGAAAATAATAAGCTACTAACACCATGCCAATTTGGATTTAGGAAGGGACAAAACACTGTTGCGGGAATTCTTGACTTAGTAACATATATATTAGAGGCATTTGAGTCGGGTGAATATGTTGGCACTGTATTCTGCGACCTAAGTAAGGCCTTTGATTGTGTCTCCCATGACCTACTATTAGATAAACTCTCTAGCTATAACTTCAGTCCTGATAGCGTTAAGCTCTTAAGGTCGTATCTTACAAACAGGAAACAGTTTGTTTCGATAAATGGAGTGGTATCTGCGGAAGAACCGGTGACCATTGGTGTACCTCGAGGGTCAGTACTAGGACCCTTGCTGTTTTTAATCTTTATAAATAATCTACCAAATCATGCCACCAATGAGCGTTACGTTTTATTTGCGGATGACACTACCATATCTCTTAACGAGAAAACTCTTGATACTCTAATAGTAAGGGCGTGTGAGGCACAATCAAGAGCTGAAGACTGGTTTACCCGGAATGGCCTGGTGCTGAATGCGGAAAAAGCCAATGTGATATTTACATTGCGTAATGTCCTACCAACTCCTTTCCGTGTCCAGGACCATGTGAAATTCTTGGGCGTTACGCTCGACTCCAAATTAAAATGGGATATCCATATAGACCAGCTGGCAGGGAAAGTAAACTCCTGCGTGTTCATTCTCCGGGTGCTGGCAAGCATTGTGTCCAGAGAGGTATTGCGGACAGCATACTTTGCATTGTGTTATTCGCTCTTGTCTTATGCTGTAATAGTTTAGGGTCAAGCGGCTGAGTGGCATAGGATTTTTGCGTTGCAGAGAAAGGCTGTTAGAATCAATTGCGGTCTTAATTACAGAGATGATTGCCATAATGCTTTTATTGAACTAAAAATATTAACATTCCCCAACATCTATATCTTAGAAAATCTAGTATTCATTCATAACAATAAGAACAAGTATAATCTTAACGGTGATTACCACTCATTTAATACTAGAAATAAGGACGCTCTGTCAATACCATTTTGTAGGCTAAAGAAGTGTCAAAATGGCCCTAACTTTCTCGCGGTTAAACTATATAATAAATTACCCAGAACTATAACAAATCTTAACATGAAATGTTTTAAAATGAAATTAAGCGAATTTTTAATTAAAAACCCATTTTACTCTGTTGAAGAATTTTTAACTTGTAATTGTGTATGTCTTTAATATATGCTGTACACGTCATTTCTTAATCTTGTAAGTTTTATATAATGGGCCTTTCCCACGTAATGGAACTTGATAATTATTTTTTCATAAATCATTTATTAACACCTAATAAATATTGTACATACACGTCATATCGTATAATATTTTAATTTTAAATGGATATTTTAAAAATAAAGATATTGTCTTATTTACTCCATATTTCAAACAAGTAAACACGCTCAAATTACGTCATGAAGGGATTCTCCAATCAAAATTAAACAATTTCTGGCTTCATAATAAATAAATGACACTTGGCAACATTGATGGAAATAAAATAAATAGATAGGTTATGCTCTCTTATTTACGATTTACGTTGTGATGGTTGTGAACGAACAGATCTAGTATTTTGACTTCATAACTGTGTTCTTATTAATTATTTAAAAGTGTGTGTGTGTGTGTACTGTGTAGTTTGATGACATGTCTGTCAATTCGGTAAAGGTAGAAAGAGACAAACACTTATACATCAAGCATTTTTTCGCGAGCTTACCACAACTAACTAAGGTGTAAAAGAGATGGCTATACATACATAACCAATCCACATCTTAATTATATATAGCCATCTCTTTTATACCTTACCACAGTTAGTGGTGGTAAGCTCGCGAAAAAATGCCTAGACAATCTGGTCATATGTAGCCTCTACCAAGGGTGCTAGAATAAACTGATTGGTCATTCCTCTCAATGTGTCATCAGTGTAGAAATATTGCCACCAATTTTAAATTCATATAACATAATAATTTTTTCTCTAGTAAAGAACCAAATTTCACAAAAAAGAAAAAATACAGGTGAGTTTTTTTAAAGAGAACTTCTCAAATATTCAATAAAAAAAAAACATGGGAAAGGCCCATTGTGATTACTTAGTTGTATTTTTTTTGACATGTGTAAATTTTTTGTATAACATGAAATAAATAGACTAAACTAAACTAAACTTTATACATTCTACCTGACATTAAATCAGGTATGGCTGCTTTTTTAATACGTTGTATAGGATTAAAAAGTAATGTTAAATCCAAGTTTGCGACCTCGGCTGACCTCCGGATCTTGATTGATTGATTTACCAGCGTACGGTAGGCATTGCTGCCACTCCCAGGTATACAGCTGTGCCTGCTACGTCCACGCTGGGTTGGACTAAGGTCATGATTGTTGCCAGCAGCGAGTGCCACATGGCGCATGGTAAAGAAATGTGGGATGGGAGTTGTAGCTATGTGTGAGATGCGTTACCGCATTGTGTCGTGAAGGAGCGTTTAAGCTCCCTTTTTTTGTGTTTTTGGTTCTGGACTTCTGCCTATTCTGAGTCTTCTTGTGGTAGAGTTGCGATTTCTTTGTGGTGTTCATTTTTTGATCCTGATCCTCTCAGTTGTTGTTCTCCGCTGTAGCATGGTCTCCCTGTCTTCGGTTTGTTGATGTTCGGTGGTAGCACTTTCTTCAGTAGAGGATTGTCTTTCCTCCTAATAGTCTTGATGTTTTATTTCGCTGTTTTCGTCTTGTTGTTTTTGCAAGTAGTTGGATGATGTTCCTTTCTGCTCTTCTCAAAAACTTCTTCTCTTGGCTTTTGTTATTGCCACGTTTTTTGACTCCATTTGTCATCGTTGGACGTTGTGGTGTATTGTTGTTTCCTTTACGTCTTTTCTCTTCTTTTATTTCCAATTTTCCGCATAGAATTTCGAGGTCTGTATTGACTTTTGCTGTCCTTTTTGCTTTAGCATATTTGATCTTTTTCTTACCTCTCTACCTACTAGACAAGTTGTCTTTTGCTCCACGTGTTTGTTATTGTTAAGTCAGACATGTGTGCTTGATTTTCCAGCGGGTGTCCATTTTCGTAAACCATGTGTGGTGTAGAGTTTTTCCAATGATGCTTTTATTTTCCTCCATCTGATCGTCTTTTGCTATATATGCGTTGAGGTCTTCTAATATAATCGGCATTTTTCTTTTTTCGTTTGAAAGAAAAATTGTATCACATGAATTCTCATTATCCGTTTATGCGATGTAAAAAATTCAGTTTGATCTTGGTCAAAAATCCAAAAAACTGCGAGATTTTTTTTTTTCAGTTTTTGTCGATTTTAACACCTAAGGCCTACTTTTTTGGTAAAAACATTTTAGTATTACCAGAGCAGACTCTGTAGATCAAATCCCAAGCAAGAATTTTAGTTTCTTAAATGTGTACAAGGGTGCTATAAAACTATTTATAAAATGCCTTGAAAAATCTATTTTGCTGTAACAATATCCTTAATACCATCATAAAGCGACTTGTAGACTAAAAGGGCCCACCCTTATGAAGGTTGTTAAGGCCTATTTTAAATTCCATCATAAAACTCCTTAGTGAGGCATAGTGCTGCTCTTGAAAACCTTGTTCGGGCCGTTTTAAAACCTTTTTTAAAACCTGTTTTAAAGCTGTCAGAAGCTTTTCTATTAGCTTCCTGCATTTCTAGACAACACTTAGAAGGCTACCTTAAAACTGGTTTTTAAAACCATATTAGAACTGAGAAGCTATAAGAATGTCCACGAAGGAATCCAAATAATTTTATTATTGCATTTATTTTTTTTAAGCTGATTTAAGCAAACACACCATCAGACTTATTGAAGATAAAATGGAATTTTAAATATATAAAGCGTAGAGCACTATAACCTCTCTAAGGCCGATTTAGAAGGTAATAAAAAGCCATCAGGTATGACAAAAAAATTAAAACCAACGGCAGTTTATCGTTAAAACTACATAAGAAAGGCCCAAAAAACAAGAGCCCCTCAGAAATAATAATGTTTTTAATATCCATACAAAATTTGCATAGACACACGTAATCAGCAAATTTAAAAAAGTGGGCTGCTTCTCGGTTCCCACAGTAATTTTCAGTCGTTTCTTGTAATTCTACGTTAATTTACTAACGAAAAAGTGATAATTATTGATAATTATAATTGTGAGATTGACCTGATTGACCTTGAATATTTTTATATACAAGAAAAACATGGCCGGCCAATTAAAAACCTAATTGTCATTTTACAATCCTCTCCAGTGTTGCCAGGTCTAGTGAAATTTCACTAGATCTGGTGATTTTTTTTAAATCTAGTTATTTAGTGAAAACTTTTATGAAATGCCCATTTTTAATGATTTTTGAATCATCCAATTTATTGCCCTCTTCTGGTAGGTAGACAAACATTAAATTCGAGTTGCGATCCATTTAATACAGAACTGTTTACGTTAATCGCTACCACGGTCAGTAAACTCTACGGTTACCTCGATCATCAGCTCTTAGACGAGAGAGACGCGCGGAGCGGGGAATCGAATGAAAGAGACAGACATATCTGATTTCCGTGCAAAAGACACAGACAAAGATGCCTGTAGTGTCTACAGCTGACGTAGGCTGTAGACCCTAACAGAATATCTTTCATTCGATTCCCCGCTCCGCACGTCTCTCTCGTCTAAAAACTGCTAATTGAGGTAACCATATAGTTTATTGACCGTGAATCGCTACAATCGAATAGCCTGGGCTCGTTGCCCTCTAGCGTCTCGTAGACAAACAGTACTTACTTTCTAGTTACAAACCCTTTAACACAATACAGAGTACGAAGTCTGGCAACAAAATAATCAGACAGAGGACGCTCAAAGCTATGTTGTGCTCAGAGAACTCAAGAAAATTACGTGTCCTACAGACACTGCAACTTTTGAAAATTAAAGATGAGAGCTTTAATTTCAAATCTAGTGAAATTTTAGAAAGATTTAGTAACTTTTTAAAGCATCGTCTGATAACTTTTAAAATTTTGATCTGGCAACACTGGTCTTCTCATTAAACTATATATTCTAAAATGGCAATGACCTAGAACATTTACTCTAAATGAAGCCCTTTTAGTCTTTTTGTATACTATCGCAAATAATCCCTTCCTTACAAAAATGCAAATGCACTTGGCGAAGATCACATGGACTTGATAAAAGCTGTAATAAAACGTTTGGGAAGTTGACATTTGATACAAAAAACTTAAAACTTAACCTCAAAATAATTTATATGTGTGTGTGTTTTAACAGTCCTTTTAAAATGGCCACTTTTTTAAATTTTCTTCCACCTTTCCAAAAAAGACTTAATTACACATCAGTAAGTCGTGAAATGCTTTTAATTAACACACACACATGAATCAACGACACTTCAGGCAGACATATTGTTTATTATTTTAATAATAAATGTTTTATTAAGGTTTTGGAAAGTGTTTTATGGAATTAAAATTTGCCTTTTAGATTTATAGAGGCCTTTTTTTCTTCATAACGGTTTCATCACAACATTTATCAAGGATGTTTTAAGAGTCTAGTTTTGTAATGACCTTTAATAAGTAGTATTAATAGGCATTGAAAATGTCTAGTTTTAAAAAGGATTTAAAATACATTTATTGCAAATATGTTAAAACCATAAAGAATAATTTAAAGCCTCTTTAAATCTAAATGGAATTTAAGACGTTCATAAAACTAATTAGCTTTATGGAGAGTTTTATGTAGGTTATGATAAATCCATTACAAATACATATTAGCCTAGAAGCAAATTAGCTTTATAATTAGGTCTTACAGAATGCTTTAAAACTTACTATTAAGAGCAAGTATACTTGAAGCCTAAAAGGCCTTAACTACAACATCAATAAAGCACATGACTATTTCCTAACCCTGACAAACCTTTCTTAAAACCTCCTCAAGTCCAAATGACTTTCAAATTGTTCCTTGGGATAGTATCCGAGATACAGCTGTTCAAAGTTTTGCAAAATTTTCATTTTTCAACATTTTTATGGTAGTAGTATGGTAGAATTTCACAGATTTTTAAGTTAGAAATTGTTAAAAATTAAAATTTTGATTTTTCGACATTTTTAACAATTTCTAATGAATGTTGACTGGACTATATGCCAAAGTTTAAGTCGATTTTTTAAATTATACAACTAAAGTATCTGTAAATAACTATTTGTTTTTTAAGATATCTACTGTGATTAAAAGATGTGAAATAATAGCTCAGTAGTGCTAACCTCTGACAGTGCATGTTTCTATGCAAGTTTGTTTCTACTCTTATATTTCCTTAAGTGTTGTAAGTTAAACAATTATGGATACTTTTAGTCGCACACGTGTGCACATATATATGTCTGCTGTATTGTTATAATTTGAGAGGGGCTGGCCTTTCCTACAATATAGGACGTTATAACCTGTATTTATAATAACTGATTTTTTGACGTAATAGATGCTAAAGTTGTAATTTCACCCACTGTGTAGTCATGTGATTTCAGTACTCATTAAATTCGGAATAACTTTTCATCTATAAATTTGACAACACAATTATTTTCATTTATTTTTAGTTATAATGTAAAGTTTACGTATTAAATGAATTTAAGCTTAAGCCTGGGTCAGACTAGGCTGGTTGCTAGCCGCTGGCTGCTATTTGCTGGTAGTAGCACTAGCAAGCAGCGGCTGGCAATGTGGTCACATTGCGCTGCTATGAGCGGCTTAAAGTAGCAGCTATGTTCTCAGTTATCAACATGTCGTCTGTGGGTCCACGCAAAGAATATTTGAGATTATTGTTAAGGATAGCAGTGAGGGAACTTAGTTCAAAAATGCTTAAACACAAACAGAGACGATGGTGGATTAAACCATGGATAAGACGAAGAGAAGAGTTAGGAGCATCTGCAAGACTTTTGAAACATATTCAGAAATTGTATAATTTCTTTTCCTGACCACTTTAGCTCTGCCATCTTCATACATGCATTAACAGAGAACAAAATAATTTCACACCACCACGTGATAACTGCTCGCTGTTGGTGCGCTGTACTGGTCAGACTAGGCTAGTGGCTGATGGCAGCAAAGACGAAAGGATCACGTGATCGGCTAGTTGCTGATAAAAGTTAAACATGTCCAACTTTAGTAGCAGCTGGTAAATACTCGCCGGCTAACAAAACCAGCGGCTATTTCTGTGTTCACACTACGCTACTTGATGGCTGCTAACTAGCGGCTGGCTAACTAGCGGCTAGTAAACAGCCTAGTCTGACCCTGGCTTTAAACATTTCCAACTTTAGTAGCAGCTGGTAAATATTCGCCGGCTAACGAAACCAGCGGCTATTTTTGAGTTCACACTACACTACTTGATGGCTGCTAACTAGCGGCTAGTAAACAGCCTAGTCTGACCCGGGCTTTAGCGAAATCATCAACCCACCAGCCCCGGATCTGAATTAGTCATTCCAGGGATGGACTTTTTCAGTGTATAAAATAAAATTAACTTGTCTCCACACGCATAAAAATAAGGTTTTTAATCAAAAATCTTTTGTTTTGCATATACACAAATAAATACATGTATTTATCACAAATTTCTTATCTTTATGGAAAATATTTGTTTGCATATATGCATATGAAAGAATTCTGAATTCAAAACATTATGTTTATCTGAACACATTTTCAAAACTTCTACTATGACAGAAAGATATGGAAAGCGCTTTAACAAAGGTTGAACAATTTTACCTGCTAGCTTTGGCGAACGGAACAGTTGCGTTCGTACATGCCTTCTTATTTAGCAAGTACTGCAAACTTGAAAAAAAACTCAAATTTTTAAAAAACATTTAATTTGAAAATAGAACTAAATCTACTATTACCATTTTATTTATTTCCTCTCTTACACTTATTCTTTGTTTCAGTCTACAGAGGCTCCCTTTACTCAGTCCAGTTTGTCCTCTGCTGCTTGGTTAATTGTGAGAGATTGGTCAGAACAACAACTGGGCACACAGTTTTCTTCCCTCCAAGCTTTAGCATACTATTTGATTCTGAATAATTCTATAGGCACAGGGACAGAAGCAGCTACCAAAATAACTTCTGCAGCTGAAACAACAATCAAAGGTATATAAGCTATATTCAGCCTGTTGTGTTCAACTGAAAAGGCTGTAGTAGTAGATTTGCACGCAGTATGAATTGCGTCTGGGATGTGTCAAAAAAATGTTTGGAACATGTTTATCATACAGGGTGATAAAATTAACTAGATTTTTAACAATGAGTATTGCAATTTTTAACATTGTATATTAAAGCTGAAAACTCAATTGATTCAGAAAATATTTTATAGTGCTAATGCAGGTCTGTCTTGCCTATACTCGTACGAAGCTGTTGACAACTCGAAACCTTCGCTATGTTTAGCAAAGGCTTTCGATACAATAAACACCCGTTATTATTGCAAAACTTAGGTAACATTGGGTTTAAAGGTACAGCACTAGAACTAATGTAGTTACCTATTAAATAGGAAACAGTGTGTGGAAATCAGCAACAACAGAAGCAATTTCGTAACAATTGAATACAGTGTCCCGCAACGAACCATATTAGGGTCTATTTTGTTCATCATTTATCTCAACAATTTGTTTGAAATTAACACGGAGGACAGTAATGGCCATCAGCAAAAGAGATGATTTGCTGATGGCCATTTTCTGTAAAAGTGATACCTGGAACAATTTCTGGGAAAAGGTACAGAATGACTTTAAGAATGTAAAAGCATTATTTGATAATAAACTTCTTTCATTGAATTTTGACAAAAACTGTATTTGTACCTTTTACTTCGTACAGTTGTTTCCACCACATTTTAAATCTCTAGGAATAAAAGGTGATCAGCAAAATAGATTTTTGATATCTTCTCAAACGTGTCACAAATACCTAGAACTAATTATCGACTTCTTATAAGATAGAAAGTTAATCCTCTTATACCACGCCCCTAATTTGTCAGCGACTAACTGATGCTTATGAGTTGAAATGAATAAGATATTTCCTGTCTTACTGATATTTTATTGCCTGGTTCGCTATCCTAAAATGACTGAACTTTAATAAATAATAGATTTTTTTCTTATTTCGTTGATATCCATTCCATATTTGTGCTATTTGTTTTTAGTTCTGTTTCATTCATTTAAAAATAAATAATAGTGTCAAAATAATTTTTATTGAATCTTAACATATTTACTTTAGCACTAAGAGTTGATACATTATAAAACAAAGAATGAGATGACATTTAAACAGTAAGCAGTTTTTTTTGCGTCAGAGTGTTATCAATTATTGATATTGTGGAATGTTGGGAATTAATCCCGTTTAGTAATTATAAAATTTGAACGGATAATGGGGTCGTTGCACGTATTTTTTTTATTGCATATTCTGAAAATATAATGAAAAATATTAGACCCGTGTTTTTTGTTTTTTTTTTTGCATGCGTTTTAAGGGTGTAAATTAAAAGTTGAAATGATGACGTAGCGCGGGCAACGCCGAATGCCTCCGAAAATAGTCGGAACTTACCGATCCATCCGTGCCCGTCCCTGTCATTCAAGCGCTAGAGATGGGTCCGGTTCCTTTAGTGGTTTCGGTCCGTTTGGAACCATTCCGCTTGTGGATTCGTTGCATCGGATCCGCTTCAAAATGTTTACGTAATTAGGTAGGAAACTAAAAATTGTCCATCACTTTTTTCTATTATTTTTATACAGGTATCTACTATCTATCAATATCAAGTCAATGGATATTTTTGTTCTTTTTTTGTTGCATGCGTTTTAAGAGTGTAAATTAGCATCAAAGTTGACGTAGGCGGGCAACGCCGAATGCCTCCGAAATTAGTCGGAACTTACCGATCTATCCGTGCCCGTCCCTGTCATTCATAACAAAACAAAATGTTTGTGTTGGTTTGACAGTTTGATATTGTGCATGTTAGTTTTAAAAGGTCCTCTGGACACGTCACTCCCGCGCAAGAATTTTATTGGCTCCTGGAGTTACCAGGCAACCTGTCTCTTTTACAAATCTTGACCTAAGCCTATGTGTCGATCAATAATCCGACGCAAGAGCATCATCGTTTTCAATTTGGTGGTTTAAATTTCGGACAGTAGTTTGGTCAATTCATGTAACACAGGGCATTAACAAACCCACAGTTACATTTTCCATACAAAATCACACTCAATTTCGATATAGTGCAACGACCCCAGTACACACATATCATACCAGATCAATGGACCGCAGACTCGGTTCGATCGACATCGTGGATTCGTTCGGACCCATTCCACCTCCGGATTCGTTCACTTAAAACGGGTCCGCCCGGACCGCCCATCTCTATCAGGCACATCAGCGTTTTCATGATGTAGCAAGGGCACAGGAATTGTGCTGACGGCGCCATTTATTTTAAAGTGGTGTAGTTCAAATTTTGCGCAATAGTTTGGTCAATGTATGTAACACAGGGCATTAACAAACCCACAGTTACATTTTCCATACAAAATCAGACTCAATTTCGATATAGTGCAACGACCCCATTTTGAGATTAGGTTAAAGATGACATTGACATTTAATTAAAATTTAATTAAAACGAACATAAAAATAAATACAAATGTATTAAAAAGGTTTTAATATTTTGTCATGGTCCCATTAGCCTCTAGCTCCGCATCCAATCTCCTGGGCATAGATTCTATAAGGTTTCGCCAATAATTTTGGTCTTCGTTCAACTCGTCCCACGCATTTTGAATAACTTCCCACAATTCTTCAGCATTTGCAGGTTTTATATATTTTCTTGACAATTAAACCTCAAACATTGTCTATGGGGTTCATATCAGGACTACAGGACAGCCATGGTAATATTTCGATGTTGTTATTTTGATACCACTGTTATTATTCGAGCGGTGTGGATAGGGCAATTATCCTGTTGAAATATGAAATCATTAGGATATAATTGTTCCACAGAAGGAAGCATAACATTTTGTAAGGTGTCAAGGTAAGCTAGTGCATTAAACTGACCATCAAGGCGTCGGACCTGGACCGAGAATACTTATCCAAGCTCAAACGTTGACAGGGAATCGTCCAGACTTGTTTCATGGTGAAACATATCATTTAGAAAATCTTGAATTTACGGTCGATACACCCGTAAACGACCGTCATTGCACGATTTAAATACTTTTTCGTCAGAAAATATTAGTATTCCAAATATTTATAGGCCGGTGTATGTAATTCAGACAAAATATTATCCGGGACTGCTTATTTTCTTCTGTTAATATATTTTTCTTTGCACTTGCGAAATTTATAATTTCTGATTTTTTCACACGATGACACGCTGTCACCCATGATCCTGGAAAGTTGGTCTCAAAAACCGCCGTTTTCCCTTAAATTATCCAAAAGGGCTCTGTCTTGCTCCGCGTTTGAAATTTTAGGTCTTCCCAAACACGGCCTTCTAGTCACGGTCCCTACCTTGTTCCCACCTCTTCTTTCTCATAGAACAGTGCTTTTATCTGGTCCACAATGAGTAGCAACCCTTCTTATGGACCACTCCTCTTCTAATTTAGAAAGCATCAAAACTTTGTCTTAAAAAAATAGATAGTATATTTTTTCGTTTAATTAAACATATTGTGAACTTACATTTTCTGTATCTGTGCTACTTTTGCAACTAATTGTTTATTTTCTGTTAGTTGAAGATACTAATGGCAAAGGAGGCAATAAACACAGGGAAATGCAACTTCAACTTCAAAGAAAGATACGACAAAAAAATGAAGGAAAGGAAAGAAAAAGAAAGTTACAAGTAAGTTTTCAGTTAGTAATGACAGTCAATGACCAAATATGTGCAGAGTGTAGTGTAGTCGTCATGTACAGTATTGCTGTGTTTTAGTTTTCAAAGTTTTTAGTGATTCTATTGTTGATTTTGTAGTTTAATTTGCTTGGCCAACTGTCATAGTCAGTTGAAGTCAATGTTTGTTTAATTTTTCAGTCACCAAAATCGGATCAAAAACCCAGTGGTAAAAAGTCAAGGTCTCAAAGTGTTCCTGCGCCACCTCCAGTTCCCATAACATCACCAACAGTGCAACTGGCTACAAGCAGTGGAATGGCCAGCAATGAGTGCAGCACGGCGAGCAGTAGCAGCACGAGTCCCACTCAGGGCAAAACTATCTGTGATAAATCACTAGATTTCACTCAACTACCAGCGTTACCTGACTTCAACAGTTTCCAAAAGCCAGCAGCAGATGGATTACTGGGTAATGGCGGGCAGGTACGAATCAACATTTAATCTGTGATTTGCATCTACAGATTTTGCTGCTGCCCAATTTTAAAATCTAGTAAGGGACAATTTTGCAAAAAAACGGTTTTTTTTATTTTTTGACTTACTAGGATGTATACCATTAGCCAATATAGTTAAAATACCCAGAAGAAAACTCAAGTACCTTTTTTGTTATGTCCAAATCTAATGCATGCTAGTTTTGCCAAAGACAATTTACAAATGTAAGGAACAACAATTTCAAAATCTAGCATAGCTCCTTTTAAATTATCATAGGTCCTTACTACATTTTTAAATTAAATCGATTACTAAATTTGCCTGCAGATGATTCAGTAAATGGCAGGTATTGGTGCGATAACAAACATGACGACGTGCACACGTGATTGATTCGTATTATGTAAAGTTCTCGTTATTTATAAAATCAGAAAATGTCTAGTTTCATACAAATGACATAAAACATACCCCTTAACACTTTTTAAAGCTTTTTTGATAATAGTAGAGCGCCAGCTTTAATTTATTTTTGCTTCTGTGGGCGTCGCAGGGTTACAAGCTAAATTGTGTATAAAATTGAAGCTTATACCTTAGTGAATCGGAGTCCGGAGGTAAAAAAAAATAACGTGGGCAGAAGGGCAGTAAAATCAAAAAATGAGTTATTACTACTGGTGGATAGTACAGCACATAGGGTACAATTCCACCTAAAAATTAATGTATATTTTATACGGAATGTGTTATTTATTAATTTTTGAAATTTGCTCACAGTATTGAGTCTTATGGGAGAATAAATTTTGAAACTTGAACGTCTCTGTTCAAACACTTCGAAAACCTGAGTAAAATTCAACAATTTTTCTGTTTACACGCCATTTATTCGAAAACGTAAATAAAAAAAACTTACTCTTGCAAACAGTTTCTATCAACTTAGAAGACAATAGCGTTTAATTCAAAATTTTTACTTAAATTGAAAACCAGATATGAATAAAAATACAAAATAAGTCATTTTTTAACTGGCTGCTGGACCGCTGGCTGCTCACGCCCCCACTCTGCCACAGTCGCATGTGTCGCACAAATTCCCGTAGCTCCATCTCGTACTGTTATGTTCTCATATAGAGGATAGAGCAATAGTGCGTCGGACTTCGATATTTCGATAGCTAGAAATTAAAAAAAATACAAGTAAACTAGATAAAAAAGTATATATATAACCGGAAATTATTTTCGAATATACAGGGCGAACCAAGACGGATACAGGATCAAGTGCCTTTTTTTAAATGGAATGCTGTGTATATCAGTACATTTTTTGAAGCCTCTTTCTAGGCTCTATTCATTCTTATATTATTGTTGACTATCTCCCAACTACTTGGATGTAGTGATTTTTTTTGTTGAAATAATGCCATCTGCAGATGTATATTGAAAAAATCACAAAGTCACAATTATGGGTTTTAAGAAAAACTTACGTGAATGCTAGTTGCAAGACATCTAATTAATGTTTTCCTCCTAAAAATGTACAGGGTGGCCAAAAATTATTTTTCAATTAGGAACTTTTTAAATTGAATTTTCTCCATTTTTTCGACGATGTGATATAGAAATGAAAAATGAACATTTTTTGGAAGTACTTTCCTACGGCTAATTGCAACCATTTTCGTTTTATTAAGCACTAAGTACAAAATTTAAGAATAAATTTAAAAAATAGAGATTTCCTTAAATAATTCATTAGAAAAAATTATAATAAGTGCTCCACATGTTGCCCATTTTGATTGACACACATCTCTATGCGCTTTTGACTTTCTACTAGGGATACGCCGAAACAAGTTTTTTCTGCTTCGGCCAAATACCGAATATTTATCCAAAATTTCACCCGAAGCTTCGGCTGAATCATATACCGAAAAAGGGACATCCTGAAAAATAACAGCATAGAATAGAATAGAATAGAATAGAATAGAATTTATTGGTGCATTTGAAAAAAATAATCATTACACAAGTCAAAAGTTTACATAAAATTCAATAAATATTACAAATAATTATTAAAACATACAATACAACATTAAAAATATATAAAAACATCTACAAAAGGGAAATATCTACTTGTCTAGTTAATCATAATATAGCAATATAGGATGTCAGAATTGACAACTGCACAGAGAATGGTTGACTACAAATCACTCTCTAAGAATTCATTCAAACTAAAATGCCGAAGCTACTAAGATTGATTTAACTTTTATTTTAAATAAATTTAATGACAACATTTTTAGGTAAGGAGGTAATTTATTATAAAATAGTGGACCATAATAATCTACGCTATTTCTTGATTTCTTTAGCCTTAAATATTTGATATATATGTTGAAGTTTGTACGAGTATTGTGATTATGGATTTCGGATACATTAGTATATTTATGAATGTTTGTCTTAACGTAAATTAGGCTTTGATAAATATATAGACTTGGTGTAGTTAATATACCAAGGTTTTTAAAATGTTCTTTAACATCTGCCCTACATTCTAATCCTAGTACCAGCCTTATAGCTTTCCTTTGAATATTAAAGACCCTTTCACTGTGGGCAGAGTGTCCCCATACAAGTATTGCGTAGCTTAAAGTGGAATGGATCAGAGCATGATAAGTCATCAAAGTTAGCTCGCGTGTAGTTATTTGGGTTAAAGATTTTAGCATATTTTTCTAAATAGCAATAAAATAATACTATAAGAATCATTTTTTTGAACAAACGATTTATTTTGAACGGGAATACTTATTTAAACCGAAACAGGCAAGTGAAATAAACGATACAACTATTGAAATGAGAAATAACAAACATAGCTAACGAGCATATCAAATATTTGTAAAATATATTTAGTAATTTAGTTTTATACTTGGTCCAGGTTCAAACACAAAACGCGACATATTCTAACTTCTAACCGTGAGTAACTAATTTGCGAGTTTTGCATGCTTCGGCCGAAGCAGCGTCGCCAAGCAGCTGAAGCCGAATACCTGAAAAATAGTCCGAATACCGAAACCGAATCGAAGCTTCGGCGTATCCCTAGTTTCTTCTGTTCCTAAAATTGCCAGTGTGATAGATCTAAAAGCAATTATTATCCTTTTCTTCATATTTTGTACAGTTGTTGGTGTGTTAAAATTCAATTTTGTGAGATCTGGGGATCTATTTCTCCAAATCCATTAAGGTGGGTAGTATTTAAGTGGTCTCTAACTGCATTTAAATAATGTGGTGGAGCACCATCTTGCTGAAACCACATCCTATTTCGAATCCTTTCATTCACCAATAATTTTGGCAGTTATTTTTCCAGAAAATGAAGATAAATAGCTTCGCAGTTAATGTACTATCAAAGAAATGTGGCTCTATTACATGTTCTCCAATAACTCCTCCCCAAACGTTTATAGTTTATATATCTGTGCTGGTTGTCAACTTGCCTAAAAAAGTAAGGATTTTCCGAAGCATGATAGTGCAAAATGTGCCTATTAACAAATCCATTTTTATAAAAAGTTGCCTCATCAGTGAATAAAACATTATGAAAGAAGGTGACATCTTACATCCCAGTGAGCAAAGTTTTGTCCCATTTAGGGAACGGATACGTAATTGCGTATGATTCATGCGACCAATTGCACACCCATGTTTCGAAACTGCAACTTTTATGTGCCCACTATACGTGGGAAGTGAAGCACGGTTACACAACGCATTTTAGATAAAATTTCGGAATTCTGTCAATGCATGTGTGCCTTTCCCTTTTCTTTCTTAGCAACACATTGCCGAAACATTTCCCTATTTATGCCTGAAACAAATCCTACATAATTGTTGGACTAAAAAGTCACAGTGAACTGCTGATACACAAAGACACTTATTACTCTTTTTTATATTTCTTGTTCTTTTTAAATTCACCTAGAAAAATTCTCTCACACGTCGTTGTCGCAAAGTATACACATAATGCACTTTTTTCTTCCTAAATGGCTACACATAACAGAAATATATTATTAGCAATTTATATGAGTAAGCTAGGCGTATTAACTTTGCTTAAGTTTTTCTCCGTCAGTATCAGTCCAATTTACTTGCGGCGATAAATTTTTTGTGTACTTTTTTGATATACAAATGATAGCAACAGGGGCCCTAAAAATAATATTGTATTTGGCAAAGATACTTATTAACAAGCTAATTTTACAAAAAAATAAAATTGATAAAATTCCAACTTATGGTTAATGTTAATAAAAGTTGTAAAAAGTAATGTCTAAAATTACTTGATGCAAAATTTTTCACTTTTTTTTGTTTCCATTTTGACAAAAGCGGCATTTTATTTAATAAAATAAAAACTCATCCAGATATACATTTATTGAGAATATGGCCGCTTACGCAAGGTTCCCTAATTGTGCCTTATTTGTGTCTACAGACACAATGTAGGTAACGTGAAATACACTTCCTTATTGGTTTCACGCACTTTCTACTGTGCGTTCTGATTGAAACAAATGAGGAATCTTGTAACAATATTCCACAATTGCGTGGTCGATATCGATCGATGACACAATGTTTTGAAATCATTCCTATTTTGCGACTTGTCTTGACGCGCTCACGGCATAGTGTCCGTGGTGCCATATTGTGCGTGACGGGTCGTCGAGCAGGCGGCACAAAGACGGGGCAAATTATTATTATTCAGAATATTTGTGTTAGTGTCAACATTGGAAAAAAGACCTGCTTTTTGTGGTGGTTCCAGAGAGTCACTGATACGAATAAATTGTATTGGCCAAAGCATTTATTACATTGGGAAGTTGAAAAACTGAGAGCCGACCCAAATTCTTCACCAGAAACTACTTGGCTACTAGACTAATTGGCTATTATTACACTTGATGAAGACCGAAACAAACCTGGTTCAATTCCTACTGTTCGTTACCCACGTGTTAAATACAAGAAACTACTGGTTAGAATGCCTTTATAGCGTTACGCTGAACTTATTTGTGAGCGTTTACACAAATCTTAGGCCCAATTATTGATTTCCGTGATGCACATGCGTAGTGTGATGCCTACTATGCATCACACTACGCATTCCACAATTACAGTTTTGTGTCTTTTAAAGGCACATACGCAGTTACGGCATTCTTTTAACACAATTCCTACTGCATGTCACACTACGCATTCCATAATTATGGTTTTGTGTCTTTAAAGGCACAGACGCAGTTACGGCATTCTTTTAACGCAATTCCTACTGCATGTCACTCATTATTTGCATTTAAGTAACAATTCCTTATGTGTCAACACAATTCCTATTCCGTGTAAAAGAACACATTATTCCCCTTTTAAGCCAACTTAGGCACCAGTGACGTCACTTGCAGTTTTGTGTGCTATTTGACGCAAAAGAAGACGTAACAATGATGTCGCCTAGGACACATTTTCCTTAAAGGAATAAAATGCTCACTGGAATTTTATCTCTGGCCCAATTACAAAACTGTAGTTGCCATTGATAATCATCATCAGATAATTCCTGGTGCATTTGAATATGATATGCATGAAACTTATTCGTTTTTAAAATTCGACCAACTTCTTATTCCTACTAAAAACTCACTTCTCTCTGACTAATATGGAGATTCTCAACCGTTGCCAGCACCACAGAAAACTCATATTCTTCATTCCCAACATGTTTTATTCTTTCACTTTTTTAATATTCAACATTTCCAGTTTCCACAAATCTATCGAGAAGGTTTTGGAAGCTGCTAACATCAGGAATCCTTTCAGTGTACCTTTGCTTATAAATTCTATTGGCAAGCAAACAATTTTGCATCGTCTGACTCGCTCAAAACAAAAGTCATGTCTACAAGTTTCCCTTTATTAAAATTTATTTTGTAAAACTTGAAATATTTTGAATTTAATATAAATGATAACTGACGACCGATCAGTGCAATAAATGTACATTTGTACAAGACAGTTTATACCAAACTGAGGATTTAATGAAAACCCCACAAAAATATCAATCAAAACAGGCAACATGTGGAGCACTTATAGTTTTTTCTAATGAATTATTTCAAGAAACCTCTATTTTTAAAGTTTATTCTTGAATTTTGTACTCATCGCTCAATAAAACGAAAATGACAATTAGCCATAAGGAAATACTTACAAAAAATGTTTGTTTTTTATGTCTACATTACATCGTTGAAAAATATACAGGCTGTTTCATTTGAGAAAATTCAGTTTAAAAAGTTCTTAATTGAAAAATAATTTTTGGCCACCCTGTACATTTTTAGGATGTAAAAATGGTTCAGAAACATTAATTAGATGTCTCGTAACCAGGGTGTATTAAATAGGTGATGCGACGACAACCCTCACAGTGGCTTCATAAGTGCTTACTTTGTACATAATGTAATAGATGGCAGGAGCAATAAGGTCCGTCGTTACTTACGCATAGAAAGATAATTTTGCAGGTTCTGTACATACGTGCATACAGTGTTGCATACATTTCCGGCCTTTTGTTTTTGTTTAGTGAAACAAGAGTCCAGTGACATCTACATTAAGGAGCTAAATTAAAACATTGAAAAAATATATGCAACACTACATGCAGCATTGCACGTGTCGTCACAGCTAACCTCAAAAATATATATATGTTTCTTAAGATTTACAAGTATTATGTAGCTATTATTAAAATTTCTGCCTGGTTCCTGTACTTTCAAGCAAAATCAAGTTCAACGTAATGTGTATGAAGTTTTAAATAGTTTGTCACAATAAAATAAGCCACTTTTTGTAGGTTAGGAATCTAACCTATAATTAGCAGTCTATTTTTATTAATCAACAATATTGAAAAATTATTTGAGTGAATTTTTAAATATTTGCTTGGAGCCAGTATGGCTCCAAGCTAAAAATGCCTATACAAACATTAAAAATGAAAATAAATGAAAAAACCTTAAAATTTGAGGTTATGTTAGTTATACAATGCACATGCCCAGGTAATTGTAGGACCTTATAGCTCGCGCCATTTACTAAAGTAAATAGAAACCATGCACTTATGAAGCCATTATTATAATAGGAAAGTGCCGTATGTCGGACCACCTATTTAATATACCGTGCTCGTAACTAGCATAGCATCAGTCAATAATAATATAGGTATGAATAGAGTCTAGAAAATAATTTCCGGTTATAAACTTTTTTTATCTAGTTTACTCATATATATATTTTAATTTCTAGCTATTGTAGAACTCGAGATATCGAAGTCCGTCACACTATTGCCCCATCCTGTATATCTGATCTTCGAAATTTTAAGGGTGTGCATCGTACTTGGGGTTTTCTTATATTGTTTGTACTGTACCTGATACTTATTAAACTTAATTTTTCCTTTTTTTAAAAATTTTTTTTCAGTAATGAAATTAAAATTTTATGTAGATTGTGGAAGCAAGGTCTGCACTTGCAAGAAGAATAATATAGGTTGTATTTCTCCTGTAAATGCATGGCTCAGAAAGCCTGCAAAAATAAATTGACCAAGATCACGAATTTGCCCCAGTTAGATGAGGAAAGTGACTTGGATGAATAATTTTGTTTTTATGAGTTATCATGTTCCTAATGATTAGTAAAATACGTCTTATAGATGTTTGTATATTTTTTTTACTGATTTTTTATGTTTTTCTACCTAGTGCTACGCTTGTATTTAGTAGCGATACCACCACTACTCATGTGCGTGTTGAAACAGTATTAGATAGAGCTATGGAGATTTGTAAGACAGATGTGACTGGCAGAGTAAATTACTTATTTTCTATTTTTATCTATATCTTCTTTACTATTTGAAGCAAAAATTTTGAATTAAAGCTGTTGCCTTCCAAATTCATGATAGAAACTTTTTGTAAGAGTAAGTTTTTTCGACTAAGGTCTTCGTTTTCGAGTAAATCGAGTAAACTTAAAATGTTGAATTTCAGTAATATTTTCCATGTGTTCAAATCAAACGGAGATGTTCAAGTTTCAAAATTTATTCCCCCGTGAGGCTCAACGTTGTGAGCAACTTTCAAAAATTGATAAAAATAACATTCTGTACAAAATATAATTTAATTTTTATGTGGTATTGTAGCCTATGTGCTGCACTATCAGCCCATGGTAATAACTCGTTTTGTGATTTTACTGCCCTTCTGCCCGCGTTATTTTTTTATTACTTCTGAATTCTGATTCACTAATGTATAAACTTCAATTTTATCCACAATTCAGCTTGTAACCCTGCAATGCCCACAGAATTTATTTTTAAGCATATTTAACGCTCCGTGGCACTCTACTATAAAAGAATGTAGTTTACAAACACTTTCACGTTACATTAACTTTCATTAACAAAAATTTGGTAGTTTTGTAAGGCTGATAAAAACATGTTCTTGCCTTTCCTGAACATTTTGACTTCTGTCCCTTCTTCTTCTTTTAGCGGAGCGACGAAAGGTGCCGCACTTAGGCCTTGTGGCCCATTGTGCTATCACTACGAATTTAGGAAATTCCCCCATTCAGACCGGATTCTAACCTAAAGGCCAAAATCCTTCCTATGAGGCATTCCTTATTTCCTTCAGCGCCAGAAAACTAATGCCAAAATGTTTGGGCCTCAAGTTCATTAGACTAAGGCAGGAAGTTAGCGCGAGGATGGAAGTTTCATCCTCTTCCCCGCAGAACCTGCAGTCGGGGTTGTCAACTGTAGTGTGCAGAGGTTCTGACATGATTCCTGCTTAGCCGCAGGATAAGTTCTTCTCGCTTCTGCAAGGACCCTGAGGTAAGGAGCTTCGCTTGTCGAAGTCCTGGATGGGAGGCCCAGAAATCAAAGAACTGGGAACGAGCCCAATTTTCTATTGACTTCATGATATTTCATCTCGGGTAGAAGAGAGCCGGTTCCGAACCCAATAAGGGCCGCTGAGAACTCCTTCTGGCCAGAGTATCTGCCCGCTCGTTACCCTCAATGTTGCTGTGTCCGGGCATCCAGAGAAGTTTGACTCAGTTGGATGAGTCAAGATTACAAAGAGCCTGTTTACAGTTTTGAACCAGCATTGACTTGGTCCTGTCTGATGCAAGGGCCTTGAGCAGGGCCAGTTCTAGACATTTTTCAAATGATCGGATGATATTTTGGCGCCCCTCTTCTCAATGATAATAAAACTTTATGAACTTGTAATGGAGAAAAATTCTGCAAATAATTGTTACAGTTGCAATTTTCTTCAATATCCATAGTTTCCCTAAGTGTTTGGGGCCTCTTTCAGCTGGCGCCTCCTGTCACCGCGTAGTTCGCAGGATTCAAGATCCAGCCCTGGCCTTGAGAGCCTCTTGACTATCGCTACTTCTGTCCCCTTACTAGATTTTAAAATGTGGCAGCCACCCTTATTGAATGGACCTTTACAGTAACAGACGAATTTAAACAATAAGTAGCTTATTTGAAAATATATAGTTTTTAATACATTTTGGTAAACATAAGATTTTTAAATTATGCTTTTTTGTGTAAAAATTAGCAACTCAAACAATAGTTTATATTAATATTTGACGTGATGTCATCTACATCGCATGGGCATTACGGAATTCCATGTGAATTTCCAAAATTGGTATTTTGTATGTTGGTAACTTCCAAAATCTATTATTTTCTGTCATCTTATAACTCTTATCTTGTTTAACTTGAGAGAGCTGCAAATTGTAAAAATGGAGAAGTATTAAAGGTAGTTCTGAAAATTTATCACATGTAGACTTATTTATTTATTTATTACGGGTTAGCCCAATTACACATAGAACTTTTTAAAAAATATGCTTAAATAACAATTAATAATTTAATTACAAAACATACACATATATTTAAAAGCAACAGTATAAGATATAGAATTAACATAAATAAACGGATGAGATCAGGAGGATATACAGGGTGTCCCACTTAAAACTTCCGGTGCCATTTTCTCGATAACCAAAAGCGATATTTGAATTCTGTGAAAGGTATCTACTAGAATATATAAATGACTTCAGTTTTGAGTAAAAATCCTTATTTTACACATTGAGGTATAGATGGTGTTGCGATGCAAAGAAATTTTTCGATCGCAGGAACGATGAAATGAGTTGCATGAGATGGAGAATTATATTCTAAGCAACTTTTTTAATATGAACAATTTTCGAAAAATCACTGGTTTTCTAGATATTTGAACTTCAATGTAATTTTTCAAGTAACAAAAATTTCATTTTTTTTTTTTTTCATATGTCTATAATTTATAGTGTAAAATTTAGTAGAACATACAACATAAACATGACGCAAAAATTAGACAATACACAATAAACAAAAATGTCAAAATCTTTGATTTCCAAATAGCAGTTACAGCCCCAATGTTTTACTTGAAAAAAAATATATATATATATATATATATTTTGTGTTTTGAAATAAATGTTTCATTACCATCTAAATGAGCCTGATTCACTATGAAAAATGTCCCAAAGGACTTATTGTCTAAAATGTATTTTAAAAAAGTTATGACGATTTTTACGTTCTAAAAAATTATATTGAAGTTCAAATATCTCGAGGATCAGTGATTTTTCGAAAATTGTTCGTATCATAAAAGTTGCTCAGAATATAATTCTCCATCTCATGCAACTCATTTCATCATTCCTGCGATCGAAAAATTTCTTTGCATCTATACCTCAATGTGTGAAATAACGACTTTTACTCAAAACTGAAGTCATTTATATATTCTATTCTTTTACAGAATTCAAATATCGCTTTTGGTTATTGAGAAAATGGCTTCGGGAGTTTTAAGTGGGACACCCTGTATCTCTTAATTAAAATCCAACACTAACTTAAAGTTATCTTAAAGCTATAAATAATAATCACATCAAATGTCTTTTTAACTTATTGACTGAGGTATTAGAAAAATCCTGTTGAGTATTATTAGCATTTCTTACAGTTCTACTTGTACCTAAATTAGAACCATATAAGGTTCGATGATTCTGAATAGAAAACGTATAAGTTTCTCTTAAATGTCTCTGAGAAACATAGAAGTCTATTGTAGAGAGTAATTCAGGTGTGTCAATAATGCCATTGCTAATTTTGAATGCCAAGACAATATCTGCGTTGATTCTGTGTTGTTCCAAGGTACAAAGATTTAAATTATTTAAAATTACATTATAATGGGGTCATCACGCACATCTAAATCGTGATATTCTAATATACGTGGTGAACAGCTTAGAGGTTCTAGTTAGTAAATATAGCGATAAAATTTTAGTTTATCGTCTATTAGCATTTTATTTTTACGTTTGAAATTTGAATTTCTGCGTGATGACGTATTTGCTCCCCAAATTCAAATATCACACACGAGCTTGCACGAGTCGGTCCGAAGTTAATGGCGGGATGTTTATTGGTCAACAACAGGTGTACTAAAACAAAAACAAAAATTAAAAAAAAACAAACTGTCTTGTAGCGTGAATAGAAAAAAAATATGACAAGCGTCTAAGACAATTAATTTTATTTTTTTATTTTTTTCGTTTTAGTACACCTAAATAATAAAAACGTGTTTTTAAAAAGCATTTTTTACATTTAATTTTGTTTTTAAATTTTTAGTTACCTATGTCTTATTATTTTATTTTATATTATTACTTAATGACCTTTGACCAAAAATTCGTAATCCGTGTCCTTGAAAACATTTTGGTTAAATAATAATAAAAGCTTGTTTTTCAAGTTTTTTTTTTACATTTTATTTTATTTTTAAATTTTTAGTTAGGTATGTCTTAATTATTTTATTTTATATTCATACTTAATGACTTTTGACCAAAAATTCGTAATCCCCGTCCTTGATTTTTCAATTTTAATCTAACAATCGTAATCCGCGTCCCCGAAAACCTACATATATCGATTTTCAGTCGTATCATAACATAAATGTAAAATATGGTCCGCCATCTTGGCGGTGCAATTTTGATAAAAAAATTGTAATCCGCGTCCCCAAAAACCCACAGATATCGATTTTTAGTCGTATTGGATCATAAATAAAAAATATGGTCCGCCATCTTGGCGCCGCCTTTTTGATTTTTCAATTTTGATGAAAAACCATAATCCGCATCCTCGAAAATCCACAATCTCGATTTTCAGTAGTATCGGATCATAAGTGAAAAATATGGTCCGCCCGGAAACCCACAGATATCGATTTTAAGTGGTATCGGATAAAAAATAAAAAATATGGTGCACTATCTTAGCCGCTATTTTGATTTTTCAATTTTGATAAAAAATCGGAATCCGCGTCCCCGAAAACCCACAGATCTCAATTTTCAGTCATATCGAATTATAAATGAAAAAATGGTCCGCCATCTTAGCGCCGCCATTTTAATTTTTCAATTCTGATAGAAAATCGTAATCCGCATCCCGAAATCCCACAGATCTTGATTTTCAGTCGTATCGAATCATAAGTGAAAAAAAATGGTCCGCCATCTTAGCGCCGCCATTTTGATTTTTCAATTTTGACAAAAAATTTTTGGAGAATTACTTCGCATTTTTGGGAAACTTTTGATTCCTTATTCCAATAATAATGTTAAATATTATTTTACACGTGATGTTTTTTAGGTACGTATATTATTATTGCTATGTTCAAGCAAAAGCTGTCTCTGGAATTTATCGACCGAGTACAGTTAGGTAGTTGAACAGACTGCAGTTTCTAGGTTATCGGCGACAAAAGTAGCAACCAATGAGAAGGTCTTCTCATTGGCTCGGGATCAGCTACATCACCAGCGCGGGAAAACTTTATTATTATATTTTTCTTATATCTTATATCAAACGATGTAATGTGAAAAAATAGAAAAATACGGGTGTATTATTTTTTTATCATAATTTAAAATAAAAAAAATATGCGGAATGACCCCATTAATATTATCAATAGCAATGTTGACCTTATATGTAGCATAACATAAGAAACTTTTTTGCACTCTTTCTATCTTATCTATGTGCACTTGAAAATATGGAGACCATATAACTGAACAATCTTGTATGATAGATGATTATTATCTGTTGGGTGAAGTGAAGTGACAGTTAACACGTTCGGTGCTGATGGGATTTTGTTAGGTACCCCCATATGCTGACTTTTAAATTGACAATAGAATATACATAGGACCAGATCACCATATGACGACACCAGCAATACACAATATACTACTACGTCACCATATGGCGACATCAGCAGTGAATGTGTTAAGTGAAGGTTGTAAAGACAAAAAAGCAGAGATGGGTAAACCCGGTTTTTATTTTTTTTTGCAGGGAAAAAATGGGAAAAAAACGATGTTTTCCCTGATAAAATACTTCTTTATCAAAACGAATTTCAAAATATTCTTTTTTGCAATAAATTCATCGGGCATATTTTTATTACCAATCTTATCCTGTTTATTAATAGTAAATTCATGAAAACATTCCCAAATAACGGATTTAGCTCTTGCCATATTTGAAAACAACAATTCCATTCAGTATTTTTTTTAATTACTATTTATTAGCATTGGCATTATTAGCACTATTAGGTATTTGGAAAAAATTCACACCCATGACAAATGATGAAATAACGAATTTTTGAGGTTAGAGGTTAGAATTGGGGGCAAATTCAAAAATGGGAAACAACCGGGTCTTTTTCGTTTTAACCCTCCCAGGAAAAAAACCATTTTTGGGTAAATTTCCGACAATGGAAAAGACCCATTACCATCGTTGCAAAAAGATAAAGACTATTTTGACACTTTCTTCAAACGTAAATTGTAGTTCTTTACGTTTTATTTGATTTTTGCAACTATGAAAAAGTTATTCAAGTTTTTTGATATAATTATGCAATTTGGTACAAAGCACTGTTTTATCCATTTTCAATTTTTTAAAATGACTTTAAAATGCAAGATTGTCTAGGTTACCATGTTTTCAAGATAACGATAATATTGAACTACGAAAAACGTATAAGGGGGTTCTAAATTTTTTGCGTAAAAATTATTTATTATGCTCATTTCCTAATACATCTGCGGGGTTACGAATTTTATTGACGTTGCAGATAGCTGTGCAGCAGGTGAACGTTCATTCTCCAAACTCAAATTGATCAAAACATACTTGAGGTCGACAATATTCCAAGAAAACCTAGATCGGTTAGCCATTTTGGCGATTGAATAAAATTTCTCAAAAAATTTCTTAAATTAAATGAATATAAATGACCTTATTGAATTTGCCCGGAAAAAGTCAAGAACCGTGTTTCTTTAATTTTGTTTATTTTTGTTTTGTTTTTTGTTTGATAGTTCCATTTTTTATTTCCATAAGCCATAGAAGTTTTTTTTTTTTTTCGTTTTTGATGTTTTGGGATTGAAAGTTGTAGTATACTACATTTTTTTTGTGCCTTCCCACTATGGGCGCCGTTTGTAGCAATATTTTACCTAGCTCCATCCCTGCTTACACCCTAAAAATAAAAATCACTGTAAAAGTCCATTCAAGCTAAAATATCTTCTACAGTTTATATAACCTTGTAATATTTTAAATTAAAACCTTCAGATGTAAAATAGTCTCATTTTTAAATAAGTTCATGTTCTAATGTGATGTGTCATAATTAAATTTTTTGTAAAATTACTCCAAAGCTAATTTTAAATTTCATGCTACTTACAGAATGGTGGTCCAGATTTATGGATTCTCCACAGTGGTGTTGTCACTGTTGTAATTATCTGGCTTATAATAATATTAAAAAAATGTTTTTGTAGTAAACTTATAAAACTATAAAAGTCGGGCGAGGAGAATGTGTTGTCTGATCTCAGCACATTATTGTTTTAAAGGAAATAAATGTGGGGGCCTCGACCAACAAGGTAGGCATACCAAGACTGCAACCACCCCCCGTACAAATGACCACGCCACCCAAGAAGCAACATAAGCCAGCAAAGTACAAATCGATCCAGCCCAGACTGCAACAATGTGATATTGCGCCGTACAACCCACAGCCACTAAGCCAAGTGGCTGAGGAAACCAGATCTCAAGATTTACACAATATTGATAGGATTAAGGAAAGAAAAAGTGATGATGATTGTGATGTCCCCGATTTCCCGCTAACTAGAGAAAGACTTAATAGTGTGAGTAACGTTGAAAAGGATGCTATGGATGAGTACTTAGGTAAATACGTTACTTTTTATGGCATAAATTTTGAATATTTCATATGGCTAAAAAAATCACAAGCAATGCACACTTAAGATTTTACTGCCGACAATACATTTCCAAAGTTTCTGTGATTCATTCCCACTATCTTCAAAGACTAAGAACCAATATTTTTAATCTAAATTATGATCGAATAGTATTACATTTATTAACATGGGTGTGTTAATAGGTTTTTTACACAAATACACAAATAAGACGACATTCTTTTTGCTACAATTTTGAGTTGTCATTTTGGAAAGACGGATACAAAATTGCCTTTTGAGGCACACCCTTTGACCGGGTATAACTACATCCTACGCGATGGGAGATCTAATTTAACAAATCTATGATAAATCCTCAGAAAGCCTGATTTAAACTTAACAAGCAAATAATTGAAAATAATTGGTCATGTGTTTTATGATCTTTAATGAAAGCCCTGTACCTCCCAAATATTTGCGCCGATTCCGAAACACCCTGTATAGTTGGAATTGATCAAGAATTATCAGATTTGAGATAGTTGAAATGTGGTGTATTTCATGGCAGCGTTCTTTCTCCACTTCTATATACATTATTTATCAATGACTTGGAAAAATATATAGGCAATGCAGTTCGTTTTGTATGTAGATGACACCACAATTACACTATCAACCTCATCAGAAAATAAACTCACCAACAATGCACAAATTTTGCTTTCTGAATTCGCAACCTGGTACAACAAAAGCAAGATTATTCTTAATCCATCAAAAACACATTACGTGATTTTCTTTAAAATACGTAAAATTCCAGAACTTCAACTAAAACTCAATGACACTTTGCTAAAAACAGTAGACATTGGGGAAGATGCATGCCATTTTAAAATGCTTGAAAAAGTGGTTTGCTCGCAATTTCCATTATGCAGAAAACGATTATAACAAAAGAAATTCAAAACAAAATTAATTTTCCGTAAAATAAATATTTAGATCATACCGTAATTTGTAAACACAACCACGTGACTGCAAACGGTTTCTTGGCATCAGTGACGTCAGCAGTTAGAGTTTGCGTTATGATAGCGTGAAAGGATATTATTTATTAATCGAACAAGTACACGCGTTCTTTCGTTCATAACTTTGTTATTTTTTAAGGTAGAGAAAAAACAAAAAATGTGTCGGACAACTATTTAATATTGGTATCTGAAAAATTTTCGAAAAAACTGATATTATCGAGATATTCGAGAAACCGGAAGAAATTTCATGTTTCCTTAGAGAATGCATGTAAATCTTAAAAAAACCCTTTTTCTAGAAATGTTTGTTTCGAAGGGCCGAAATTAATAGAGAGTCTAGGTAATACATGCATGATATTCAGCCCAAGGGACAATTTTGGTTTCTTAAATATATACAAGGGTGCTATAAAACTATTTATAAAATGTCTTGAAAAATCTATTTTGCTGTAACAATATCCTTAATACCATTATAAAGCGACTTGTAGACTAAAAGGGCCCACCCTTGTAAAGGTTGTTAAGGCCTTTTTAAATTCCATCATAAAACTCCTTAGTGAAAACCTTGTTCGGATGTTCGGGCCGTTTTAAAACCTTTCTTAAAACCTATTTTAAATCTGTCGGAAGCTATTTTATTTGCTTCCTGCATTTCTAGAAAACACCTAGAAGGCTACGTAAATCTGGTTTTTAAAACTCTTATAAGGTCATATTAGAACTTAGAAGCTATAAGAATGTCCACGAAGGAATCCAAATAATTTTATTATTGCATTTATTTTTTCTAAACTGATTTATAGTACAGTAAGTGAAGCAGAAAAAATGGTAAAATTCCCGGCCCGAAAACGATGAAATGAATTTCCTTAACTTTTTCTGCAATATGCTTTATAAAATACGTACATCAAAATCTATATTGTCGCATTACCTGCTTTTTATTTTTAAGGATGGAAACCACCCCTAAAAACTGGAAAATTATTAACTCTTCTAACTTTACGAATGATTTAATGAAAATCCATATACTTATGTTTTTGAATATGACTGTGAGGTCAAAATTTATGAGACGAAAATATTAAGGGTTGAAATCACCCTTAAATACTGAAAAATTAATGTCTTTTAATTTTACGAATAAAATCATGAAAATCCACATACTTATGTTGAATATGATTATAAGGTCAAAACATAGGAAAGATGGAAATATTTGAGGTTGAGGTTGAGGTTGAAACCACCCTTAAATACTGAAAAATTAATAATTCTTCTAATGTTAGAAATAAATTCACGAAAATCCATATACTTTTGTTAAATATTGAGGGTTAAAATCACTCTTAAATATTGAAAAATTAATGTCTTCTAATTTTACGAATAAAATCATAAAAATCCACCTACTTATGTTTTTGGGGTCGCTGAATATGATTATAGGGTCAAAACATAGGAAAAACGAAAATGTTTGGGGTTGAAACCACTCTTAAATACTGAAACATTAATTATTCTAATGTTAGAAATAAATTCACGAAAATCCATATACTTATGTTTTTTAGGTCACTGAATATAATTATGAGGTCTAAATTTATAAAAAAAAAAAAATGGTGGATTAAAAATGGTCACAAAAGAGCATAGTAATATGTCTAATTTTATTAAAAATGCAGATTGTTATAAATAAATCAAATTAATACAATTAAGTAAACTAATTAAATGAACATTTTTAATATGCACTCTAAAACATGCTAAAGTTCAATGCAATACGCTTTTTCTGCGTATTCTTTGAAAAATAGACGGCTATTGCTCATTTTTCTACCTACTATAGACATTTAAAACGCGCGTACAAACTGAAAAGTTTCAACATTATTTCAAACTGTCATGTCTCTGAAACAGTTTGTCGTAAGAAAAAAAATAAAAACCCAAACTCTTCGTTTTTTTATAAGCTTCATTTCATTCTTAAATCATGTTTTTATCAACCTTATAGTTTTTGAGATATTTCAATTTTAAATACATAATTTTCTTGCGTATGCGCTCAAGCGCCATCTTTAACCCTTTATATCTCTGGAACAATTCGTTGTAGGAAAATAAAAAAAAAACAAAACTGTTCGTTTTTTTATAAGCTTCATTTTTGTATTACCATTTTTTATAAAAATATATTTTCTGAGCAATTTTCAAAAACCCGATTTTTTTCAAAAAATTATGAAAATTTTCATTATTGAAAATAGGTACAGAATGAGAAATAATTATTTAAAAAATTATAAAAAATTTGGGCATGTTAGTAATAATATGCATTGACAATATCTAGAAGGATTTAAAAAAAAATGAATTAATAAGAATTTAGAGCATTAAGACTAAAAAAAAATTGCGCTATTTTTTTGTTTGTAACTTTTTTAGTTTTCATTATAAAAGGTCGTAATACGTCTCAATTGAAAGATAATTTTAATGCCTTCAATTTTTACAAGAATTCGATTTTTTTTCCTAAAAGCTTTAATTTTATACCCTTGCATTTTTTAATTAAAGTCCATATTTTTCAAGTAATTTAAAAAAAAACTAGGAGTACTGATTTTAGGGGGTGAAAATTGCAATTTCCAGTTCGCAATATCTCGAAAAATATGCATTTTAGCAAAAAAGCGTATAAGACCTTTCTTTCTTATAATTTAATTCTCTATAAGATTATGCGTATTTTTTGTTTTTTTTTTGCGACAACCCCCAAGAAGGGGTGGAAACCACCCCTAACCAAAAAGCATAAAAAATGACAATAATGACATATTCTTATGTACCTACTTTATGAAGCATGTTGAAGAAAAAAAAATTGAAATTCATTACGTCGTTTTCGGGCTGGGATTTAAAAGCTTCACTTACTGTACTATTAAGCAAACACACCATCAGACTTATTGAAGATAAAATGGAATTTGAAATTTATAAAGCGTAGAGTGGCACTATAACTTCTCTAAGGCCGATTTAAAAGGTAATAAAAAGACATCAGGTATGACAAATAAATTAAAACCAACGGCAGTTTATCGTTAAAACTACAAAAGAAAGGCCCAAAAGACAAGGGCGCCTCAGAAATAATAATGATTTTAATATCCATACAAAATTTGCATAGACGCATCACAGGTCAACATTTGATCTAAGCGGGAACACCGCACGCAGTATAGGCTACAAGGGGTTTTTGGGGTCGCTGATTACGATGAGAGGGTCAGTTAACCGCCATCACGTCAGGTTCAAGGTCATTTGAAGGTCAAGTGCAGAAAAACCCATGGAAAAAATCTGAAAAAAATCATGCATATGTTTTTGAGGTCAGGGAATCCGAATCCGAGGTCGGCTAAGCTCTGTGAGGTCAAGGTCATTTGTAGGTTCACAGGTCAACATTTGATCTAAGCGGGAACACCGCACGCAGTATAGGCTACAAGTGGTTTTTGGGGTCGCTGATTACGATGAGAGGGTCAGTTAACCGTCATCACGTCAGGTTCAGGGTCATGTGAAGGTCAAGTGCAGAAAAACCCATGGAAAAAATCTGAAATAATCACGCATATGTTTTTGAGGTCAGGGAATCCGAATCCGAGGTCGGCTAAGCTCTGTGATGTCAAGGTCAAGGTCATTTGTCGGTTATTCCAAGGTCACTTGAGGTGTTGTCGGCATTTATGGTTCGAAAAATCTGAAAAAATTCATACGTATGTTTTTGAGGTCAGAGAATCCGAATCTGAGGTCAGCTGAGCTCCATTAGGTCATGGTGAAGGTGTTTATAGGTCAAGTGCGAAAAAAACGTTTGAACGGATAACGTTTTTTAGTTGTCATTTTTTATGTTTTTTTGTATACACACCTTTACTTCTTGCCCGTGTCTTTATATTTTTAGGTATATGCAACTGTTTAACGAGCTGATATATGATGATTCATACTTATTTTACGCACTTTCGCTCAAAACATCGAGCTCACTCGCGCACATCTGGCTTTACTTCCCGCCGTATACTGTCCGCAAACAACACAAAAGATGTCCGGATTGTTTTTGCAGGGACATTGGCTTGTAGCATTTGACTCTACATCGGCCAAGTTTCCCACCGATGTAGAGCTACGGCTGCATGATGACGACGCCTGCGGACCCGCTTTCCCATCCTGACCAGCCGCCGATTCTGGGTTTCCTAAGCCCTGTCTCGAAGTATTTTTCTGTGAGGTTGCCATGATGGCATGAAAGCCGCTACCCAGGGACTTCGCCGGATAGTGAGACAACTCCGTTGCCCACCGTCACCGCGTGGAGGTGCCCTGGGTGCAACCACACATACATTTTCATGTAATCTTTTGTTTGGTTAATTTGGTTTAGTTTGGTTTACTTTGGTTACTCATCTGTGATATGTGCGTGAGTGAGCTCGATGTTTCGAGCGAAAATGCGTAAAATAAGTATGAATCATATATCAGCTCGTTAAACAGTTGCATATACATAAAAATATATAAACACGGGCAAGAAGTAAAGGTGTGTATACAAAAAAAACATAAAAAATGACAACTAAAAAGCGTTATCCGTTCAAACGTTTTTTTCGCACTTGACCTATAAACACCTTCACCATGACCTAATGGAGCTCAGCTGACCTCAGATTCGGATTCTCTTACCTCAAAAACATACGTATGAATTTTTTCAGATTTTTCGAACCGTAAATGCCGACAACACCTCAAGTGACCTCGGAATAACCTACAAATGACCTTGACCTCACAGAGCTTAGCCGACCTCGGATTCGGATTCCCTGACCTCAAAAACATATGCATGATTTTTTTCAGATTTTTTCCGTGGGGTTTTCTGCACTTGACCTTCAAATGACCTTGAACCTGACGTGATGACGGTTAACTGACCCTCTCATCGTAATCAGCGACCCCAAAAACCCCTTGTAGCCTATACTGCGTGCGGTGTTCCCGCTTAGATCAAATGTTGACTTGTGAACCAACAAATGACCTTGACCTCACAGAGCTTAGCCGACCTCGGATTCGGATTCCCTGACCTCAGAAACATATTCATGATTTTTTTCAGATTTTTTCCATGGGTTTTTCTGCACTTGACCTTCAAATGACCTTGAACCTGACGTGATGGCGGTTAACTGACCCTCTCATCGTAGTCAGCGACCCCAAAAACCTCTTGTAGCCTATACTGCGTGCGGTGTTCCCGCTTAGATCAAATGTTGACCTGTGAATCAGCAAATTTAAAAAAGTAGGCTGCTTCTCGGTTCCCACGGTAATTTTCAGTCGTTTCTTGTAATTCTACCTTAATTTGCTAAAGAAAAAGTGGTAATCATTAATAATTATTATAATTGTGAGATTGACCTTGAATATTTTTATATAACAAGAAAAACATGGCCGGCCAACTAAAACCTAATTGTCATTTTACAGTCCTCTCATTAAACTACAGTCGGGCCCGCTTATAACGAGTACACCTTATAACGAGAGTTCGGTTTTAACGAGTAATTTCCATAGACACAAAAAATCATCCATTAAGCTCAACACAATTTCAGTTCGGATATAACGAGCTCGGATATAACAAGCGCTTTTGTTATAACGAGTAATATTTTTCTCATAAGTTGCTGAATATGTTTACTTACAACGAGAACCTTTGTAGGGATGACGGAGATTCTCTGCGGCTGCGATTACAACGAGGACTCGATGATTCATTGGAGAATTAACTTTGTTTATAACGAGTGATATTAGTTCATACGAAGTAAGTTCTTGGAATGCTGCCATTTGACGGACACCGACTTAATAGTAGTCGGTGATTTGAGGGCAGTAGATATGAAACGTCGGTGCTTTTATTGTATCGAAACAGTGCCTGCTAGTATTCCAACAAATTTGCCATGACATGTACCTGAAGTTTCGAACGTTCACTTGAACGAATTTTAGATGAAAAAGAAACGTTAGTAAAAACCACACATCGATTTAGGCATAAACACTTCATTGCTACATTTGTTGACAATAATATCCACAATAAGTATTTACGCCTAAATCGAAGTATAATTTTTATTAATTTTTCTTTTTCATATGAAATTCGTTCAAGTGAACGTTCGAAACTTCAGCTACATGCCATGACTCGTTATTATATTATGAGTAGTAGGTAGATATAATGTTTTTAGGAAGTTATGCACATAATTTAGCCAAAGCGCGACGGTCGGGTCTTTACTATTTACTCAATGATTTGTCATCAATCGCTGATGTTCGTTGATTTATATAACAGCCATGTCCTGTAAGAGAAAGTCCCTTACATTAGAGAACAAAATAAAAATAATTGATGCTATTGCCAGTGGCATATCTAATGCCGATGTGTGTAAAAATTACAAATTATCCAGTTCGACTGTTTCTACTGACTGGAAAAACTGGGATAATATTAGAGGATCTTTAAATTCAAACATTTCAAAGTTAAAACTAATCCGGAAACCAGTGAAAAAGCAAGTTGATCAGGCATTGCTTGAGTGGTTTAAGCAGAAAAGAATTCAAAACATACCTATAACTGGGCCCATATTGCAAGAAAAAGCAGAACAATTTTCTAAATTATTTTCCCCTAATAATGAGGCGACTGTGTGCTCGAAAAGCTGGATAGACCGTTTATAGATGTATATGTAACCGTTTAAGACGTGCGTACCGGTTGTAACGAGCGTACTCGTTATATTAGGAGCCAATAAAAATTGTTTATAATGAGTATATTCGTTATAACCGGATCCATTAAAAAACCGTTTATAACGAGCGTTCGGATATAGCGAGCACTTTTTTTTGTCACCTACACACTCGTTATAAGCGGGCCCGACTGTATATATTCTAATAATGGTAATGACCTAGAACATTTACTCTAAATGAAGTCCTTTTAGTCTTTTTGTATACTATCACAAATAATCCTTTCCTTACATAAATGCAAATGCACTTGGCGAAGGTCACATGGACTTGATAAAAGCTGTAATAAAACGTTTGGGATTTAAAAGAACCGTCAAAATATTATTTTTATAATAAATGTTTTATTGAGGTTTTAGAAAGTGTTTTATCGAATTAAAATTTGCCTTGATCTATAGAGGCCTTTTTTTTTCATAACGGTTTCATCACACCATTTGTCAAGGATGTTTTAAGAGTCTAGTTTTGCAATGGCCTTTAATAAGTACTAATAGGCATTGAAAATGTCTAGTTTTAAAAAGATTACAAATGCATTTATTGCAAATATGTTAAAACCATAAAGAATAATTTAAAGCCTCTTTAAATCTGAATGGAATTTAAGACGTTAATAAAACTAATTAGCTTTATGGAGAGTTTTATGTAGGTATGATGAACCCATTACAAATACATATTATCCTAGAAGCAAATTAGCTTTTTAATTAGATCTTACAGAATGCTTTAAAACTTACCACAAGACTATTTCCTAACCCTGACAAACCTTTCTTAAAACCTCCTCAATTGTTCCTTGGGAGTGGACGTCCTATTTGAGATCGATTTCAGTTAATTACGGTGACAAAATGGCGAAATTTTACCGAAAATAAGAAAGTTCCCACTTCTGCCCCTTCTCGTTTCCTCATTTTTGGCATAGAACAAAACATAAAAAAAAGGAGTGAGCAAATTTAATTCTATTTCAATTCGTTAGAGTCGTTTCTTGGCCTAGTAATCAAGGTTAAGGAGTTACCTAGGTTTTAAGCAAAAAATATCCGATTTTTTGCTGTACATCGCAAGAATTTCAGTAAATATCTCCAAAACGAAAAAAGACATCAAAACTTTGATGGAACCAAAAAATTCATAATGAAACGAACTCGTTTTACGGTACTTTTATTTCGAGCTAGCTCTTACTGTTTCGGAGATATCGGCGAAAAATGTTAAAAAAATGCATTTCGAAGTCGAAAATCGCTCACATTGAATTTTAATACATTTATATTTTTCAAAACGCACCAGCGGGGCCGTATGATGTCAATACGGAAAGAGGAAGAGTTGTACTTACTCTGCATCATAAATTGTATGGCGAAATTGGAAAATTCGGCCTGGCAGGAGCGAATCAAAATTGTGACGACGTTTTTGAGGAATCAACAGAAAAAATCTACACCAAATAGCTGCCGGTTTGGAATGTCCAAAGTCTTCATGAAAGAAATTATGTTTTTCTCGCTGTATTAACATTAAAAAAATCGTAAATTTTACAGTTTTATAATTTTTTTTTGATATCTTATAGATTTTCATTATAAAAAAAATCATGCAACTTCCCCATTGCAAATTCTTGGGGTTACGTTGACTACCAATTAACCTAGGATAAACCTGTTAGCTTTGTGGTCAGTAAATTAAATGGTGCCTACTTTAAATAGTGCCTATCTTAAAAACAACTTTTATATTAAAACCCATGAATATCTATTATACCTTAATCACATTTTTGTGATACAAAAGAGAATAATACATGTTTCTGTTGGTCCACTGGAATTCTTCAAACCTATTTTCAAAATGCACCATACCTTATCACTCCCTTGTATAGTCATTTACCAAGCGCTAATTTTTATAAAAATGAACGAAGGAAAGTTTCCACAAAATAATTCGGTACATACTATTGTTCTATTTTGTTTACCTAATGAATGAAATCAATATTAGGTGATATGGCAATTAATTTGTTATTATTATAAAATGTGATCGCGATTTAACAATTTTTATCTATATTCCCAGAATTCTAATCACGTACGTTTGACAGAAAGAGATTTTTATTGAGTTTCAAAATTTTCAATAGCGATATAAATTCTCATCTTTTCAAGTATTACATTTTTTTTCCTTAAATCAATTAAAGCTTACATTGGTAGAGTAGTATTTTTTACCAGTAGCATGGCGTCACCCAGGGTATAAGGATGTGTAATTGCAATAAAAGTTTCGCGCTCAAGGAGCTGTGGAGTATAGATTAAAACTTGCCAACTGTTACTTTGTTCAAGAAAAGTGTTACTGTTTGTACTAAACTTTGCCTAATAAAGTTGTTTTCTTATTATTATTACCACCGCCGCCACTGTTGTTGGCGTTGAATATCACATAATTTGTTCTCATTGGCTTAGAATGATGGAGTGCACAAACTCGTTTCTGCGCATGTTTTTTGCTGTCATCTTCTCATAGTAATACTACTCAGAGCATCATTTTGTAGAAAACTAAAATTGTAGAGGGGCCATGTCGTGTCAGTCTTATATGCAACACATGGGAATCTTAATTGTTTGGAGAAGAATGAGCACGTGCACTCAGGCCTCAAAGCTCCTGTTAAAATTATATATAGGTCCCTATTCACGGAAGAGGAATTTGCACTTAGAATAATGCATTATTGTCATACAGTTCATCTGAAGCTTCATTATGCAGACATCACAAGCTTTCAATAACAATGTGTTTATGCTACTAGTTGCATAAAAATAGCTATACAAAAATATTAAATATAAAAGGTTTATAGAAATCTACATTTTGCTTGTGATTTTTTTCATCTACATTACTAAGTAGAAGTGGATTACAAACTATAAATACTACAAAAACATAAATACCTTAAAATACACTTAAAGTTCTATTTAGAGATGGGATATAGAGGATAAACATGTTTTTTTCTCCCATAATGTAATTTTTTCCACAGTGGCATAAAGTTGATCCCTATTATAGGCACTGAGTGAATACTACTTAGCAGCGCCTCTGCAGAAAATCGTAATGCTTTTAATGGGAGTCAATGTGTCCAATTTTAATAAAAACCTATAGTGGAGTCAATAGAGGCTGAAAATATGCATTATTTCGGAATAATTACAGGAAGCTTCGATTTTCCTAAAACCTTTCGATATCACTTTTACATAGCTTAAAATAAAAAGTTATAAACATATAATCGTGAGGAAATTGTTTATTAATTATTTAAACAAAAAGAAACTTTTTTTTTTAACAAAATTATTATAAGTTGAAAAATTTTAAAGCAATTTAATTCAAATTGACATATAAGGGGGTTTTCGAGGTCGCTGAAACAGAATATGATGTCAAAAAATCGTAATTCAAATTGGCTGATCCAATATGGCCGACTTCTATCAAGCAATAAAATAATTCAATACACTATTCAATTACAAACACAATTTAAATTTTCACACAAAAACTTAAAAAGAAGCTGAGAAAAGTGATATTGTACATAGTATTACAAGATGATCTGTGAAAAAGTGCCCAAAATACTTTTAACATGCTCTGCGGGCACACACACAGCGCAGCGTGTGGGGCAGGTGATACATACTGCTTACCGGGAAGATGCTGTTTTACTTTCTCTTTCTATTATTCAAGCATTATAATTTGACTCATAGCCCTGTACTACGTGAGTATTTTTAATATGTTTTCGATATTTTGAACAGGATAAAATTGTAGAAACAATCAACATTAAGTCGATTTACCGAAAAAAATTGATTTTTTCAATATTTCGTGAAAAGTATGGGTTTATATATATTCCAAAATTTTTTCATCATCAGATTTACTTATTTTGAGGTCCTACTATAAACATATACTGCACAGGTAGGCTAAATAAATTTTTTTATAAATGTTATTAACGTTTATTTTACCCATAACTTCACGATTTTACAGCAAAAAAAAAATGTTTTTTATTTTCATAAAAAAGGGGGTTAATTTAATTTTTAAGGTAAATCCCCTTGAAGCATCTTAAAGCACACATTTCAAGCTTTAAAAATTGCACCTAGAAAGATCTAATAACGCGATTTAAACCAGAGAAATAGGTGGTTAAAGTTAGTTATATATATATAAAATTTTATCATCTTAAAAATTTTGATATTTTGGAAGTGTACATCTTCAAAAATAAATTTTTGAGATTTTTTCACTCGTCGGATCTTTTTATACATTACTTCAAGAGTAATGTATAAAAACCTTTTACCTATTTTATCGCAAGTCTCTTTATGTTCCTACTTCATAATATATACTATTCCTACATACATTCATCTTTATATTTGAAAATATAATAATCCACAATCCAATAGCTGCATGTTTCTTCTTTCATTTAAACTTTTGTGAGGTCAATTTCATTAATTAGTTCAAAAGTTACAACAAATTTAGTGTAGCGCGTCCGAGGCCGCGCGCGGGTCGCGCGCCGTACTTACGTGCCTCCGCTTTTCATTTTCGTGCGTTAAACGAAAAAAAATCTGGAGCCTATATTTTTGATTGTACAGGGTTATTCACTATATATTGACCCCCCCTTTATAAAAAAAAGTTTCGTATAAAAGTTGTAGGATCTTACCTATATTTTAACGAAACGTGATAAAAAAAACAATATCATGTACAGGGTCATTCACGGAAAGCGGGTATTAGACGTTTCTTGGGATCTGTCGAGTTTAGAAATTTGAAAATTGGTATGAGGGGGTTTTTAGATATGGCGGATCCAACGAAAATATTTTCATGCTTGTGCTACTTCCGCTTATACCGGATGTTGCACCTAACTTTGTTATTTTAAATGGAACGCCCTGTATTTTATTGCATATTTCGATTCCTCATAAAATTTTAGCTTAGGTTTATGTACCATAACATACTCTTAATCATTCCGGTTTTCGAGATAATTAATATTTTTGGAGATTTTTGACGGTTCCCACCCTTCGGAAAAAAAATCAATATCTTCTATCATGTAGCCGATTAGGAAATTTTCTTTTCAAATTCTTACAAGTATCCTATGACCTAACTAAAAGTTCTCTTAAGGCGCCGTTACACGGCGCGTGGTTCGCCGAACCTGGCCCGACGAACCACGAACCACACGCCGTCTGACAGGGGTGGTTCGCTATTAGTTCGCGGTTCGTGGTTCGCCGAACCACGCACCAGGTTCGTGGTTCGGCGAACCACGCGCCGTGTAACGGGGCCTTTATGTTTCCACAATATCATACAGAGTGTTTTATTTTCACAGTCGAACATTGTTTTAGTTCAAACGTCAAAAAGTCATTTTTTTTCAAATGGAACCCCCTGAATATTTTCACAGAATCTAATAGAGGGTTGAATTCTGCATCGATTGATATTACCATTCCCTATACCTATCTCTCTTTGCTTTCTTATTATGGACGAATATTTGTAAAACGTACGAACAAAATCAGCACTGTTTGTTAGTAGGCAATACAAGTCATAACTCGGTTCCTTTTTTGTCATAAACGAGAATAATCATGTAGATAATTGATAATCATTTGTTTTTGACAGCTTCAAAAACGAGAGATTAGATTTATAACAAATACTTTGGCACAAAAATTTACAAAATTAATGAACACTGAATATAAATATTTAATGCAGCAACTGTTCAAAATGCCATCATTATTAACATTTATTTAATCAAAATGGGTTATAGTGAGACTGAAAAGGTCGAAATATTTTCCCTTTATGTGAAAAATAATAAAAATAAGTGTGCCGCAAGAAGAGAATACTTTTTATTTTACTAGTGAATAAACAACTATTTACGGTTGTTGCTATGGAGTTGCTATGAAATGACGGTTTGAAATGTCAAAATTGAATAAACAATAAAATAATTATTTTCATGGCCTACCTTGTTATTTTTGTTTCACTTGTGTTTTGACAGGTATGGCTCAATCATCTTGCAATAAAGCATCAATTTTGACATTTCAAACCGTCATTCCATAGCAACTCCATAGCAACAACCGTAAATAGTTGTTTATTCACTAGTAAAATAAAAAGTATTCTCTTCTTGCGGCACACTTATTTTTATTATTTTTCACATAAAGAGATAATATTTCGACCTTTTCAGCCTCACTATAACCCATTTTGATTAAATAAATGTTAATAATGACGGTTTGAAATGTCAAAATTGAATAAACAATAAAATAATTATTTTCGTGGCCTACCTTGTTATTTTTCTTTCACTTGTGTTTTGACACGCATGTCTCAATCATCTGTCAATAAAGCAGTTTATTTGAATTTTGAATGTCAAATATGTCAGAAAGTATCTAAGATAGACCTATACAATGTTATATATTTGAAATCAGGAGAAAAAGGGCTTGTTGAAAATGCAATAATATATAGGGTGTTCCATTTAAAAAAACATATATTTATTTCATATCACGTGATCTATATATGATATTGTTTTTTTTATCACGTTTCGTTAAAATATAGGTAAGATCCTACAACTTTTATACGAAACTTTTTTTTCTATTTTCAATAATAACAGAAATAAAGGGGGGTCAATATATAGTGAATAACCCTGTACAAAAAAACTTCATATCCATTTGATGTGAAATTTCCCGTACTTTCGAATGGCGCAATTACTTTTTGAAAGAAAAAAAAAATATTTAAAGATATATTTGACAAAGACTGATATTTTGCAAATATTTTGTTTAATAAGAAATTACGCTCAAGGGCTATTGTTGGTAACTTTTGGTATGTTGTTCCTGACATGTTCAGGGATGTATTCTCAAAAGTTACCGCTTCCCGGAATTTTTCCGAAACTGAAAATCTCTATTGACTCCCCTACTAACCAAATAATTGTTTTAATGAACTTTGACGATAAATTATGTTTAAACAGCATAGGTATTTGACAGCTGACTTCCACTGAAACTAGAATGGTGGCGCTAGTTCCAAATTTGCACAGTGCCTATAACAAAAACGTGCTTCTTTCTGAGGCGCTTCTGACAAAATCTGTATACATTGCTAGTTGTCTCCTTTACTGAGATCAATCTGAACTATTAGTTTCGGAGGGTTATTGAGGTCCCAAGAATGGCGGTTAATAAACCTTCCACATTTATTTATTCATTTTTTTTATTTCATTTTTCTCACCACCTTCTTTACTTGACATTACGAAATTTGCATAATATGTAATTCTACCTATTCTTTTCTTTTCTTTTTTTTTCACAGGTACAAATAATAGCCAACACGAAGAGGAGCTGTCGAAATATTTCAGCAACAATAACGTAAGTGATACCATTGATTCTGAAGACACAACAAAACTCTCGACTCTTAGACAACTACTCGAGCAGAATGGTATTGCAGAGAATAAGGCCACACAAAATGTACTTGACAATACAGTTTTGATGAACAGGTTACCATTTCCAAACTCCAATATAAATCAAATGCCAGTACAAAGCGGGATTACATATATAACTCCTATTTCGCACCCGGTTAATTTACCAAGTATATCTAGTAATATTAAGAGAAGAGTTAGTTTCGAAACTCCGGCACCCGAGGAAGCAGTACCGCCTAGCCCAAATACAAGGCGAAAGAATTTCAGTTTTACCCCAATATCACCTGGTCCTCAGTCTCCTAATGGTATTCAATCTAAATGTTCCAGCACTAATGCCAGTCCTTTTGTTAGTCCTCGAAATACTCCCATATTAAGAACCAAAAACAACACACATCAAAACTTAGGTATTATGAAGAATGAACCTCGAAAACCTGTGAAAATAAAAAAGGAGTTAGATTTAACTTTGGATATACCCAATGAGAGCCAATTTAGTGGTACAAATTATATGCCCATGTCTGCCCCAGCCAGTCCGATGTTAAACAGCAAATCGGTGTTACAGAAATTGCTTAATTCAAACAGCAAAGTTTCCTACAATCCAGGATACGCTAATTCTCAAAATGTCCCAATTCAACTTGACACTTCTCACGAAGTTAGTCAGTTGTTTGCTTCCAGTATCCAGTCTACTTTAGACTCGTGTAGGTCACAGTCTGTACCGTTGCATCATATGGTTTCCATTAAAACTACTTTTCCAATAGACAGGAGTTTTATGCCTGAGGAGGCTACACCCACGGGTGAATTTTCTGAGATTGATCCGATACCTGAATCTGAAAGTGATAACGTAAAACGAATTTTACATTCTTTAGATGAGCAAACTTGTGATAACAACAACATCGATATATTTAATATAGACTTAACTAACAATCCTTGCTTACCCGAGTTTGGGCTTCAACTTATTAACAACAACTTAGAGATTAATGGCTTTCCACAGAATAATTTACCTTTTAATAATATCCCAGCAGAGATCCCAGTAGGACGGAGCGTACGCTCTCAAAGTATAGATGTAAATATGACCTTCGAAGCAGGTAAATGTAATCCCTCTAGATCTGTTCCGAGCACCCCTCTACCTTTTATGCAGAATGTCAAACCTCAGATAAAGTCAAATTATAGTCATAACTCTCGCTCTTACCCTTCCACACCTTTAAACTCTGAAGAGACGTTTACATATAATATTAACGGGGACTGTTTGTTGAATGGGCAACCTATAAGGACAGATGGTATAACGGAAAATATGGAGTTTATACCAAATTTCGATATAAATGGCGACAATAATATTGAACAATTACCACAGGAAAAGAGTTTTAATATTGAAGGTCACGAGTTTTCAATTGTCGAGAATGATCCCTCGCTAATGGATGATAATTGTGTTTTACTTGAGCAGAATTATAGTGGTAATATTAACTAGTTGTACATTTTAACATTTTTTTTTTTCAGGGATAATTTTTTATGTACCATATTTCTACTGATCATACTTGCACGAATTACTTTATTAATTAAAGTATTTAAAATAAGTTCATCTATGACTGTTGGATAATGCCTACATTCACACACATTTCACTCAGAAACATTCATTACCGTGCTGGTTGCGTTGGTGAATTTTATTGTTGCATTGGTTTTTTATGCAGATAAAGAAGACAATAAGAAAACTTTTACCAAAAATTTATTAACATAAACACTAAAAAATGTATATTCTTTTCATCTAGACAAATTAATATCCAGCAATGAAAGTTCAGACTAATTTGTGTTAACAATTTTTAATTCTAGATTATTAATTTCTACATTCTTTTGCAATCAAGAATTTCTACTATTTTTTAAGAATTAGTAAGTCCGCATTATAACAAAACATTTAAAATAACGAATATATATATTAAAAAAAAAAAGAAAAACCAACTTCACCTGAACAACTGACCTTCGTGGCAACATTGGAATATTGTGCTACAATTCGCTTCTTCGCATTTTTATTAGCTAGTTTTCGTTCCAGCAGATTTCAGATGTTTACGATAACGTATTCTCTGCAGTAACCTCCGATTAAAGAACTTATATCTAGATACATAATTGTACTGATTTATATGTTGCTGAGATAGTTACAATCTAAGGCACTTCTTCCCATAAGTTCTTGATTGGCTAGTCGATCTATTCGCGGCCGATTAGGGCACGATCGGTAAGTTCGATTATCTTAATCTCAGTTTGACACTTTTGGCAGTATCCGCCATTAATGTTAATAAGTGTTTTTCGATCAAAATGTGGCGAAGAAGTCTTTTTATTTTAAGTTGTGATTTGCTTAATACCTAAATAATATTCTCCATTCATATTTACACAGTTTAGTGACAATATATTTAGTGCAAAGTGCTGTGCCGTTTGCAGAAAGCAGTTTAGAAAAGAAGAAAATCGATCGTTCCATAGTCGTAACATGATGAAGTTCAGTTTACAGTTATAAAGTGAATACCAATTAAATTTTAATATCCTTTCAATACATATTTATCTTACTGTAATATCGTATGCCTACATCACGTTGTATAAAGAACCGGTAATGCAGGAATTGTAATAATACATTTTAATGAAAATATTTACCATTCTACACATTTTCTACACACACAACGCCACTGTTACCTATGGGATGTGATGTTCATCTATCCATTTTAATGGACATACAATGTGACTATGTTAGGAGCAAACAAGGTATATAGTGAAAAGATAGCCTGTTATGTATCTAGATTATAAGTGCTTTAATCGGAGGCAGTAACATTTGATTTCTTACTGTTTGCTGGGTATTGACATTTGGTTTTCAACCGCTATTATGTTGTACAGTGATTCAGATAGCTGCAAGATGGCAATGGATTTTTTCCTGGGAGGGTTAAAATTAAAAAAATAGTATATTGTGTATTTAGGTGTGAAAGCAATACATTCCCGGACGACGATGCATCGAAGTCCGGGAATGTGCTTTCACACCGAAGTACACATACTATTTTTTCTGAAATCACAATCAATATTATTATAAATTAAGGAATTTGTATTAATGCATAACATTTCTTCATTACAATCTAACTGCTTACTAATAAATGCAATTTTAATGTGAGTTGGTTTGTCTGTGTGTACTTATTTACTGTCTGAAATTTACATAAAAAACCGTACGGGAATGTTACTTTCCCGGCCTAGGCCGGGGAAGTAACATTCCCGTACGGTAGGCCGGGAAAGTAACATTCCCGTACGGTTTTGTTGATCGTTGCTTGGCAACGGATCTTTTCCGGTCTGTTTTCTGATAGTTTCTTAGCAACGGACTAAAATACTGGAATTGTGCATTTTTCGATTTGAAATCGCTTCGAAAATGTAGACATTGCCAATCGATTTCAGAAAAAACGTTTTTTTCCCATTTTTGAATTTGCCGCCAATTTTAACCTAACTTTTAAACTAAAAATTAGGTTAGTTTCCTTCAACAAAATTTACAAAATATTGTTATATGACCAAAAAGTATATTAAATATACATTGTATATATCATATTAAAAAAAGTTCTAATCATCACATGCAAGAACAAATCGGTTTTGAAAATAAAAAGGCGGTAAATAATGACGTATATAGTGAGAATTCAATTCTAGAGAATTTTCATGTTTTCATTTATCATGTTGGTGGTAGTGCTCTGTTGATTTGTTGTTTACGTTTACATTGTGTGTTTAATATTTGTTTCTAATGGAACCTAAGTTTGTGAAAGGTACTTCAGAGGATTTACCCATAGTGGATTTTTATATGGTACACAAGTTTTATGTAGGCAATTTGAACTATTTAAAAACATTTCTTAATTTAAATAAATAATTCACTATTAAAATGACTTTAGATTCTAAAATAAAAAAATACGGGCCAAATAAAATTTAATAAAGTACTTGAATATAAAATTTTTAAAAAATGGGAAAAAACAGGGTTTTTTGGTTCTCCCAGGAAAAAACCATTTTTGGGAAAATTTCTAATGAGAGAAAAACCTATTGCCATCTCTGAGATATACTATTAATATATATTTTTAATTTTAACCACAGTTGCTATGTTAATTTAAAAAATTTTAAATATATTGAACGTGTACAGATCCACACACAGTGACTAAAAAGATTTACTGTTTTAATTAATTAAATATTACTATCTACTAACTAAACCAAGAAAAATAGCATTAAAGCCCTTATGTTATGAATACAATTAAATATATCTAACATATTTGGTATCAAAATGAAAGTATTTTAATGACCAATTCATTTTGATAAAATAATATTTTTCCGAGGAAAAAACCGTTTTTTTTCCTCAGGGAAAAACCCAACAAAATAAAAACCGGGTTTTTATCCATCTCTGCCTGCAAGCAATGACATAAAGAACTAATGCGTGGCCTGCATATTTTTCATGATTTGACAGTTTCAGAGATGAAGCAATAATCTGTCAATATTACTTTTATTGGCACATGCCAGCTGAACATTTTGTGAGCTTTTGCTGTTTGGGCAGTGTATGCTTAGAGTGATGTATAGTATATTTTCAAACAATTCCTTTTTTCTGTATGTCATTGGTCAATATCCCCAGATATTAAAAAAAAAGTTCTTGAAATTTTTATTTTCAGTTTTCATGTTTGGTATTAGAAATTGTATAAATTTACCTGCATATTTTATGTTTTCCTGAAGTAGATTCACCAACCAAGTCCAATAATCAACATAACCTTAAAAGCTATCTAATAAATTTTCCTAAATGATCTATTGAAATAGGGAATACTCTATGAATCTAATCTTATTTTCATATCTTCGTCATTAAAAATCTGTTATGGCCAGCTAATTATTTATTTAAAATAAAATGTCATGAAACGTCGAGATTTTAAGTTTGAACAAAAAAAATTCTGTCTGTAACTTTTTTTGTGTGCACGATTACTCTAGAACCGTTTAAGATGTTGACTTGAAATTTGGTACACCTATGTATTTTAACGTGATCTAGAACTAGATTATTTTCATCTTATTCCGTTGAAGGACTGGGGGGTAAATTGAGGTAAATGGGGGTAAATAGATAAATCAAGCAGGTAAGAGTTCATATAATTGGTATTTAGTATATACTAAAGAAGCTATAAAGAAAGAAACAAGAAAGAATTTCTTTAGCATTAGCCACGCCATTACCACCCCCACCCTATTATTAAAAGGAGTGAAAAAAAATTTTGATTTATGATTTACTGTATGTACAGGAACCAAAAACCTCAAAATATTTTTTTATGACATCACAAACGTGGAGGCGTGGTTTAGGACTGGAATCGAACGAACTCTCTTTAAAATAGCATATTTAATAGACAAATAATCCACACTGACCACACCTACATGTACATTGTATTGGTTGATTTTACTTCCACGTCCAGTGGAAGTATAGTAACGACAAAAAAATTTTGAAAAATTTTTATTGCCCAAAAAGGCTTAAAATGTCATGAAACGTCGAGATTTTAAGTTTGAGCGAAAAAAAAATTTCTGTCTGTAACTTTTTTTGTGCGCACGTTTACTCTGGAACCGTTTGAGATGTTGACTTGAAATTTGGTACACATATGTACTTTAACGAGATCTAGAACTAGATTATATTTTCATGTTGTTCCGTCGAAGGGTTGGGGGGTAAATTGGGGTAAATGGGTAAATCAAGCAGGTAAGAATCCAAGAAATTGGTATTTAGTATATACAAGAGAAGCCGAGGTCTCAAAAAAATTTTTGGCATTAGCCACCCCCATTACCACCCCCACCTCCTTATTAAAGGGGATGAAAAAAAAAATGTGATTTAGTGCATGTACAGGAACCAGAAACCTCAAAATATTTTTTTACTTCATCCACCCCCCACCACCATCCCCCTATCACCACCCCCACCCCACTACCGATGTGGGGTATCGTTTTATGGGTTTTTGGGGTAGAGGATTTCAAATATTATATTATTAAAGTTCCATAAACAGTTATTTTCACATACAAAGTTTTTTCGTTGTGAGTGACTTGGATAGAGAATCTGGATGTGGAAGTAGTGATTCCTTGGGCAGCGGTTTTTCCTAATTTGACGTGAAATATAATGGCATCCAAAAAATATTAGACATGAAGATTTGCTATATATATTGATGAACAGTTACAACGAGAATGAGTGTTTTGATTACAGTGTGGATGAAAATGAGAAAATGGTTCAGGAAGTGAAGGCAACGATTGTTTAGTAGAGGAGAGTGAAAGATATTGTCAAATAATAAGGAATGTTCAGATGATGAAAACGATGTTCCCTGACTGTCTAATATTGAATTTAGGTACCGGAACTGTAAGAACACACTTACGCCTCTCGTCACGGTTTGACAGGTACAATGCTCTGAGCGACTGCGGGCCTGAAAAGGATGGTGTTCAATTTAACCAATGCCAAATGTCATAAAACAATATCGACATACTAATGAATATATGTGTAGATATAATACAGGAAAATTCTTATGTCTATGATTCTCTGGCTTGAGTACCCTTATTACAAATATTACAAATATTAGGGCATTAAAGAACTACTTGTAGTTTTTAAAAGCATATTTGAATAATGAGTATTATCTACCACGCCCGATTTGGTAAAGTGATAAGTTTCACTGCCATTTAATTTTGTTCATTGCACACTGCCATTTGTTAAATTACGTGATAGAGTAAATAATTTGAAATTTGTATGCTCATTTATCACTTGGTATATAAGTAAAAGGTTAAATCGTCCTTATGTCCACTTTCTTAGAAGACACCCTATATAATACAACTTAGAGGGGAATAGCTTCTGTAAAAGTACCTACAAATACTTGCTTCAGTAGTGACATACTCAACCAATTTCATGACATTTTTGGGTAACAAAATATGTTAAGCAACGATATTTACAAACAACTACTATAAATAATGTCAATTATTCCACGATTTTAGTCACGTTTACATACGAACTCTGCATGTATAGTTGAGCGGAATATTTGTGTACCTGCTTTCTCAAGGAATGCATTATTTAGCCTGAGACCATTTGTCTTGCAATTATATAGCCGTATCAACAATAAGTAAATATATAATAAATATAAATAAGTATATATAAAATAAATTAACAAATCAAAATTTATATATGCAAATAAATATAAATAACTTTGTTTAAACTTTATATAAGAATTATTTTTTTGACGGGTATTAGGTAATGTTTATCATGGACATATTCAATTCGATTATTTAAGTAACTAGGAGATTACCCTTCCCTAATTTTAAATGTAAATACTATTGTGTTGCAGTATTAGTCTAAGAACTGGCGACGGTTTTCATCAAGTGTCTACGTAAGGCAAAATTTTGTTGAGGATAGCTGTATAAGTGTATAAGTGCCCTATTTGAAAAACCCCAATTCTGGCATTTATTTTTTTTGTAAATTACTCTTCTCACTACCATTAATTTTCCGGTTTAAATAATCAAAAGTTTTCATGTTAATCTTTTTTTTGATTATTATTTTTGAAAAATGTATAAATATTCTTAACATTAAAAGTATTAAAAACTTCATTATTAATTAAAAACAATACAACAAACAAACTTGATAATATTAACATAAATACTTGTTTCTTTAAGCAAAAAAATTAATTGATAATGAAACAGGTAATTTAAAAAAAAATCTCCCGGAATTTGAACCTCAGTCCACCACGAGACAGGCAGGAGTTCTGCATACTAACTCAACAACCTTTTGGCGATGCAAAATTCTTCATAAAGTGTGCATATATAATCAAATATTAATAACTTCGAAACGAAGACCCAGCTGAAAAAACTTTTTTTTTTTTTCAAGGCGTTAACAACAATATTTTGATCTGGCATTTTGAAATTATAATGTACTGTCGTGAGCAAAAAAAAATAGGACAACTATTTTTTTCTAATGTAAATCTGTCTCTATTTGCACACTTGCAATGAATTTTGACAAATGACTGACAATGTCACAAAAATTAAAGTTAGATGTACACAACTAGATTTTAGCAAAAATACGTTATAAGACTTGTCCCATTTTTTTTTTTTTTTGGGCACGACAATACATATGGTATATTTCATGTAAAAAAGATGCACTATTACTCATATTTTCGCAGTGCCAAAATTAACTAAACATGAAAAAATTTTAATTCTCTCTAAAATTGAAGAGAGATAGTCTATCAGACCACTTGCTAACCATTATCAATTGAATAAAAGTAAGTACTGTTATGAGTGTGAAGAAAAGTAGGAGGAGGAGGTAGCATAAAGAGAAAAGATGGTTCAGGTTCAGGACGATCGAGAAGTTCAAATCTCGTTCAAGATCAAGCACTCCTTGGCTATTTGAGGAAAAATCTATTTCAAACAGCAGGAGATGCTGTGTTCATGACAAATTTTCCAGCATCGAGGTCAACAGCTAGCCGAAGGATAGGAAAATCGGAAATAAAAAATGTACAAGTGCCAAGAAGACCATATTGTCAGAAGAACAGAAGCAAGCACACATTATGTTTTGTTTAAATTGTGTCTATTGCCCATTGGAGTTTTGGAACAATGTTGTGTTTACCGATGAAAAAGTTTTTTAGTCTTGTAATGACGGATATATGTACAAAATATTAGGTTCCATTATTTACACAATAAATACAATCGCAGTTATGTGCAGTCGTATCTGTGAATTTTTCAACGTCAATTTTTACATTTGTTATAAATCGAAATCATTCCCATCGAATGGTGTAAAAAAGTAAAAAAACAAAAATACTTAGGTATGTTTTTCTTCTGGATTAACATTATTCAAATACATTACTTATGACGTTTCACAATCAATGTCAGTTTTTTGTAACTTGTATGATGATAAAGAAAATCTAAATAGATCATTTTCGGTCAGCTGATTTTGACGCAGCTGTCTGGAGGGCACCAGAAACCTCATCCAATAACAGGCAATGAAAATGAAAACAATGAATTAGAGATGAGTTGCTATTTAACAACCTATCATTATATTAAAAAATAACAGCTTGTACCCATCTCTAGAAAACAAAATATCAGTTGGGTGCCCTCCACGCCGGCAGCGTGATGTCAACCGAAAATGATCTAGTCCAAAAAGATTGATTCACACCATTTAATATTAGTGAAAACTGGATTACTTGATTTTTCAAGTGTACAGAATAAGTGCACCTAGCATACATAGCTATCCCTAACAAAATTTTACTTACTTGACACTTGATGAAAACTGTCGCCAACTCTTTGTCTATATGCCCAAATTGTGAAATCTGATATTAGTATAATTGATAGGTATCTATTACATTTCAACATTATTCTCCTTGAAACATTTTGAACTTTTTGTAACAAGTGTAAGTCTGTGTAATAGAGTAAATAAAGAGGACATAATCATCTCTCAAAATCATTATAAAAATAAACATTAGAATAAGTTAGAAATTAACAATCCATCAGTTATATGAGACTGACATCATCACCTTTTTAGAAATTTTTCAACGATTCGAATTTTAGTCATTTTTTTATTCATTAAATATTTAAATCTGATATAATTAAATTAACTCATTTTGAATTAAAATGACCATGAGCACTTTGCACGATTACTAAGCGCTAAGCCTTTTTGTGAAGTGCTCTCGGCACCATAGTATTTCGAATGCTTAGGCAAGCACCAAGCTTCGAGGTTGGTCTGATTGAAATATATATATAAATTTTATTTTATATAAATCTAAAAAAAAATTTTCCCACTGAAACAAAAATCGATGAGCGGAGGGGGGAAGAGGGGGAGGGCAACCTAAATAAAAATTGATGAGCGAGGGGAAGAAAATCTAAACAATTTTTTTTTTCACCAGCATAAAAATTAATGAGCGGGGGCTAAATAATTGATGAGTGGGGGGGGGGATTATTAAAAAAAATATTCCTTACTTTGCCTTGCCAACGTATGTCCAACTTTTACCAAGTCTGGCAAAGTTGGGATGGGGTACATTATCCCCCTTGGCTACGGCCCTGGATTAATGGTATCCCTTTAACCATTACAGAGCAGGCTGAAGTGATAATAGGGAATGTGCATCATTTAACTAACATAACGTCAAAGTTTAAGTTTTTTTCTCATTTTTAATGTTTGTATCCGCATTTTTAGCTTGGAACCATACTGGCTCCAAGCGAATATTCATGTAAATACTCTTAATATTGTTGATTAATAAAAATAGACTGCTAATTATAGGTTAGATTTCTAACCTGCAAAAAGCGTTTTATTTTATTGGGACAAACTATTTAAAACTTCATGAACATTACATTTAACTAGATTTTGGATGAAAGTATGGGAACCAGGCAAAAATTTTAATAACAGCTGCTTGTAATACTTGTAAATCTTATTTTTGAGGTTAGTTGTGACGTCACGTGCAGATGCTCTATGGTGGGTACAAAATTACACAATAATATGACAAAATTTTACGTTTACTACGTAATTATACACCAATTTTATTTATTGTGCTGTCTTTTGATACTATTTAACAGCATTTTTCAATCACTGCACTCTATCGTTTCATTTATAGCAACTAAAAGTACATAATCTATTTGTAGATAATAATTTTTCGAAGTTATATGCCGAAGAAATGTTGACAATTTACTAAAGGGATAGAAAAATTGCGAAGGGATGTCCATCATTGTTAATATCGTTCTTTTTTGCACAATAAACATATCGGATATTTGTCCGCCTAATAAACATGGCATTTAAACAACTGCACTTTGTAAAGCTGGACAGCTGAGAGAATTTGGCACGCAAATTTTCACTGACCAAAATGCTTGCAGCAAAAAAATATATCATATAATCTTGAAGTTGAGTTAGAAAAAAGTTTATATTAATAAGTAATAATATTAATTTATTTCAAAATATGTATTTTTTACTTCACTAATAAAATGGAAACTTCTTTAACCTTCTTGGTGGGATTTATCAAAAATTTTAATTATAAAAATGAATTGAATACTTATTGACCAATATTTAATGAATCTATTCGAAATGTATTATGTAATTGACATTCATGTACATATCTATTTGGACTAGACAAAAGCATATCCCGTATCACAAACTTTAGTGATTCGAAATATTTGATTGTTATACAGGGAACACTTGTCAATTAGTTTTTGAAAAAGTATTTATATAAGACACCCGTGATTAAGTTACAAAGACAAACATTATTTAGTTGTACTTAATTTTTAATTTAAAAAAATGAATGCTAAAGGCAAATCTAAAAGTATGATAGTAGAAATATGGTACATATAAAGTTTTTTTAGTCATCTAAAAAGGAATTAAACCTTAAAAATATTTTGTCCTTTTATGTTCTAAACAATAGGTAGGTTTTATGAAATTTAAAAATTTTCAAATTTTACAAGATTATCTGTGATAAATTATATTTGGAATATTAGAGGCACTAATAATTTCTTTTTAAATAAAAGTTTTAATTATTATTTTTTTTATTGCAAGTTTGATGAAATTTAATGTTATTTGGATGAATGTGAAAGAGTAGTCTAAAATTAGTTAGTTTATTTTTGTTTTGGTTTCAATTGTATATTTTTGTAATATTTAAAAGTTTTGTTATTAATTAATTATTTTTAGACTACAGAAATTATATCAATTGTTATGTTTTGTATCTGTGTGTATTATTTTAATTACTTTGAAATTGTGTACGTACGCTTGAAAACCTGCAAATTGTTTTTTCAAGATCACCTAAATTTTAAATGTTGCATTTTTTTATTTAATAGCAGAGTTTTGAGGAATATAATATTCATGTATTTTTAGATAATACTTTTTGTAGAGATTTTTTAAATACAGATTTTATCAGTGATGAAGGAACTTGTGAATTATGTGATTTAATTTTCATATCCATAAAGATGTGTTATTTAAAGACTTCGTTGGTATACTTGCATAGACAAACCTTACATTCTCTTAAGTCGATATTTTGACAAACTTTATGACTTCATCCGGACCAAATCGGGTGGTAAGTTTTCAGCATTTAAAAACAAGCATTCTCAATTATTAAAAATATATAAAAGTAGAAAGTATTTTTTTTAAAACAATGAAATTTTCAAAAAAAAACTAAAAATTAATTAATTCAGACAAATTAGAAGAAAATTAGTGGCATTGCTTTTTTCTGTTCATTTTACTGTTTTGAAGGAAACTCGTAAAATATAAAATAAATTTCGTTTTTACATATTCTTTAACAATGGGCTGCTAGTAGACAATAACGAAAACGACAATATTAATAATATAGTATTATAGTATGACTCTCCAAAATGTTATAAATATAATTTCAAGGTAATTTTACCGACTACCTGTTATTAGTTTTATTGTAAATTGAATATGCTTAAAATCAGAGTGGATTTAAAATAAGACAGTTCTACGGATATCTGGTGACGTAATAGAGTAATAACCTCTAAAACAGAGGCATTTTACATTTGACAGTAACTAGCTACGTTGCCACATTCCTAAAAAAGAATGTGCGTTACTGCACTGTCTGAAATAAATTTTAATATTAATTTTTAACACTGTTTCAAATACCCAGCAAGTAAATCTAATATATAAAAATCTCGTGTCATACTGTTTGTTATCGAACTCCGACCGATTTTTATGAAATTTTTGGTGTATATTTGGTAGGTTTGAGAATAGGTCGTAGGTGATAAGGGTGGCCCTATCCAGAAATTTTCTTTTTATTTTTTGGAAAAAATTTGTAATTTATATGGCAAAACAACGTTTGCTGGGTCAGCTAGTATTTTATATATTTTTAAGGCTGATTGATAACTTGCTAATACAGAATTGTCATATTACAGAGGATTCCGTATAGCAGTACAGAATATCTTACATTATTTATCGAAATATGGCAACGTAGCACTCGTTTCTCTGTTCACGCTCATGATGTAAGGATATAAGGTGTGCTTAAAGTGTTATTATTAATACCGAATAAGCATTACACAGAACATGACAAGTCTAATAAAATATTTAGGAAACATTAATGAATATAGGGTATAATGAAAGCTTATATTTGCTGTGTACTTTGCAAAGCAGTTTTTGCCGAGTGATTACCTATCAAATGGGCAATATATCAAATAAGTATGCACGTACGGCCATTAAGATCGATATTTTTAAGAATATGCACATAGAGGTATCAATAATTTCTCGAAATCATAAGATTCTTATGATCCATGTCAAGTTCAGGATTTACCAATATCAATTTTAGAAAGTATATTGAAAGAAGTAACTAGGTATATGCATCAAGATAGATTAGTAGGTGTTACTTTCGTAAAGTTGGTCCCCTATTTTCGAAATTTAAACATTTTTCAATGTAAGTAGTTTGCTCATAATTGCTTGAGAGTTCCTCTCGTTGGCTCGTTATCGCTTAAAAGAGATTTGAAATTGATAGCTCCCTTATATTGATTAAAAAAAAATTAACGGCCAATTTGTTTATTTTCCCATATATTGTCTCTGTTTGCTCATCATTATTTATAATGATATTCAAAAGTGGGTGAATTTTTTAAGCAGCAAGCAAATAAAAGAAACTGACGAGCAAATGATTCGCATTCAAATATGTTTCAATATCGAAAATGGGGGGCCCAAATCACAGGTATCGATATTGTTCATTAACTAATATAAGGAATGCTGTACAAAAAATAAAACAAAATCAATATTAGTTTAGAGAGAAAACTTATATTTATATGTTCATTATAAAATAGCATTTCCCATATTTAATATATATATTAAATTGTTACGCTGTTACGTAGTTTTATATAATAATCTTATAATGCACTCATTTTCTTTTCTTAAAAACCTGTAACCCAGCGTCACACACTCTGTAGTGTTATTGCAGAAATAATGTCTTCAAATGACCACTTCACACATTTCTGATTAGGTCGTTGAATTTGTCCAATTGTGAAAATAGATTTCACAATTTCATGTCCTCTTTATTGCACTTCTTTTGCCATCTTTTCAGTTGCTTTTTTCAATTCAGCATTTCAGTTCTAAAATTTTAACGTTCACTTCAAGATCTTCAGCTCGTAATTTAGTATTCTCAATTTCTACTTCATTGAGGCTAAACTATCTTGCCTGAAAAATATTTACGAATATTTTCTAGTTTCATCACAGACTACCATTTCATTTTAACTTACCGTCGCGTCGTTGAGGTTAACTACGTCGCGGTCACAAAAATTAATCCACATTTTTACTATATTTTCATCCTTAAGGAATTAAAAGTAATTAATATTCCTATTTTTGGTGTTCTCGTTTCAGTTTTTCCAACTTTTTACTAAACAACCTGACATTTCAACTACTTTGTCAACATAAATAAATGACAGATATAATAAACATGGCGGCGTTTGGGATGGCGCAGTAGAGGACGAAAATGAGACCTTCGTTTGCACACACCATATATCCTTACATCATGATTACGCTATTACATCATAGCCAATAAAATAGCCTGAAAATTGGCGGCAATATCTAACCGTTTAAACAGAGTTTAAACTTCATGATTTTTTTTACTAACGGGTGTCTCAACAAGAGCGCCGGATTTAATGTTAAAAAAAACACTTTTTTTTTTTTAAATTAAGCGAATATTTATTTTTCAACGTGAAGGGGAATAGTTGCGATTAAACATGAAACACGACAAATTGCCACCACGGGAGGTCTGGCACATGGTCATTCTCTTCATAAAGTTCTGGATGACTTTTTCGCATACCTGTGGCGTTATTTCCGCAACAACACGCTGTATCTCTTCTTTAAGGCGTTTAATTGTTTGTGGCTTATTCTCATTCACCTTGTCCTTAGCAGAACTGAACAGTACTTAAGTAAAGGTACTCGAAATTGTACTCAAGTACCTAAAGTGATCTTTTAAATTACTCACGAGTATTTTGGTATATGAATACTTAGTACTTGTACTCATATTGAACATATTGGTATTCAAAATAGTCATTTTCCTATCTTTTTTTGCTTATTGCTTCAAAAGAAATTGTGTGCCTGCTTTGCTGACTAATCCTGATGAGTTTATAATATCCATATTGTTTACGTTTATTACTTCCATCCATTCATCCAGTGGAAGACAAAAAAGATTTTAAACATTTTTATTGTTCATATAGGCTTAGAATGTCATGAAACGAGATTTTAAGTTTGAGCAAAAAAAATTTTCTGTCTGTTTGTCTGTCGATCTGTAACTTTTTTTTTGTGCGCACGATTACTCAGGAACCGTTTAAGATATTGACTTGAAATTTGGTACTGTCGTGAGCGAAAAAAATAGGACAACTATTTTTTTCTAATGTAAATCTATCTCTATTTAAATATGTAATGAGTAGCCGAAATAAAACAGTTAGCACTTTTATTTCATTTTTTATTGTAATGCTGTAGTTATTGCTATAGCAAATGATGCATGGTCAATGAGACAAGTTGCACTGCGTTATAACATTAACAAAAATTTGGTGTTTAACATTTTAAAAAAGTGGAGAATAAACGGCACAATAAGTATAAATCCTGGATCAGGGGACAAAGGATATCCAACTTAACAAGAAACTAACTATTAATATTTCGTTATTGCACCATTTCTATTTATAATTTCTATAAGTCTGTTTGGCATAGAATTAAATAACCTTTATACAATAATCATCAGTAATAATATTTTCCGATGCATTATTTATTATTTCCAGTAATTCCGTGGTCTCACATTTAGTTTTTGGATACGTCTTACGAGTAGTCCCCATACGTCTTCCATAGGGTTAAGATCTGGACTATGACTGGGCCAGTTAAGAAAATTAATGTTGTTATCTTAAATCAGTTAGTTAAGGTATGAGCAGTATGAATGGAACAATTATCTTGTTGAAATATGAATTCATTATTAGGAAATAATTGTGACACAGAAGGGAGCAATAATATTGTCTAAAATCCAAATATACGTTTCACTATTAAATTGTTCCTCGATATGCCACAAAACACCAGGACCACGTTTTGTCATTGTTAGATATATATTTCTCATTGAATCGAGTATTCAGAGGTCGGTAAACACGAATACGACTGCTGTGTGTTGACTGGAAAGTTTTTTCGTCTGTAAAAACTACATTGTTACAAAAATTTACATCATGCATTAAAAATTCAAGCACAAATCCTAGTGGAGTTTCTTTATGCTCAGCTTTAAGTAAGTATTTCTGTGCTGCTGGATGACAGAGTAGCTCCGATTCTCTTACTCGCCGGCGACCAGTAATACTCGATCCAGAAAAATTTGTTTCTTCAGCAGCCTGAATAACTGAGTAAAATGGATTTTCTACTAATGTATTTACCAATTGCAAATCTTGTTGTTGAGTTGATATCCTTCATCGTCCTGATCCAGGATTTCTACTAATCATACCATTTATTCTCCACTTTTTTAAAATGTTACACACCGAATTTTTGTTAATATTATAACGCAGTGCAATTTATCTCATTGACCATCCATCTTCTGCTTTAGCAATAACTCCAGCTTTAACTAAATCGCTTATTAGTTTTGCACACTTGCAATGAATTTTGACAAATAACTGACAATGTCACAATAATTAAAGTTAGATGTACACAAATAGATTTTAGCAAAAATACGTTATAAGACTCGTCCCATTTTTTTTTTGCACACGACAGTACATGTATGTATTTTAACGAGATCTGGAACTAGATTATATTTTCATCCTTTTCTGTTGAAGGGTTGGGGAGTAACTTGGGGTAAATGGGTGTAAATAGATAAAACTCCATAAAATTGGTATTTAGTATACAGGGTCCGCCACTTGAAACTCCCCAGACTCGTAACTTCCTTATTTTTTAAGCTACAACCATGTTCGGCACATCAAATTGTAGATATTTTTAAGGCCTTTAAATATGCATACAGAGTGATTTAAAAAAACATTTTTTTAAATTAAAAAAAAAAAATTAATTTCCTTGAATATTTTTTTCCCTCACCCTGTACATGAACTGTGTTAATGTTTTCTTATAAAGGTTTTAATTAGCTTCAATTTATGTTATTATGTCATATTCCAAATTCTTTTTGGTTTTAGAGAAAGAAATTAAAAACACTCCTTCCGATTCCAAACTGATTTTTTTTAAAATAACTGAAAAAATGTAAATAATAATTTTATGCTTTATTTGTAAAAGTCGTATCAACAATCCTCAACGTAACAAAACAGCAACAAGAAACAAAAGAAATAAATATTTTTAAAAACAAACTTTATTAAAATGTACTGAATAATAGGAAATTGCAAAATTTTTATTAAAAAAAAAAATTTTTTTTTAAACGTAAATTGAAGCTAATTAAAACCTTTATAAGAAAACACTAACACATTTCATGTACAAGGTGAGGGAAAAAATATTCAAGGAAATTAATTTTTTTTTTCGTAATAATTTTTTCAAAAAAATTTTTTTAAAATCACTGTATGCATATTTAAATGCCTTAAAAATATCTACAATTTGATGTGCCGAACATGGTCGTAGCTTAAAAAATAAGGAAGTTACGAGTCTGAGGAGTTTTAAGTGGCGGACTCTGTATACAAGAGAATCTAATCTTTCAAAAAAATTTTTGGCATTAGCCACCCTCATTACTACCCCATTATAAAAGAGGATGAAAAAAAAAATTGTGATTTAGTGTGTGTACAAGAACCAAAGGCCTCAACATATTTTTTTTTACTTCATCCATCCCCTCTACCACCCCCCTATCACTACCCCCACTCTACTACTGATGTGGAATATCGTTTTATGGGTTTTTGGGGTAGACGATTTCAAATATTATATTCATAAACAATTATTTCTACGTACAAAATTTTTTCATTGTAAGAGACTTGAGTAGCAAATCTGGATGTGGAAGTAGTGATTCCTTGGGCAGCGGTTTTTTAATCTGTATATGGTACGAGTTGAGGTGTGTTAAAAAATTACGAGACATGTCTAATAACGTATTTATTAGTTGCATCAGATAAGTCACTAATTTCTAAATAAAATGTGTTTCCTTATTTTGCTGCGCTATTAAACTGAATGTTGCAATAACATTGAAGGACTATCCTAATTAATATTAAAATATGATTTTCTAGCAACAGTAAAACATCTAATAAATGTATACTCAATGAATTTAAAATATTTGTCTTCAGAAAATAAATTCGTAGATGTAATATTGGTACAGTGATTAGAAAAAGTTTTTTTGGGAAATTTATCATCATTAATGGATGAAAGATCACTTATTCGAGAAAATCACGACCAACAGATTCCAAATATGTCTGAAATAGTGAGGAAAACATTGCTACTTTTATTTTGTCACGTCTGTTGTATTTTGAGCCTCTTTGTGTGAACGTTTTCCAACTTGCCAAAAATAGAATATAGTGTTATTTTTTCTAATATTGACCAATATATGTAGATTGTTTATTTAGCCAAGGATTAATGCAATATTAATACATATAAATAATAGAGGAATATATGCCTAAAAACAGATTATTGGAAAAATGTAAATATTTAAAAAAACTATATAGTAAACAACTCTGACAAAAAAAATGACATAATCATACTATAAAATTTCAGTCTTAAACAAATAAATCACAATACGCATTCAACAACCAATAACTCATCTGCCAAATATTTAAAGTAATCAGGGACAGTATTTCACAGTCTCGGTGTTAATAATTGAAAAATTAATATTTATAATAAATTTTATGAAACTAATTAATAGTTTGAACATCGTAGATTTACTCATTATATGTAAAAAGAGCTTGTGCTCCTCTGACTCAGGGGATCTCTAACTACCTACAAGAGTGTCAATTGTAGTCATGTAAAAGAAAATCTAAAGCCGTCTCTGAAAGTAGTACTGTTTTTAATATTAATTGATTAATCTTTATACTTGGGAGTTAACCCTTAGAGAACAAACTATCAATCAATCAAAAAAGGAGATTTTTAAAGTAGTAACTTAACCTAACTAATACCTCTACCTCACTAGTTTCTATTTATAGATGTTATTGCGTCATTTGTGAATTGCCTGAATACATATATTTATCTCACTCCAGTGTAACATATTAGAATGGTTGTTCTATACTAAATGAACTAATGGAAAGCAGTTGAATGCTGGATTACTTTTAAGTGCAAATATTATGACTAGCCATATCATTCCTTCTCAACTGCTTTATGCTCTAAGGATTTATTCCAAGAGGGTCACTGGTGGTGGTGGAAGCTGCAGGGAACCTGAGCAATTTTTTTTGTTGTCAATGGTCTTTGTCAATTTCTAAATATCGTTTTCAGTATATGAATATTCCAGACGAAATAATTCGAAAGTCCCATGAAGAATTGACGATAAGGAGAATTACTTGTTCTCAAGAAAAGTTTTTCTGATGTCTTTTTATGTCTATTCAATCTGCCCTAGTAGCATATTGGACCAACGTACAATTCATATTCATATATTGGCCCTGAATGGATAGAAGCCAGTTTTGTTCACATTTTCACGTCAGTGTTGTGTCAGGGTATTCCCATACTTCTTCACACAGTCCCTCGCGGTTCCCCCAATCAAGATTAGTGTTATTAGCTGCTTCCATACCTTTTTGTTTGACACATTGGCTCTGCTGTCTAAGGATCTTTAATTTTAGTTGTTACTCTTTCTCTAATAGTGCATCTCCTCTGATTTTTAAACTTGTACTTTACTACTTAATTCATCTTCCATCGACAACATATTGTAATAAATTGCTTTAGGAACACTTGAAAATCTCGTCTATATTTGTATTACTATTATGATATATGAAACCAATTAGCCAATCTCTGTATTTGAAAAATATCTAACTAGTTTTTTATTAAGAATCCTGATGTGAGGTTTTAAAAACAGATAACTCCCAAGTGAATTGTAAATTGCCAATATAAAAACATATTTGAAAAACTCTCCTATTAAATATATATTTGTATATAGCTATTTTTTTTTACCCAGCTCTATAAAGTTACTGACTGTTGATGGTACAGTTTTGCACTGATTTGTATAAGGGTGGATTTACCCCTCGCCTAATAACCTGTGCCTAGCTTTTTACACCATAGCTTGTAGAATTTATAATACATTCAACAAAAAAAAATCATACTGTTCTGGTAGATCCATTTTGTTTTTGTTTTTTTTTGTTCGCTTTAATGAAACTGCTTCGAGAAATTTGGCAGTACGAAGAATTATATCTACAGGGTGAACCAAAAAGTGTTACTTTTTACTTTAAGTGTTAGTCATTCTGAAGTATGTGATAGATATAATGATTTATTTCATTTTAAAAAATTAGTGATTCTTCTTATGGTCTTCTAGACTTTAACACTGTAATTATAACACTATGTGTGAATTTTATAATTAGAAAAGCTGATATATCAAAAGTTAAATTTTCGCATAAAGTGCTTCCAGTATATCAAGCATTGGAAGTCACTCCTAAAATGTGACGTCATATTTATTCCGATTACATGAGGTCAAAGAAACTATTCGTTTTGGTAAGAACAGGTAAATTGAATTATTCGCAATAATATTAATGTTGAAAAAACATTTATTAAACTTCACCTAATTATAAAGCTTTCACTGATTACATCAACAAACTAAAACAAAATCAATTTAACATACAACACAAAATAAGAACATGATGCAAGCTTAACCGAATTATTAGAAGCAACATGTGGCAATCTACCAAGTAAACAAAGTTTTTACACAATACCAACTTAGTTGATCTGTATATATGTGTACGGAATTTGTACGTTCGCTGTTATAATTTTAAGTTGGTACTTTATGACATCAGAATGTCACTAGCGTTGACGTGCACTGCTTGATATATTGAAATTACCTTATCAAGCTATAGAAGTTTCAGCTTTTCCAAATTTTATATCTAAAAGTGAATTTACATATTACAGTATGTGATATGAAACTAGAAGTATTCTAAATTAAAAAATTATAATAATTCAAACCTCTCGTACAAATGATTATTATTAAAGCCCATTTTTGGTGGTCATTATAAGTGTTGAGTCCATAGTACTCTGACTAAATTTTATTGCGAAAGCCAATGTGATTCTTAGAGGCTATTCAAACAATGCATTCTCAAAAAATAGGCCGTCTTTACCTCCTTTCCTCGCTCTTGTAACACCTTATAGTATTTGTAAAAAGCCCCTTTAACGAATGTTCACTTGTAAACTCACCACCATTACATTTTTTCTGTTGATTACTTTGCCACGAGAAAACAAACTTAAAATGTTAGATACAGCTGTTTTCCAATCAACAGTATTCTTTTCTACGACTTAAAAAACTACTTTTATTAATTATTTTTTGCGCATAGAACGTATGTTTGTGGTAATGGTGAAAAAAAGTATCAATGTCTCACGAACTTCACTTTTGAAACATCAAATTGTAGATTTGAGTTTTGATGTTTAAGTTTATTCTTAAATTTAACTATTTAAACATGTAAATTGATGACAGTCTTAGAAAAAATACCATATGGGACTCGTGCATAAATGTTTTTTTTTTCACTCATGGGATTCCATTCGAGAGAGCAGTTTTTCCATTTGATTTTCAATTTTTTTTTTATGCGGATAAAACGAAAACAGGCTGGTAACTAAGATGTAGCAAATTTTTTTCGTTGAGCCTTAGTAACATTAAGCAGTGTTTTCATCTTTTTAAAAGAACATTTATATTAATTTATAATTTTTAAAATGTAATAATAGTTGTTTCAGTGAGTGGTAGATAGCAAAACATCGGCTTATTGAATGAATCAAAGACTCATTAAAGTTAGTAAAAGAAATATTGAGGCCACTAATATTAAGTGTGGAAAAGTAAAATTAATGTTACAATGTTACAATTAAGTAAACGGACAATTTTTAATTTGATTACCAGCTTAATTTTCTTTAATAAGAAATTATGTTCTATTATATCAATCCAACACCAAAGGCCTTTAAATTTATATAGTCCTTCCCCTGACAAGGTTTTTATTGATCCATGAATTGGGAACATGCATAGGTCAGGAATCCATAAGGGGCACATCCTGGAAAGTGACAGCAAGTCGCCATCTTGGTGTTTATGTCAAACCAAATGTGCTCTCTATGTCCACAATCGCTGATCCGATTTTAATACAAATTTTTTAGTTTAACTACAAATTCTACATAGAAAAATTAAAATTACCATGATTTTTTTTTGGGAATCAATTGTTTCACAATAAAAAAAGTTTTGATAAAGGTTGTAGGGAAATGCTTGGGCTCTCTTTAACTCATTGTCTCTAAAAATGTCAAAGATTCAGTCACTTAAGTCGCACAGTCAAAAATCTAAGGTGAGTTGATATACCTACCGAAGCATCATGCAATACATTTTAACTACTCTATGCTCTTCTTCTTTTAGCGGGTCGCCGAAAGGTCGTCGCTCTAAGGCCTCATCGCTCATTGTACTGACGGTTTCGCCGAACCTGTAGTCTATGAGACCACTGTAACAATCTCCAGGACGGTGAAGTATCTGAGTGTCATCTTGGACCCTAAACTGTCCTGGAAAGATCATATAGAGAGACAAATACAAAGCGCCACTACAACCCTTGGTAGGTAGAAGGACCTTTGGTAAAACGTGAGAGTTAAGCCCCCAGGACTAGGCTATAAAATAGTTACGAAGAGGTTTGCGGCATACATGGCTGAGGTGGACACGGAAACTAAAGCCAAAAATGATAAACGAACTCTTTCCCAACCAAAGTGGAACAAGGAGGAAATACGAGTATGTACAGGAGAGGATCTAGAAAAGGCAAGACAAAAGCTGAAGATCAAAAAAGCACCTGGAATAGATATGATTCCCCAGAGATAGTGAAGGAGGTAAAGAATATCCCAAAGTCGCCACAGGACTAATGGTGCTAGTAGGTAGCTAGAGGTAGTTAGACTGGTGCTAGTACCGAAGCCAGGAAAGCCCGTGGGAGAGGCAAGCTCCCATAGACCACTCTGCATGCTGAATAGCCTGGGGAAAATCTTGCCGAAATGCAATATGGTGTCAGTAAAGGACGTTCAACAAAGCAGGCGATTCAGAAGATTTTAAGAGTGGCTGAGCAGGAAAGGACCAAGAACAACAGAACTAGAAACATGTGTGCCCTTGTAACACTCGACGTTAAAAACGCCTTCAACAGTGCACCATGGAGCAAAATAGTAGAACTCAAGAGGAGGAAAATCTCACCCTACCTGGTGAACATAGTGAAGAGCTACCTGACATAGATACATCAGAACAGCACGGGGAAAATAAAAAAGTAACAGCAGGAATCCCACAAGGCTCGATCCTCGGGCCACTCCTGTGGAACATACTCTACGACGACGTACTTAAGCTGGACATGCCAGAAGGAGTCCAAACTGTGGCATATGTGGATGATTTAGCTGTCAGTGACCGCAGGAGGTGAATGAATGAATGCATGAATGACTTTATTGATTTGTTAGGATAATACCTAATATACGGTGATATTTTTTACAATTAATATTAAGCAATAATAATTATTCAAATCTTACTTCTAACTGTAAACTAAAAAAAGAACAGTAAGAAAATATGAATAAAAATAATAAAATATAAAATATGAACAAAGTATCGGTAGAGGTGAATTTAACTTGATGAGGACAACAAGTGAGGCCTTGCATATTATTAGTCAGTGGATGAGCCTAAGACCGCTAGAACTTGCCCCCCTAAAACAGAGACAATAGTACTGACTGGAGGGAAACATTATGGAGAAGTGGAGTTCCACCTCCAAAATAAAGTTATATGCCCACAAACAAGAAGTGTCAGTCAATTAAGACGTATTGAGTGGCGAATATGCTGACCGACTGTCTATCGCGTTCTGGTACTGACAATACCGGTGGGTATGGATGCATGTCTGCATTTTTCCAAATGTGTAACCCCCTTCCGGACAGCCGGCTTTGGATTTGGGGGTCGTCTACTATATGTGGTGTGTTTATGTTTGTTTTATGTTTAAATGGGGGTAGTGTTGGATACTCGACTCATGTTCAGCCAACACATAGAATATATTATTGGTAGAGCAAACCAAGCTGCCACAGCGCTAAGCAGAATAATGCCACGCTCAGGAGGGTCAGGCAAAACGAGGAGCCGATTGCTGGGTTCAGTGATGGATTTGATCATACTACATGTGGCGCCAGCATGGGAAAAGGCCATGGGAATAGACAGACACAGGAAGACTCTGGAACAAGCAAGGAGGAAGATGGCACTTAGAATTAGTGGAGCATACAGAACTGTATCGACTGAAGCAGTGCCATATTAACAAAGATGATACCAATAAATCTACTCGTGGAAGAGAGGACCCTAACACTGGGAGGAGGCGAGGCTGCAAATAAAAAAGAAATATGACAACACACAATAAATAGGTGGCAACATGAGTGGAACTTACTTGGAAAGGGGGCGTGGACACATTAAATCATAACTGAAATAGGCCCATGGATAGAAAGAGATTATGGAGAACTTAACTACCATCTGACACAAGCCCTTACGTGACATGGCTGTTTCCAAAACTATCTGAGTGGGATAGAAAAAATGGAAAGTAATCACTGTGTGTATTGCCACAGAGCAGATCACCCTGAGAAATACTGATGGTACAAAATATTCCTTCCTTATGGGCAACCTCCCCTTACTGAAACCTTTACTGCCGTTTCCTCGTTGGCAGCTATAATTTGCCTTCCCGCCAACATGGCTCTCAACCATCTGATGATGGAGTCATTGATGCCATGATATGCTAGGGGTGGAGGTATTATTAAACACTCCTTCAATGTCCAGAAAAGCACCAGCCACAAGTTTTTTGTGGTGCAGCGCCTTCTCGATCCTGGAAATGAACAGATGAAGGGCCGTGTCCACCGACTTCCCAGCCTGGTAAGTATGTTGCGACGATGTACGTCCTGCTTTTGGTATGAAAATCACTTTGACAGCTCTCTAGGGTTAGGAATATACCCCATGGCCAGATAGGTTCTCAGCAAATGATAGATGGGACGTATGCGTATCTCCAACCCTTCCTGAAAAAGTACTGGAAACACTCCATCTGGTCCTGGACTTTTATATGATGGGCCAAAGGTGGAAATAGCCCACTTGACTTTTTATAATAACAATAATAGTTTATTGTCCAATAGGACAAAATGAACAAGTTATTACAAAACATACATGAAATGAGATTAAAATAGAGTTTAGCACACATAGTGAGCATGCAGTCATTAAAACAATTGGTGATTTAAAAATGACAGTTAGGAGTAGGGACCAGAAAAGTAAGTGATTTGCGGAATGTAGTGCTATTGTGTTGAGAAATTGAGAGAGATGTGTCAGTTTGTCTTAATTTCCTTTCATGAACATTATTTTAGCTAATAGGTATTTAGGAGATTTATAAAGTATAATATTGTTAACAAATATAACTGTGAAGTAAACGTCGATCCTCAAGTTTAAGTATTTGTAAATCTTTTAAAAAGGGAGTTATATGATGAAATTTTGGGACATCTGTTATGAATCTAACAGTATGATTTTGCATTTTTTGAGACAATATTTATCTTCCTGATTAAGACACGGCTCATATACTATGTCAGCATATAGTTAAAGTGGGACAGGACTAATGCCTCTTAACATTATTTTAGTTTTTGGATCTAGTAGGTTTCTATATGGAGAAAGCTTTTTTAAGTTAATGTAAGCTTTTTGACAGACATAACTGAAGTGGTCTGTAAATTTCAAATTATTACTCATGACAAGTCCCAGGTTCTGTATAGTATCGTCTATTGACAGTTTAAAGTTGGCCGTTGCATGCAAGCTACTACTAGTACCAAAAGTAATTCATTTACTCTTTTTAGGATTAAGTACCAATGAGTTTTTCCTGGTCCAGTTGTTAATCATAAATCTTTCTGGCTGCTTCAGGAGCGTCTTTTAGATTAAAATGAAGGTATAACTGAGTATCATCAGCATACATGTGAATTTGACAGGAATTTACAATAAACTGTAAATCAGCAATGAAAGTGGTAAAAAATATGGGGCCAAATACACCACTTGTGAATTTGACAGGAATTTGCAATAAACTGTAAATCAGCAATGGAAGTAGTAAAAAATACTGGGATCGATACACCACTTTAGTGTGTGATTACACCATAGTGTGTCACTGTTACCACCCTTTAGGCTGTTCTCCAATCCGCTGCTGCGACAGCAGTACAGGAAGACCGAGGGGCTGGTATTTCCTCCGTCTCTAGTTCGGATTCGGGGAAATGAGTTTCTAGCAGATACTTGAGGCACTCTTCTGTGCCCATTAGCAGTGGATTCATGAACACTATTCCTCCTTTTGGTGTGTATTTTTTCAGATATTATTAGCACATTGAGCACTGGTGTATAAACTATTTTAGGGCCCCCCAGACTGGCATTATTTTTTTACAAATACCATTAAATACATTCGGAGAGATACATTTGGCACAATTTTTTTTTTAAATATCTTGTTGTTTTTTTCTATATTTTATTTGAATTTGAGGTACACGTAAGTACCTCGCGGGCTGGAGTTCTTGGACTGGTGAGGTATTCTCACAAATTCAGTCCTATCTTACATCCAGTGCTATAAACACATGAAAGACGTTGACAGTATGAACACCGCCCAAAAACTAGATATATGTGTTATACTTGCAATATGTATTATTGTGTCATGATACAAAGAATACAAGGTATGGTATTGCGCATGTGGGCGGAGCCAAATCGACAATTGTTCGTCACGCGGTGATAATTTTCTACCCGCTTCCTTCGTAAAAGTGAGTTTGCCGACGTCCGTGGAAGTTGTTTTTTGGATTATTTTACTTATTTTAGTGTTCTTGCAATAACCTTTAGTTATAAAAATGCGTTGTGCATTGGCATCATGTAAAAGTGACAATATGTTTAAAACATATTTATGCGGAGATAAAGCTCATTTATAAAGAACGATGGTTACTAAGAACACTAAGAATCCCTATTTATTCAAAATGCCAATGAGTTCAGGCAAATCCATGATACAAATTCTTTGTATCATGAGGAAAATCCTATGTAATTTAAAATCCCGCTATCACCGCGTGACATCTTGCGCCAACCGGACTGAATTTGGTGAACTGAGTATCATACCTTCTATTCTTTGTATCATGTTATTGTGTAACTTGTTTTTATGTCCTATAAATCCGCAAAATAAATGGTTTTATTCATTCCTTACAGTAACAAGTTCATATGCACTGTTTTTATAATTCAAATATCAAAATAAATGAACTTCTTAGTCACCAATTTTTGACATTGAAAATGTAAACTTATATGTAAAGATTTCCACAACCCGCTAATATCTGCCTATCCTCCGGGACCGACTTGTACAGTTTGTAAGCATTTAGCATGTAAATGTGAGCTCATAGTTTTAATAGAGGTTTGAACACTTTAGGACTTTCGCGTGGGTAGCACTTGTACCTCACGTTCCAGGGGGACATTTGGAATGAGGGTCAAATTTTACCCACCCAGAACTCATGTGTTAAAGAGCTTTTAGCTTTTGTTTTTTTCTATATTTTATTTGAATTTGAGGTACACGTAAGTACCTCGCAGGCTGGAGGGGTTTGGACTGGTGAGGTATTCACATGTCTCACAAATTCAGTCTTGTCTTACATCCAATGCTATAAACACATGAAAGACGTTGACAATAGGAAGACCGCCCAAAGACCAGGTATATGTGTTATACTTGCAATACATATTATTGCATAACTTGTTTTTTATGTCCTATAAATCTCCAAAATAAATAGTTTTATTCATTACTTACAGTAACAAGTTCATATGCATTGTTTTTGTAATTCAAATATCAAAATAAATGAATTTCTTAGTCACCAATTTTTGACATTGAAAATGTGAACTTATATGTAAAGATTTCCACAACCCGCTAATATCTGCTTATCCTCCGGAACGTAAATGTGAGTTTATAGTATTGATAAAGGTCTGAACACTTAGGAATTTCGCATAGGTAGTGCATGTACCTCGCGGTCCAGGGGTACATTTGGAATGAGGGTCAAATTTTATCCATCCGGAACTCAACATGTTAAAGAGCTTTTAGCTTTTGTTCTTATTTGTTTTTTTCTTAATATAAATTCAGTAATTTCAGCCTTTATTTAGTAATTTTATGAAACAAAAGAGAAAAATGTTCATTAGTTTAGAAAATAACTCGAAAAATAATACTATCAAATTTTATTACCATTAACTGCCAAGGTCCTATTTTGTTTTATGACAAAAAACAAATTACTTCTACATCCAATGGAAGTTTAGTAACAAAAAAAAATTTTGAAAATTTGTATTGTTCAAATATTCTTAGAATATCATGAAACGTCGAGATTTTAAGTTTGAGCAAAAAAGAATTCTGTCTGTCGGTCCTGTCTAACTTTTTTTGTGAGCACGATTACTCTGGACCCGTTTAAGATATTGACTTGAAATTTGGTACACGTATGCATTTTAACGTGATCTGGAACTAGATCATATTTTCATCTTATTCCGTTCAAGGATTGGGGGTAAATGGGAGTAAACAGATAAATCAAGCAGGTGAGAGTTCGTAAAATTGGTATTTAGTATATACAAGAGAAGCTATAAGGTCTCAAAAAATTTTTTGGCATTAGCCGTCCTCATTACCACCCCCACCCCATTATTAAAGGGGATGAAAAAAATGTGATTTAGTGTGTGTATACCTCTCTACCGATATGGGTTTTTGGATTTAGACGATTTCAAATATTATATTATTAAAGTTCCATAAACAATTATTTCCACATACAAAATTTTTTCGTCGTGAGAGACTTGGATGGAAAATCTGGATATGGAAGTAGTGATTCCTTTGGCAACGGTTTTTTAATGCTCTAAATCGTTTCTCATGCAGATTTATTACAACTAGTATTATTAAGTTCGCACCACTGGACGACAATGTCTGTATCTTTCTTATTTTAGAGGTAGTAGGGTGGGAAAACGCAAGTTTGTAACCAAAATATCTGACTACAACCTGATTCCTTTTTATATTACTTTTAACTTCATTATCTTAAGAGGTATAAAGAAATTGAAATCATATCAGCGGTTGCAGATATAGAGCGTACATCTGGTGCGACATAAAAACCAAGATGGCGGACTTCCTCCCACTTTCTGAGATGTCCATCTTGTGCATTTCTGACCTATGTAAGTAGATTTAACTCCATTTTATTAAGAGGTACAAAAAAATTCATGGGTGCTTTGTACTTTGTACATAAAATTTGCAGTTGAACTAAGAAAAATATTAAAATCGGATATGTGGTTGAAGATATAGAGCGCACATCCGCTTTGAATTCCTGGCCTATGTAGGTTCACAATTAAGGTTCTGAAGTCAAACTCTCTACACTCCATGTGTCAATGAAAACCTTATCAGCAGAAGAACTAATAGTACTTCAATATTAATTGCTGTAATAGAAATTACCTGTTTGAATTACCTTTGTTCCATACTGCAACCTCATATTCATATATCGGACATTTAATGTACATCCAGGGGCGGATTTACCACTAGGCTGAGTAGGCTATAACTTAGGGAGGCGAATTTTGGAGCTACGAATTTTTGAAAGCAGTAAATTTTTAACACAAGTTAAAATGACAGGAGGCTCAAACTTTGAAATATATAATTTTAATCATAGCGCAATCACAGATGGATTAACTATAAATTACTTTTTAATATCGTGCTTGAAGTGTGTTACGCAAGTTACAAGGTACTTTATAGGTTTGTCAGTTTTTTTTGTATGACGTAATAATTTTTTTGCCGAAATATGTGGATGTCACTTCTGAAAAATTATAAATGCCTATAGACAAGACCGTTATTCATCCACCTTTGCTGCCTTACAGAAAGAGCAGCAAAAATTGTAAATCCGCCTCTGTGTACATCCATTGAATTATCATTTGATATAGATATTGTCTGAACTGTCGTAAATCACATCAAAAGAAAAAAAAATCATAGCATAATAGGTGTTTTCTTCCATTTTATCACTATATGTATATATATATATACACTATTTGTTTAATTGTACGATAAATAATGGTTAACCGTATGATTACAATGATCTTTTAGCAATTTTCTAATTATAAACTTTACACATTCTTCTTTCTCACTGTGAAGAAAATAATAATTCATTTTTTTATTATGGCAGCTTGCTTTGAATGCTACTCTTCCTGTTAATATGCATCACAATAAAACTGCACTTAACTAACATTACTGCCTGACCCTTCATTTTAATGTTTTTTTTTTAATATTGATCTCTTCTGTAAAATATGCTATCGTTTCCCAAATGGAAATGTTGAGTGTTGCTTATGTTTTTTTTTTTAATTAATTGAGAAATAATTCTCTAATTGTACATACAAATTATTGACAAAAAGTCTGAATATATTATTGGTAAGCTCATTTTGTAAAGTGAAAAGTTTGGATAAAATTGCAAGATATTTTTGCAAATGATTGTTAAAAACTTGTAAGAGCTGTTAATTTATGAAGTACAAATTTATTTTAAAGGTGAATTGAAACGTTGTAGATTAGTTTGGATGTTTTGGTGTATACTATTTGTATCCATATAAAAAAATAAATATATTCGTATCTCTTGTTTAGAGCGTTTTTTATTTCTTCCTATTTTTTCCACACGAATATTCGTCGTCCATTTAATATACAAAGGAGGAGAGTCCATGAGGCCGATTTTCAGTCTAATATATTTTTTAACAAACAAAAATTGATTTTTTTTTTAAATTTTTTACTATCAATATCGAATCGATTCCACCCCAAACGAAACTTTTCCCCACTCACCTCCTCTTTTTGTACACCTCTAAACTATTAAACAACCAGCATTTAGTAACATCTGCTAAGATTTATTGGAATATTTTACCTTTAAAAAATGTAAAGTATTCTAAGGCAGTCATTTCCTTTCAAAAAAATACACCTTGAAAATTGTTAGAGACTGTGTTTATGAGGTGAGTTTTTTAGTGGAAGGGGGAGTTTTAGTTTAGTAAAGCGAATGTGACTACTCAGACATGTTGATTTTTGCAGGTTATTGAAATATTTTAGCATGATTTACTGAATAATGATATTTTTTATTTTGTACGTGTATTTTCGTCATTTCGGTGGAAACAGCAAAGCAGATGTTTCAGGCGGCATTTTAAGACTTGATTATTACCTTTTTATAAATTTTAGAAATTCAAAATTGCACAAAAATCAAACATTTTTTGACCCCGAATAGGTGTCTTATTGTTTAGTGTTACATATTCTAATCTATACTCGTACTTATTCGTTTACTCTTACTAAATATGTCAACGCCGCACTGGCCGACGGCCGCTTTTATCTCAAAGACAAGGAATAATTGCAATTTCGAGCAAAACACGACTTCTACAGCGCACAACTCGACGTAAAATACGAAATGCGACAATTGGTATATAAAGGTTTCTCTTGTTTTTGAATTGTAAGTGAAACTAGTGAAAGTATTATTTATCTGGGATTTTTGTTATACCGGTAAAAGGGTAAGTAAGTATAGTTGAAGCAGGGTTATGACATTATGAGGAATGAATAGGCCGGCAAGTCTTCTCCCGTCTTTACTCCACTTTTACATAAGTAAGAGAGAAGATATCGGCCATTCGATGTCAGCGTCTGACATGGCGTGTAGGAGCAAACCGTTAGACCGTTATTTTTAATTCAGGACCCCAGTTAGAAAGACACTGAAGTCGAACTGATGTGTTGGTATAGTAGTAGCAGTATAATTCAATAATTACTTTATATTTCTTTATTTGGTAATATGTTTTTGAAAATAATTTTAGTAAGTTAGTGTAATATTATAAATTATTTATTTATTGAGAGAAATATTTGTTTGTTGCTATTTTTAGAATATGTTTTTTTGCTTTTATTTTGTTTTTCTTGTTACTTTTTAAATAATCTCTATCCGATATGAATATTCCATACCCATCCTTTCCTGGCGAGAAATGCTCATACCTCCTCGCGGTTCTTGCTGCATAGTAACAATTTATATTAAGCGAACCAGGAAGCGAACTATATATACTGTAACTACTGTAGGTGTAGTTACTACTTTTATTTCAAGTCAATACGTTTTTTGTGTATTGTTGCTAGCTAAACTGAGCACAAATCCAGCGGCGACCAGGGCCGTACCGAAGTCTACTACTTTGGGGGGGAGAAGATGAAAAAAAAAAAACAACTCATACCTTTACATTACATAATTTCAATAAAATAAAAACTTTATATGGGAAAAGCTACCAAAACTAAAAAATTTAAATCGAATTCAAATTCACTATGTACAATGTACAGGGTGCTCTAACCAAGACGGAACAGGGCCATTTTTCTGGCGATAGAAACATTTATAACAAAAACTAAAATTACCGTTTGATGTATTCTTTCAGCCGAATCCAAAAGTTATAAAAAAACTAATATAAAATATACTATTTCATGGTTCAGACTTCACGTAGCTGAAAAAATTCCCTGAATTTTACAGGTTTTCCATGACGAAAGAAAATGTTTTTCAATGACAAATAATAATAATTATTAATATGTTAAAGGTGATTTTAGATAATCAAATAATTTTTACTTTAATTTTTGATTTTATAAAACAAAATAATTTATAATAACAGTAGGAACTCGTAAGTAGTTATTTATTGTTTTTCATATTGTGACTCAAAATTCCATGATTTTTGCAAAATTCACTGAGATTTCCATGATTTTCTTGGGATTTTTAAAATTCCCTGAATTTTCCACCACGCTCTTCAGGTTTTCCATATGAGCCCGAAATCTGTATTTTTGTGTCATAACTCTTTTGTTTTCAATTTACTTGTTTTCGTTTATGATAATTTTCGGTTTCTGCGGAAAAAAATATATCGAATGGCTTTTTTGGTTTTTGACATAACATTTGTATCGTTTAAAAAATGGCCTTGTTCAATCTTTGTTGCATCATCATGTACCTAAACCTAATACCTACTACTTAAAAGAAATTAAAAAAATCCTTAGTTTAATAAAATAAAAAAATAAGAACTGTTAAACAAAAATAGGTCTTTGATCATATTAAAAATTTAAAAAAATAGAATAAATATAGTAAAGAAAAAGAATAATAATAATAATAAACTTTATTGTCCAAAAAACCATACAGTAACATGGTGTGGGACACGTCGAAATTATTGACCAAAGTCGTCAATACAATAAAAAATCATTACAATAGGTGGAAACAGGAAAAAGTTCCGTAAATACTAAGTTAGACTTTGTTGTCTAATATCACAATATTAAAACACTACCAAACAAAATTAATAGGTATGTATACCTGATAATATATTAGATCAGTAGTTGAAACATATACAGTATAGGCAAGCGTTTGATTACGTACGGCAATAAGAGCAAGCGGGAGCGAAGCAAGCAATGATGTAAATTAAGGGGTGTGTCACACTTTGCTCTGCTAAGGTACTGATAGACGCCTTTATTGTGGGCTGTCGGTTAAACCGTTGAAACTATGCAATACCTAACCCAGGACTTTCCGATACTGTAGATTCTATTTAAAAATCATTGCTAGTTCTAGTATTTCTAGTAAATGAATTTATGTATAATAAATTAATATTAAAAATAGGAATTCCGTGTTGTGTAAGGGAAGCTTTGCTTCCCTAGCTTCAATGGAAAACACACTACTGATAAAATAAAATATTTACAATCGCTTAATAATTATTATTGTGTTAATTTCGCGATTGTGGGAGTTAGTGTAAAATTCAAATTGTATATTTGTATGTGATGATTAGTTAGATTTTGCCAACGCCAACCGCGTTTGGAACTAACTGCCCGAACTTTGGGGGGGGGGGGGGGCTTCCCTCCCCTCCCCCCCCCCCCCCCCCCCCGGGCCCGGCCCTGGTGGTGACTTGTGAAATTTAGATTGGTCATATTTTAGTATTAACTCATAAGGACCCAAGCCACACTTTATGGCACCACTGCTATGATAAAATGAAACAGTTTTACAAAAAAAAAATTCTTCAAATTTTGCAAAAAAAATGTTTTAAAAATGAATTGAACACCACACAATAAATGTGTTTTTGTAAAAACACTTATTTAAATTCTATTAAATATTGTTCTCCTTTTTCTGAAAAAAGAATTTAATAAAATTTAAATGAGACTCATTTTACAAAAACTTTCTTTCACAAATTTCGATGTAATTTTTTTCGCAAAACTGCTTTATTTTATCTTGGTGAAAATATGGCTTGAGTCTGATGACTCGATATTAAGATATGACCAATCTAAATTTCACAAGCTGCAGCTGACAAATACCTACATTGAAAAAGTAAACGAGCAAACTATATTGTTAAATCCGGATCTGCGTTCTGCAGCCATTGCGTCTCAACAATACCGCCTAGATAGGCGGTACGTCGATCACTATTGCGATTGCAACAATTATAAATTGTCTGAGAAGTTAATAAATTAATTTAAATATAAACACATGCTGCGTACCTACGTGACATTGACTGCTTGCATTGCATTGACGACAGAGTTGTTTCGCTGCTTCTGCTGATTTTTAGGCTGATAGGAGAAACCGGCGTTGCCAAATGTTCTTTAAAGACAGAGATCCTAACAACTTTTGTCTATTGGAATGTTTCTTTTATTTTTTATAAGTTTTCATTAATAAATTTGTCCTAACAGTAGTAACTTGTAAATGTTTTTTTTTAGGGCGGCAAGCAAATATTTGCTTCAGGTGCCAAATACCCTGACGCCGGCACTGGGAAAGGGGGGTGAGGGGGTTTTTACCCTCTCACCCCCTTTTTTTAAATATCTGGTTTGTAATGGAAATAAAGAGTTCTCGTTACATCATTTTATACCTGATAGCAGTTTATAGATTGATGTTATTGGGGCATAGAATGGGTGGGTATGTGAGGGGGGCAGGCAAAGTGCATTTTTTTTTTTAAGGAAATATGACTCCTTTAAAGTACTTTACATTTTTTAAGTGCAATAATATCTTAGCAGGTTCGTTACTGAATGCTGGTTATTTAGTAGTTTAGGGTGTACAAAAAGGGGAGGTGAGTGGGGGAAAATTTCTTTTGGGGTGGAATCGATTCGATATTGATAGTAAATAATAAAAAAAAAAATTGGTCCTCCAGTGTAGAATCAAGGAACATCACAGAAACACAAAACTCGATTACACAGATAAGTTGGCAGTGGCAGAATACGTTCATCAGAATGAGAACCAACTTTAATAGAGAAGATGGGTATCGACTGAGTAATACATGATATTTGCAGCATGAGCCTAAGGCAAGTATCGAAAACCATCCTAGCGTGTAATAGCCATTATATGCGAACAGAATACTATGCTTTATCCTCGACTTAATTGTTTAAATCATTTAAAGTTGAAAAAATATAGTTAGTTCACAGTAAAACGTTATTTTGACATCAAACGTGAAAACATGCAGAAATAATGGACTTGCTCGTTGGTTATGAAAATTGCCAGTTCCTGATTGGTCAAAGGTGAGTTATGAGATTATGTTCAATATTCATCAGGTTAGAATTATGACTATTATTATTCGTCAACTGTTACCTGTTTTATGCAAGGATTATATGATAGTCGTGGATAAAGTATACAGATTCGGAAAGTGTTTGTTTTGGTATTGCACTAGTTTCAACGATTTAACCGACCGCCCACAATAAAGGCGTCTACCAGTACTCTAAAAGAGGTAAAGAGTGACACGCCGCATTAAGAGAATCTATGCATGATTGCTTGCTTCGCTCTCACTTGCTCTTATTGCCATACCAAAACCAACACTTTCCGATTCTGTATTAAACGGTGTTGGGATATTGCCATATTTTATTATATTGTCATATAATTTACGAGATGCTTCTTACATGCCTTTTACGTTCAATCATGTCACCTGTGACATTGCAATATTCGCAAATGAGTTTAAACAAATGTGCAGGGTAACATGCATGTCCAAATTTTAAGGGAGTAATCGTAATGTGTTTTGTGTTTCCTTGAGCAATTTTCATGCCAAAATTTATATGGCAATTCAGAGTGTATTAAAAAATATCTAGTTGGTTTTATGAAAGATGATTCTTTCCACAGGCAATCCCAATTATTCCTTAGTTTAGATTGAAGTATTAACCCTTTCGCATCGGGCGTTTTTTTGGGCGACTGGCCTCACAAACGGGGATTTTTGCGTTCGCGCAATCGTGCTTCTCCCGTTTATTAGTTTCGCGCATTAAAGCGCTTCCCGACTCCAAAGACACGCGCGCTTATATGCGCAAGTTGAAATAAACGAAGATAGAAGATAAACGTTATATTTAATAGGTATGCAAACATATAATATATAATTGTTAAAAGTATACAACGTACTTTTTTTTTTATTAATAATTATTATTGTTCGCGTGCATTTTTATTTGAATACTGAATTTGTATACTGAAGAACTAATGAAAGTTGCATCAATATTCCAACACCACATATTCCCCACACCATAATAACATTCAAGCCTTTTTACATGTAAAAAAAATTTTTTCAAACTCAGCATCTGCTAAATATTTATTTTTCCTGTTCATTTTGTAAAAAATGCAATTTATTTTAAGAAAAATTTGCAGCTGTTTACACACAATAGACTGCCTGACACACTCAAGAATAAACTGCGAGTATACAACTGTTTTTCAGACAACAGCTTTTCTGTAACTAACAAGCTACAGCTTGAAGATGCTTTTAAGCGAATATCAGACCACAATCTTGTGCCGCCCGATTTTAGGTAGTATTCAAGGCGTCCGAAAATATGCGTCTCCCGCACAGATGTCAATCAGAGATTTGCGCATTTTTGCGGTTCCCGTCGTGAAAGGGTTAAGAGGAAATTGATAAAAATCTGTATGTCTGCAGATCCCTTTATTACAACAATAAAACAACTGCTGATTTGTTTAAACTTTTAATATATTATTTGAGGAACATTATGTACAAAAATATACTTATATAATATTGAAGTGTTAGGTACTTTAATAGTTTTCATGAACACGTAACACTGAACACTACATTCGACGCACGAAAAGTGCAGTGTTTTGGCATTCGTGACAACTACCTCATCACATCAAAGATTCCAATCTCCCTTCATGAAATGTTAGAACAAATTATAAATCCATATTAGTAGAACCGATTTCACTCTACATTTACTAGGTGTTTCAAAAAGAAAGAGACATCACATAAGAGCAGGGTGTACACCAGTTCACAATTTTGAAATTCCCAGACTTTTACAGGTTTTCCAGGACTTTTCAATAAAAATTTCAAAAAATGTTTCTGCTCGAAAATGAAAATTGGGTATGGGAGGAAAACGTTTTTTGACTGTTTTTTAAATATATAAATTTTCTGACTTTTCCAGGTTTTCTCTGTTTTCCAGAAAGTATACACCCTGTAAGAGAGAGAAACAATATTGATAACGGTTAAATTTAGGATAAATAAATTCAGATAGCGCAATATTACATAACCACTTGATTTTAATGTTACCTGCCATATGTGGCTCTTTATAGGAACCTTCCCGTGGATATGTACAGTTCCCGCAGTTAACCTCAATTAAATAAAAATATTAAAATTTTATGCTTTTTTCATTGTAGATTTTGAATCCCTTGAAAAAACCACAGTTAAACTTTCAATACTACAAAAGTGTAAAAGGGACATGTATAACATAATTTTATAATTGTCAGTTTAAACTTGCATTTAAACATAATTGTAAGTTTAAATTGACAACTATAAAAATATTGCATTCCATGTCCTTTCTACGCTCTACCCAACTAGTAATTTGGTATTTTATAAAAGCTGCAGGAATGTTTCCGACACAAATTTTATAAAACAACATTAGTCTCAGAAACACTTTAAAAATGTTATTACGACAGCTATAAATGTAAAATTGGCAACATCTTATAAAACAGTTTAGTCATTGTTGATATTTTATAAAAGCTATTGCAACCATTACAAAATAATAAATAATGTATAAACAATTCCGCAGGCTTTAAGAAAATTCAGTACCGCCACTATAAAACAGTTTTATTGAAGCTTCATTTAATTGTGTTATAAAGCACATACTTCACTGTTATTATTGCTATATAACACCAATAAAATAAAACAATTTCTTAAATGTATTCAAAAAATCGCATACATATACTTACAAATATATTATAATATGCTGATCTCTATAATACCAAGCCTTCAGTGATTTTACTGGATAATGGATAAGAACTTACTTAAAAATTATTTTAGAGACGTGTTAACCCATACAGCTTGCAATTCTTGATGCGAAGGAAATTTTACTGTGAGTTATGCCATGTGTTTTTTATGAATTTTAAGTGCCCCTCATGATTACTGAAGGGGTCTAATAATTTTTGGAATTATATAAAAATCGATTTCACATTTTAAAATTTTTTTGTAGTGAAATTTAATGACAATTTGTTTTAATCATCATAATTTTATAATTAGCACGTATTAATTGCCTTAAATATTAATCAAAATGTGATTTTTAAACTTTTTATGTCTTGTCATATTTACAACCTCGGTCTCATGAAATGGCTTCCTTCTATAAAATAATTTTGTGTTAAATACAAGCATTTTATGATAATTAAATTATAGGCGATTCTTACAAAACATCTATAAAATAATGTGTCTTAGAAGTGACGGTCTTGTGATCTTAAATGAAAAATATAACACATTTTTTCACAAATGTCTTATTTTGCATTTTTGTTATAATTTATAAGCAAAGAAAAATAACTGTAAAAATAACCGTAACAAACAGTTTGATAGAAACTGTAATTTATTGTAACTATTACCGTTAAATTGCGTATTAAGTTTTCATTTCAACGCCCTTGCTATGAAAATTCTCACTAGTGCTTGAAAAATTTCTGATAATTAATTAAAGCACGTGGGGGATTCGGTAAGAAAATTTCGACCTAAATTAAATGAACAAATAAATAATATAAGAATGACAGCTAGATTAGGTTAGGTTATGTTATTTAGTAGGCTGTGTAGTACATAGAAAGGTTCGGTTGATCCTTTGAATATAGAAGAAAGGAGGACAGTTCAAATAAGAAGCGATGGAAATGCATCTAAAATTTTGATTAATAGTTGATCAATATAGCGGTAACGTTTTTTGTAGTATTGGAATTACTTTTTCTTCATGCAGAACTTTTTATAAAGGAAAACATTTTCCCATGTGGTGCACATTTTCTGCCAGGCAGGCGAATATATTTACTGTTAGACATTACAGAGATAAAAACGAAATTTAAAATTTGAAAAATTAAATGTGTAAAATAAAATCTTCCAATACCAATTCTGCCCATTTAGTTAGAGCCCACTTCATCTCAGAAAACAGCTGCATACTGAGACAGTATTGGCGCAGTTTGCATAATTAACCTAAAAATTAGTTTTTTAAAGTTTTTTTCCATTGCCCTAAATCTGATATTTTAATTTCTACTTTAGCACGTACTATCTACACCAGTCTGCTCAGTGTTAGACATAAGTTCTGATGAAATATAAACACACAGCTGACACAGGAAATCAATTGTTTCAAATATATTTTATTTTGTAACTACTTTATTGCTGTTGCCATATTGCAGTACACTGCAACACTATATAATAATTATGTAGCAGACTCTGGAACAACAATTTACTTTCAATAGCAAAACTGTCCCAAATAGTGCTTTAATATAATTGTTTTATAAAATAAACGGAAACAACTATAAAATAATTTATATATATATTTATAACGGCGCTGAAAATACTGCCGAACGTTATTAAGAAAAGCACTATAAAATTATTTAGTTTGATAAGCTGAAATGTTTTATAGCTTAGTCACGGAAATGTTTCTAAAATAATTTCTTAACCTTTTGCCGCCTGATAAAAACTGACAGGGGATACTATTATAGCCCTTATAAACCTTATGATTATCATCAATATATGTAAGAATGTCTACTGCTAGAGACTTTGAGACTTCTTATCTAAGTTGGAAAAAAATTTCGTTCGTGGTAAAGGTATTGTCTACCAGTTCTACTAATATTGTTATTCTTTATCATTTTTGTTTCCAATAGACACTTTGCGATTCAAATATGTTTTACTAGCAGATTTTCAGTGCTACGTTCCCCTACACGTGGGACACTCAGACAACATTGTTCTACCGAATACATGAAATCAAACAACTCTTGACAAACAATTCTTAATATTATTTCAGAAAATCAAAAATAAAAATAAAAAGATGATTTTTTTGTCACAAAATTCACATAATTTCATTAATTCATTGTTTGCTAAGGTTCCTTTTTGCATACATAAGGTGGTTCCACAGGATAACCACTAAGCCATAAGGGGTTAACTGCTTTATAAGAGATTTTATAATTTTGCTGTAAAAACGTTTAAATGATAAATTTATAAAGCAGTTCAGTTGCAGACAAACAAATAAATAGTGTTTTCTGCAACTCTAATATAATCAATTGGCATTTTAGGAGCATTAATAAAATAACAATAAAACAAAATGATTGTAGGATTTAAATTATAAAACAAATTTGCTGGTTGGGAAAGCTTCATGAAAATTAAAAAAATATATATGGCGGCTATCGGACATACAATATTTCCACGGATGGGAGTAGCACACTCTTGTAAACTTTCTTATTTTTGATTTGCCGAGAAAAAGTAATTCTTTATAAAAGCAGGTTCAAATGGGATCTACGTCAATTGGACGCGCGGCAAATTGGACGTGCGACAATTGGACGTGTAACATTGGACGAGTTTTTTAAAAAAAATCATGTATACACACTCTAACCTAACCTAACCCAACCTAAATAATAATAATAATAATTGCAAATACAACATAGAAACAGTCTCACCATGAAAAATAGGTTATACTAAAAATATTGTTAACATCGAAAATAATCATCCAAAAAAATTATCAAAATATAATAACAGAAATTATAAAATATAATTTATTTACACTTGCAGTTGGGCAATTCCTCGCAAGTAGTCCAAAATGCTTCTGTTCTCATAATCAGCAACTACTGTTTGTAATCATGACAAGGCTATGCAATATGATTATTTTTAATAATTTTACCGCGCCCAATTGTCGCACACGTCCAATTGACGGGACACCGATTAAATGTGCATTGTTAGCTAGCGACTGGATAATTTTAGCTCAGAGTCAAAGTGAGTGTTAAACTTTCAACCATTTATCCACTACATTTTATGAGAGGGTCAGGAAACCCCTTGAATAACCTGAGGTTGGTAACACTTTCTACAGAGTTTTTCTAGGTTGATTGTGATTGGCCAAAATATGAGTCATTCTCTGTTTGTTAGTTTTTAAGTTTTTGTTACTATGTTAAAAGCATTTGTTTGTTTTTGTCGAAAAATCACCTGATAGTGACAATTATACTAGAGTCTGTGCGATTTAAGACCGCAACACCCCGTTATTTTGGAACGTGTTGGCCGATTTTAATTTTTTTGTTTTTTTGAGATATAGTGCTTGATGAGCTTTATTTGACTGTTTTGAAAATTGGGTCGAAATTTCGAGATCGACTATTAGGCAATTTTTTATCGGTAAATTGGATAGCGTATTCGTTTCGCAGTTGTCTCAAATACCTCTATACAAAATTTTAGCTCGATACCTCATATAGAGTGTTTGTTATTCAATAGCCAAATTTAAAATTTCTCACTTTTCGACTGGTCCTGTATAAAAGTCGGTTAGGTTTACTAAAAAGATAAAGTAGTCATTTGACTTAAGAAACATCAGACACTAAATGAGGAAGAAAAAAAAGAAGTTATTTTTTAAATATGCTTCTATGCATATTATTCGGTTGCTGTATGTAGGTGCCTTAATGAAAATTTTTCAAACCAATGAATTGGACGGAATAGCTTTCCTTTTTCTTCCTTATTTAGTGACATAAACATCAGATACTAAATAAGGAAGAAAAAAGAAAAGCTAGGCCGTCTAATCCATTTAATAATAGTAATAATATCTTTATTTACCATAAAAATATAATCTACATGGTAAATAGGCACCATTTCACCTAGATGATGCTCTTGCAATGGCCCTAAATACAATACCATAAAAGACAATAAAAGTGTTTGAAAGTTGAAGTTTGTTTGAAAAATTTTCATTAAGGCACCTTCTTACAGCAACCGATTAACGTATAGAAGCACTATTTATTTAAAGAATAACTTTTCTTTTTTCTTCCTCATTTAGTGTCTGATGTTCCTTAAGTCGAATGACTACTTTATCTTTTTAGTAAACCTAACCGACTTTTAGTCAGGGCCAGTCGAAAAGTGAGAAATTTTAAATTTGGTTATTCAATAATAACAACCACCCTATATGAGGTATTGAGCTAAAATTTTGTATAGAGGTATTTGAGACAACTGCGAATCGAATACGCTATCCAATTTGCCGATAAAAAATTGCCTAATAGTCGATCTCGAAATTTCGACCCATTTAGAGGAGCATAGTAGGCCTTGAAAATATGAAAATTAAAAAATTTTCGAAACAGTCAAATAAAGCTCATCGAGCGCTATATCTCAAAAAAAAAAAATTAAAATCGGCCAACGCGTTTGCGGTCTTAAATCGCACACACTGTATGAACTAGAATATTTTTTGGCCGATAGTTATATTTTATTTTAAGAAAATGAATGAAATCCCAATAAAGGTAGGTTCCAATTTTTCATCAGCAGAGCAGTTGCTACTAATTGAGATAACAAATAAACATAAAACCAACGTAGATTGAAAAAGAATCGGAGGGACAACGAAGCTCCTTGGTGTAAAATTTACATTTGTTGACATTTATGCAATCAACAGTAGTTAATAAAAAATTACCAGTTGCGTAATATCTAACCCTGTTATCTCTGACTTTAGCCCAGGATTATTTTTAATCCCATTTGATAAACACACTTTATCCTGGAGTTAGCGTTTAACCTCAGGGCAAACCAGCCCAACCCTGTATTGATAAATTGGCCCTTAGGGAGTCATAAATGGTCAAACTTAAGATAAATTATACAGTATTCGATTTATTTGAGGTAAGTCGATTTCATGTTTTCTAATTTTTAGAATACCCTCTATAATTTATCTTAAGTTTGACAACTGTTTCTGTACTGCCAAGACAAGCAAAACTTCATAAAGAATGACTTTTTCTTGGCAAATCTCGTGATATTTTTTATACCTTTCAGTCAATTTGAGTATTATTTGATATTGAATCCTTGAAACGTAATCATTTTCATTTAAATAATATATGCAGTGCAAAACAAATGCAACCTTGAAATATTATTTGGAATTTTCAATGATGTTCAGAAAATTTTGCTTTCATTTTCTAGAACATTTACATTACTATTTTTCTCCAAAAGTCGATAGGATGTATCACCATAATGCATATTCTTACTCAAGATTGGTAGATTATGAGGTTCCTTAATATACAGCTTTTAGGCGAAGAAGTCAGTGCGGGGGTGAAAGGTCAGACTATCTTTGTTCTTCGAACGCGCAGTAGCGGCGTAGTTATCTCACTCTGGAAGCACCGTCCGTACTGGCCCGAGATATGATCTGACGTTACTATGATCTGTAGTGTTACATTCTACAACTTATCCTCATTACCAGCATGCAGAACAGTGACTCAAAATGCGAGGATAATTATCACCGACCTCAAAAGCGGGTTATTGCAAGCCCGTTCCAGTTACGAGTTCTTTGCTTAATTAACATTACACAAATTCTTACAATATTTTGAATAAGGCTCTGCATCTCATGTGATCTCACACCAGCTGTTCATTGGCTAATGCCATTTTTTGGTGGGGATTGTGAGTTATTAGGCCACCTTAAAGTCTACCAACCTTGTATTTTTACCAAGGTAGCCTAATTGGTAATTCCAAGACCACCTTGTGCGTGTGATATCACATTCTTTTGAAAACACCTTGTGTGTAGAGTTTTATTTTATAACAAAAACTAATTCCAATATATCATAATAAATTTATTTCTTGTCAACATTGAAACCCTGAGTAACAGAAGATTTGTCAGTATTACTTTTGGTTACTTTAACATTACTTTCACTATCATTATAACTAGTATTTTTATCTTTCTTGCTATTACTACGACTTAAGAAAAATGTGTTTGTTCCATCAGAATCTGAAACCACAGATATTTTTCCAGTGGCACCTCGTAAGTCACTGTTGTCCCTTGGCATCATCGTAATACCAACTGAGGCAGCATGCTCGGCTTCGTCAACTCTTGTTGTGGTAAATCGTGGAGCTTTGACAGCCTTCAAAAGAAATAATTATGATAAGGATGTACTATTTAAAAGTTAGAGTCAGTTGTATAAAACAGTGTACTGCAGTTCAAAGTAAAACTTGCATTTAAATGACAGAAACATATTACAGAAACAATGGCAGTCCAAAAACAAGTTCTATAGAACAGTGAAGCTCCATCGTTCAAGTAGTTGTTCTGTCAACCAAAAAACATGCATATACTCTTTTTTTAACTGTCACACCATACAATTTTTGAATAACAATTTGTCAAATAAATATGAATTATATCCATTATTTTTGCGAAGACGAGGATTATTGAATTCGTGGAAAATGTTTTGCATCCTAGGGAGTGTCCCAATCATTTTTCAACGTGAAGGAATTCCAAATTTTTGTACCAATTTAATTTATTAAATATGTTCAGGGCCGGTCTTATGGGGTTAAGAGCGATCCGGAGTGCGATGAGATCACCAGGTTTCTATTTCTATTACTTTAAATTATACCTCACATCAGAACATTAGCCAGATATCTATGGTTTCCGTCACGTCAATATTTTATCTTCCTTGCTCACATACGCTACCGTATAAGACGACCTTGTTTATATTTACCTGCACAGAATTTGCTGCAGCGAGAATAGGCGTATCATTAAGGGATATTTATTATAGTAATAAAATAAAATATTTTACACTGAAGACATTATTTTAACAAATAAATGAATCAAAAATGGATAAATAAATATATTACTTAGTTTCTTTTTTTTTAACACACTTATATTAGTTTGACTTGTAAATATGATATAAAAATCTTACACTTCGATGTTCACTCACTTCCAAATGACATATCCGATCAAATTGAAATTTGGTATGTGTACATGGTTCCCATAGCAATATAATAACAATAATAATATTTATTTTCCTCTTAGACAAATACATATTTTTATAGGAATAGTCCAGGTAGTGCTTACAAACTATAACTTACGCCAATTCTGATAATTTTCATAAAATTCTGATAATTTTCATAAAATTCTGCTAATGTATAATAACCAGTGATCGGAATTTGGGTTTAATTTTCAGGTGCGTCGTTATAAGGATTCATTAAAATATGCATACATTTTTAGTTGTACATATGTATATATGTATTCTATTATGCCAAAATAAAAGAAAAACTCATAAGGTATGTTCGTATTACATTTAATTTCGATTTATTTTGTAAGAAAGAATAAACATACATTTAATTTCTTGATGTAAAAGTTTATATACCTACGTGCGCCACTGAAATTAAACCCAAATTCCGATCATTGATAATAACACTTATTTAACAAGTATTTGTTATCACGGAAATTCAAGATGGCGGCTCTAACATGATGGACGATTTTGCCGCGTATGATCCAATATCTGGAGGTTTTCGGGACCGCGAATTAAGAATTTTGTCAAAAATTTAAAATCCAAGAAGGCGGGCCAATTTGGCGTGCATGTTCCGATTCGACTCAAAATCCGTCTGTGGGGGTTTCAGGACCGCGAATTACGAATCTTTAGTAAGAAATTTAAAATTTCAGATGGCGTACCAGCTTGGCGTGTATGATCTTATTCGACTCCAAATCCGTCTGCGGGGGTTTTCAGGATCGCGAATTACAGGTTTTTAATTAGAAATGAAAAATTCAAGACAGCTTTGTCAATTTGGTGGACGAATTTTCCGTCATTTATGGTTCTATTCGACTCAAAATTAATATGTGGGAATTTTCGGACACGCGCATTACGAATTTTTGGTTAAAATTCAGATATCAAAATGGCGGACGAATTATCACTTATGGTCCTATTCGACTCAAAATTAATATCTGGGGATTTTAGGGGACGTGGATTACAAATTTTTGGGCAAAACTCGGAAATCAAAATGGAGGCGTCAAGATGACCAAACGAATTTTGTTATTTATGGTCTTATTGGACTCAATCCACTCGAGTTGTACAGTATACTTTTTCTACGACCAGCTTAAAAAAACTACAAAATTTATTAAACATTAATATATTACACATATCCGTACTGACAGTTACTGTGACAGCTTACTCACTAATTTGATTTTAAAACGAATAGTTGTCCATGTTCTTAATACACGAACTGTGATTGGTCGGTTTCATTTCATATCCATCCTAGAACTGATATGAAATATATCCGTTTAGAAAAAAAATATTTCTTCTACTCCCTTATGTAAATTTTCTGTTTTCTGTATAGTCTGTAGAATGGATAAGTAGGCAATTCCAGTTAACTGAACGGATATATTTCATATCAGTTCTAGGATGGATATGAAATGAAACCGACCAATCACGGTTCGTGTATTAAGTACATGAACAACTATTTGTTTTAAAATCAAATTAGTGCGTAAGCTGTCAAAGTAACTGTCAGTGTGTATTTGTGTAAAATATTAATGTTTAATGTAGTTTCTTTAAGCTGGTCGTAGAAAAAGTATACTGTACAACTCGAGTGGATTATCCATATCGCACTCAAAAGATTTGAAGCACTCCGCCTACGTCGTCGTGCTCAAACTTCTTTATCGTGCGATATGGATATCATATCCACTCTTGTTGCACAAACTACTATTATAACCCTCGACCCAAAAAGGAGGTATTATACTCTTGACTCGTATATGTTTGCATATATACATGCCTGTCTGTCTGTAGCTTCATATGTCTGCAACGGGTGATCCGATTTTGATAGTGCTTTCTTTATCTAAAAAAGTAATTTGCTGTTATAGGCCATATTAGATTTTATGTTTTGTCTCCATTTTGAATCAGCCATATTTAATTTCTCTACAAATTATCCGATTTAAGTAAAATTGAAAATATGCAGACAATTATGAATGCCGAATATGATTTCGGTTCTATTTTGATTCTACCAGGATCGGCCCTTTAGAACTAGTATTATCAGATTTATTGGTCGGGGGTTTTTAAAAATTTCCAATTTTACTTGTTAAAAAATACACTTATTTAAAAAAAATCAATAAAAATACACTAAAAAGTATAAAATAACTGTTTGGATTTATCACAGTATTGTTGGAATATATGTCACTAAACATAAAAGTGTGGGGCGTCGAAAAACTCTTCAAACAGATTAACTCTTTTCAGGACTCCACTTAGTTTTAATTACATAAATTCTAGCAATACCGTGATAGCTCAGACTCAAACATTTATTTTTTACTTTTTAATGCATTTTTATTGATATTTTTTGCTTTATATTCCAATAGTTACATACATACCAGCTGTGGCTTTCGACGGCTGGGGACGTTAAGTTATTTAGTGTGAGAATCTTTTGTACTCGTGTGATATTTTGCAGTATTTATTGTTATAATCATTTTGTGTAAATATTAAACTGTGATATTCTGACACTTATAGTCAGGGCCGCGTCTAACGGGGGGCCATTTCGTGTCCCGCACGAAGGCGCACTAGGCCATGGGACGCCAAAAAGTCAATTTTAAAAAAATTTGGGATGAAAAATTTTTTTTCGGATTTCGACAAAAATTTTTTTGGATTTCTCCCCCTGCTCAAAAAAAAATTTTGGGACGAAAATTTTTTTTTTAATTTCTTTCCTCCGCTCATCAAAAAAATTTTGGGACGAAAAATACACCCCTCAAGCTCAAGGTCCAGATCCGCCCTTGTTTCGACTGAGTGGTGCCCACCAAAAAAAGGACGCCAAAAAATGCTCTCGCACGAAGGCGTCTCATGACCTAGAAGCGGCACTGCTTATCGTTTAATTTTTTGTGCATACGCTCGGAGTTCTTTTAGTTTTATGTGACTTTTTCGTAATTAAGTTTTCAGTTGGTGTACTTAGTCTTTATAGGTAATTGTTACCGTGTTAATTGATTATACGCACCCTTTTCATATAAATTGCAAAATTTTACTTGAAACTGTATTTTCTACAAAAATTCAGATATTGGGATTAATAAAAAAAATACATTTTTGAGAATAGATTGAGCTTTGGAACAGAGCACAAGAGAACCTGACCAAGTTTCCTAATTACTCCATAGGGTGTTTAGAAATTAGATCATCAAAACATAATTTTGGTTCTCCGAGTGTAATAAGTTGCAAAAAATAATTTTTTCAAAATTGAAAGGGTATGAGATATTTTTGATGAATTTCCTTAGAACATGACCAAAAAATAATTAAAATCGTTGAAATATTAAAAAAAAAATTTGAACAACAAAAGTTTTGCACTATTCAGGTGGCCGTTTTTTTTTACCGGTGAGTGTAAAAATGGGACGTCTTACTAAAAGGTAGGCTGATATCAAACGTCGAAATCTAACTTTGTCAGCTAAAAGGAAAAATCGCAGGAAAGCTAAATTACGGTAAGTTTCACAAAATTAAAAGGGATTTAATTAAAAATTCCTTTTTATTATTATTAATAGTAATGCAACAAAACTATTTTTGCTTTGAAGCTAATTAAAAGAAATTAAACCCATTGTATTAATTATTATTATTAATACTTGCTGATCTTTAAAAGTAAGATACGTAACACACATTTTTGAACTGTCCTCCTCCTGTTACCTATTGGTTCTGTCTGCGAGTAGTTTTCTTTTTTAGTACTCGCTATCACTAATTAGAGAACTAGTTCTGCTCATATCAGAACTTGGGAAATAGGATGAAACCACAGTGCATGCCTTTGTTTCATCTCCTCTTTTATTAAATACAGACCTATAAATAATGAATCTGGAGGGTAAAAAATAATTTAGCTTTCAGCGAAGAAATAAATATATTACAAATAATAATGGTCTGCTATCTAGAACTGACTAACTAAAATTTGCAAATTGCAAGTTATTCTAAAACACGCTGTATATGATGGAGCAATATTTTTTAGGATCGGAGTAGACATTATTCATAAGTAAAGAAGTATTTCTTAATTTCATGAGGAGATCAGTTCAAAAAGTGTGTTACGTATCTTACTTTTAAAGATCAGCAAGTATTAATAATAATAATTAATACAATGGGTTTAATTTCTTTTAATTAGCTTCAAATCAAAAATAGTTTTGTTGGATTACTGTTAATAATAATAATAATGAATTTTTAATTAAATCCCTTTTAATTTTGTAAAACTTACCGTAATTTAGCTCTGCTGCGATTTTTCCTTTTAGATGACAAGTTAGATTTCGACGTTTGGTATCAGTATGCCTTTTAGTAAGACGTCCCATTTTTTTAATATAATCAACTAGCACGGTAACAATTACCTATACATATTAAGTACACCAACTGGAAACTTAATTAGAAAAAGTCACATAAAACTAAAAGAACACCGAGCGTATGCACAAAAAATTAAAAACTATACCTAAGTGTCAGAATATCACAGTCTTTATAATTACACATAATGATTATAACAATAAATAATACTGAACTATAACAAAAATACTGAAAAATATCACACTAACTAAATTAACGTCGCCAGCCGTCGGAAACCACACAGCTGGTATGTACGTAAGAATTGCAATAGAAAACAAAACAGATCGGTTTTATTGCTTTATTGAAGAGGCGCCCTTGGTATACGGGCGCCTCTGTAGCAGGCAAACATCTGCAACATCCTTGGAGAGAGAGCGGTAGATGAAATAGAATATGAGATTGTACAAATTAATTATGGGCATTTTTAAATCTTAAATCACTACCTGAGTGCATAGGGTTGATTTTATTTTATTTCTACAAAAGGGAAAAATATTTATTTTAATAATACCTATCCGGGATGGTGAAAATTATTTTTGCAAATTGAAAATGAAAGAAAAAATATATATTTTTTTATGTATATATTTTTCTCTCTCACCATACCGCATTCTAACAATTTTTTACAAAAATTTAGTGAAAACCGTTTTTTGAAATAATGATTTATGTGAGAGTAAGTCGAGAATTCTTGATGACTTGTATCCGGAGCGCTCTTAAACCAAAGTTTAACTAGAAGTTTCAACTGGAGTTTTACTGGGGGTTTAAACTGTAGATTTTAGTGTTTTATAAAATATCATTATATAGGTGCTTGTCAAGACCGTCAGTGTTGTCACCATTTTATTGGTTGGTAATGGTAAATGTGGATTGGTAGCATAGTGTAAGATTGGCGATTGATGTCATCTTCATAACTGTTACTTTGACTTTTCATGATGAATGATAAAAGATTTACAAATTTCAATGACAGTGAACTAAGATTATTGAATTATATTGAATTAGTGAAAAAGCATCAAGATCTAATCAAGTGCAAGAAAAATGCTTCTATTATATTGATTACACTTTCTTCATTGCTTGATAAAATGATTTAAATGTCCTCAAAAATATGGAAATTGTCCACTTTTTACAACAACTCTTACTTTACAGAATATAGGTCAGGTAGTTGTTTGTAGGTTATATTGAATCGAGTTGAAGTTTGCGATGAGTTGAGTAATATTATGTTTGTTCAAAAACCTGTACTATCTGCACTAGTGCAGATAGTGCAAAGTTTTGAACAAACCTATTGCGAATTCCACCGTTTAAAATTTAAACTTAATATTGGCAGTAACTGATGAACATACTTTTCAACAAAACTTAAAGCTAACTATCCGATCTAAGATAAGCGGAAACCTATAAAACCGGCCTTTAGTGAAATGTTATACATGAAATTTTTATCAATAATTCTTAGAAAGTAATGAACTCGACTGTCTACAATAGAGTCACCTCACACATCTAAATTGTGATATTCTAATGCATGTAATGAATAGTTTAGAACCTGTATCTTATATTGGTAAATATCTATCTATCTATCTATCTAAATATAGTGACAAAGTTTTAGTTTATCATCTATTAGTATTTTATTTTAACATTTAAAGTTTGACTTCCCACCGAGTGACTTATATGATTTCATTTTCAAAGATCGCGCACGAGTTGGCCCTATGTTAATGGCCAATGTTTTGTAACGGTTGAAATTTGACTTGTCCTGTCATCCCGTGTGCTATGTCCCTTTTCAATTTAAAGCTTTAATTTCAAGGACCTGAAATGGAAACAAACAGGCTAGGTTATGACAAGTTCAAATTAATAAACAATGAGTTTCAAAATAAATTTAGACAAGGGTTCTTAAAATGTTTCTGACTTTACCTTCAGCTTATTTGAGGTAATTTAAACAAGTATATAATTTAAATAACTTTAGTGTTAAATTGCACTTTGTTTTGATATTGATTTGACATTTTAAAACAGGGATTTTTAAAATCTAAAGTAGCATGTTATAAGTTTTTTTGAACAAAAAACCTGAGAGGCAAAAAAGGCAACCATTTTGAAATCTAGAATTTCCTGGCATTTCTCTCCTGATTTGTGAAGTGTTAGGACCTCATAAGAACTAGGGTGAGTTGGTTGCTACTGATTTAATTTTCCTGCTAGATACTTACTGGAGAAATATTTAATTCCAGGTTCCTTTTCTACTCTCGAACTTAATTATTTCACTCATCTATAATTTTATGTCATTGAAATCAAGGCTAAAACTATTTTAAAAGCCTCCCTGGTAAAGTCTTCTGGCATTGAGAGCCTGAGCTATCTAAGGATCCCGCTAGGCATTGTTTCATCCACTGCGTGGAAACATTTTAAGAACATATTATTATTGTGAGACGCCTCCACATGGTCCAGTAAGAACTGTTCATAACCTGCCGTTGTTTCTGAGTCATGTCCAGCAGCTCAACCAAGAAGCGCAACCGAATAAAGTGCAAGTAGGATTAACTCGCTCGGCGAGACGACTGTAAGTCCATCTTTTTTATAATATCCGTCTCAGCCCAAGGGGCCCACCTAAGTTAACACAACAGTGAGAAGTACCAGCCCGCAGCGAAAACCTGTCAACTCGTTAAAAGTCTCTTATTTTCTGTCGGTGACTTATTTTTGTAAGACCTTGTAAACTCACTAAACAGCTGTTATTTGGGTATTAAACTTTTGTAGAAAACCTAAAACAAGACATAGTCTAGCTCTAATCAATGTTTAAGAATTGCACATTTATTTGACGTGCACTTTTGCATTTTTTTAAAACTTTGGGTAGTCACACACATTTAGCTTGTGCATTATTTCATGTTCTATTATTTTATTATTATAACCTACCTGTTGTTCAAGTGGGCAATCGCCAAAATAGCATATAGCATTTCCAGATGAATTAAATTTATCATTTACCATTATTAATTTCAAATTTCAACTATTGTCATCGAGTTGTCAAATTTCTTAAAAGTAAGGTTGCTGTCAAACAGTAAATTCCTAATAGTAGGGACGCGTTCCGTATCTAATGTACGAAGACATTTAAATTTTCTTGGTAGGGCTGATGTCGCGATCACTTTAATTTTATTATCGTTCATTATTTATATTTACCTTTATATGTTAATACTGCTCAGAATTTACTTAGTCATTGTTTGTCATTTATTTTGTACCACGTACATATATTTATTATTAAATTATTATTATGATTATTCCTTGTGTTTAAAATTATTTTGCTTGTTTTGTCACTCCCCTCCCTTGTCGATCCCTAGCGATCGGCTGGCGCCCGCAAAGAAAATAGCTCGTGCATTTTTGGTAACCAACAAACAAGAACCAACGAATAAGTACATCGCCAAAGCAAAATCTTCTTAAGCGAACCCACCCCCGGCTACGACTGTAAGAGCTGTCGCGCGTGGTTGCTATTTAAAATTTCTAATCTGAAAGTAAGCGCCACAGTTTGTCAACCAGGATTGACTCTGGGTGATGTGTCATCGCGTAAATTTTTTCGTGCATATGTTAGAATATATATGTTACCTTCCCAAGGAACAATTTAAAAGTCATTTGGACTTGAGGAGGTTTTAAAAAAGGTTTGTCAGGGTTAGGAAATAGTCTTGTGCTTCATTGATGTTGTAGTTAAGGCCTTTTAGGCTTCAAGTATGCTTGCTCTTATATGGTAAGTTTAAAAGCATTCTGTAAGACCTAATTATAAAGCTAATTTGCTTCTAGGATAATATGAATTTGTAATGGGTTTATCATACCTACATAAAACTCTCCATAAAGCTAATTAGTTTTATGAACGTCTTAAATTCCATTTAGATTTAAAGAGGCTTTAAATTATTCTTTATGGTTTTAACATATTTGCAATAAATGCATTTTAAATCCTTTTTAAAACTAGACATTTTCAATGCCTATTAGTACTTATTAAAGGCCATTACAAAACTTGACTCTTAAAACATCCTTGACAAATGTTATGATGAAACCGTTATGAAGAAAAAGAGGCCTGTATAAATCTAAAAGGCAAATTTTAATTCCATAAAACACTTTCTAACACCTCAATAAAACATTCATTATAAAAACAATAAACAATATGTTTGCCTGAAGTGTCGTTAGTGCATGTGTGTGTGTGTTAGTTAAAAGCATTTCATGACTTACTGATGTGTAATTATGTCTTTTATGGAAGAAATTATATTGAGGTTAAGTTTTAAGTTTTTTGTATGAAATGTCGGAGGCAGTTCTTTTAAATCCCAAACGTTTTATTACAGCTTTTATCAAGTCCATGTGATCTTCGTCAAGTGCATTTGCATTTATGTAAGGAAGGGATTATTGATAGTATGATAGTATACAAAAAGACTAAAAGAACTTCATTTAGAGTAAATGTTCTAGGTCATGACCATTATTAGAATATATAGTTTATGAGTGGACTGTAAAATGACAATTAGGTTTTTAGTTGGCCGGCCATGTTTTTCTTGTTATATAAAAATATTCAAGGTCAATCTCACAATTATAATTATTAATAATTATCACTTTTTCTTTAGCAAATTAAGGTAGAATTACAAGAAACGACTGAAAATTACCATGCGAACCGAGAAGCAGCCTACTTTTTTAAATTTGCTGATTACATGTCTATGCAAATTTTGTATGAATATTAAAATCATTATTATTTCTGAGGCACCTTTGTTTTTTGGGCCGTTCTTTTGTAGTTTTAACGATAAACTGCCGTTGGTTTTAATTTTTTTGTCATAGGTACCTGATGTCTTTTCGTTACCTTTTAAATCGGCCTTAGAGAGGTTATACTGCCACTCTATGCTTTATAAATTTCAAATTCCATTTTATCTTCAATAAGTCTGATGGTGTGTTTGCTTAAGTCAGTTTAGAAAAAATAAAAGCAATAATAAAATTAATTGGATTCCTTCGTGCACGTTCTAATATGGACTTATAAGAGTTTTCAAAACCAGTTTTAAGGTAGCCTTCTAGGTGTTTTCTAGAAATGCAGGAAGCTAATAAAAAAGCTTCCGACAGCTTTAAAATAGTTTTTAAAACGGCCCTAACAAGGTTTTCAAGAGCGGCACTATGCCTCACCAAGGAGTTTTATGATGGAATTTAAAAAGGCCTTAACAACCTTCATAAGAGTGGGCCCTTTTAGTCAACAAGTCGCTTTATCATGGTATTTAGGATATTGTTACAGCAAAATAGATTTTTCAAGGAATTTTATAAATAGTTTTATAGCACCTATAGCGACTATAGCGACTCACTCACTTCCAAAAGCGAGAAGTTTCCAAGGAGTCGCTAAGAAACAAAAAGGAAAACTCGATCCATAATGGAGAAGTTTCCATGGAGTCGCTAAGAAAAATAAAAACATTCGATATATAATATAATATCAATATACTTAAAAATACTCAAATCACATAAAATATGAACATGTATTTAAAACAAATATACGTATATTAACTTCGATTTTAATTTTATTTATAGCGATAACGCTATAAATTTGGTGACCCCGACGTGATAATTTTATGTTCAACGTGATAAATATATGCCCGACGTGATCATTTTATGTCCAACGTGATAAATATATGCCAGAAGTGAAAATTTTATGTCCAACATCATAAATATATGCCAGAAGTGATCATTGTATGTCCAACGTGATAAATATATACAAGAAGAGATTCGATATATCAACTACCGTTATAAATTGACCATTTTATGAAGAGAAGAATTTTCCCGATGAATTTTGAATAGAGGTTCCAAAGTTGAATAGATGTTCCTATAATTTACGGTAATTTCCTAATTCAATCAACTGAAGTTGTATATTACAAGTACTGTCATCTGTTGGTGAGTGAGTTAAAGTACATTCCTTTTTTATCTGAGAGAGTAGTCAATCAATCAAACAATCACAATCGATTAGTTATGCAAAGACAACCTTCAGACGAGGATTTTCCTCAAACTCATTATGTCACCTCTGTCAAACTACCCCCATTCTGGAAATCAAAACCAGAAATTTGGTTTACCCAGATCGAATCACAGTTTTCTGTTGCAAAAATTGTCAATGACAAGAAAAAGTATGATCAGGTTATAGCTAATTTGCCATTAGATGTGATAGATAATATATACGATATAATATCTAATCCCCCGGAAACGGATCTCTATATAAATTTAAAGAAAGTTTTAATTTCACGTTTATCATCGAGTGAGGAAAAACGTCTGAATGATCTGTTATCAGGTTCCCAAATGGGCAATCTGAAACCTTCAGATTTCTATAGATCCATGCTGAATATGGTTGGAGGATTCAGCATGGTTAGTCAAGATTTATTGATAAAGCTATGGAAAAGACGTTTACCTCAAACAGTATATATTGCCATTACAGCTTCAGGGAAAACAGACACAAAAGAGATTCTAGATATTGCAGATCAGATCTGGGAGTCCTGTCAAAATTCAATGGTTGCATCGTACTCCAAAAATCCTCTTGACTCTGAGTCAACCCCGTTATCAGATTTAACTACCACTATCAAAAATTTTTCAATCACTTTTCATGATTCAATTAATCAAGTATTACAAAAACAAGAAATTTTTAATTCTCGATTAAACTCTTTAGAATCCAGACTTTCCAATCAATCCTTCGAGCCTCAACCTTCTACTTCATGCTGCAACAATTGCAAAAGTAGAAGCAATTCACAAACTCGTACCACTAATCGCAATCGTTCACCCAGCCGTAATAATGTTTCCAATAAATTTGATCGTACAGGCAATACTATTTGTTACTACCATCAACTTTATGGTGCCAATGCCTATCGTTGTGGAGGTGAATGGTGCAAATTCAGTAAGAATTGTAAAAAATCTGATAATTCTCAAAGATGACTGAAGTTTGATAATAATTTTATGACGTCTGATTTTGACATTTCTAACAGCAAACGTCGTCGACTTTTTATTTACGATAGATCTAACAACCTGAACTTCCTAATTGACACTGGTGCCGATTTATCTGTGGTGCCACGCAATGCTTTCACAGATTTAAAAAAGAATTTTGATACGATATTAACCGCGGCTAACGGTTCAACCATTTTTACATACGGTAAGAAATTGTTAAAAGTCAATCTAAACTTACGTAGATTATTTCCTTTCGTTTTCAATATAGCAGACGTTGACATACCGATAGTCGGAGCAGATTTCTTGTCTCATTTTGGTTTAGTTGTCGATCTTAAAGGAGCTCGAATAATTGATAACAAGACTAATTTGTCAGTTAATTGTTTTATTAAAAATAGTCCTTTAGACAATTGTAGATTAGATTCACTTAAATTATTTCCTTTGACAGATAAATATAACAAATTACTTTTACAATTTCCTAATTTAATTAGTTCCCCAGATTACAATTTACCTATTAAACATTCTATTGTACATCATATAGTTACTGAAGGTCATTTACCTTTTTCACGACCTCGTAGATTAGACAATCTTAAATTTAAAATAGCTCAAACAGAATTTAATAACATGGTAGAATTAGGTATCTGCAAACCATCATCTTCTCAAGTTTCCTCTCCACTCCATCTAGTGGCGAAAAAAGAGAATGACTGGAGACCTTGTGGAGATTATCGACAACTAAATACGATTACCATTCCAGACAGATATCCATTACCTCATATCCACGACTTTAGCTCTCAGTTGCACGGCTGCACTATTTTCTCCAAGATTGATTTAGTGCGAGCGTACCATCAGATACCTGTCGCTGAAAATGACGTTTATAAGACAGCTATAACAACTCCATTCGGACTGTTTGAATTTTCCCGCATGCCTTTTGGTCTACGCAATGCCGGTCAAACTTTCCAACGTTTTATGAATGAAGTACTTGTCAATTTACCTTTCGTTTTCGTCTATTTGGATGATATATTAATCGCAAGTCAATCAGATGTACAACATTTGGAACATTTGGAAAAGGTTTTCAAGAGATTAGACACATACGGAATTAACATTAAACCATCTAAATGTATCTTGGGAGTTGACAATTTAACCTTTTTAGGTCATCACATCTCTTCATCAGGTATTTTACCATCAACTGAGAGAGTCGAAGTCATTAATAATTTCCCTTTACCGACAACTCTCAAACAACTACAACGTTTCATAGGTATGGTGAATTTTTATCATCATTTCATACCTCACTTTGCTGAAATATTACTTCCCCTATATTCTCTTTGTAACAGTTTATCTCATGATAAAATTACAAAGATTAATAGTTGGCCTGATCAATGTTTAGACGGATTTTCGAAAGCCAAAGATGCAATAAGTAATGCAGTAGTTTTAGCTCATCCTTGCAATAATGACGATACTATCTTATCTCTCTCAGTCGATTGTTCTAACCTTGCCATGGGTGCAGTTTTAGAGCAAAAAGATAATAAGGGATTTCTTGCTCCTTTAGCATTCTTTTCCCGTAAATTAACCACAGCACAAACCAATTATTCGGTTTTTGACAAAGAACTTTTAGCACTATATACTGCAATTAAACATTTTAAGTTTATACTTGAAGGTCGAAAGTTTAATTGTTTTACAGATCACAAACCTTTAATCAACGCTTTATTCACAAAAGCAGAAAGATCTCCTCGTCAAATACGTCATTTAGAATACATAGCTCAATTTTCTTGTAAAATACAACATGTTAAAGGAAAACATAATGTAATAGCTGACAGCTTGTCACGTATTTACGACACTTTTTCCTTAAAACAAGATATTTTACCACTTCAACTTAAAAATTCTCCCTTCCTTAATGTTAACTTTGACCTAAAGTTGCTTAGTGAAGCTCAGGAGAAAGATTCAAATCTCAACTATTTATTGTCAGATAAATCATCACTAACTAAAACCAATTTCATTTTAAAAACGATACAAATGATTTTATTTGGTGTGATGTTTCTCGTGCAAAAGTCAGACCTTTTGTTCCACTTGTTTACAGACGAACGATATTCGATATTTTTCACAACTTATCTCATCCTGGTATTAAAGCCACTAGACTGTTGATTTCAAATAACTATTTTTGGCCGAAAATGAACACAGATTGCAATTTATGGTCAAAATCGTGCATTAACTGTCAAGCTGTCAAAGTCAGTCGACATACGCGAAGTGCTCTCGGGAACTTCACCATTCCGAAAATCAGATTCGACCACATCCACATAGATTTGGTAGGACCATTACCTCCATCCAAAGGTAACTCTTACATTCTCACGGTGATTGAACGATTCACTAGGTGGCCGGAAGCGTACCCTCTTCGCGACATCACAGCAGAAACAGTTGCGCGTACTTTATTTCAAAACTTTGTTTGTCGATTCGGTGTTCCCTTGTCAGTAACGACTGATCAAGGAGTACAATTCGAGTCAAGATTATTTAATGAATTTGCAAAGTTTTTAGGTTTTCATAGAATACGTACAACTCCATATCACCCAGAAGGCAACTCTTTAATTGAAAGATTTCATCGCTCACTTAAAACTTCCTTGTTAGCTAGAGCCAATACATCACATTGGACAGATGAATTACCCATCATTTTATTAGCATTTAGGACAACTCCCAAGGAAGATCTGCAATGTTCACCTGCTGAACTCATTTATGGTCAAACCCTTCGTTTACCTGGCGAATTTTTCGTTGAATCGTATAATTCCCCAGATATTCCTTATTTCATTGACAAATTACGCATTTATTTTAATAATTTAAAATTTGTTCCTCCAACTTCGCATGGCAATTACAAAACTTTTGTTAGTTCAGATCTTGCCTCTTGCGATTTTATTTTCGTTCGCATTGAACGTTTAAAACGTTCATTTACTCCTTTATATGAAGGACCGTTTAAAGTTTTATCTCGTTCAGATAAGTTATTTACCTTTAAGAAAGGAGCCAAAGTCATAACTGTCAATATTGATAGGGTTAAACCGGCTTTTGTATTAGTTGACAGATGTGACACTTTGCCTACCCCGATTAAAAAAGTACGTTTTGCAATCGACACGTTGATTGATTAACTATTTTCTTTTTTAACGAGGGGGTGTATATAGCGACTATAGCGACTCACTCACTTCCAAAAGCGAGAAGTTTCCAAGGAGTCGCTAAGAAACAAAAAGGAAAACTCGATCCATAATGGAGAAGTTTCCTTGGAGTCGCTAAGAAAAATAAAAACATTCGATATATAATATAATATCAATATACTTAAAAATACTCAAATCACATAAAATATGAACATGTATTTAAAACAAATATACGTATATTAACTTCGATTTAAATTTTATTTATAGCGATAACGCTATAGCACCCTTGTATATATTTAAGAAACCAAAATTGTTCCTTGGGTTGTACATCTTTCTGCCAAAACATTTTTTTGTACCAACCCTACAACGTGCAGATGCTGTCATTAATGGCGGGTGTTTGTTTGTTTTGATTATTCTTGGTCTGGTTTTTAAATTTGGAAAAAAATGGAAATATATAAGGTTTTACGAAAGGTGTATCAGACAACTTGACAAAAGTGAATTCAAGAATGGTAAGACACATTTTATAAGAATAATTTAGTGGCGTCCATAAAACGAGTGACGTGTTTAAGGGGTCATCTCATTTGTTATGTGACAGAAATCGAGCAAATGTCAGTCATGATTTTTTTATTTCTTATTCGTGTTAGAAGTGAAGTACACATACGTTTTCAATTCGATCATCATGGGGTTACTTTTTCACGTTTCAATATGGCGAAACCAAGAAGGTGACCGAAATTTAAAGATTTGAATATTTGTAAACCTTCCTGTAGGAATATCGAATCGACTTGTGAAAACCGAATTTAAATGGATTCATTCATTATAAAAATAGAAGAAGGGATAATTAAAAACACATAAATGCATCGTTTCATGCCAAGGGGGGTAAAAATATACAAATGGAGAAGAGCATCAAAGAGCTCTGAACAGAAATAATTAAAAAACAAGTAAAAATTGTGTATTGATAAGCTAATAATTCTAGATTTCCACAAAAGCTAATTAAAACCTTTAAAAACAATTTTTTCAATAATTTTTTTTTAAATCACTATATGCATGTTTAAAGGCTTTAAAAATGTCTACAGTTTGATGTGTGCCAAAAATAAAAAAGTTACAAGTCTGGGGAGGTTTAAGTGGCGCACCCTGTATAGGACATAAATGAAAAGTACACCTCAGAACTTTAGTATTGTGTAAGTTTCTAGTGACATGCAGATAATGTTTCATACAATATTTCACAGTAAACAGAGATTAAACGTGCATGCTAAATAGAAGGTAATCTACTTGTCAGCCAAATTTGCTTTTTTTGGTTCATGCATTCATTAAATGCTTACCACTTCTGATAGTGAAGCCTTCCTAAATTGTGAATTGGGTGATCTCAAACTACTTCCACAAGGTTGGGACATCTGTGTCACAAACTGTGGTCGGTTTGATGACTCGGTCCTCTCTATATTGTTTTTTGGTTTGGTACCATTTTGTCCATCTGGTGAACTGAGAGATACATTTAAATTTTTAGGGGACAAGGGTACTCCATCACTGGCTCTTCTAGGAATATTGGATATATCTAAGTGACTGCTACTAACAGATGATTTCCCGTGGAAGCTTTTTGAAACCCTTGAAATTCGTGGTGGTTCAATATAGCTCTCCCTTACTAAGACTGTTCCAGGTTTAATTTTAATTAATTCGCTGTCTTTTTCGACTTTTTTTTCTGTATTTAAGTTTAAGTTTTTCCCAAAATCTATATTATCAGTCTTATTATAATTTTTGTTTTCCAGGAACTTTTCCTTAGTTGTCGACCACTTATCATAACCAAGACTCGAAATATTCACACTTAAATTTGGAATGTCTTTCTCGAAAGATTGATTAGATTTCCTGATTATATTTTTTAGATCTTTCCTATCGAATTCATTGACAATTTTACTTGTAGAGGGCTGAATCCACTCGGTATTTTCAACATGTTTAAAGCTATAACCGGATGATGTTGGGGAATGCAATACATTTGTACAAATATTCACATTGGGGTTAAGCGGAGAAATTATTTTTGGAGTAACGCTAACCTGAAATAGGTTGTTATCTGTTAAGGTACAGGAGGCTGTACTGAAATAATTCGAAAGAGCATTTAGCCTGGCATTTGTTAGAGTTTCATTTGGGTCTATAGAGTCTTCATCATCTTCCATTGTTAAACAAGTTTCAATATCTTCCGTTACTGTGACATCACAGTCTGCAGCAGAAATAGAACCAGCAGTTGCATCATTAGTATTAAAGTCAACTTCAGAACCACCTGAAACTGGTGTTACTTCTCCACTTTCACCTCCTGGAATAATAGAAAAACATTTTTAAAATCTACTGTGTAGAACAATGATACGTTGAAAAATTAAAATCAGTAGTTCAATCTTCAGAAATAGAAAATTATTAACAATTTTATCAACAGAGAATCGTGATTTTTAGTTCGTAAATATATCTGAAAGTAAGCAAAATAGATTAAAAAGCTCAATATAAGATATGTATTATTAGGTATGTTTTCTTTATTTTTACTTTATTTTACACTGAGTCTTTTACCAACTAAGTTCGTACTATAAAATTAAAAATGTCTAAAACTAACATTATTTACAAAAAACTGCGAAGAGTATTCAATAGAATGTGTAACAATTATATAAAAAGTTCAGTGAACAGGCGAAGAGTACGTTTTTAGCTTGTTTGTTTCTTTATTTTGTAGTACAGAAACAAAAAAAAAATACTTTTCGTTACCACACCTTTCTGCTATTCATACAAATCTAATCATGTATCTTGTTCATGACAGAATATGTACAAAAGAACTATATTGTTATGCAAATATACTGATGTTTTAATTGAAGCACGAAATTATGATATAACCGGCACAACATTTTTGAGCAGTGAGTTAATCGTGTTTTTAGGAGTTTAAAAGATTTATGTCAATCAGGAAAAAAAACATGTTGGTGAAGAAAACCATCTTTGATGGTGAAAAGTATTGCATTCCAATGAGAGAATGAAAAATGGTTGAAAATGGATTCGATAAATTCTAAAAATAATTTTTTAGTGTAAAACAAGCATTATTCACTACTTTGAGTTTGAATAAAAATAGAATTCAGCATAAAAAAAGACCACACAATTTTTTTGTTGCAAATTTCATCACAAACAAGATGCATAAGTTATCTTACAGGAAAAACCTATAAGAATAAAAAAAATCTGTTTATGTATTTACACAAAACTTCCCTACTGCTTTATTTATTTGTTTTTCTGTCTGTACATTTCTTTACTAAGTATATTGAATTTTTTTCTAGACAATAGTAACAACTATATTCCAAATATTATTTTCCACCTTCCTTTTTTATTTTTTAAGTGACCACCCTGCAAATGTTTCATTAAAAGTGTATCCGGTTTCCTCCTTGGTAAAGTAGTATTACTATGAGAAGATGCCAGCAAAAAATATGCGCAGAAACGAGTTTGTGCGCTCCATCATTCTAAGCCAATGAGAAAGAATTACATGACATTCAATGTCAACACCAGTGGCGGCGGTGCCCTACAGTAGAGCGGCGGCGACGGTAATAATAATAATAAAACAACTTTATTAGGCAAAGTTTCGTAGAACTTACTATTCTTACACTTCTCCTGAACAAAGGTTACACGTAACAGTTGGCAAGTTTTAATCTACTCCATTTTCACAGTTCCTTGACCGCGAAACTTTTATTGCAATCACACATCCCTATACCCCAGATAAAGCTATGCCACTGGTAAAAATATTCGCGCATTTTGGCTCCGCCCTGGCATCTTCTCATAGTAATACTAGTCTAATTGTGTCAACTATACTCCAAATACCATTTCCGTCATAGTTTCTTAATTACTTTTTTAGGGTATATTTTCAATCATTTGATTTGCTCAGTTGCATTGATGTGACAAGGTACAATTATAGGAGCATAGACATTGACCAATCGCGAGATACAAAAATTGGTTGCAAAGGTAAATTATGCGATTTTTTTTATATGTATAGTCTATGACAGTTAAGAATGCAGTTGTTTTCAGTACGAGGGGAGAGCATAGTTTAAACAGGCACACTGGAATTACCAAGTTTCAAGCTCATTGATACATAAAATAAAAAGTAACGAAAAAAATTATAGACGTTTGGCTCTTTTATGACTAAATTGAAATCTTATTTTATCATAATAAAAATAAAAATGAACTCTCCTTATTTATATACTTAACACAATTTGACGATTAATTTTTTAACTTGTTAAGATTATCAAAAAAATTGTTATCTTTCTAGATTCACGAGTGTTTGCAATATAAGAAATTTATAATAATAGTAATAATAAAACACTTTATTGAATCATAAATAATTCAATAGGCTAACGACCGAGGTCCTACCTAAAATTTATTATATTTAAATAAAATTGCATATTTAAGTATTATAACATATATGAATTATTAATTTAAACAAAAGTTTTACATAAAATAAGTACACTATTTATTACATCTTGATCTGCGAGAATGTCATATTCATCTTCCTAATCCTAGTATTTATTTAATTAAAGAAATTATTTCATTTTTTTATTACTTAAAACATATTTTCTGAACCTGATAAGAAGTTCTGATTTACTAATTTTTCCTTGCATGAACTTGGCTTGTGAATTTGCCAATCAGAGATAAGGACACTCGCTCCCTATCTTTACAAGCACTGTATTCTTAACAGGGACTAATAGATTTTTATACTCACTAATTTTAGTTGTTTTTTATGGCATTGTACCTACCTTGCGGTTTCTGTATGTTGGTATAATAATCAGAAAATTCCATAGATCCAGATATATCCTTGTCAAAAGAATCCAAAAGCATTCCAACACTGCCTAAATCACGATCTAGTCCAAGAGCAGTTGGAAATATCTTGGTGAGATTATCCACAGTTAATCTAAATACAATAATATATAGTAAAAATATATACATACAAAATACCTATTATTAAATTAGTGTCGTAAATCTCATTTTGTTATTGTATTAAACACACTTTAGTAGAACTGTGTAGAATTATGGTATAACACAGGCCCACAAAAAAAAAAAAAAATTCGTGAGCAAGAATTAAGACCCACTTTTCCTTATGTTTTTCGAGGTGCTGAACATGAATCTGAAGTCAGAATAACATGTTTGTGGACGAATTTTTGAGCTAGAGGTAAAAATTGGACGAAAATCGTGAAAACTCGGGATTTGTGATATTTCCAGGTTCGAAATGAATAGAAAAAATTTGGGACACGTGGAAATAATTTTTGGGAGAAAATACAGTATTTTCCAATGTATTCCATTAGTTGATAAAACCTCAGGTGCGGTGAGTTCACTTTGGACCGCATTATTATACAAAATTTCCCAGGATATTGCTCCCAATCTACATATTCATGTAGATTGATTTGGGATTGTACTTATGTTCGCGGTGCTGAGCAGAACTGCACACATGGGAAGAACAATAAGAAGAGGCAGGAGTTATATCTTGTATGGAACACTCATACTGTGACATTGGACCCTTGCCAGAATAGACTTGTGATTAAACCTTTTGATGCTTACCTTCAGACACCTTGCAACTGATACAATCATCTTTTAATTCCACATCCAGTGGAAGTATAGTAACGACAAAAAAATTTTGAAAATTAAAAATACACCATTCTAGAGATATTAACACGTTCAGCACCAAGCTCTCAGGGCGAATTTTCGTTATTTTTAAGAATTTTTTTTTTTTATATTAGTTGGTGTATCTTTTTAGATACACAATGTTTTAACAATGTGTATAGAAAAAGATACACTGGCTCTGAACGTGTTAAAAAAAATAAAATATGAAGAACATAAGTGGCAAAGTGGTGATCTCAAAATTACTTCCATATGATTTTAGGTCAACAGTAAGGTTTATAAAATATCCTTCCTTCCTTTGTCAATGAGTTAGTAGAGATCGAAACAATCACTACAAAAAAAAAAAGATCTGGCCCACGCTATCGTGTCTCTTACCGGGTGATAAGAATCTAATAGAGCAACCACTGGTTGAACCGTCGAAAATCCTCCTTCCACCTCTGCATATAAAATTAGGCTCGATTAAGCAGTTTGTAAAAGCACTTGATAAACAGGGTGACTGCTTTGAATATTTGAATCGAACATTCAGTCAGTTGTCGGAAGCTAAACTTAAGGAAGGAATTTTTGATGGACCCCAAATTCGAAAGATTTTGAAAGATAAGTTCATTACAATGATGACTCCAAAAGAGAAAGCCACATGGGAAAGCTTTAAGGCAGTAGTCCATCAGTTCCTAGGGAATCATAGAAGTGATGACTATGAAAGCATTGTAGCTGAGATGATCAAGAATTACCAAAAATTAGGTTGTTTAATGAATTTAAAATTACTAATGATGATGGCAGATTTTTGTTGGTCATTAAAGAGAGAAACAGTTCAAGAGGCACATGAACGAAAAAGAAATCCATTGCGTAAATCATTCAATGATAAAAAGTCAGGAAACGAGCAAAAAATACCTGATCTCTAAAAGAGGAATGCGTTTTGATAAACCAATTAAGCTACTACACTGAAAATAGAGAGATGAATTCAGACTAATAAATGTTAAAATGCTCAAATAAAAAGGTGATTTTAACGGAGATGCAAGGTCCTCCGAAGGTAAGCGTCAAAAGGTTTCATCACAAGTCGATGCCGGCGAGGGTCTAATCTCACAGGCTGAGTTTTCCATACAATCCAGAGATATAATTTCTGCCTCTTCTCATTGTTCTTTCCGCGTGTGCAGTTCTGCTCAGCACCGGGAACACAAGTACAATCCCGAATTAATCTACATGAATACGTTTATAAACCACTGTTGGGAGCAATATCCTCGGAAATTTTGTATAATAGTGCGGTCCAAAGAGAACTCACCATACATGAGGCTCTATGAAGTAATGCAATACACTGGAAAATACTGTATTTTCTCCCAAAAATGATATTTCCATGTCTCTCAAATTTTTTCTATTCATTTCGAACCTGGAAATATCACAAATCAAAATTTTTCATGATTTTCGTCCAATTTTGACCTCTAGCTCGAAAATTCGTCCACAAACATGCTATTCCGACTTCAGATTCGTGTTCAGCGCCCCGAAAAACATAAAGAAAAGTGGGTCTTAATTCTCGCTCACGAAATTATTTTTTTTTTTGTGGGCCAGTGTAATATAAAGACAAAGATATTCATGACTTTATATGATGATTCAAAACAAATGTGTGAACTTCCCTTTGGTAATTAAGTATGGCATTTCATTTGTGTTTATGAAGAAACAATTATAAATCAGTCTTTGAGGTGGACCAATAAACTTTTCTTGCCACTATTAACACAAGAATAGTGCATTTATAGAACTTGCTAGAGCTTTATTACTGTGTGTAGCATTCTGCTTCCCAGTTACCTGTACCACTACATGGATAGTGGTTTGTGGTCATTTTGATTATTTAATGAAATGATTTTAAAACACTTTGTAATACCGGTCCTTATCTTCAAAATTAAAAAATTATATATATCAGAAACTAAATTGATTTTAATAGTTGCATTAAGAACTGAGTCTTTCATAAAATATCCCTTACATCTCTTCTTTTTACAATTAATTATTTTTTATTTATTTGTTTTCATCATGATTAGAAAATATTATTTAGGTTAAAATCTAAATAATATTTTCTAGTCTCTTCTTTTTGGCGCTGAGCTAACGATTTATTAACAAATCAAAGCCAATATTGCGAGTACTACTACTAGTCTCTTCTTTTTATTTCTTCTAAACAGATTGAAAGTATTAAAGTATTAAGCTAGTATTAAAAACTACACAAAAAACGATACTCTCATACCAAATTTCGAAAAAGCAGCATCTTTTTTAAATAGTTTTTTTCTTAAACTCATCAGTCATATAATTTTTTACGGCTTTAGCCATAGCTATTTCGTCACTCAAGTACACACACACATACAACTATTTCCTATGAGGTATTGCCTTCGACCGCGGCTGAGAATCGAACCTAGGAGAGGTACACAGTAACTAGTCGTGTTGCCTCATTCAACTGCACTCTAACTCACTGAGTTACCACCCCGGTAGTTAACAGTTTGAATATATAGGACAATAACTATTTTTCAATTAGCCTCTGAAAGGGGCGCTGATTTAAAATAAATGTTTATATACAAAATTCGAGTTGCGTTTTGTATAGAAACTGATTAAAGCACTAAAGTCTTTTTTATTTTTATCTTCGTGTTGATGACATAGTCAGTTCCGAAATAACAGAGGTGCCACTTTAAGGGCTGTTATGGCGATAGAAATAAGATCACGGAACCATGTAGCATATTTGTTTGATTCAACAGACCATTGCGATTTAGCTAAAGATGTGAAGTTTATAAGGTTTTTGACTAAAGATTAGTTGTAATTAGTTATGTTAAAAAAACATTTTTAAACTAAAAGGTTTAAAAATACTTTAAAAATTCAGAAAAATTAACTAAAACCGTTTTATTTAATTAATTTTCTTATTTAAAATAGACATGCAGATAACATAATGACAGATAACACAAAAATTACCCACTACAAAATAAACAAGAAGTAACTTAACTTCTACATAGTTGAGTAATATAATGTAAATTTCTTGGTGTATAATGAGAAATACATACCTATAAAATGACACACATATTAATTGTTTTAGGTTAATATTACCAATTTCCTGATTTATAGAAGCTACTAAATATTTTTTTAATCATATACAATTTTTTGTTTACTTTTTTTTCCATTTGATAAATTGTACCTTATTTTTTTTATTTACTTTTTAGATTTAATGTAGAGTCAACTTTTTATTAGCTGTTACTATTCAGTGTTATACACACACACACACACACAGATATACTTTATATCTAGCTGCATGAATATGTATTAGAAATGTTTAAAAAATTATGAAACAATGTAAACCTGGTCAATAAATTTTGATTTGATTTGATTTAAAGTTTAAACAGTGTTTAATTTAATTTCTGCCCCGTCATCGATTGTGTAAGCTAATAAATACTTACATAAATAATTTAAAAAGTAATGCCATGAGTTGGTTTTTTGCCAATGTAAAAAATCATTTTCTGACAAAATTGCTGCCAAATATCACTGTATTAAGGGTTTTATGATTTCAACCTTAGAACTGATAGTTAACTCCAATAGTACCCACACACTTACAGTTTATGGCTGAATATTGCTTAAGCTAATGAAAAAGCGTATGTGTAAGATGACAGTCATTATCCGCAGAGTGAAGACCATTTCTGGGTCGCTCTTCTTTGGTGATTTTCTCATGAGTGAGTGGAAACCTCGTGAAAACAAGAATTATATATTCTTGAAATTTGGGAACGCTCACATCGGCAAAAAGTAAGGGAATCTGCTTCTTCTGATAAATTCTGAGAATATTTTTTCTCGGCCCATGAATATTGACGTCTAACCTCACTTTTTTTACTTTTCCTTTGCCATTCTGTGTTAGAATCGAAGCGGTAACACAGATATAGAAGATTTGCTTGTTCAATTGGGATACTAAAATGTTACTCAACTAAGCTGAAGATGCTGAATGGGAACGACAAGTTCTACAAATGAAAGACCCATTCATGTATTTATTAAAGGATTCAGAGTAAACAAAAATCTTGCTTGAGATTTTGAAGTCGTTACCCTATGTATGCACTCTGTTAAAATAGTTTTTTGACTCCTCGTAATTGAGGTCACACAGACACCATTATACACAGACCATGCAAATTTAAATCGACAATTTTATTACTCTTTAATCTCTATGATTTGAGCACTAACAGACTGATAGATGATATTTGTTTACAATTCTCCTGGTTACGTAGGAACACATCACTGAAATCAACCTCTGCTATTGGTTGAAAATTTGGTAATGCTGACAGACAGGAACTGTAATTACAGAATATTAATCATATGTATATTTATGCCATGTTATTTATGAATTTACTTCTATGTGTTTTACCCTGTAAGTGGTGTTTACTGTTGGTCAATAAAGAATAAAGACATAAATAATTTTTAATTTCGTGACATTATGAGTGTAGAAGGTATTGTAATAATCCAAAAATTCAACTTCGACGTTTTGACGAATTTTTACTCTTATATCACTAGAAAAAAATGTCTGTGTGTGTATGTCTGTAGGATCATTACTTAGCCTAGCGCCAAAACCAATTGACTGATTCCGTTTAAATTCAATATCTAGCGTTCACTTACAAATATCTCTAGCAGTTTTTTTCAGTTTCCACGTACCCCTAAATTAACAGTAGTTTTCTGATGCGAAAAAGTCAAAAATCTCGATTTTCTCAAAAACAGTTCTAATGATTGTGCTCAAATTTTGTATGCTAATAATACATTAGAAATCTAACAATATGTGATTAGTAGTTTTTCATGAAAAATTCAGATAACGGCAGTTGTCTGACATGAAAAAATCAAAAATCGCAATTTTCTCACGGTTCTAACTTTCAAATTTTTTATATTTCTAGTATATTACGAATCTAACAATATACCATTTCCGGTTTTTCACGAAAATTCACTTAAAGGTAGTTTATTGTGGGTCGGTGTAGCCGTATCATTTATTATAATTGACGCAGCAGTTAGTGCTCAAAAAAAAAGTTGATGAACATAACTTTTATGATAAAGTGTATAAACTGGTCAAAATCAGGAATCAACTACACCAGCTATAAGGACGTGGTAGTTCAATTAGCCCTCGATATTTGTCGCATAAATTTAACCATTTGCATAGACATAGTAACGACTCGATCATCTCTTCTGAAACTGCAATGTAACTCTATTCTTTATATGCACATTTCGCCAGCAAATCTACTTTATGTGTACTATATAGTGTGCTACCATCTGTCGTTCATTTACGTGACATTTTGTGTACACTTCTGATGGCCTGGTCCAACTTTCACATCTCCTGTCGTCAGGCCCAATGTTGCGTATACACAACACTAAATTTTATGCATGTCAAATTTTGCAGGTACTAATGACCATGTGCTTGTTTCATATCATATCCATTTACAAATAATTATCTTAGTTTATATCCGTATTTTCATGATTTTTTTAAAATTTCGTTAAAAACAAAATAAAAATAATGTATCATTCCCTAAAATATCGTCATGTATTGGTGACATTCGTTTCCATGGGAAGTATAAAATAAATCGGTCTAGTGACATACGTGGCAATAAAAAACTAGAACCTAAGGGTAAATTGTACCAAACTACCTTAACCCATGTTAAACTAACCTCGTACTAAAATTTAACACTGGTTTAAAAATTTCGTGAGTTGTACCATCTGAATTTACCCTGGTGTTAACAATCCCAGAAATAACAATGTATAAGCACAGAATAAGGAATTAGTAACTAACAGAAGTGACACTCTCCGCGCCGCCTTTGATGTTTTTTGATCAATTTTTGTGACCTTCGCCATCTTTTTGTAGGTATTTTGGTGAGCTCATTTATTGTTTTAACCTAACATAATATCCAACAAGTCAATTATATTTTTACCACGTATGAGGACTATCGTGCTTGCATGGAAAGAGATCATAGTGTTAACGGTTCAATAAATTCGTAATTACTTAGAAATTCTCATAATTTACAGCAATAACAAAATATCTTCAGGGATCCTTAGGTGATCTAAATAAAGTAATGTAAAGTAATGGTCCTATAACATGGTAAAAATATACCTGGATTGTTATATTATGTCACAGAATGTTAGGTTAAAACAATAAAATAAATGAACTGACGGAAATATCTTCAAAAAGTTAGTGGAATTTGGGCGGGAAGCTCAAGTGTCACTTCTGGTAGTTCTCTTTTATGTGGTATAAGTGCAAGATGCTACCGATGAGAGAATGTTGACAGTCGAGTTACATAAAATATAAAAAGCTTGTCAAGTTGTGTCAAATGCATCATAAATATTAATATCACATAGGTCGTAGGTTATACCTATAGTTGGAAGAAGAAATGGGGGATGATGAAACTAGTATTAAGTAATTACAATATACAGGGTTATTCATTACATTTAGGCCACCCTTTATTATCATTATTATTGGAGATAGAAAAAAAGTTTCAGACGAAAGTTGTAGGGCTGTAACTGAACCCCTTTAATAAGTTAATGGAAGCACAGTGGCGTGCAGAAATTGAGAAGCAATCATATTTTTTTAAATGGAACGCGCCCTGTGTATTGTCGAATTTTTGAATTACTCTTTTTTTCTGATTTCAAAAATATGACGTGATAGTCCTATCTTTAACCGTTTTCGAGTTATTGAACATTGAAAATCGTATTTAAACTATTTATTATACGAAGGGAAATTACAATTATTAAAGTAGTCTATGAAAATGTTAAGTATTCTGTTATTATATGAAACGCTGACAGATTTAACAACAGAATACTTGTCATTTTCATAGACTACTTTAATCGTAATTTCCGTTCGTATAATAAATAGCGTAAATACGATTTTCAATGTTCAATAACTCAAAAACGGTTAAAGATAGAACTATCATATGTCATATTTTTGAAATCAGAAAAAGTATTTAAAAAATTCAACAATACACAGGGTGTTCCATTTAAAAAAAAAATATTGCATCAATTTCTGCACGCCACTGTGGTTCCATTAACTATTAAAGGGGTTCAGTTATAGCCCTACAACTTTCGTCCGAAACTTTTTTTCTATCCCCAATAATAACGATAATAAAGAGTGGCCTAAATATAATGAGTAACCCTGTACACTGTACACTCAAAGCAACAATTTGAAGTTTCATTTTTACTAACCCCACTCTATGACCTAGTTTAAGTTTTACGGGGTTAAGTGCGCCTGATATCCTTAAAATTCAAGGTTAGCGTATTGGTACAACGCGTCATTGCTCTTAACCCTCTTTTAACACAGGGTGTTGATACAACTCGCCCTTAAAGAGTTCATTAAAAAGGTGTAGTGTATTATGTGTGAATTTTATTTAAGTTTCAACCACGGTGTATTAAATAGGTGGTCCGACGTACGGCACTTTCCTATTATAATAATGGCTTCATAAGTGCATGGTTTCTATTTACTTTAGCAGATAGCGCGAGCAATAAGGTCCTACAATTACCTGGGCATGTGCATCGTATAACTAACATAACCTCAAATTTTAAGGTTTTTTCGTTTATTCTCAATGTTTGTATAGGTATTTTTAACTTGGAGCCATACTGGCTCCAAGCAAATATTTAAAAATTCACGCAAATAATTTTTCAATATTGTTGATTAATAAAAATAGACTGCTAATTATAGGTTAGATTCCTAACCTGCAAAAAGTGTCTTATTTTATTGTGACAAACTATTTAAAACTTCATACACATTATGTTGAACTTGATTTTGGTTGAAAGTACAGGAACCAGGCAGAAATTTTAATAATAGCTATGTAATACTTGTAAATCTTAAGAAATATATATTTTTGAGGTTAGCTGTGGCGACACGTGCAATGCTGCATGTAGTGTTGCATATATTCTTTCAATGTTTTAATTTAGCTACTTAATGTCAGATGTTACTGGACTTTTGTTTCACTAAACAAAAACAAAAGGCCGGGAATGTATGCAACACTGTATGCACGTATGCACAGAACCTGTAAAATTATCTATGTATGCGTAAGTAATGAGAGAACTTATTGATCCTGCCATCTATTACATTATGTACAAAGTAAGGACTTATGAAGCCACTGTGAGGGTTATCGTCGCATCACCTATTTAATACACCCTGATTTCAACAGAGTGTTTTGCTTATATCAAAATTCACTTCAAATGATGCATTAATATTAATTATATCATCAGATTTAAATAAATGTTTAGTAAACAAATTTACTTAAAATTCAATTCATTAAAGGATTTAAAAAATGCTCGCAATGCTGGTACTTGTATAAATGAGGGATTGCTAACCCAACTCATAAGGTACGTTTATGTAAGGATATTTTAACTAAGAGGAATGATGAGATGCAGGCCCCCGTATGGAAGGGGTCTATTGGGTACTGAGATTAGGGGCCCGTTCTCCCCCTCCACCCCCTGCTCATCAGTTATTAAGTGTGGGGGCCCATTGGCTTTCGAGCGGGGCCCACCAGAAATTTTGGCAAAAATTTATTTTCAAATTCCCCCCGCAGATCAATTATTAAGCACACAGGCCCGTAGTGAGGGCCTGCCAGAGATTTTGACAAAAAAATTTTTCCCGCTCAACAATCTTTAGGCGCCAGTGAATTTCGTACCGAGGCCCATGATTTGATGCGGGGGGGGCCTGTTGAGATGACATCGTGTTCTTGAACGAACAGGTGTAATATTTACGCACATATTATCTCTCGATCTTACACTAGGATCTCGCATATGATTATGAACAAAAATGTCAAAATGAATAACTGTAGCTGAAATGAAGTATGCAAATTGTGACGTTACTCAGCTTTTTTGGCGGTAAATATTTCATTTGAATTAATATCTGTTTTAAAATGATTATAAAAATATCAGATACATGTATATCATAAGTATTTTTTATTTTTCGGCTTAAAAGTAATATGTAAATACCCTATTATGAGCGCTCACATGGAAATCTTAACTGTTATGATAATAAATACCCATAGAGGAGTGCCCATGCAACTCTAGAGTGCATTCTGTTTTTCTTTGATTTTAAAATCTACAGACCACTTCCAATTGTCCTTTACACTCTTCAGATTCAAGAGTAAATGTAAAATTCACCTTAAGATTCACTACGGTTTAGATAAACGATAAATTCGAGGATATCTAATTATTCGAGTTGTGGAATAAAGAAGCAAAAGGAAATATTTTTAAATATTTTTTTTAGCTTGAGAACTGCACTATCTATGCTATGCTGTTGAGAAATATTATGTGTTGACTGCCTCTGGTGTTTCATTGTTGCAAGGGGAGGCAGAAGAAAAGAAATAATATGAATGTAGACTAGTGCAAAGAGATTATAGAATAAGAACTTATATTAAATACGTGAGATAAGCATTAAAACTATGATTCCACAGGCCCACAAAAAAAAAATTATTTGAACTGGACATCTGAATATACTTTTCTTTAGTATGTTTTCCTGCTGATTACGAATCTGAAGTCAGAATAGGAGGGTTAATGCGCTTATTATAGAGAAAAAACCGAAAAACTGTCAAAAAAGCGTTTTTTATGGTTTTTGGGTGGTAAAATATGCATGTGACATGTTCGGCTAGGCTGCATGTATTTTTCTTATGTTTTTTTGCCCCACGGACCTCGAATCTATTGTTAGAACCCAGGGCTAATAGTCAAAATGTTGAGAAAAATTTAAAAAACCATAAAAAATCACGTCTTTCATGGATACTATGTTTTTTATGGATATCACGTTTTTTTTCTTGAATACATAACGTGTTACGATGGCCAGCATACACCTTTTTTGAGTAATTTTTCCCGCTGATCAGAAATGTTGAGTCAAATTTGAAGGTCAGTGATAAAAATACTGAGAAAAATCAAAAAAACTGTCAAAAATCGGGTTTTTTCATGGATGTCGCGTTTTCTCATGAACGCACAGCGTGTTGCAATGGTCTGCATATACCTTTATCGAGTATTTTTTTCCATTGATTACGAATCTGGAGTCAAATTTTGGGGTCAGTGATGAAAACACTAAAAAAAAAAAACTGTCAAAAATCTGTTTTTTCAGGGTACCCAATCATTATGCGTGATGTATAGTATTTCAATTTTATATGGGTTTTTGTTTTCAAACGCGCTTATCTTCAAACGATCTGTATAAAGGGTTTCTTCGTCGTTTCGTTCCTTTTGGTTTCACTTCTCTTTGTAGCATCCAGCAGTAATCTGCTAACATGTTGACATCCCATTTACCCTGAAATCGACGTTGGAATCTTTCTCCTTGCTCTTCACTGAAGTCGCCGTTATTTTCTGGAAACTCATCTAGGTGTGAATCGAGAAAGTGCAATTTCAAACTCATCATACAACCTAACTTTTTGTAATTCTTTATCAAGTTTGATACAATATTTCTGTAGTCTGGATCTTTGGCATTACCAAGAAATTTTGTGGACACGTCAAAAATCGGATTTTTCATATATATCTCATTTTTTCAGGATACCTAGTTGTTCGTGGTATATAGTATTTGAATTTTATATTGGAGTAAAATAGATGTAATATATTGCAACAATAAAACCGTTTTTGTAAAAATAAAATGTGTTCCATGAAGAAAAGTACAAAGTATAATTTTCACCATCTATTCGTTTGGGGGATGGGTTTCCAGAAAATAACGGCAACTTCAGCGAAGAGCAAGGAGAAAGATTCCACCAAGATTTCAAAGACTTTGAACGTCGATTTCAGAGTAAATGATGTCAACATGTTAGCAGATTACTGCTGGATGCTACAAAGAGAAGTGAAACCAAAAGGAACGAAACCTTATACAGATCATTTGAAGATAAGCGTGTTCGAAAATGAAAATCCATATAAAGTTGAAACTCTATATATCACTCGCAATGATTGGGTATCCTGAAAAAAAAAAAAAAGATTTTTGACAGATTTTTTTGATTTTTCTCAGAGTTTTCATCGCTGACCAAAATTTGACTCCATATTCGTGATCAGCGGAAAAAATTACTCGATAAAGGTATATGCAGACCATTGGAACAAGCTATGCATTCATGAAAAAAACGTGATATCCATAAAAAAAACGTAGTATCCGTGAAAAACGCGATTTTTGACGTTTTTTTTAATTTTCCTCAACATTTTGACAATTAGCCCTGGGTTCTAACAATAGATTCGAGGTCAATGGGGCAAGAATGCATAAGAAAAATACATGCAGCCTAGACGAACACGCCACATGCATAGTTTAGCACCCAAAAAACAATAAAAAACCAAAAAAACGCATTTTTTACAGTTTTTCGGGTTTTTCTCTGTAATATGCGCATTAACCCCTCATTCTGACTTCAGATTCGTAATCAGCGGGAAAAAATACTGAAGAAAAGTATATTCAGATGTCCAGTTCAAATAATTTTTTTTTTGTGAGACTATGTTCTTAGTAATTAATTTCTATCAATGTCAAAATTAAACTGATACTTTTTATTGTTAATCGGATTAATTTTTATAACATTTTAACTTAAGTATCAACAAATCAGCGAAACTATTCACAAATAGCAAAAATTATAAAACAGAAATACACAAAAGCAACATAATAATTTGCAGTTATACTTTATGTATAAAAAAAATATATGACTGCTTGACAAACTAATACTGAACACTTCTAGAATTTTAATGGATTTGGTAGATGTAGGACTCAGTTGTGAAGCGGAAAGTTTAACATTCTGTAAAATAATATTTAAATTAAAAATAATTTAGCAACACGCACAAGGTTTTTTTCAAGAGTTCTTATACACCTGAAATGTTATGCACGTCAACATTAAAACGTTTCCAGACTTTGTCTATATTGAACGTTGCCGAATTCCAACACATGAGATATGACAAAAATGGGAACATAATAATTTCTATGGGCGAAAAACTTGTTTGCAATATAATATTACATTGCAGAATGTTAAGATAAACATCTTAATATTTACTTAAAGTTTCACACTCTGAAACTGACATCTGACCCAGTCAAATTCAGAAATTCACGACAATTAAAAATACAAAATGCATATATTAAAACAAACAATGCCACAAAAATAAATTTATTTCCTAATTTTTAAAAAAAAGCAACATGTACTCTGCAAAACACTACTAAAACTATAATACAGTACCTTGAATCATGAAAATAAATTAAAATCCGTAAGCGAAGATAACGTGACATGCTTAACAGAAAGTGGTAAAATGAAAAAAATTACGAAAATGCATAATAAATAACTATAACAGACAGAAAGTGAAATAATTAGAAAATTATATTTAACTACCCATCGCCGCTGATAATGCTCGATGACATCTCACTACTGCTTCCTTTCGAATAACTCTCAGAAAATCCAGGGGAGGATGGACCACTACTTGACATTAAACTCGGAGGACCACTCCATCCAATGCCTAGAAAGATACTTGTATTATTTTCTAATATGTTTTATTATACATTAAAACAAGTTAGTCCAATCAACGAATGTTCAAAAGGGGATTGTAGAGAACATTTAGGAGGGGAGAATTTTCCTCTTCAGGGATGTGTTGGAGGTAGTTAGGAGGTAAAAATACTAAAAGTTCCCGCCCCTAGCCCCGCCGCTTCAGGCGGGGAGGGGGGTGGAAATGTTCCTTTTTTCGATTCTTCGCTCATAACTCGGAAACGATGCATCGTTTGGAAAAAGGTAATCTATGCAAAATTAAACGTAATTAAATTTCCCACAAGAATATTTATATTCATTTTCTTCCTACGTGTTATAGTTTACAAGATACTCGCCAGCGAAAATCGATGATTAATAAAAAAAAATCAATTATGTACCTTGAATATTTCTATCAAAGTGGTTTACCGTGGCCTGCTAATAAATCACAATCACAAAACAATCTTTATTTTACAACACTCGACGTATTTACTAACGTAACATTTTGTCGAAATATATACGTTTCCTTAAATATACAGTGTGACTCTCTTAAAATGAAGATACTCTTGTAACTTTTTTATTTTGTTTCCAATTTGAAACAAATTTGACTCAAGTATAGAACAAATTAGGATCTACTTATGACCAGAAAAACATTCGGCTGCTACAAAGGCAAAGCCACCTGCAGAACTAAAATATGCTGAAAAAAATAAAACATTTTGAATGTTAGACATTCTAAAAAATGCATCCGATCGGCGCCACAAACGTTCATACACCAAAATTTCATTTGGTTATTGATGGGGGATTTCTCATACATAAGCTCATCTTGTGGTGGCTACGTGAAATTCGTCAAGATCCATCAATATGATTTTTAATCTTCTTCCTCACATTTTGATACCCCAGGTGGCTTTGCCTTTATAGCAGCTGAATGATTTTCTGGTCATAAGTAGATCCTAATTTGTTCTATACTTGAGTAAAATTTGATTCAAATCGGAAACAAAATGAAAAAGTCAAGGGTATCTTCATTTTAAGTGAGACACACTGTATATTTAAGGAAACGTATAGATTTCGACAAAATATTAGGTAAACCGCTTTAATAGAAATATTCAAGGTATATAATTCATTTTTTTATTTATTAATTATCGATTTTCGCTGGCGAATATCTCGTAAACTATAACACATAAGAAGAAAATGAATATAAACATTCTTGTGGGAAATTTAATTACGTTTAATTTTTCATAGATTACCTTTTTCCGTACGACGCATCGTTTCCGAGTTATAAGCGAAGAATCGAAAAAAGGAACTTTTCCACCCCTCCTCTCTACCTGAAGTACTTTATTGATGCTTTCATGCCATTTGGCATTTACACAAGTCACATACAGAAAATTGTCATTTTATAATAATAATGAATAGTACAAACATTGATTGAGAATTTAACAATAAAACTTACAAATTAAATAAAATAAAAATATTACAAGTAAAACTTAAAGTAATAATAGTTAAAATTTAAGACAGATCGGAAATATCACAGTCCAAGAATTCATTGTAGTTATAAAAGGCTTTAGAAATTAAAAAGTTTTTGATCCTCCGCTTAAAATGTTGTAAAGGTAAATCTTTAATTTTTTGTCGCAGTTTGTTAAAGAATTTTATGGCCCAATAGTTTGGCCCAATTTGGCACCTCTTCAAACGGCAATACTTAACAACTAGATTCGATCTATGGCTCGTGCAGTGATTATGTACAGAGTCATATGTATCATATGAGACTGAGTTTCTTTTAATGTACAATAAATTTTCTAATATATATATAGATGGAAAAGTTAATATTTCATGATTTATGAACGAGTTCTTACAGTCATCTCTATACTTGAGAGCATCCAGAATCCTTATTGCTTTTCTTTGTAGGTTGAAAATTCTATGACAGTCTGCAGCGTGTCCCCAAGCCAGAACAGCATATGAAATATTTGAATGACAGAGTGCAAAGTAAGCAGTTCTTAGTGTGTCAGTTGAGACACAGTTTGCTAAATTGCGTAGAATAAATATATTACTACTTAGCTTTTTCGAGAGATAATTCATATGCTCTTCCCATTTTAGTTTTGGGTCAAGGTGAACACCCAAAAATTTCGCACTATTCTGGGGGTTAACGGGGTGAAGCGACGGGGCTAGGGGCGGGGACTTTTAGTATATTTACCTCCTAACTATCCCCAACACATTCCTGAAGAGAAAAATTCTCCCCTCCTCAGTGTTCTCTACAACTCTTTCATTGACTGGACTAAGTGCTGAATAAGTCAAAAGAGTTAGAAAAATAAACAAAAATAGTTTTAAATTGAATAACCACTGTTGATGGTTGTGTTACATGTTATTCATATTCCAAGTAAGAGCGAAAAATATTCAAGAACAGTAAAATAGCAGTGCTTTGCTCAATACTCCAAATGTTATAGAACCTGACCAATTCAATAATTTGGAAGAATACAAAGACAAAAGTAAAAAACTCCATGTATAAACGCACCTTAGGGAAAAGTTTCAACACTCATTTTCATATGAATTTTTTATTGGCGACGTCGGGAACATCTTAATTTTAACAATTGAAATCACATAACGTTGTTTTTTCTCGGTTATTTGCAAATATTTCTAGTCGTATTGCAAAAATAAAAAATGGAGGTTGTTCACACTAAAATTTCAAACAGGTTTGGATATTTAAAACCTCTATTAAATATTCAACCTCAAAAAAAATTAAAAAGCCAATGTACACCTTTTTAAACAATTTAAAATAGTTTCAATAATATTACATCGATTTAGATAAAATTTTGGAAAAATGGGCTCTTTATGGATGTTAACAACCACAGAAAATTTCAATTCAAAATGTTTAAGTGGCCAAAAAACCATAAATTATTTAAAACTGCCTCATAGAGAAACATTTTTTTTTAAACTAGTAGTCCAGTGCATTTAGATGAAAGAAGTGTGTTTGTAATGAAGCATTCATAAGTTCATGTTCCGTACCAGCTCCCATCTAGAGACGCGGATTTGCACACGCCACTAAACTATACGCAGTTCTACGTCACCAGTAAGCGAGGATTCTCGGATATAAAAGCCCGGCCACAAATCAACTAATTCAGAGTGTGAACAACTCTGACAATCTGTCTACAGCGTGCTGAGCTGGACATATTACAGTTTTGTACATCTCCCGACGCAAACACGACGGAGCGAATGCAATCTGACCCTGGGAATCCTACAGCGTGTTGAGCTGGGACCCCTCGAGTCGTTAGTCATTCCCTGGCGCCGTTTCGCCGCCAAAACCAGAGCGAATGAGCCTGACCTGGAGACCTCCTACAGCGTGTTGAACTGGGAAACTTTTTGAGTCGACAATATTCACCTGACGCCCGATGCCTCCCCCGTAGCAACAACAAACGTCGTATCGCAATCGTTACACTCTCCCTCTCTCTCCCTCAGATAATAGAAAATGTTGTCCTAAGAACCGTAAAAGATACAGACATATAACCTGTACCTGTATGTAATGTAACACTGCCACACATTACCTGACTAATCTCCGAACCAGCTACCCGACAACAAACCGTTACATAATTTGGCGCCCGAACAGATTTTGAGATTTTAGTTTATTCCAGATAGCCCAAAAAGAGACGTTTATGAATGAGAGAGAGATATAAAGATATTTCAAATTAATTCATAGAGATATAAAGATATTCCAAGCCAAGAGAGAAAATGAAAATGAAAACGATTTTGTGGTGGCAATCCAGACTACTACAATTGTAACCCCGGAAGAGATACAATTCCGGATAGTACCGAAAATACGTTAAACGAACCAAATTCCAAACACAATATTCACCCGATGCCCGATGCCTCTACCGTAGCAACAACAAACGTTGCATCGCAATCGTTACACTCTCTCTCTCTGATAACAGAAAATGTTGTCCTAAGAACCGTAAAATATACAGACATATAACCTGTACCTGTACGTTATGTAACACTGCCACACATTACCTGTTTGGAAAAGTAAATAAATTGTTTATATTTTTATTGGGTTGTCTTATTAACTAATCTGGACCCTGATTAATCTCGGAACCAGCTACCCGACAACAAACCGTTACAGTTTTTACGGAAATACTTTGAACTTAATGGATCTGAATTAAACCTTTTGCAACGTACTCTAAAAACGACCAATTTAAAAGTTTACCCATTAAAAAAGTGTGCAAATAAATAATTTTCTTTTAAATAACTCAAACAATTTAAATGATAAAATTACGAAAATATTCATGCAGGGATTTTCAAGATCACTAATTATAATTTTGATATTATAATTGCAAAATTAAAAATGGCTAACATAAACTTAAAAATCGCAAATATCCTAAAAAAAAATACATAAAAATGTTGAACATATTACAATACACATTCAAATAAGAAACGCTGCCAAAATGGTAACAAATATGAAAAAAAAAAATGTAGAAGCAAAGTTGTTTAGAATTGAGTTCTATACAAAAAAGACACTGAGAGCATATATCTATCTTTTACAGAATGGAATTTAAATGCATACTTATTTTTTCATGTGAAATATAATTATCTACAACTTTGTCATTTAGAAGTAATAATAACAAATTTTCCTACAAGCTTGTGTATAAAATTTAAACAAAGCTTGATAAACAGAAAGAAAGTATCAGCCAATAGTAGTTTATCACCTTGTATATGAGTAATATTAAGCGGAACTGGAAAAACTATTTTCTATAGCTGTTTGTGAATAGGATTTTAGACAAATTTCTCTGGGTTAAAAACTTTGAGATCTTTTCGGTAAATTTATTTAGATCATAAAACTAAATTTCCTACTTACTATTATTTGGAGACTGCAACTTAAGAGGTTGAGATCGAGATGTGGAAGCCATGCCTGATGACAACACTGAACCATTTGTTGGCGTAGGCAGTGGAGTTGATGGATATCTAGGAGGAGTAGAAGAAGGTGTCCTAAATAAAGGAGCTGCTGTCATTTGATCCAAAAATGTATCAATTTGTTTTAATGACAATGCATTATGTAGAGTTTCTAGTGGTCTAATGGGAGGCACTCCTCCAAAACCTTCAATAGCTAAAACATTAATTTAAATGGTATGAGTAATTTCTATAAAATTAAATTAAAAATGTTAGAAACCATCTTCATATAACCTACACCCTAGCCTAGAGTACAAGAGTGACATAGTCGAAATAAAAAATATTCAAAATTTTCAGAGTGGCTAAAACAAGACTACATTGTTGTTTAGCTAACTTTGTACTCTATATTATTTATTTATTTAATCATTTACACTGCACATACTTTAAAACAGATGTTAACTTCAGAAGTATAGCATTGAATATTGTATAATGAAAATACCAATGAAAATATAGATATTAAAATTCTTTCCAAATAAATGAATAAATGTATAAATAATATATATTATTTATTTACAGATAAGCATTAACATAAAAAATAATTATTATATAATTTGTAAATAAATAGTAGTAGTCTATACAAAGTCAAAGACTTGAGTGTAGAAGATATCTACCGGAAATACCATTTAACCTTTATACATAATATAGGCCAGTACCTACAAGTGAATAATTAACTGAAACAGGAATAAATGTGCATCATGCAAATTATTGGCTTAACACGTTCGCTGCTTAAGAGTTACTAAAACCTTTATACCTGTGCGGGTTGTTTTTTTAAACACAGATGTTTTTGGGGCTGTAGATGTTTTTTAATGTGGGCCATAAGGCGTCACCTGCACATAGTGGGGGAACAAAGGTGTTAATGAGTAAATTTTGATCTAAACTTTTAACCAGAACACAACTTTATTTAAGAAAATAGGTGTGTTTTTTCACTCATTGTGCCATATCTTTAATTTCATAAAACATATTCAACACTTTTCTTTTAATTTATAAAAAAAAAAACGAAAATAACTAGTAGAGGTATGACGGTTTGAAGTATCACTAAAAAGTCCTAGAAATCGCCATATTTTTATATATTGTGTTCGTAAACTTTTCTAATGAACTGGATGATAAAAATGTATAAGAAATGAATTGAAATAAATTATATTAGGTGTGGCAGATATAATTCCCTGATGTTTCTAAATAAAAATTGTCTATAAAAAAATTTGTGTAATTATGAAAATCGTTTATTGAGACTATTACAATTATATTGGTCTAGGTACAAAAGATAATATCGAGCGATGCATTGTTGCAATGCAATGCCTATCCATAGGGGACTTAGATCTACTGCACTCAATATTATGAAAAAAATGAGCTTGCATTGAGGTTGCTACGATCAACAGGACCGGAGATATGAATTCACAAAATTCGTTTCTTTCGTTAATAGACATTTTTTACTTTATCAAAAATTTTACAGTTTTTTTTTAATAAATCTATATTTCTTTCTTTAGAATAATGTTTAAACTGCTTAAATAAGACTTATATAAGGAATATATGGGCTGACATTTTCAAACTTCGTGTGATTTAGGATGATTATAGAAAGAAATGAAGAAACTATTGAAATGTAAATTCTTCTCTTATTATACCCCTCGCAAATACGAAAGAAGACAATATTGTATTTGAACAGCACATTTTCAGTATGCACCAGATAAGTTTTCAAAATAATCGTAACATCTAGACTTTTTTAAAAAATTTTAAATATTAAATTTGACACTTTAGGTTACTTACATTACTATTCTTTTTCTATAAATATATTTTTTTCTTTCTAACCAATAGAAACTTTTGAAATATTTTTCTTTGGGAAATTTATTTAAGATAAAGAAAAAAAAATAGTATAAAAAGTTAAACTCAGTGCGTAACAATTACACAAATAATGATTGCGATTTTTTTAAAAGTACAAAATCTAAGTTATAAAAAAAGCGTAGAATATTTCATATACGTATATTTGGCCATATAAATGCCAAATGATCTCCTATACCTCCCTGTTCAGGGTCAGCATCGCTTTACCAAACACCATGTATAATTTACTTCAAATTGCTCTAGCATTTTTGTCGTCTGGGGCATCAGAAACACTTTCGAATGTAATATATGAAAATGAGGCGTTTTTACACGATTTTGGCACTTTTTTAGTGATACTTCAAACCACTATGTCTCCGAATGTATTTATCAATGAGAGTTCTTCGTGAGTAATTTATTCGTTTTTTTATATTTAAAAAAAATGCTGTACTTGTTTTATGATATTTCCAATGCTTTTAAAGATGTTAAAGACACCAAATTAAATGGCTACAATCTCTCACAAAGAATTATACAGCCCCACAAAAAAAAAAAAGTTCAAAGCAGCGAACCAGACCCATGTATTCCTATGTATTTTCGGTCGCTGAATCCGAATCCGAGGTCAAAAAAAATCGTACACCCCTAAAATCATTAACTAGAGCCAAAAAACACCCCTGAAATGGGGTAAAAAGAATATTAAGGTACGAGAATAGTTATTATATTTTAATCAATCGAATTATGCAAATTAAGGTTAAACAGCAGCGTACATACAATAGATATGAAACACACCCCCAGGGAGGGGCGAAAACTAGCTCCCATATATAAAAAAATCGATACAAAACAGCAATGACTGCTGAAAAAGCTCAAAATGTCTAAGTTTTGTCAAAGTGGTAAGAAACTGCATCAGGTCCGACGTAATCTTCATAAACTGCCCCTATAGAGTTGAGAACAACCACCCCCAAGTTTAAAGGACACGAGAAAAACAAGAAAAAACGTAAAATGCAACAAGGTTTCTATTTTCATGGATGCTATGATTGGCTGAAATTGCGTAGTACTCTAAAATAGAACTAGAAACTAACGTACCATCAACATTCTACAGTGTCAACCCTCAGAGGGTGTGAAAACTACCCCCTATGTAAGGTTTGACTATAAAAAGTTACAGTGACTTCTATAAAAATTCGAAACACACACCTGCGTTGTGTGGAGAGAGAGAAGAAACTAGACTATGTTCAACACTGTACTTGAAAACCACCCCCACGGAGGTGAGAGACGCCACCCTTATAAAAAAAACTATGGAAATGAAACGAATAAGCAACAGTATAGCTTTTTCGTTACATCTTGAATTACGGTAGTTTACATCCTTTCTGGGGGTGTTAATAACATTTATAGGACATGAGTTTCAAACTCTAAGTGTGCAACACAATTTTTGCCAATCATAGCATCCATAAAAATGTAAATCCGGTTAGTTTCTCTCTGTTTTTCCAGCACCCCGTGGGGGTGGTTTTCAAGCACATCGTCGAACATAGTCTAGTTTCTTCTCTCTGTAACTGTCTGTCACTGTAACTTTTTATAGTTAAATCTTACATAAGGAGTAGTTTTCACACCCTCTGAGGGTTGACAGTGTAGGATGTTGATGGTACGTAAGTTTCTAGTTCTATTTTAGAGTACTACGCAATTTCAGCCAATCACAGCATCCGTGAAAATAGAAATCCTGTTGGATTTTACGTTTTTTCTTGTTTTTCTCGTGTCCTTTGAACTCGAGGGTGGTTGTTCTCAACCCTATAGGGGCAGTTTATGAAGATTACACCGGACCTGATGTAGTTTCTTAACGCTTTAACAAAACTTAGACATTTTGAGCTTTTTCAGCAGTCATTGCTGTTTTGGATCAATTTTTTTATATATAGGGGCTAGTTTTCGCCCCTCCCTGGGGCGGTGTGTTTCATATCTATTGTATGTACGCTGCTGTTTAACCTTAATTTGTATAATTCGATTGATTAAGAAGTAACAACTAGCCTCGTAGCTTAATCTCCTTTTTATCCCATTTCAGGGGTGTTTTTTGGCTCTAGCTAATGATTTTGGGTGTACGATTTTTTTTGACCCTGGATTCGGATTCAGCGACCGAAAATACATAGGGATACATGGGTCTGGTTCGCTGCTTTGAACTTTTTTTTTTGTGGGGCTGTGTTATTAATATATGTGGGGTTCCTCAAGGGTCTATCTTGGGCCCTATGCTCTTCAATATTTTTACAGCAAACTTACAATGCATACCACTTAACTCAATCAGGCATCTATATGCTGATGATATATAGTTATACTCAACGGTACACTAGGGTGGCCCTTATTTATATTTGACCGAAAAAAGTAACCCCTTGAATATCTGAGTCAAATCGGTTAAGGGAAAAAGTTCTACAAGCACTCCCAAGATTCTGAATTTCTTGAAATTGAAGACCAAACAATTTCTAATCTGACAACGTGAGAAAGGCAGACCAGGCTGCAATTATGGTATTGATCAGGAATTAGCTGAAGAGGAAATAAGAATTAAAGAACGACAAGGGCAAGCTTTGCTAAGAAGCGAGCGGAGTAAAGCAGACATAGAAAAAAGCAGTAAGTACTACGTAATAACTATTTATGCAACTATATCTGAGCGGGGGAAAATGAACTTTTTTGCAAATTACGTAACCAAATTAATTATGATGTTACTGTATTTAGCGTGTTCCAATAAAGTGGGTTTTTTGCACAATCATATTAAAAAACCTTTATTATTAAGGATTTAATTAACGCATTTTCTATTAAAAAAAAAAAATGGTGGAGCTGCAAAACTCGTCCAGTAGCTGCACGTCAGTCTGTTCAACTTCTGCTATGGAATTGAACAATCCTGACCTGGAAGTTCCAGAAAGGCTTGCATATTCCCAACCCAGGGAGGAGAAGAATTAAACAAGCACACCAAAGTTAGTGCCAGTATTGGATAACTGCAAAATCAGCGATAGAGATGCCGTTAGGCTGATTTTCACCATTGGAGCAGCTCTTGGAGAAAACTTTAATGACATTGTACTCAACAGAACCTCAATTTGGAGTTACAGGAGGCGCTTGCGCAAAGAACGAGCCGAGAATCTAAAAGCAGCATTTAAAGAATGTAAACTGAAATCTGCCGTTATTCACTGGGATGGGATGGGAAAGTACTCCCATCATTAACCGGGAAGGAAACTGTAGATATACTTCCTGTGGCCATCACAAGCTGGAGAACAACTATTGGGAGCCCCTGCATTAGAGTTCGGAACCAGAAGGGCGCAAGCAATGGCAGTTTAAATCTTTTGCGATTGGGGTCTCCAGGATATTTCGATACAGCTACAAATACAGGAGTTTTTAATGGCACCTGTTCTACTGGAACCGTTCCTGGAAAGAGACCTGCTGTATCTTGCTTGCCGACACCACATTTACGAGCGTTCGAGGAAAATTTGGAGTAACAAGCGGTCCATTGGTTCTAATTTTTAAAAGGTTCCAACAGGAATGGCCTAAATTTAATAAAGGATATTTCAAGTCTGTCAGCAACCACCTACAAAATAAAGGTGAAATTTCCCACTTTATACGGCATACTCTCGAAGATTCAGAACGTCAACCCCGAGAAGATTATAGGAAGTTTCTGGAATTAGCAATCTCCGTGTTGGGAGAAGTTCATCCAAGAGATATACCCTTTCGTGCTCCAGGAGCAATGCAACATGATGGAAATCAAAAGCCATTTATACTTTAAAGATTTTTTATTTTGGGATGAATTCCATTTAACGCTTCAGAAGGCTTTAAGGCTTCAGAACAAAGAATATTTCAGATATTTCCATTTTTATTATTAAAGTTTACTTAGAAGCTTGTACCACTTAGAACTTTCTTAGCACCACTGACAACTTTTGCTCTATACCAAAGTTTATGTTTTAAAAAAAAAACTCCATGAATATAAATACACGGATCCGGGCTTGTCGCGAACAACAGTCATCAAATTTCAAAATCACTTATGATAACTTGCTCCAGAGTCTTATCTTTCTTTGATTCAAGATTGTTGCAAAAAACAAATATTAAACTGGTGAAGATGAAGACAGCAGTAATAGTCCAGTCGAATTGTCACGAATAGTATTAAAATGTGGCGAAAATAGATAACTACAATTTTATTGTTTTAGCCCTGCTTATAATAATAATAATAATAATAATAATAATAATAATAAATATAGCGTGCCAACTGATCAGATATTGACGAAAAAATAATTAAATTAGAAGATGATTTGGGAGAAATTCTAAAATGGTCAAAAAATAAATAAAACCCAGCCGATTAAAACATAGTCTACTTATATAGAGCGGGAGCTAGGTGGCGTTTTCGGCAGCTCATCGTTTTATGAACTTTGAGATATTTTTATGGTTTAATGGATGATAACGATTCATAAAATCGACTTCTGGCGGAGCACCTCCTGTCAGGAGTGTCACGAACACTGTTTAAAAATCAGTGAAATCATGTCATGGGGGACGGTAGCTCAGTGGTTTAGCGCGTCTAGCTTGCATACTGCGAAGCAGGTTCAATCCCTGCTCATCGCGAAATAATTTTAATTATAAAATTATCCCCAAGAAGTGGTTCGGACTCCACTATAAGCTGTAGGGCCTCGATTCTCTTTACCTAACACAAAATCATTCTGGATTTTCAAGGAGGTTACTTCGGTAACTTGAGAAGCGGTTAAGAAAACAAAACAAAACAAAAACATGTCATCGTTACAAGGCTCATTTTTTTTTGTGTGTACACATTTTATGTTTAGAATGAATAAAATATGATCGCCAAAAAGTGTGGGTCGTCAGGAGGCGCAGCCAGAAAGGTAATAATGATACAATACATCTGAGGCACGGTACGGAGTCAAGTTAGCCGAAAGTGTTAAATTCCTGTATATTTAAGAGTCTACGGTACTTTTGTTGATACTAAGAACTTTACGGGGAGGCTATTCTATTGTTGAAGGAGCTTATATTTACGTTTTAAAAAGGAGCCAGAACTTGTAACATGAGTTTAGAGTTCTGAGATGAAATATGCGAAAAAAAATCCAATTTTCTTAAAAAATCCTAAACATTTTCTTTCTGGCTAGCCTTACTGATGGGAGTTTCTTTCTGGGATTTTTTTCTGTGTTCAAAACATTTAAATAAACATGCTCAACCTTAAAAAAAGTTTGTAACGATGATGTTATATAACTCCGTTTTTTTTTACCTCTTTGACCTTTCTGGTTGTGCCCCTGATGGCCCACACTTTCTGGCGATCTTATTTTATTCATTCTAAACACAAAATGTATACACACAAAAAAAATTGGCTTTGTAACGATGATATAATTTCACTGATTTTTATATCTTGAACCATGGCCAACTAGACGGGCTGACATATGCCAGAAGTCTATTTTGTCGTTATTTAAGTTCGATAGAATTAATCAGCCCATAGAAAATGCTTGTAACGATGAGTGTCCGAAAAAGCCACTTAGCTCACGCACCATTAGGTCTGTTGGAAAGTTTAATGAAAAAAAATTTGAGTGTACCGCAATTTTATTTTATATTTGTTTAATTGTGTCTTAATAAAATAATGTCATATACAACCATGTTTCCTTCTTATTCGTACTCTTCAATCTCATGTCATATTTAGTTGTCCTATACATCTTGTAATCTTATTAGTCGGTCATTCATTATTTTACCTTTGCCATGCAATATATCTGAATTATTTTGAACTGTGATAGGATAAAGTGTAAATCACTGTTTGTGTCTTTTATCCTTTTGTATTACTTGTTTTATACTATAAAGTGGTATTTTAACAATAATAATTATTTGTATTATTACTATTACATCAAATTTAGATTATAATCTACTAATTAAGTCAATAATATGCACTATACAAATTTATCCCTGATTCATGTCTCTGGGGGCTGGCCTATAATGCATTTACAACCTTCCTTAATCATCAACTTTACTGTGTCTGTAACACATCTGAAGTGTTACTTTAACAATTTAGCAATCACTTTCTTCATACTAAACCTTTAACAGGTATGACTTACCTGTAGCACTACTGGTGTTAGAAATCATATCCCTGAGATTGGGGGCACTGGAGCTGCCCGAAATCACCGCCGTAGAAAACAGAGAATTGGTACTGCTTCCGACGAGCTTCTTTAAACCTATGGGACCTCCGCAACCGAATCCTAGCATCTTGAAATAGCTCATCTGTCCGGCAATACTGTGACGGTGGCGCTTGACGGTCTGGCCGCACTCTGAATTGGACATGCAAGGGGTCACACATGGAGCAGGGTGAGATAGTGAGCGAGACGTACCAGGTCTCCTTGGGGGGGAAGTAAAGAAAGAGAGGAGAGTAGAGGGTGTACGGTGTGAACAAAGCATACATGTAGCTTCAGGAGCATGCTCAGGATACAAGCTATAGGGAACACTGGGTACACCTAATGGAGGTGAAAGATTACCAGAATTGCTATCATCATTTTCACGTGCCAGACTCTCATTATATTTTTCTAATAAAAAGTACTTTTCCGAACAACTAATCCATTCACTATCCAAAATATTCGGGTCGGAAAATGACCTATGCCTTGAGTCAGTTAACCGTTTTGGTTTCTCTTCGATTTCTTTTATATCCGTATCCCAATTAACCTCCAGAGATGTATCGTCATTTTGACTATCTATAGTATTTTGCTTTGATAGCTTGCAAGATTTACTGCCAAATTTAATATCGGACAAAGGCAATTCGTTTGTACTCATTTTGCAAGAGCTTTTAGTTTCTAACTCAGAAGTGAACAGAGCTAAGTTTAGCTCAGTTAACGGCAATTCGTTTGTAGCACTCTTTGGTCGGGATTTATTAAACTCGACACTTTTTTCACCTACTGATGATTTACTTAAGCTTTTATTATTACTAATAGTTAATGGGGATTCTAAATCGCTGGAAAAATCAAGATCAAATGATCCTGATATAGGGCTAAGTTCTGGCTTATCAAAATTACTTATTGGGGTGAAATCGTACTTTTTAACATCTAAAATGTGAACATCATCTGGACTAATCATTCGCACAGGGATTTCAATAGGAGGAGTTGACGGTGTGTTTGTTGGGGTTATGGACAGATCTGTATCTTGAGGTGAATCTTTGTTTGAATTAAACAAATATTAGTGTTAATGTGTTTGTACAAATGCAAGGCAATTGTTAATTAAACAACAGACAGGGAGAGCCAAGCAGAAGGGTACAGGAAAAGAAACAAAAGATACAAGTCAGTAAAATGCTACCATAACCACAATGTATTAAAAAGTACGAAATTATGATCATTTGCTTTCGATAATGTTCTCAGTTTTATTTAATTAACTTAAACTTTCATATCAATTATTCAAAAACTATTTAAAATATTCAATTATCTCATTTGTGTAGGTAAATATAATTAAGTATTAAAAAATGTCAGGTCTTAATTCAACTTCCTAACTTCCAGATATTAAATTTACTCTTTAGTACAATCAGTCAATTTTCTTACAGTGTTCGTGAGTGCCTCCATAGTATTTTGCCAAGTTGACGAGGTCAGGGGGCTGTTCGTTTGTCGACATCTTTGCAAAAAGTTTAAACATAAATATCTCATGAACTGTTGATGCTACTACAATAATGGTAAAAACTTTTTTTGTTTTGCCCTAAATTCTCTACAAACTCCACAGGCTCATTTTGTAGAACTAACCATTTACTACTTACAGCGCGTCATCAAGGTTTGCAAAAACTAGATTTTGCGAATTATTTCGTAAACTATTGATCGTACATTCAAATGTTAAAGGGCAATTTTGTAGAGCACTAAATTCTCTACAATTATTTCAAACTGTTTTGCAAAAGTTATAAAAAATAATTTTTAAAAAATAACTCGTTAACTATCTATTGATCACATATAAAAATTTTAATTGAAAACTTGTAGTTTGTTTGATAATAATATATTTGAGTGTACGATGAATAGTTCAGGAGATTTTGAAAATGCTAATTTTTTTATAACTTTTGACAGGCTATAACTGTTAGTCCTACAAAATGACATCTGTAATGGAAATTGTAGAGAATTTAGTGCTCTGACATTTTAATGTAAGATCAACAGTTTACGAAATAATTTGTAAATACTACTTTTCGCAAAGCTTAACGTGTAACTTGTAAACGAATAGCTTTAAGAAAATGAGCTGTTAAGAAATTTAGTGCCGAACAAAGAAGGTGTTTACCGTTTTTGTCATAGCATCAACAATTCATGAGAATTTACATTAGAACTTTTCGCAAAGATGGCAGTTAACAGGTCCCCATCTTTGACACCGTCAACTTGGCAAAATATTCAGGAGGTACCACTGAACACTTTATTTGTCCTATTAATTGGATTACTTCTAAATAATAAATTGTAATAATATTTATACAAAGTGTCATTCAAATCAATGACAATCGAAAATTAGAGAAACTGCGAATAAAAACAAGATGAAAACCTTATGAGAACTATTTAAGAAAATGGTTGCTTTTTCACATACAGGAGGTTAGAAAAATATTTTTTTAATGTTCATACTTCTAATATTTTTTCAAAAACTCATTGCATAAATGTCTTGGTTTTTGAACACATTGTAATTTTAAGGTTTACTACACACTGAATACAGGTACAAATTCAGTAGTATAGCCTCTTAAAATACCTCGTTTAGATAGTTTAGAAGTTTGGTGTATATCGAAATAGCAATTTCTTAAAACTCACTTAAGGATAGGATTTTGCGGAGTAAGAGGGAAATATGCGTTTATTTTCGGTTTAGTATTAATATTTAAAAAATTATAAATGGTATAATCTTTAAAATAGTTTCAAGTACTTCCCATTGCTCTAATACAACCATGTACAGTTTTTATTATTTTAGTATATAGTTAAATGCCATACTTTAAGAGTGAAATTAGGAACTATTTTCGTTGACAAACTATGGTATTCAAGTAGAACAGAAATTTACAAAAAAAAAATAGTTGTATTCTTTAGAACAATAGCAAGTATCTAAAATAGTTTTAAAGGTTATACTATGTTTGGATTTTTAAATATTTATAATAAATCGAAAATAAACGCATATTTCCCTCTTACTCTGCAAAATCCTATCTTTAAATTATGAATTTGTACTACATCAAACTTATTAAATATGATTGCATCAAACTTTTCCTATAATCGAGGTAGATCAGGTGAGGCAACTAAGGTACAGCCTCACCTCCTCATTTCCTTAAATAATACTTTAAATTATTTTCTTAAATTCATATTTTTTACCTGTGTAGTGTACTAAAATAATGACAATTTGAATTTTGTGCCAGTGTATTAGAATATTCACTTCTATTCTTTCGTTTGAGTCCATGAAATTTGCTTTATTTTAGTGATGGGCAATACGACTGTTTTCAAAGATTCTTATCGTACCGACACCGTATGCAAAAGATTCCTACCAGAAGATTCGTATTCGTATTTCGTACTAAACGCATCTTATGATGCTAGATGCGCGAGAATCAGACTGCACATAATTGTACTATCGTACAATTGAACTGGTATATCGGTATTATCCAATCCAAGAGCAATATGATTTGATTTGCATAAGCAGCATTTTTCAAATCCTTGAAATTATTGAGAAATATAAACAAATAATGACATTGTATGACAGTCTAGGATAAACATAAGCGGCTCCTTTTTGATTTTTATGAATCTCCACAGCAATTAGAAGAAAAGGGCGAATGTGTGAAACTAAACGATATTACAGCGCCACCATTGCCCCAACTCGACAATAAAAGTCAAAGTCAAATATGAAATAAGAAATAATTTCGTAACGATAGGAACTGTACTGATGCGAAATCGGAATCAGCAGATAAATCTCTAAATTTTTTATGTAATATTTATTTATTTTTTTGTTCGAAAAAGAATTTTTCTAGATCTCATATCATTGTGGCACACACTATTATTATTTTTAGCAAAATCTTCAAATATCATTTGTTGGACTCTATAAAAATTTCATATTTTCTTCTAGTGATATTACTTACCATATATTTTTTTGATAAATCTTTAGGCACTAATTAACACAATATATTAGTGAAGGTAGACGAAAAAAAAGGACAAATATGTTAATGGAGTTGTTTTACGTTTTATTTAAGTAACACGATGTTCAAAACTGCAGGCGAGTTCCTTCAAAAAGACAGGTTATTTAATGAACTGTTTGTGTTGTGTTATATAGGGATTTTATCAAACTGATGTTAGTAATTTGCTCAGAATTTAAATATTTTTAGAATGATACATGCTTTTCAGTTTAATTTTAGCTGTACCTGCCGCAAGTGTATCTGTTAAAAATGTTATTCTTATTTATATAAAAGTATAAAGACTTGAAAAATTAAATGTCTGAAGAGCAATTGACTGGATTAGAAATTTCTATAAAGCAATAATTATTGACGAATAAATAAAACTTAAAACTTATTGTTTTACAAGTTTCACAAAAACTATATTATATATTTTTTAAACAAATATATAAGTACACGACAATTGTTTCGCCATTCTTTCAAAAAGGCTATTAGACTAGTACATCCTACTCCCAAAGACACAATAAAATATAAAAACCTCACATATATCAGAAAACCGACAGAATTACTGGCCAAAAATTAAAAAAAAACACATTAACATTGCTTACAAAACGTCTAATTCACAGGGCAAATTAATAAAAAACAATAAGGACAAAACTAATAAGGATAACCAATCAGGAGTCTATAAGTTAACATGTGGCTCTTGCCCTAAAGTATATATAAAACAAACGGGTAGAAAATTCAGGAAACGAATCAACGAACACACATATAGTTTTAACAACAAAAAAAAACTAATTCCACTTACGCTAATCACCTTTTAGAGGAAAATCACAGGATTAATGATAATTTCGAAATATTACATTTAGAAAATAAAGGATCAAAATTGAATTTATTAGAGTCTTTAGAAATTAATAAATTAAAAAACTCAGGAATCATTTTAAATGATCAAAAAGATACAAACAATTCACCTTTGTTAAATTTGTTTTTAAACTGAATTTTTTCCCTGCACTAAGAAGTTTTAGGAATAAATATTAATGTCAGTTGTTATGAATAATATATTATAAGTTTCTTAGTAATGATTTATACCTGTAAACCTTTATTAATTTATCGTATTGGTTCCTATATAAACCCTTTTAAACATTGTAATGTTAGTTTAATACTCACACCCGAAGAAGCCACTGTGTGGTGAAACAATTGTCATGTACTTATATATTTGTTTAAAAAATATACAATATAGTTTTTGTGAAAATCGTAAAGCAATAAGTTTTATTTATTCGTCGTTAATATGGATTTTCATCAAGTAAAGGTCGAATCAATCAACTAGCAATAATTATTGTCTGAATTTACTAAAAATTCACAATTTAAGAAGACAAATTTGAAGGAAGATGCAGTATTGATTTGATTTTCAAGAAATGGGTTTTTCCGAGTTTCTTTGTATAGAATTGGGATTGTAGGACTACTGGCGATAACTATTAATATTTAAATTGGAAAAGTTTTTCTTTATGCATTTGCAGCCATACACTAGTTTCATCTGTGTAAATATTTGTTTAACCTCTTGTATCTTAGAATTTATTTTATTGTGCAAAAGCAGCAGTATGCGTTGGTAACTTTTATATATACATACGTTATAAATTACCTACTCGAAATATTATAGAGTAAAATAGACACAATATAGATTAAGTATTAACCAATATCCTATCAGATATACAGTCCTGTTTGTATTGATTTTTAATATTTAGAAACAGCAATCAAATACATAGAATCATTCAAGGCAAGGCAAATTAAACACACATGCACTAAACAACAAAAAAATAAATGAAAAACAACAAAAAGAAGACAAAGCATGACAATGAGCAAAACGGTGAAAAATATTTCCACATCACAGAATGATGATGGGGAAGCATTTTTATGAAGTATGAGAAAAGATTAGGATAAAAAAGGGAGTGAAGGGCATAATGACATGCGGAGGTGTACCAAACACTAATCGTTGTTCATCATGAAAAACGAAAGTGAATCATATACCTCCGTCCAAAAAAATTCTGGTCACACCAGTCGCACGGGGTTACCAGACAGATGAGTATATATAATCACATCAACTTGACTTTGACCATGCTAAAGCCAAGCCCAAAGTTTCTACACAGCAACAGCTTTATTTGTTATTAAATACACAATTTGCGATTTTATTCCCATGAAGTAAACTTTTAAGTTATTAAGAATTATGCGTAAAACAATGCCATTATTTACAACTTATTTTTTTTAATTCACACTTGAGTATTCAATAATTTTATAGGTAATTAGTAATTATGAGACTTAGATTTGCATAATATGAAAAATGTTTGAGTTCCGGCAGTTATTGCTGGGATGCTACACTTAAACAAAATTTTGCATTCTGTTAATATATTTATACATATCATCAGCAACTCCTGACAAATATAAATATGACCGCTAATATGAAGATATAACCAAACACGTAAAATGTCCCTAAATCAACGAGATACAGGGTGTTAAGGCAATTTTTTAAAATGATCTTTCAAGCTCAAAATCGGTAGAGGTGGGTTTCTTGTGGTGAAAAATCATTTTACATTAATTTTGATCTCAGTTGTACAAGGCTTCACATACAGCACATTAAATGAAAAAATGTATTCTATTTTGTTTCAGAACAGCTGTAAGTCCATTTTTATTTGAAGTTATAATGTATTCACTAATTCTGTCAAATATAACGGTTCACTTTTTAACCTCCGGCAATAGTTTATTTATTTTACCGAAATTACTACATTTTGTATTTTTCCGCCATTAAATTATCTTAGGCCAACCCTGTATCTACGCTTTATTTACTAGATTAAATTAATTTTGAATAATTTGCGTGTCAAGTATTCCTGATAATTCCGTTCCCGACATTACATCATTACATTTTCGATTACCCAAGAATAAATCTCGAACCGAGTCCACTTCCAATGATTATGTGCACCTAGTGCCTGCTAGGAGTTCTCGCGCCTGATAAGTGAGATTTTAGATCATTCTAGTCTGCGATGCAGTAGCAACGAGTCGGGCCTAGTGCCTGTGGTGAATCTATCAGCTTGTTCATAGTTTCACAAGTATCCTGGATAACTGTTTACAATTTGAGTTATCATTTTGTCAGTATTTAGTACACTGATAAAAGTGCATCGATACCTATGGACTTCATTTCTTATAAATTTGCGACTGGTTTCCTAATAGTGGCCAGCGTTTGCAATATTTATGATTTTTGACAAGGTCGCTTCCTGATTTGCATATAACAAAAACATTTAGTGTTCTGTTCTTCGGTTAATAAATAACTTTCCCTGCGGTAGAGAATAATGTTTCGACTTTCACAGCCTATGTGGTAGAGAATTATAGATTTTGTTGTGCATTTTATCATCTTAAGTTGCTAAAATCAACCGTTTTCGGAATATTTATGGAGGTTTATAACATCTGAAACAATATATAATTCTGTTTCAAGGGAATTTAGGTAAAGTGAACTGTTTAGATTAGATGGTAGTTCAAATGGACCTATAAAAGAGTGACCTATTATGTCACATTAGCCATTAATTTTAAATTCATGTTGAAGTGTTTTTCTTTCACAGAGTGTGGGTTCTGGGATTCCACAAATGATTGATAAAATTTCCTCGAAGAAGTTTTGTCAGTAGGTATTATGTGTATTATGTAAAGACCACATATACTTTAATCAAGCAGGCAGATCATGCAGCGATTAATTTTGCACAGAAGTAAAGTGATAAGGGTTTTTCTTTGCATAATATTCTGCAAATAGCTGATTCGCTTATTCCTGTAGCAGCAGATAAACAATGAATACCAATTCAGGATTTTTGGGAACATGAATTAAATTTCCAAAAATCGAAAAAAAAAAAATTCCCAACCGAAATGAAAATTGATCAGCATTTTTTCCACCAAAATAAAAATTGCCAACTTATATATCAAATTTACAACTTTTGCCAAGTCTGCTAAGCCCCTGGCAAGGTCTCCAATGAAAGTGAAGTATTTTGTCATGTGATTAATTGTCAACATTTTATTCATCTTCATGTCAAATATGTATGGTAAGTTATGTTAGTTACACCCCAGAAGATTATTTAAAAAAATTTATTTTAACGGTTTGTATTCCATTAACTAAGGACATTTACACGTTTGGTGAAATATGAGGATTTACCCCATATTTTGAGTTAAAGAATCTTCAGTTATTTCACGCCTCATTATTTGAGCCTCACCACGTATATTCATAAATAGATATACCAAAAATTTGTATTATTATTGTTATAATATTATACTATTTTTTCTAAAATAATGAAAGTTTAATTTTCACTATTTATGTTAAAAAAACTGTTGTACTTCTAAGTCAGAGATCATAATAGGTAAAAATTTGGAAATAATAGTAGTAATCACAATACTGGGTTCGATTTATTTAGAAATCATTAGTTCAGTGCCTAAGTAAAAATTTATAAACAAAACTTTTTCATGCCCAACACTCATTAACATTTTTCAGACTGCCTAAGTTAAACGTACTCAACACTATTTTTCGAATTCACACCATTCGAAATTGTAAAAACAGGGAAATAAAATCTCAAATTTTTTGAGAGTGTATGGTTTTTAAAACAATCCAAATTAAAATGTGAATAATGTAGAAACTTTGCCACATCTAGCTTTTGCAAAGCAGAAAAATGTTCGGTACAATAATAGAAGTGCACAAAATTATTCTTTTGTGTAGATGTAAGCAGCAAGAGTAGGATTGTCTCCTACATAATGAGATGGACCCTTTCATTACAGTGGTACAATGACGATAATGAATTTAATTAAAGATAATTTAATTATAACACTATTTTTGCACTGTAATGTTAATTTGTATAAACTTCATCTATTCTCATTCAGTGTAATTCAGAAATAGTAGAAATTAACAGAAAGACACAAAATATATATCATGAGAGTTACTTATTTTTTATTCCTAAATATTAGAATAAAGGCCTGGCTAAACTTTATTTTTCATACAGAATATCTGGAGTGGTTTGTAACTTTACAAACAATTGAAATTATAGGCGATTGACAAGTAAAATGAAGCTATCATTCTACCAAAAATTTGTTCTGGAAGCACAATATCATGAAGTTAGCATGTTATTCAATATAAGCCGAGCAACTGCAATAACAATTAAAATTACTTTTCATAAGGTATATAAAACAGACAATTTTTGCATTTATTGTTTATACCGGGTGTCTCAAACATGATAACTAATCACTTGGGAATGAATAAATGTGTAACAATAAGTCGAAATTGTAGAAGGGTCGACAAGAAATAGTCATAGAAATATATCCATGATAAAACTTACCATGTTAAAACACATATTGTGTCTGATATTGGTTGATAAAATATGTAAAGATGGCTAGAAGCTAATTTAGCACTTTTAAATTCCGCTACAGTTTTCTAGATAAACCAAAGAATATTTAATAAATTAGCTTGTAGCTCTGTAGTTATTCGAATTTCTGTTTTTGCCAAAATGCTAGGTACGTAAATAATGCTATAAATAATACAACCTAAAAATAACAAAAACAATGAAGAGGACCATTTTGTTTATTATTATTACTGATATAAAAACACTTAATATTTAAACCATTCTGTTATGATGTAATCGCAGCTGCTTTTGAGTGTTGTATATAGTTTCACTGCACGGTTTAAATGAATAAAAACTAAATTATGGAACTGTTGCTATCTTGTTTATTCTTTCATAGGTTATATCCCAAGAGCTCTGAATTTTATCGGATCAACTGCAGGTAAATTTTCTTTGTAAAATTTTGCTTAGAAAATGTTCAAGATTTAATAATATACTTTAAATATCTTAATATACCTTTTTTTGTAAATTATTAAGCCAAGAACATATGCTTAAAAGCCAAATTTTGCAAAAAATATAGCTACCAGCACTTTGCGAGATAAGATTTCGAGCCCGAGAGATATATGTCAAGATTATTTCCCAAATGAACGAATTCCTTACGTACTTTTATACTTAGGTTTTTATTTATAGAAAACTTTTTTTATATAAGTTAAGTAACAATCATTATTATTTTATTATATTACAACCAAATATACAACCATTTTTTTCATATTAAACGCATAATCTTTCAAGATATTCAATAGATGAATTTTTATTTAAAATATAGGGCTTCTCTTCATAAAATGCAAGGAATTGATTCCAAACCAAGTGATGAGTGTTCCTTATAATTTTTTACTTACTGTTTTCAATTTTTTCGTTAATTTTAACAAATTCTATCTTCCCAAAACGATTCCTTCCTTATTAATTGACGGCAACACAGTCTATAAACAACTTTTGTTTCGTAGCCATGGAAACGGACGCGCTAGATGCTTTTTTGACATTTGTTAAGCGATCGTGATTGTAAATCTGACAGTTTGTGTCAGTTTCATATTAAAAATATTTGTGTAAAATTGCACAAATACACCTTTGGTACATAATTATAAACAAAAATTTGTAATATGTTTTATTTTGTTTTTAGTCCACTTGAGAGTAAATTAAAACAATTTATGTGCATTTAACAGCTAGACGTAATTTAATCACTGTTAAATTTTAGCAAAAGCTAGCTTGCGTTTATTCAGTGTAAAACTGTTGTCATTGGTTGAAATTTAAAAATTCACGAAATGTCATTGGTCTATAATTTATGAGGGAAATAATCAGTCTTAAACATATTGAATAAAAATGTATTAAGCATTTCATGGCACTTACATACACTATGTCCTGGGAGAGGAAAAACTTTTTAATTCTTGTTTGTACGAAAAAAAAATAATTCTTGGTGAAATGTCTGCTTCACCAGAAACCCTCTTTTTGGTTATCTGTTCCTTGCCAGCTCTACAGGGTTAACCAAAAAGCTTGATTTGATTATGGAAGATGTTACTTAAATTTTAAATCAATTAGGTTAGGTTAAATGGGAGAATGAGACCAAAACGAGGGCCATATTACGCAATTCTGACCTAACGTGCCACTTGGGCCATTAGTATAAAAGGTTGCCTCGTTTGAAAAATTATGTTTTTAACAAAACGTCTACCTTTAAGAATATCTTCTACGATCCACAAACAAAAGACCAAACGTTCTGAATCATCTTTAACTTCTAAGGTGTGATTGAATATCTTATTTTGCTCGTTATGAAAATACGATTATCGCCAATTAAACGACAGTTATAGCAACTCAGTATGTAAAGAAATGTCAGATTTTGTCCATTATCAATACTAATTTGATCGAAAATCATGAAAACTTATTTTATGGAGTAAAACGAATGACAATAGTGAAAAAAATTATTGTTTTTCCCTAATATCATGTAAAAACATCATTCAAAAATCTTTCTGAAAATATTTTGAAGTTATCCATAATCAAATCAAGTTTTTCGGCTAACCCTGTAGAGCTGGCAATGATTTGTTAACCGAAAAGGGGATTTCTGGTGAAGCTGAGTTTTTCATCAAGAATTACTTTTTTTCATAAAATCAAGAATTAAAAAGTTTTTCCTCTTTCGGACTTCATTCGTGGACACACGGTATAGTGAAGAAAACTGGAAAATGGCCAGCTTAGAATAATTTATTTTATAATTACCACAAACATATTATTTTCTGCAGGAAAAATAGATTTTAACCAGTTTGGTAAAATTACACAATTTCAGCGAATATCATAAATACATATTTTGTTCTTCTTGATTCCTTCATCGTAACATGGGCATGCTTTTCTGAATTACTTTATCTGTTTTTGCAGGTATATCTGCAATAAATACCATATGGAACTGAGCAGCAATTATCATACTTGCGATATATTGAAGAAAAAAATATTGATAACTACTCTCAATCTAAATCAACCGAACAAAGTTCTACATATCATTTAAATACAGAAAAAGCAAAGATGTGAAACAACTAATCTACAAATTACATAAAACAAAATCAAGTTGAATGTAAATATGTGTTAAAGTAAATCCTGAAACTTCAACATAAAGATTACAGTAAATTATAGAAAGTATTTTCTGTATAGAAAATAATATAACAAAAAATATAAATGTCAGTTGAAATAATTTTGCATTGGTGAGTTTATGGGTAAATTTTAGCAATGTAATAGTATTTTCATATTATCACGTAATATATCTTGTTTTAAATTAAAAATTGGCTAATAAAATGATTCATTTTAATGATGAAATGTTATGTACTTCATATTTACATAGTAAATATTTGTAATTTATAATGTTTAAAATGTATTTTGAATTAATCCTAAACATGGCAACTGAATTAATTAAAATTAAGTCATTTTAAAAAATATATGGAACAACTATAACTGTCGACAGTTTGTTTTGTAATGGTTTTTGTGAATCTGAGGCACGCAGAACTGACAGGAAAAGGCATCAAAAGAATACAAATTACCTGATCCTAAGAAAATTGCAACACAATTGATTTTTTCATCAAAATGTTAATAAATTATGAGAAACATTGTATTCAAAATTCAACCACGTCTGCCTTGGGTAAATGTTGGATGCCTACCCAAAATGTCACAGTAAATAATAGTTAAATTCATCATTGGTAATATGTATTTAAGTAGCACAGACATTTCATCAAAGCCTCAATCAGAGGATAGAAGTTTACAATATTTCCACATTTATACTATTACACAACAGCAATTGGACAGGTCATAAGGAGTTTGGGTAAACATTTACGGTAAGGCGTACCTTGGCTATTAACAGCGTCCAGACTTTGATGCAATTTTTCAGCTGCCCAAAATAAATTAGTATATTAAAACAAGGGACTTCATGCAAATTCGTCATAAAAATTTTAACAAAAATCACCACTATATCTGATTTTCTTAGGCTTAAAATTATATGTACATTGATAATTCTGCTAGAACATATCCTGGTGAATAACGCAATATTGAAAAGTAATAAATAACTTTCCAATATAACTTTACAATATTTCAAATTTGGTAGTTATATCTATGATTTTTAGAAACGATGATCCATTCCAAGTCTATAAAAGATGTTGCTGTCTCACATGGGACACAGTTATTACTTCTTAAAATATATCTTTCCTAAAAAATGCGTCAAAAACAGGACATTCAGTAAACAAAATAATGTTGATTGCAACTGGTTTATTTAATGTGCTGTCGTTTATTGCTTTTATATTTGAAATCTGTCTGTAAATTAGTTACTGATGTGATTATCAAGAATCTCTAACAAGGTATTTTAGTACCTTAATTAAAATGGTGGCTTGAATTTGAAGCTTTCAAGAAGTGCTAAGGATTAAAATTCATTTCTCTTAAACATATTACAGAAAAATAATTATCCGCAGATTTCTAAATTCACCGGTGGACGCACCGGTAAGAAATAACTTTACATGATTGGCTATTTTGAAAAACATAGCCAATCTTCGTATTTTATCCATCGGTGAATTTAAAAGTGCGGTATGTGACTTGGGTTTGGGAAATTTTTGCAAAGGACACCACAGATTTTGTAGGTAAATTGGTGGCCTGTCAAATTTGATGAATTTTTGATATGTTGTAGTTCAACTGATTCTGAACAATAAATTCCTTTGGCGAAACTTCAAATTATGGACAGTTTCTCCGATAAATGGCTCTGAAGACTGGACCTACCCCGTCGATACAATACCACAATTTCTCAAAACTACCGCAGGTATTGAAATGATAACTGCTGAAAATGAATAACCAAACTAGTTACCATTATTATACTCTTCGCAAAAACGAAGAGGATATTGTATTTGATCGGCACTTTTCTAAAATCGTAAATATAGCTCGTACAGAAAAAAATTTCATATCATTGTGTTAGTGAACGAATTCTAAACAACTTTTAAAATGTCCGTCTGTCCGTCCGTCCGTCACGTTTCTTGTAAGCACGATAACTCAAAAAAGAAAAGTCCGATTGTACTGAAATTTGGACAATAAGTTAGTGTTAGCTAGGGGAAGAAGCCTATTGTTTTTGAACAAAATCGATCAGTAAATAAAAATGTTATTAATGATTTAAATTTGAAAATTTTTTTTTTGATTTTTATGTTTTTGTAAAAATTTACATTTTTTACATTTTTTTACGTATTAGGTAGTTCTTACACTTTTGACTCGGAATCCAAGGGTCCCAGGTTCGAAACCCACATGTGGTATGGTATAGTTTTTTTTTTAATTTTTACTTTATTCTACACTGAGTCTTTCACCAACTAAGTTCGTACTATAAAATTAAAAATGTCTAAAACTAACATTATTTACAAAAAACTGCGAAGAGTATCCTATAGAATGTGTAACAGTTATATAAAAAGTTTAGTAAACCGGCGAAGAGTACATTTTTAGCTTGTTTGGTCTTAGATCGATGTGCCTGAACTTCTGGTTTTGCCGGAAGTGACATCAAATCACGTTTTTTCGAGTACATAACACCCGTTTTACTTCAATTTAATAATGATATATATATAAGTAGCTTTATTAAAATTCACTATCTTAGTAACTAAGTAAGTACGTGCATTGACTGATCGAACATTGATGCTAACTTGATACCGGGTACATCATAATCTTGGTACAAAACAAAGTTGATTTTTTTTTTCAAGATAAAAAAATTGCAGATGTGTCTAGTCAATGAAAACTAATTATTTGTGAGACCTTTAAGTAGAATAGGCAAAGTTTGTTTATTTATAATACATTAAACCTTATTATTTTTAGCAAAAATTGCATAGCTGATTATTTTCATTTTTTTAAATATTTACTTATTTTAATCATTTATTAATAGAAATCGAACCAAAAAAACTTTATTTCAAATTAATTAAACCTTATCCATACAGGAAATAAATCCTACGTGCGGCATGTTGGGTTTTATAATAAAAATTACTTACTTTGAAACTTAGAAAAGCAATTGCAACGCACATACATATGTGTATCTAGTTCATCATTTTAACTGTTTTAAATATAATCTGCCCTTGTTTCATCCAGCCTTTCATTGCGCCTCGCACCGTGCATGTGTGGCTGGCTCCAACATGTGATGGGGGAGGAATGTTGTTCTTTGTTAATTAATTTGAAATAAAGTTTTTTTTGGTTTGATTTCTATTAAGGAATGATTAAAAAGGTAAATATTTAAAAAAATGAAAATAATCAGCCATGCAATTTTTTGCTAAAAATAATAAGGTTTAATGTATTATAAATAAACAAAAACTGCCTATTCTACTTAAAGGTCTCACAAATAATTAGTTTTCATTGACTAGACACAACTGCAATTTTATGTCTTGAAAAATAAAATCAATTCTGTTCTTTACCAAGATTATGATGTACCCGGTATTAAGCTAACATCAATGTTCGAACAGTCAATGCACATACTTACTTATTTACTAAGATAGTGAATTTTTATAAAGCTAGTTATATATATGATTATTAAATTGAAGTAAACAGGTGTGCATTCGAAAAAACGTGATTTGACGTCACAATCTAACTCGAAATAATGGTAAATAGTCTGGTTATTCATTTACAGCAGTTATCATTTCAATAACTGCGGTAGTTTTGAAAAATCGTGGTATAGTATCAAGGAGTAGGTCCAGTCTTCGGAGCCATCTATCGGAGAAACTGTCCATAATCTGAAGTTTTGCCAAAGGAACTTATTGTTCAGAATCAGTTGAACTATAACATATCAAAAATTCATCAAATTTGACAGGCCACCAATTTACCTACAAAACGTGAGGTGTGGTGTCCTTTAATACAAATTTTATTAATAATTTTGGTATGTGTCGTAAATAAACATGTTATAAGCCATTGGAAAGGGATAAAATAAAATTATTTCTATTCTTACCTCTAGAATATTCTAATTCAAAAAGGGAATAGTTGGTGGTAGAATTTGGTAAAGTGATTTTATTTATTTATGTCCACGTGAGACTCTCAATATATCCAAAGCGGTTTTCTGTAATTCTTATGATGTTTTATATTACTGGGAAATTTTATTGTATGGTATGAGAATTTTTGTATAAAAAATGCTTTTAAGTTTTTATCAACATAAACCTTTGTTTATGTTGATGTTTATTTGTTTTAGCTTACTTTTTTCTATTTGATAAAATCAACTTAATATGACATAATATAATGAATTACACAAAACCATTTTGGACATAGTGAATCGAATTTATACTTGCTTATACTTGCTCTGCTCAAATATCAAATTCCAACATTTTCATATTCACATTGGACACACCTATGTGAGGTATTTGATTTCCCCAAGATGGCCATCGTTACGCAATTCAAATGTATGTAACATAGTCAAGCATTAATTGTTTCAAAGAAATTGTTAATAGAGTCGTTTTTAAAAGCGTACATGCCATCAAGTGAATTAAGTGATGATGAATATCAATAGTGAAGATATTTTAACGATTTTGAGAGAATCGAAAAAGTTGCTAGTGGAAGGAGAGGCATTAAAAGCAAGATTTGTATTTTATTGTGGAATTCAAATTCAAAGAGAAAATGCAACAAGAATTGTTCCATTTTGCGCAAATTTTATGAAGGTTAGAAGAATTCTTCTCTTGAAGGCGTGGCTATAGCTAGATCTAAATATTAGGCAGGGCTCATATTCTTCCTACCAGGGCTAACTCAATACTAACGTTTGTAAGTTTTCACATAAGAAATGTTTGCCCTTTTTTAACAGGGATCAAATTTTAATTACTAGGGCTGAGCCTTGGCCAAGCCCCCTGACTATAGACTTGAAATTGCAAACATTGAAGATATTTGTCTGACTCTTATGAGACCTTTGCAGATTATGATCTAGAATTTAACAAACAGTTCAAACGCTATTTACCATGCACATTTTATTATCAAGCACACTTGATTTTTAACGTCGTTCCTTCCGCTTTTGCAATTGTACCACAAGTCGGCGAATTCCTTCTAAAAGTACATGGAAATGGAAAAAATAAATGCATTTGTATCAGTTGGCAACAAATAAGAATAAATAACAAAAACGACTGCATTTTCAGTTCTGTTCTTCAATTTACTCTATTCGCCCTTGCTTTCATTTATGCAAACTTCTTTTTTTCGTGATTAAAGTTACATGCAAGTTTTGAGTAGGTACACCATCTCGTACACCACATACATCTACTTATTTCCACAAAAGTTTCCAATATTATACCACTTATACTTAAGGTGAAAACTCACCAGGAAAATAAAAATTTTCTGAACAAAAGTATTCACTGCGCACTTACATCCACCTCGGAAATATTTGCAATTTTAATACTTTCAGCCATGCTTCTTAACATTTGGGGGGAAATAATGTAAGCTACATTTTTTACGTTATAATATGGAATAAGAACTTTTTTATTTCCCCATTTAACAACAATTTAGAATCTGCTCATAGAGAGTAACGACGGGCAACTTGGGAAAACCGCAGAGCCATTATATGACCATTTGACCATCTCTGACACGAATGGTCAGAAACAATAATGTGTGATAAAATTAAAGATAAAATATACATTGTTGTTTCAGAATTAAAATGCATACTTTTTTTTCACAATATTCAAACAAAATTTAACAACAATCTATACCATCATAACTGTATGAAGATTTGGTTAAAATGCAGGTAGCAAGTACATTAAAGTACAAAGCGAGTCTTAAATGTGTAGTTATACTTAAAAAACATTGATTTTTGATATCTGGGAAATACCAATGATATCTTTGTTTTACTGTGAAAACGTTTTTGAATTGTTTTCTGCTTTTTAAGTAGTAAATCCATAAAAGGATTTCTTGGTCTGTGAGCGTCTTAAACAAGGCTGCCTTATTGAGCACAATGAGCGTTCCCAGTCAGTTTTAAACAACTGTAATACAATAACACAGTAGATAGAAAATTATTCTAAGCCTTAAAATGCTGTTTTAAGATAAAATAAAATTTTAAACAGTTTTGCAAAAAGTTTACAACTCCAAACTGATTATAATCTATAATCTCTTATTATATTGTACATATTGTACTAAAGTAAAATTTTTCTAGTAAAGACAGCAAAATATTTAACCCTTTCACTGTGGTGCTCGTTTCAGCTTGCTGTTTATCAGAACACGGGGTATCAAATCTGCTTCTCACAGTTAACTCTCACGATAACCGTGACTATTATTTTCCAGCATTTTTTATGAGTTAGCGTACCGTACCACTGACACTATTTTGTCCCTTCAAATTAGGAAAAATTAAAGAAAATTTTCCCACAGTAGTGAGACTTGTAAAAAGTGAAGTATTTGGGATGTCTAAACATGACTTTCACCTCCGCAGTTCTAAAAAGGGGTGGTTTTTGAGAAATATATACATATATATGAATTTTAGTGTTTTTCGCCTTTTTATCATAGGAAAAACTGCATTTTGGTGAAAAATATCAAGAGAGTAAAGTTGTAGAGCATAAAATTTCCTATAATTTTTGTCTCTACTTTTTTTGATTTTTTGACTAATTTGAAGGGACTATTTGATCATTATAAATAAAACACTTTAAAGTGTCAAAATTTTATTTTAAATACATCTAAATCCATAGGTTGAATATTAAAAATTAAATATTTTCGTTATCAGAATTTAACACGTTCACAGTCCCAATGGTCAGCCATAAACCATAGCCAGGAGTCCCCGTATAAAAAAAACCATATACCATATTTGGGTTATGGGACTGTCTACTATACATGTAATTGAAAAACTACATGCATAGAGTCCAATGAGATATGTAGTAACCAATGGTTTAATATAGGTCAATGCCCCAAATTTGGTTCATAGACTAGTATTACTATGAGAAGATGCCAGGGCGGAGCCAAAATGCGCGAATATTTTTACCAGTGGCATAGCTTTATCTGGGGTATAGGAATGTGTAATTGCAATAAAAGTTTCGCGGTCAAGGAACTGTGAAAATGGAGTAGATTAAAACTTGCCAACTGTTACGAGTAACCTTTGTTCAGGAGAAGTGTTAGAATAGTTCTACTAAACTTTTTAGAATGATGGAGCGCACAAACTCGTTTCTGCACATATTTTTTGCTGGCATCTTCTCATAGTAATACTACTTTACCAACGTATGTTTTGTATAGTAACCTTGTTATACAAGGGAGTCCCTGTAGAACACCTGCCTATTCATCGATAGTCCGTATAAATATGAAATAGAACCCAAACGTGAGCCAAATATGGGGAACCGGACTTACAGAAAACATAAGGCATGACTGGTGGGTCACTGGACAGCGAATGTGTTAAGATATCGCACGATTCCTCATTCTTGTAATATATTTCGCCGAAGTCCTCATCACTGTAAGATATACTTTGTTCTCAGTTAGTGACATAGATTTTTCTCTGTTAAAATCGGTCATTTTCACCACGAAATTCACAATATCCCGCACCACGTTAAAATTCATATTCTTTTGCAATTGGATAACATTAGATACATAAGAATACAAAAGGCATTACAGTAACACGCAATGACCTAAATATAAGCATCTCTCATTTTCACGATTGGTCCTTATGGCATCTTTATCAACACTGTTTCAAGAGCAGTAACCAATATTTACAGCAAAGTTTGTGCTAGGCATGCGTATATTGCATAAAAAGCATAGTGAAACTGCAGGGAAATTAGACAAAAAAATGAGGAAACCTGGACAAAATTAGTAAAAATCAGTTTTTTTTTTGATGTGTCCCAAACCCAAATTCACAAATATCACAAGAATCCTAACATGGCTACCAAAGATATTGAAGGTCAAAGTTTTTCTCAAATATCTCGCGTCCTATGCATCGGATGCCCAAGAGGTCAAGGTGAAAGTTGTAGAGAATTAAATTATCAACAAGTTGTCTTTTTTATTTTTACCAACCCCCCCCCCCCCCACCTTTAACGAGATATTCAAGGTCAAAAACATGTTTTTTTCGCGAATATCTCGCGTCAAAAAAATCTGGTAGCAATAAAGTTAACACAAAAGTTGTAGAGAATTCATCTACAAGATTGGTGTTTTGCATTCTCTCCCTAAACCTCGCCCTTTTCAAGATATTCAAGGTCGAAGTTAAAAAAAAAAACGTTTTTTGGGCATGTAGACTTCGTCGCGGTCTAATGCATAGGGAGCAAGATATTTGCTGAAAACCGTTTTTTTTTAAACTTCGATATTCGCGAAAAACCATATTTTTGAAACTTTAACCCTGAATATCTCGAAAAAGGGGGGGCGTTTTGGTAAAAAACGAAAAAGACAAATCGTAGATAATTTAATTCTCTACAATTTTCACATTGACCTCATGGGCATCCGATGCATAGGACGAGAGATATTTGCAAAAAATTTTGACCTTCAATATCTTGGGTAGCCATGTTGGGATTTTTGCGATTTTTGCGGATTTGGGTTTGGGACACCTCAAAGAACGTCTGTGCAAAAATTCAGATTTTACTAATTTTGTCTAGGTCAAATGCTAATTTCTGTGGGCTATGACCCCAAACCTTTTCTGATTTGAGCAAAAAACATTACTCCAAAGTTTCCCGTTTTTCAAAAAACTAACTGCGCCCCAGCGCTGGTACTGACAATGCCAGTGGGTATGTATGTTGCATTTTTCTAAAGATCATTGGCTTTGGATTTGGGGATTGTCTACTATATGTGGTGTGGTGTGTTTCTGTTATGTTTATGCCATTTGATTGTACTCGAAGAAATATGTTCATGGTTAAAATATAACTACGCATTTAAAACTTACCTTGTATATTTTTTTAATTAATCTTCAATACACCCAGAATAGTTATCAGATTATTTCACATATCTATTCTATAAACTAAAATTACAGAATTAAATTTCAAAATCCAATTGACAATTGAAAAATAAGGTAAGATACAGAAATTAGTCACATATTGTGAATTAATCTAACATGACATATCGATGACGTAATAATTTTTTAAGACAATAATAATATATTTAAATATCTTGTGTTTTACTGAAAAATTTCGCTCAACCAGAGTGATTCTATAAAATCAGGTTGATTTCATGAAATTAACCAAGCAGCTCATATTTCCATAGATAGATCAAAGTACTTTGAAAAGAATCATAACAACAATGACTTTTTAAACACCTTATTTTATGCACTTGTTTACGATACTTTATTAATTCCTTTCTACAATAATTATATTATAAAATTATTACAATTTACACTGATTGAAATAATGTATTCATTTACACTTTTTTTTGAAAGAATCTCTGCCTACTTGTATCGAAAATATCTTCTTGTACTTGACGTAATATGTCTTTATTATGAAATCTAGAATAGAATTCGTTTTTCAAAATTTGTTTCTCTTTGAAATGTGTTGAGAAACATTTCAAGATGTTAATATTCTATTTATCTAATATCATTAAAAATTGTTCTAGGTATCTAAATCTAACATGTGATTAGTGACAAATGCTTACGTTTAAAAATTATACTGACGTAGACATGGTTATAACAAAATACAGATAAACCTTGTTTATATATATGCCACATTCAGAATATAACAACTACTGCAAACGATTGGTCCCACCACCTTCTTATAACGCCGCATATCTACAAAAAGTTACTTTTTATTTTGTATGTAAAATTTACAAATTCATTTGTCTCGTACTTTTAACGCCATTGATAAACTGACCCAGATTCCTTAGAAATAAATAATACCAGACATGTCAGAAATCAAATTAAGCTGTACCGCAGCCATTCAAGTGTGCCGTGTAACATTTGCATTGGCTTTACACTTAATATAACTTTTGTCTCATTTCCTCATAATTAATGATAGACTGGGAGGTAATGACAGATTCCCGAGAACGATTAGTTAGCGTCTGCCAATTTAAGAGTCAGTTATTATAGGTATTTGACGAATTATAAGCGTCAAAATGATTTATTCCATAATGGTTTAAAAATGTATAATAATTTACCAGACAATGTAAAAGATAGTGCAAGTATGACGTCTTTTAAAAAAAATTGTAAAATACACGTCTGCAATAACATAGAAATTTAAGATGTGATGTGTCCTTTAAATTATGTATTTATTTGTATATTTATATATTTTTATACTATTTTTTAGCTTTGCTAATAATAAAGGATTATTATTATTATTATTATTATTATCATAAAGAAAGTTTCTTCGATTGCAGCGACATTGCAAATTAATTGTTTATTTGCAATTGAAAACTAACGTTTTGAACGATTAGTTAGCGTCTGCAAAGTGGTTTTTGTGAAACTTTGACCAAAACAACCCAGCGGAAGCTAATAGACAGACGATTTCCGAGTGTAGGAGGACTAAAAAAAATTAACTTAACTTGCAAGAAAAATGGACATTTGAGAACAATTAGTTCGCGTCTGTCATTTAATTGAATTATCATTAATGATATGAAAATTGCCAAAAACTACTTTGCAGACGATTGCGACATGCACATCCGTTTGCGGTGATTTTTAGACACTGTGTTATTTTGTACATACTATGTAATGATAAGTTCGGAGTTGAAGCAGAATATGTTATGAAGTTTATGCGACCAAGTAAGTGTTGATATAATCATTGGCAGACATTTTGAACTTGCAGAACATTAAAAAAAATAATTGGAAAGTTGAAAAATGTTGACGTTTCGAACGATTACATAGCGTCTGCCATTAGTTTATTCATGAAACTTTTGATAAAAAATAGTACTTTGACAATTTGCAGGCAATTTCAGCATGCACAAGATTATATACAACAATGACAACATTACAAACGAATTCAATTGTTGTCGAACAATTAGTTAGCGTCTGCCATTTGTTTTTTCATGAAATTTATGATGAAATATAACGATTTGACAATTGGCAGACGATTTTAGCGTGTACAAGACTACATAAAGTAATAACATCTCAAGAAAACTTAAATATTATCGAATAATAGATTTGCGTATTCATTTTTACTGGTAATAGGTTCGGTACTAATTTAGAAGTATTCTCGCTGGCATGTTAGTCAGATGTAGTGCATTCAAACTGAATTGATCAAATCTTGAATAACTGACAAAATTGCTTAGCGGCATAGTGTTAATTACGAACAAACAAAATATAACACTTCATTACTTACTTCATCATAAAATGACGAAAATGACAACAGGGATGGCTTTAGAAGATGTGTCATTGCGTAAAAATTTTCACTCACATAATATTACGACAAATGGATAGAAATATCACAGAAGAAATTTTCTTCTGTGGAAATAGTGTGATGTTTCTCTTCCACTCTAAATCATCCAATTTTTCGCTTCTGTGGGTTTTCGGAAACGCAGATTACTATTTTTTTATCAAAATTGAAAAATCAAAATGATGCCGCCAAGATGATGGACCAATTTTTTTTTTTATTATTTATTTATGATTCAATACGACTAAAAATCGATATCTGTGGATATCCGGGGACGCGGATTAAGATTTGTTTATCAATATTTAATCTATTACCAATAAAAATGGGATACATGATTCTATTGTTCAACAACATTTAATTTTTTTTACTGTTGTTATTGTTGTATATAGACTTGTACATGCTTAAATCGTCTGCCAATTGTCAAATTAATTACTGTTTATCATATATTCAATGAAAAAAGTAATGGCAGATGCTAACTAATTCTTCAACACAGGCCTGTAGCTAGAAAGTGCTTTCAGGGCGGGCAAACAATTTTTCAGGACGGGCCCATAAAAAAAGTCCGAAAAATTTTTTAATGAGCGGGGGGTACAACACTTAAATTTGTTTGCAATGTTGTTATTATTGTATGTAATCTTGTACATGCTGAAATTGTCTGCCAATGAGCCTTTCCCACGTTTTTTTTTTTATTGAATATTTGAGAAGTTCTCTTTAAAAAAACTCACCCGTATTTTTTCTCTTTTGCGAAATTTGCTTCTTTACTACAGAAAAAATTGTTATGTTATATGAATTTAAAATTGGCGGCAATATTTCTACACTGATGACACATTGAGAGAAATGACTAATCAGTTTATTATAGCACCCTTGGTAGAGGCTACATATGACTAGATTGTCTAGGGATTTTTTCGCGAGCTTACCACAACTAACTGTGGTAAGGTGTAAAAGAGATGGCCATATATAATTAAGATGTGGATTGGTTATGTATATATAGCCATCTCTTTTACACCTTACTATAGTTAGTTGTGGTAAGCTCGCGAAAAAATGCTTGATGTATAAGTGTTTGTCTCTTTCTACCTTTACCGAATTGACAGACATGTCATCAAGCTACACAGTACACACACACACACACTTTTAAATAATTAATAAGAACACAGTTATGACGTCAAAATACTAGATCTGTACGATCACAACGTAAATCGCAAATAAGAGAGTATAACCTATCTATTTATTTTATTTCCATCAATGTTGCCAAGTGTCATTTATTTGTTGGGTGCCGACATGTAAGTATCTTTCGTCTGTTAATTATTATCATTTTTATTATAGTAGGTGGTATTATTCAATGAAAATTCATTATTTTCAAAAGCGGAGATAAAAAGTAGGCATTCTTTAATGAAATAATGAAGGCATTTCCTCTAACGCTAAACATTTATATACATTAGGCAACATGGAAATAGTCTCATCAGCAGGTTTCCAGACGAGATGTACAATTCAGAAACGTCAACAGGTTCGTATAGGACATCTGCATCATGTAACCAACATAACCTTAAATTTTAAGTGTTTCAAGTTTATTCTCACATTTAATGTTTGTATACGCATTTTTAGCTTGGAGCCGTACTGGCTTCAAGGAAATATTTAAAAATTCACATAAATAATTTTTCAATATTGTTGATTAATAAAATTAGACTACTAATTACAGGTTAGATTTCCAACCTACAAAAAGAGTCCTATTTTATTAGGACAAGGTATTTAGAACTTCATAAACATTACACTGAACTAGATTTTAGTTGAAAATACGGGAACCAGGCAGAAATTTTAATAATAGCTGAGGTAATATTCTTAAATCTTAAGAAATACATATTTTTGAGGTTAGCTGTGACGCCACATGCAGATGCCCTATGAAGCCAGAAATTGTTTAATTTTGATTGGAGAATCCCTTCATGACGTAATTTGAGCGTGTTTACTTGTTTGAAATATGGAGTAAATAAGACAATATTTTTATTTTTAAAATATCCATTTAAAATTAAAATATTATACGATATTACGTGTATGTACAATATTTATTAGGTGTTAATAAATGATTTATGAAAAAATAATCATCAAGTTCCGTTACGTGGGAAAGGCCCATTGTCAAATCATTATTTTGTATTATAAATTTTAGGAAAAAACTGATGGCAGACGCTAACTAATCATTCAAAACGTTTTTTTGGGTCTGCCGATTATTTAAACATTTTCAAAACGTCTGCTAATTTTTGTTTAGTTATATAAACATAATAACATACACATATTTAAATTGCAGACACTAATTAATCGTTCAATGGTATGTACAAAGTAATAGTTTCTAAAAGTCACCGCGAACGGATGTGCATGTCGTAATCATCTGCAAAGTAGTTTTTGACAATTTCCATATCATTAATGATAATTCAGTTAAATGGCAGTCGCGAACTAATTGTTCTCAAATGTCCGTTTTTCTTGCAAGTTAAGTCAATTTTTTTTGGTCCACCTGCACGCGGAAATCTTCTGCAGATTAGCTTCTGCTGGATTGCTTTTGTCAAAGTTTCACAAAAACCACTTTGCAGATGCTAACTAATCGTTCAAAACGTTAGTTTTCAATTGCAAATAAACAATTAATTTGCAATGTCGCTGCAATCGAATAAATTTTCTTTATACGCTTATAATTCGTCAAATACCTATAATAACTGACTCTTAAATTGGCATCAGGCACTAACTAATTGTTCTCAGGGATCTGTCACTACCTCCCAGTCTATAATGATTCGAACAGGCTCTACTAGAAGCGAAAATCTCCCTTTCTGTCAGCCCACAGAATTTAAGCCACTTAACTCGAGTCGCCGGGTTCTTTGGAAAACTAAAATACGAGTTAATTATTCACGTTGGTAAGAAAATGTTACATATGAAATGACTCATTCTTTTTCAAAGGACTGCTCGTACACATCACATAACGAACCACTATACTATATAGTTTTGTTACACATGCTCTGGAAAATTCACCATAACACCTAAACCATGATCACGAGTATAAATAAAATAGAATATTGCCAGACAACCATGAACGATCTGTTGCAAATGTCAAATGTTACAAATGACCACATTACAACAATGCCAAATGTAAATGCCTTTCTTTTCTTTTAGGGACATTTTGAAAAATGTTCTTTGGATACTGATAAAATAATCGCCAGCACTCTATCATCCTGATTCAAGCAAATATTAATTATCGTTTTCAATCAATAAATCTATAAAAAATTACCAATAATGCTGCGGATTATTCATTTAAATTTCATTAAAGTATAAATTTCTACCGTCAGCGGAGAAAACTGTGTAAATACGGCAACGTGGTTAGGACTCGACCAAAGTTTGTCGAGAGATGCATGGACGTATTATCAGTCCATTTGGCGAAGCGGCACACCTGAATGGTTTGAGACCGCAGCGAATAAATTCAATTCATGTGTCAGAATTGTAGAAGGCATTACGGGTGTACAGTTCTCTGATTGTTTGACTTAAGTGTCCCACACAACAGTCACTGTTCTCTGAATGTGGCATTAACAGAAATTTTGACATTTGCATGTGAAACTACCAAGTTATTTTGCAACATCTGTAATAGTGTTAGATGGACTTTAAACATTTGGGATTTGCTTAATGTTGTTTGAAATTAAAAAATAGATAAACTGTGTACTTACTAGCAAATCAAGTTGCAAGGTTTAAATCAAATATGATAATTTTAATCATTTTAGTTTATACATATAAAATATCTCATCGCAGTTCAGTAGCTGAAAAAATAAGGCAAATCCCAAATTGGACAGATTCAGCTTTCCCTTCAAATAAAATTATATTCTTTACATAACTACTGCAGCAAAAAATTAGAAAGCTATAAGCAGATATTTGTGATTTTGGTTATAAATTTTATATTAATAAAAATACAAAAATTATGAAATGAATATGGTGACTTACCCTTGCCTTTCTGGGGGCTCTTATGATCGTAACTCCTTGAACGTGGTTCTGGTTCTGGACTAGTTGAACGATTTAGGCCAAAGCTCCGGTTCTGCTGTTCTGCCTGATTTGCCAATTCCTCATTGAGACGTTTTGCAAGGTGCATAGCCTCATGTCCGCTGACGGTATGTGAGCTTCTATAAGTAAAAAAATTATTTTTTGCCAATACGGTTACACAAATTTGAACAAAACACAATTTAAGATCAAGTTTACTTAGGACGAGTTGTAACAACTAAGTTCAAGCAAGTTCTGCTTGATCCAAGATCAAATTCCATGGTTACGATTATTGTAACAATCATAACCTTGGCTTTTGAATTTGGATCAAGCTGAACTTGGCCTGGACTTAGTTGGCATAACTAGCCCTAAAACAAATATGGTTGTACCAAAATTAGACCGAATATGTTATTTACCCGATAGGGATTGGATCACTTGTTCTAAGATAATGATGATATGCTGACTCAGGCGAATCTGGTGGTGTGAAGCCATTATTACTTGGTGGTGATTCTAAGACTTCTGGAGGATCCAAAAAATACTTTTCCTCTTCCACAGCTATTTCTCCCTCTTCATCTATCCTAGGGGAACACTGGCTTTTAGCGTCTTCTGGGGTTGCCGTCGCTGATGTATTTAAACTCTAAAAAAAGCACTGATTAATTCTTTTAAATTTATATTATCAATGAAATATTTTATAAACAATAGATTCACAGCAAGGTGTGATTCAGTCAATACTCCTTGTTGGTCATCCACACAGAACCAGCAGGGTAGCAAAATAACAATTGAAATAATCAGTTGTAATCTGAAGGAAAAAGTTTCTCGCTTGCTATATTTACCCTACAAATTCTTACATTTTATAGGAGGCTTTGGGCAAAAATTCATATTTTTCACATTTATTTAATTTGACTTTCATATTAACACATTTTGTTATAAATGTGTAGTGATAATGTAATAGAGCATCCCAGAATCCAACGTAGAAGACTTAGGAAAAATTCATTTAAAGGCATTTTAGAGTATAACATACAAGACTGAAAGGCATCAGAGCCGAAACTGGCACAGAAGAACTTATACACTTTCGTTAAGATGTAAGGCACAACCAGGTGAAAATTCGAAGAAACACCAAATTTTCACTTAGAAAAATATGTTTATGTCCAGGGCATGGTGTATTAAATAGGTGGTCCGACATACGACACTTTCCTATTATAATAATGGCTTCGTAAGTGCATGATTTCTATTTACTTTAGTAGATGGCGCGAGCTATAAGGTCCTACAATTACCTGGGCATGTGCATCGTATAATTAACATAACCTCAAATTTTAAGGTTTTTTCATTTATTCTCATATTTAATGTTTGTATAGGCATTTTTAGCTTGGAGCCATACTGGCTCTAAGCAAATATTTAAAAATTCACGCAAATAATTTTTCAATATTGTTTATTAATAAAAATAAACTACTAATTATAGGTTAGATTCCTAACCTGCAAAAAGTGTCTTATTTTATTGTGACAAACTATTTAAAACTTCATACACATTACGTAGAACTTGATTTTGGTTGAAAGTACGGGAACCAGGCAGAAATTTTAATAATAGCTACGTAATACTTGTAAATCTTAAGAATCATATATTTTTGAGGTTAGCTGTGACGACACGTGCAATGCTGCATGTAGTGTTGCATATATTCTTTCAATGTTTTAATTTGGCTACTTAATGTCAGATGTCACTGGACTCTCGTTTCACTAAACAAAAACAAAAGGCTGGGAATGTATGCAACACTGTATGCACGTATGCACAGAAACAGTAAAATTATCTTTTTATGCGTAAGTAATGAGAGATCTTATTGGTCCTGCCATCTATTACATTATGTACAAAGTAAGCACTTATGAAGCCACTGTGAGGGTTGTCGTCGCATCACCTATTTAGTACACCCTGGTCCAGGGGGTAAGAGTAAAAGTATATTATGGTCACGGGAAAGTATACTGAAAATAAAAGTATAATTTTGGTCAAAGACACATTATACTTTTTCAAAAGTGCGCCAATGTTGGACTTTGAAAATATTTTTATGAACAAGGAAAAGGAAACAATATAATTTTTAAGAAGTACGCTAAAAATGTACTTTAAAAATAATTGTGAATATTTTTAACTTTTTAATCTCTTCACGAAACACAATGAAAGTGGAGATACAGTCATTGTGGACATCATTCAAAAGAACGTGAATAATATAATCACGATAAAGAACTTTAAAGCTAATCACCCAAAATTCGAGTCCAATATTTTAATATTATTTCAAGTCAGCCACAAAAAACCCAAAAATGCTTTCATCAATTTCAAGGGAAATTGGATGAATCTACCAAATCGATTGCTAGCGCACGCTCTCCATTGTATGGTAGCATTAAAAGCTTTCTAGAAGAGGTGGTCGACCTTGCCCTACTTGGGAAAGGCAATTCTATTCAAATTATATAATTTATTATACAGTGCGTGTAATTGCCCATTAGGTATGTACATTCACGTAGAGTGAGAGATATGACAACACTGCAGAGCAAACTTGCCCGTCTGCGAAGATCTCAGGTCTCAGTTATTTCATTTCAGCCAGCTGACACACGCGATGTAATTCTTACTCCCTATACCTAGCCCGCCAGTACACACAGTGTATAGGATATTGCACAATTTTAATTGTACTTATTTTAAACCTAATCAATAAATGGTATTATTTGAAAGTTTGCATTTTATTGATTGAATGACTTGTTGTAAGTTTTATCTCTCGACAGTTTTCGTTTGATAGGCCAGAATTGAGTAAATTGGGCACCTCAGGGCACCACAAGTTTATATCTCAATAACCCGATCACATTACGGAAGCTTGAGAGAGATTTATTTATGAAGACAATTCAAAGATCTTTAAGCATAAAATCCATTAACCTAGGTAAATAAGAAGTGCATCGAGAAAAAAACAATTTTTGAAGAAAGCGTCATTAGTAATCTACAGTAAGTGCAGCCTTGGCTTATTTCTTAACTATCAAATATCTCATACATCTTATTGCACCCGCCTAGGAGTAGAAGACCACACACAAATAAGGGAGAACGCGACTGGGGCCCTTAACAAATAAATTGTAGTCGCATCACTCAGACGCTGTGTGGTAGGTTCTTCTACAATAATATGGTAAAAATTTTAGACCAATTCATTGTTCCATTCTCGAGTTAGATCGAATTAAATAAAAAAAAAAAAAAAATTACTAATAAACGCCAAGAAGTAGAAAAACAGTTCATAAAAGCTTGTTATGGTGTTAAATAATTATTTATAATAATTAAACTATTTGACAGATCAATATGCAATTCAATAGGGTTCTATTCTTATAGTAGATGAAATAAAAAAAAAAAAACAAGTGGATTAACGGATCCACTGGTTGCAACCTGTAGAGTGTTTTCATACATACATACGTACAAATGAACTGATGGAGATGTATTTCAATTTATAATAGCAAATTTAGAACAATAAAAATTCAAATCAATCCAAAAATTGTACCTTTTTTAGAGAAGAATCTTCCCTATTCAAAAAGCTATAATCAAAATCGATTCCTTACAGAATTGACCCATTACAAATGATTTTAATCAGTGAGACTGAGTGCTAATAAGCTGAGTGAGAATAGAGCACATCCAGCGAGGTGCACAATTGAGACTCAGGCTATCAATAAAAATATTGTACTATAATACACGTAAACAAATGAAAGAAACTGCAATTTAAAATATCCCAACTTAAAAATAAATATAAAAAAACAGGTGTATTAAACAAATTGGAAATTATCATTAAAAACTTCACTGAATGTATTTTCAGTAAGATTTGTTTTATTCTTTCTTTGTATTGATTTGCAGTAGAGGTATTTAATATGATTTGGAAGTTTGTATCATGATGTTCACTACATCATTACATTTGAATGAATGAATATTTAGGTCATAGGTTGCTACATCATAATATGTAAGCACTTTGTAAAAATAATGAAATTAAACTTACAGGATTTTTGCTTCCAGCGGATTCATTTCTAGAGTGTGGTCGAAATCCAGGACCAGGAGGAAGATTCTTTTGCACACAGCAGTTTACACCTGGACTAAAGTGTAGTTCTATATGAAATCTTTCTTCGCTTGATGGATCTTTAGTAGGATCTTCGTAAAGCATAATAACGATTTGTGACATATAGTTCAATTCTGATACCATGGAAACATACTCCATCGCCCTACGCCACTGTTCATCTTTTTTAACCTAAAAATGAACTACAATGTAAACTAGATATTTTTGTGTAGGTATATATTACATACGTCCAAAAGACCGCCATGTCGAAGGACTGTAATTAAAGAATGAATATGGCTTTCACTTGTGAAATAAAGCCGAGTTCTAACATGCCTTCCTGGACTAGAAACACCATGGGAATATCTGGGATTTAGACGATTTACTGTTTCTTCTCCAGATTCTTCTATATTACGTTGTAAATCAGCTTTAATTTTCTTCAATAAAGGGGTACAGATGCCCTGACCTATTGTTAATTTTTCTTGGGCAGTGAGACCATATTCCTTGTTCCATAAGTAGTTAGAAGACAAAATGTATAATAAACAAATTTTAATAATGTGTTAGTTTGCCATAAGCTAAATATAAGCAGTTAAAAGTTAGTATACTGAAAGATCAATCACAAAGTGTTTCGTAGGTGGTGGAACTTGGTATAGAGTTTGAGGTTAAATTGCTATATTTTGACCTGATCTAAATGTAGTTACTCTATGTCACTTATTTACGAGACACCTTGTACAGTTCACGGAATAAGATCAATAAACATTTTCCCAGGGCTGGCCATTCACAGATTAATTTTTTTTCTTATTAATTAGCGTAGTTAAAGTAATTCCAATATTTCAAGCGTTGCATGTCATCACTAGTGATATTCTGATGTCGACAAGTGCCAACTTAAAATTATATCAGCATGCAAATTCTGTACACACATAAGGAACACTTAATTTGGTGCTATTACAACCATGTTTACATAGTATATTGTCAAGTGTTGCTTTGGATAACTCGGATTAGGCTTACATCGTGTTGAAATTTTATGTACATTTAATCAATTTTGTTTAGTTTAATTAATGAAAGTTTTATAATTAGCTAAAGTTTAGTGTTTTTTATTATTAATATTATTGTGAATAGTGTAATTAATGATTATATGTAATAACTTTGGCATCATGTAAACAAAGTAAAACTGAGAAGTCAATGAAGAGAAGAGTGAAGTGCACCGCTTGATATATTGGAACCACTTTATTAACCTTATTTAATTAAACTCTGATTAATTATTCAAATTTCTGAAAATTGTTATCGTGCATGCCAAGTTCTTAATCTGATATCAAATAGGAGTTATTTTTTTATAGCGTAATAAAACTAAATTAATGTATTTTTGTGATTTTTTGTCTTTTTTTCAGTCACAATCTCACCTAAGCCTATTTGATTTAAGACACTTGTGCATTGAGTGGATATAACCAAAAGGTAAGAGTTAGCCATCACTGCACTAGAATACTATCACTCAATTGAGTGATAGTATCACACACAGAATAAGGAACTACCAGAATGTAGTGATGTTTCATTGATCAATTTGAGTGACTTTCACCATCTTTTTATTGGTATTTTCGTCAGTTAATTTATTGTTTTAAGGTGGGCGGTGCGTGCGGTGAACGAAATTCGACAATTTCTCTTACATCCCTGAACCGATTCAAAACATTTTTTGATGGGCTTTTAGAGGCAACTTTATAGAATGGTATTAGGCTATTGAAAACCAAGAAAGAAAAATATTTCTTTTCACTTGTGAAAATTAAAAAATAATTTTTTTTTTTGTTGTTTTCAATAGTCTGGCATTACTCTATCGAGTTTTCTCTAAAAGCCTATCAAAGAATTTTTTCAATCGGTTCAGGGATATAGGAGAAATTGTCGAAATCAATTTCTTAAGCACGGCACCGCCACCCTTAACCTAACAATCTGTGACATAATATCCAACAATCCAGCTATATTTTAACCAGGTATTAGGACAATTGTGCTGTGATTAGATAAAAAATCATAGATCTTGGGCAGGAAGCTCAAGTGTCACTTTTGGTTGTTCTCTTTTCTGTGATATCGATAGTATCACTCGTTGAATGATGGTATTCGAATGTAGTGTTCAAGTGTTTTGCTGTTTTTGGACTCTACCAATTACAGTATAAACGAAATTTGTTTAGAAAAAAAATTAATTTCCAATACATGTTGAATGTGTGTCTTTGTCTTCAACTTATAGCCTCCTTTTCACTTTATCACTTTACAGATACAAGGGGTTGTATTACCTGTGATATTTAAAGTTTTTTCCACAAAATGGCTTTGGGAATGTAGCGATATAGCTAATATTTATGGTTTAATAAATATAATCATAATTATCAATAATTGGTCATTTTTCAAATACAAAAAAGATATATTTCTTAATGATAACAAAAATGAATATCAAGTGTTTTGGAAAAATCAAAAGATTAGTAAGTTATTGCCCTCAAAACTGTAAGCTAGCAATTTTAAACAAAGGACAGTATCTTGCAGCTGAATAAGCTATATGTATTTTTTACGTATATACCTACCTGTGGTATAACAATGTCGGCAAGATATTTAGCATAGGTGTACAATTCCTCAGCTTGTTCGAATTGTAAAGTATGTTGATTATGTTGTAAGTCGTACTTTATACAATCGTAAATATCGGGTATTTTGCTTATATCAAAAGTTTTGTTTTTAGTATAAAAATCTTTCTCTATTTTACCCCATCTACGACCCATTAGCTCCCATGTTTCTCCATGGTATAAAATGGCATCTAAAAATAAGTTAACATAATTTATTATACTGAACAATTCAACCAACAAAAAGTTCTTAAAATGGTACATGCGAATCTTTAAAATAACTGTCCCGCAAAATAACACTGTTTATTTACTATATGGAACACAAAATGTCTGACGAGACTTTGTTAACAAGAAGAGTTTTTTGTTAAGTGCGTCAAGAAACACTTGTCAAACAGACAATTTTGGAAAAAGACTATGATGCGTTTAGCTATATTTTACAGATTCTCAAATTATCAATTATATTTATGACTTTATTAATAGTATGAAAATTCACTTTTTTGACGTTTTTAAAATTCAGCCTGGAAAACTTTGAATGTTTTCCAGGCTAAACCCTATTAACAACTATAATATTTTTCATATCTCAAATAAAAGTAAATAGAATTTAATGTGTTTATAACTGTATATCATGTGATTGTCATACTGAATATTTCCTTACGAGCTAATATTATAATCGTTTGTACTAACCTTTCGTTTTCAAATCCTCTTTCTTAACTTGAACAATTTCCATCAAGTTCTTTATGAGTCCATGTACATGTTTGCAGCATTTAACTGGATTTTTCACATAATCTAGAGCATCGGCTATACTAGAAGAGTTACAAGGGTTTATTTTCTCGCGATCTTCTGGAGTAAAGTCTCTATCCAATTGCATTAATTCATGTAAACGAGCTTTGCACCTAAAATTTAATCATAAGTTATATCCCGAGAGCTCTGAAGTTTATCGTATAAACTGCGGGCAGCTTTTTTGGTAAAATTTTGCTTAGAAAATGTTCTCAACTTAATACTTCCTCCAAGACTGAAGGTCGTGGGCTTTTTGTGTAAATTATTAAATCGAGAACATTTGCTTAAAAGCAAAATTTTGAGAAAAATATAGCTACCCGCAGTTTGTGAGATAAGATTTAGAGCTTGAGCGGTATATGTCAAGATTATTTCCCAAATGAACAACAACTTTTGTTTCATAGCCATAGAAACAGACGCGCTAGATGCATAATTAAAAACATTATTCTTGAATTTGTAATATGTTTTGTTTTTAGTCCAAATGAGAGTAAATAAAATCAATTATGTGCATTTAAAGGTCAGACTTAATTTAATTGAAGTTAAATTTTAGCAAAAGCTAACTTGCTTTTATTCAGTGTAAAATTGTTGTCATTGGCTGTAATTTAAAAATTCACAAAATGTCATTGGTCTATAATTTATTAACGAAATAACCATACAATCCACTTTTAACTGAAAAATCATTATCCAAACATTCATGGTCTGCCAATTCCCTTCCCTCAAATAGCGTCACAGAACACCTTGATACACAAGGTACAAAAGATACGGAGAGACGTCAAACACATACGAATTGCATGAATCCACCTTTGGTTCTCAGCATCTCCAAACTCAAAGTACAATGGTAAGGGTGTAACTTAAGAGAAAAGCTGGTCAAAAATAACGTATACGCAAATTGCGTCGGTAAACCATGTATGTTTGGAGCATGGAAAAATTAGTCTACTTACATATTTTGATACTTGCTGCTGTCACAGTCGTTATCTAGTAGGCCGTTAGTATTTGCACTTTTAACCATTTGTACTAAAATGGGGGTCAATTCACCCTCTAAAGCTAACAAACCTTTAGCAAAAGCAGCTGCAGTCATTTGTACTCTACCCTCATCAGAGGCATAAATTTTTAGATCGTGGCGGAAAGTTGAGTGCAACCTGAGAAGGCCTAATCCCTGAGCACCCGCATATTCACCTAAAGGAATAAAGCACAACCATGGAAAGTGTTCCAATCTGATACAATTTATTATTTAACTACAAATTATTAAATTACCTAACTTAAACAAGTAAAGGTTTGTTTCTTGGTATAGGAAAAAAGGATACGATAAGTTAATAGATTTAAATATGACATAGTTTACGCAAAACTATCTTAAAAAACAAAACAAAACAAAAATTTCACATTTTAAATTCTAGTGCAATTTTCTCTAAAGTAATCGTTCAAAAACAAATACCAGTAAGTACACAGTTAGTGTGGAGAAGAGGGTAAACTTTTTGATTTCTCAAATCGCAAATTTTGAGCTTCTACAGTTGGCAACTTTTTAATCTTGGCTCCTACGCCAAAAGACTACTCTAGCTAATTTAAATAGGATTAAATTTGCTAAAACTCTTTTTTTATTTTTTGGATTCCGACAAAAATGAAGGAATTAGAGAGGGCGGGATTTGAGACTTTTTTTTTTTTTCGGTATAATTTCTCCATTTTGTCACCGTAATTAATTGAAATCAATCTCATATACAATGTTCACTTAATATCATGTACTACTTTGACGCTCCATTAACCTCGGACTTTCGAAACAAAGGATTCTGAGAAAAATTATTTTTTTAAGAATTTCTTACACTCTATAGAAAAACGTGTAATTTCCTACATTTCCTCAAATATCTCGATAATTACCGTTTTTTTTTTAAAAATTGTAGACAGCTTATGTAAAGAGAATTGATTGAGCTTTCCAATACTTTTTTTATTTTTTCTCTAACATAAAAAACAAAAGACTTATGACCGAATATGCAGATGTCTCAAAGCCAACCGCCGCCCAGTCTATTAATTAGGGTGAAGACGTACCGTTCGACTAAAGTATGCCATCTGTTGGACACCACGCAAGACTAGTTTTCACCCGGTGACGTCACAGTGCTTTTCGTGAGTAGTGGCGAGGATTTCAACTATAATTATTTATTGCAAAGTAAGTACTGCGATTTAAGAGCTGATACTCGGTGTGGCATGTTTTTATACATAAATACACCCTTTAATGAAATTAAAAAAAAAATTGCAAGTTCCCCATTCCATACTTTCAGTTTAATGATTTACCAGAAAACATGAAAGAAGAGACAAAGAAATTTTGTTTATTTATTATTGTTTACTATTATCAGAACAAATGTTGCACCATATCTACCTTGTAAGCATTATTTATATGAAATAATGTTTAGAAGCATATTCGAAAAGAAAATGTCATCATCTATGAGACCTCATATGGCGATTTTCAAACTATTGTGAATTAATAAAAACAGTTTTCAGAGCTAGAATTAAAGTTGAAATGATTTGTATATTACTACATGATGATTTAATAAAAATTCTTCAATTTATAAAAATATAGTTAAAATGCAACAACCACCGGATTACAAAAGAATTTTCAGAATTGATTATTTTATTTCTTGGAGATACCATATCAAAAAAAGTCTCCATTTGTGCACATGGAGCATTTTATCATGTAATATGAATAACAAAATTCATTTATTTAATGAATTGGAATTAAGTAGAAAAAAAACAAGGCTATATCTGGTATTTTCATTTTTGTCTTCAAAATAAACGGGAAAGCTTGGTTCGCAGTTTCCTTTTTTTTTTTAATATGCTGCGCTTAGAATTTTTCTCCCAAATTAAATATATTACTAAATTAACACCTCTATATTTCAATATTTTTTAAAATTCATCAACAAACCAAATGTCCAGCAGCAGCAATTAATTTTTTTCTTCAAAAATGCTGTTTTTTGTTAATATATAGCATCACCTAGATGCTCAATTTTTTTTTATTCTTTCAAAACACTTGCTTTAGAAAAAATTTCCATCCATGTTTTAGCCGCCATTTTGGAAAATTTTCAGAAAATTCAGAGAAAATTTCAAGAAAACCTTTTTTTGACATTGTATTCATAATATGTAACCTCAAAAACCCGTCAAGCATATTTTTTATTCGAAAACCAGACTTAATATATAAAAACTTTAAATTTCGCAAAATTTTTCAAAAAAATTTATATTTTGCCCCCGTCACTCATGTTTCTGAGTATGAATAATTGAATATAACAAGCATTTAAACATTTTTTTTATCCAAATCGGATCTGCTTCTAAGGGTTAGAAGATTTAATGACTTTTCCGATTCATTGGCTCGACTAAGTGTGAATTCCATTGATAATACGAATTTTTCAGAAAAAAAAAAATTACATTTGTGGGAAAACTGACAGTTCTACAAAAAAATGTATAAGATTTTTTTAGCAGAATTTTAAGAGGTACATTTTTCATAATAACCTCCATTTCGTTATCTCTAAGCGTTCTTGAGTTACAACCAAGAAACCGTTCTGAAGCACCTTTCCGCGCCTAACTCAACACTTTAAAAATTTGGTTTGTTTTGTACTGCGTTTTAATTTTCAATTTATAATTAGATACAAATAATCAACTTAATAAAAAAATATTTTTTATAAAATGATATAGACTACTTATATTGTAATATGCATTTTTTAAATACTTTGTCCTAACAAAATAAGACTATTTTTGTAGATTGGAAATCTAACCTATAATTAGCGGTCCATTTTTTTTAATCATTAACATTGAACAATTATTTGAGTGAATTTTGAAATGTTCGCCTGGAGCCAGTGTATGGCTACAAGTTAAAAATGCGATACAAACATTAAAAATGAAAATAAACTTAAAAAAAAATAAAATTTCATGTTGTTAGTTATATGATGCACAACTATTTCAAACAATATGATAAACAATCATGAAAATGACGCAGATGTCATAAACTAGCAAAAAACCACAGTGTTATTTTATCTATTAGCTTTTCTATATTTATTGGAAGCATAAAACTTCCTTACTTTACAGTGTCTTAAGTTAACAACACTTACTTTGGGAAGTATCTAAAGTCATATCTATGAGATAGTTAACCGAGGGTATATTTTGAATGAAAGTACGCATGCAAGTTATCCCGCAGATACCAAGCTCTAGTTATTTTATCCGTCAGATAGTTACTTGCTGGATAAAGTCTATTTATATTTAAGTAAAAGTACCGGCCCTTAATTAACTAAATATATCATATTTGTTATTTTTATCATAAAAATAAAATGTAAAAAAATTCTATAAAACAGTTTGTTATTTGTACAAAATTTTTCAAATTTCGATTATTTCAGGGCACTCCGCATCTTTTCTTGTTATCCAATTGGGTTGTTGACGAATTTTCAAAAATGGTGAAATATGGTAGTGGAGGACTTAATTTAGTTATATATTTAATTTGGAAGAAAAATTCTTAGCGCAACATATTTTAAAAAATTGTTAAACTTCGACTATTTGAATGTGCCGCGAAAACGGTAGTGACATCATAACGGCAGTTAGATGTGAACTTATAAGCAGAACAGATGAAGACGAATAAGTTGACATTGCTGACAAGAAAGAAAATAACCTCATATGTCAAAAGTAAATTTGACGTTTAGCTAGCAGTGATTGATGTTTGCAGTTATTGTTAATATTTTTTTACAATACGACTAAGGCAGTATATCTGTAAAAGCTAATTCTGACATTCTACTTGCGGTAGATATATTTATGGTCAGCGAATTTTAAAAAGAGACGATCGTTTTGACAATGCATTGGTTGGAAGTGCAAAAGCTGCAAGGTACTTACGTTACAGCTGCTATAGACAGTACAAACTATTGTAATTTCTGCAAGAACTTCCTTTATCTTATCTTATTAATATTACATAATATGTCTAATATGTGATTTATTATTTAATTTAGATGAATTTGTTAACTATACCTACTTTGTATTTTATTAAATATTTCCTTTTCATTGTTTTATTTCCTATTAACTATATACATGCATATATCTAACTGAAAACAAGTTTATTTAAAAAAGAAATTATTTATTATCCATTGATACTCACTTCTAAGAAGAGTCAGAATGAGACTTACGAAGATATCAAGAAAGGTCTGTATTATAACAAAAAATAATAAATAGGTAAGTACTTTATGCTAGTATCTATCTAAGCAATAAACAATGATATGTATTTATAACACACATAATTCAAAGGGCATTTATAACTACAATCCAACGCATTCGTAGCCATTTCCGACTGATTGTCTTCACCGACTTTAGACGACTTTCACAGTTTGTTTCATATAGTTTTTCAACGGCGAGTTTTTAAATTTCCTTTCTTAATTTATTGATCATCCTAGTATTACGAGGCGTCTAGGGAGCTTCATAAATAATCAATAGCTAACAAAAACAACTGCACTTTATTAAGAATACAGTAAGTAATACACCCTGTTTTATCCACCAGTTGGCGGGTAATTTAAATTTGTAACAGCTAGAACGCCACACAAGTCTGGGCCGTTTTTCCTACAACATAAACCCATATTAAAAATCAAATTCCTACATTAAGATACAACTTACCACAAATAAAACGCTTAGAATACATTGTAATTTGTTACTTTACTTGACACTGAAATGGTCTCCACAATAAGAAGACTTGGTCCTTCTCTGGTGGCTTTGAACCATTCATTATTACGTTCAGCGTTTATTATTGGAACACAACAGTTTTTCTGGTGAATTGGTGGTATTATTTATACAGTACGGCAGAAAACACTATCTGTACTTATATTTATCCATAACTAGATCCTGTTAAACTATACCGAATTGTAACCTATGAACGTCAGTTGAATTTGACGTTAAATATAATGTCAGATTAAACTGTCGTGATAGTCTTTTTTCTCCGTCGCTATCAGCGAGTTTCTAAATTAGTACGCGTTTCTCGTCGTTTTATAACTAACTTCTCTACAGACTGCCGTTATTATGTCATCTCCGTTTTAAATGCATGTATTTTTGTAATTAATATTATAATATTATAAGACTTTTTTTTCAACTTCTACATGTTTCTAATGATTTTTTATGAATAATTGTTATTGTTTAACATAGATTCTCCTCAAATTTTAACTTAGTGCAACAACCCAATTGAGTTAATCTTTGAGATGAATAATTTTTTCATAAAATGGAAATTTTGGAGGAGGGAAAAGTAAAAAATTTCGAAATCAAAAAATAAGTAACACCTAGTAAATGTGATATTTATTAAGCATAATAATGATAAAATTATCTGTTATGGTGTGCAATATCCTCACTTAATACAAATGGAAACATATCTCAGGTTAAATAATTTGAAATATCCTATATAGTCTGAGGTGCAACAGTACGAAATCGCTGTAAATTCCAAGTAACCTGTTCCGACATGACGTACATTTTTCAACATCAGATTTGCAAAAAAGGTTATATAGGACAGAAATGACTTGTCACATTTTCATCAGCTCTTGCATAACTTCTTAGATGTTAAGAAAAGAGATGAAATGGTAATTTCTGAAAAAATGTTTCATTAACACATAACACGTCCTGTAAAAAAAACTACGCATGTTATCCATTTAATTTTTTTTACAGTATACACTAAAAAGATAAGAGCTTGGAGAAGACTCGATGGTATTGTTTAAATATTTTTAGTTTTTTTGAAAAAAATATGAAAACTATAAAATATTGTAGTAAGAATTTCAACATATGAGTACTTTAGTTTTAATTGTTTTGTGTATAAATTATGCTCACAAACATACCCAATATATTGAAAATATTTTTAAGACAAGAACAAAGTTGATATTGCATATAGCATTCGAGTTATGAATTTTTAAAATGTATGTATACGATGTATGTAATACGCGCTAAGATGACAGCTCTCCCGAAATTGGAGTACTTTGATGAGTAACGATAAAAATAACGAAAAGGGCATAGCAGGCAGGGCCGTGTCTAACGGGGGGCCATTTCGTGCCACGCACGAAGGCGCACTAGGCCATGGGGCGCCAAAAAGCCAATTTTATAGTATTTGCCCCCCAAAAATGCTCTCGCACGAAGGCGTCTCATGAACTAGAAGCGGCACTGATAGCAGGATAAGCATGTAAAATCTGCCCCCAAACAAAATTTTGTTTGTTATCAACTATTTGAAGGGGCTTACCCTAAATATGATTTTCCCAAAATTTCTGCAGCCGCCATATTGGAGGAGTGGTGGGGAGTTTTTTGATTCTTGTTTTTTAAAATTTTCTCGGATACAGTTGTACGAAAAAATCCGAAAAAAATCACAGTTATTACTTACATGTTGGACTGTTTACCCAATTTTTTTCATAATTTTTAAATGCAAATTTCGTGTGCAAAAAAAATTGCAAATTTTGGCATACAAATTTTTTGGCACTTTAAGAAAGAAGGCCACTCTGAATTTTTCATCGTAAATTACTCATTTATCAAGGCCTATTCTCAAATTATTTTCATATTTTTAAAAAATGTGGAAGATAGTTAAAAAAACGAAAAACTGCATTACCGACCATTCTCTTATACGCGCCTCACTATCATTTGGACGCATGTCTTGTTAACAAATATACAGAATGTTTCATTAATAATTGGACGTACTCTAACTGGAGAATCCATAGTCCAAAATATGAAGATTTAACTTGGAACACTTAGATAAAATGTGCCTCCTTACTGAGATACAGTGTCAAAGTTTTTTTTTCTTTTTTTTGCAATATCTAGACTACCTCTTGACTGATCTTCTCCCAATTTGGCAAGGAATCATTTTTAAGCTAAGAAACAATGATTTATGTATTACATCACGCTAGCCCGTGGAGGGTGCCTCATGAGCTATACCTGATGATGAATAACATAAACATAAACATAAATACACCACAGATAGTAGTAGAATATTTCATGCAGGATTCATTTCCACGTAAAAAAAGGTACACTTGATAGAACTTGATAATTCCAACCGTTTTCGAGAAAACTGCCGCATAGATCTCAAGAATTCTTTAAAAACCCAATTTGAAAATGAAAATTGTATTTATTGAAAAGTGTGCTTTGGTGACGTCTTAATTCTGTCAAAATGTCAAACTAACGAAATTATACGTAAAAAATTGGGTAAATAGTCCAACATGTAAGTAACAACTGTGATTTTTTTCGGATTTTTTTGTACAACAGTATCCGAGACAATTTTAAAAAACGAAAACCAAAAAACCCCCCACCACTCCTCCAATATGGCAGCTGCAGGCTTGAAATTTTCAAAAAATCATATTTAGGGTAAGCCCCTTCAAATAGTTGATAACAAACAAGATCTTGTTTGGGGGCAGATTTTACATGCTTATTCTGCTATGCCCTTCGTTAAGACATCTCAGAATCTTGGAGCAAAAATAGAGGAAATAGATGTCCAAAAATGTTACTTTATACTTAGAAGGTGCATTCAGTGACCCAAAAAAATGTGTTGTAATAACTCGAGACAATTATATAACATACCTCAAATTCAGTGTCGAAATAATGCATACACAGATCGCTGTAATTGAAGCCACAGATACAGAGATATTGCGATAGTCAGAATTTACCACTTATCGACTCTCCCAAAGAAAACAGTAGTAATTCAGAATTTCAGTTAGTTAAATGGGTCCTTAAAAATCCAAGAACTGTAACAACTTACTATACATTTCACGATGTACTATTGGTTTCCTACAGTTCACAGAAAGTAACATTTGTTTTCTAGGAAAATCTTATATCTATAACTTTTTTATTTTGCTTACGATTTGAATCAAATTTTACTCAAGTACGGAACAAATTAGAATCTACTTATGACCAGAAAAATATTCTGCTGCTACAAAGGCAAAGCCACCTGCGGTACCAAAATATGCTGAAAACAATAAAACATTTTGAATGTTAGAAGTTCTAAAAAATGCATCCAATCGGCGCCACAAACGTACATACACCAAAATTTCATTTGGTTATTGATGGGGGATTTCTCATACATAAGCTCATCTGGCAAAGGGGATCCTCAGTTTCCGCAATTTGTGGTGGCTACGTGAAATTCGTCAAGACTCATCAATATGATTTTTAATCTTTTTCCTCATATTTTGTAACCGCAGGTGGTTTTGCCTTTATAGCAGGTGAATGATTTTCTGGTCATAAGTAGATCCTAATTTGTTCTATACTTGAGTAAAATTTGATTCAAATTGGAAACAAAATGAAAAAGTTATAAGGGTATCTTCATTTTTGATAGAAATATTCAAGGTACATAATTGATTTTTTTTGTTAAATATCGATTTTCGCTGGCGAATATCTCGTAAACTATAACACATAGGAAGAAAATGAATATAAACATTCTTGTGGGAAATTTAATTACGTTTAATTTTGCATAGATTGCCTTTTTACGTAAGACGCATCGCTTCCGAGTTATAAGCGAAGAATTGAAAAGAGAAACCTTTCCACCCCCCCTTTCCCCCTAAAGCAGCAGGGCTAGGGGCGGGGACTTTTAGTATGTTTACCTCCTACAACCTCCAACACACTCCTGAAAAGAAAAATTCTCCACTCCTAAATGTTCTCTACAACTCTTTCATTGCCTGGACTAACAATCAAAATAAATCCCTATTAAAAATAGCTACTGTTATCCCTATATTTAAAAAAAATGATTCTTTGGAACCAGAAAATTACAGACCAATATCCATCTTAAGTGTTATTTCTAAAATAATGGAAAGAATTGCGTTTAATCGAATAATGGCATTTTTTAATTCTTTCAAAATACTAACAGATCGCCAACATGGTTTTCGCAAAAATCATTCTACTGACACTGCTACAATGAGCAAAATGCATACATTTTTTTGACATCACCGAATAATAGATCACTAAAAAGCGTTATTTTCTATGTCTTTTTTATTTTTTTTTTATCGGAATTAAAGGATAAAAAAATAATTTAGTTTCGCTGAGAATTTAGACACGTTCAAACGAAGCAAGTTTCCCGCCATTTGCGTGTGACGTCATCCGGCATTTAGCATTGGCATTGTTTATTAGTATTATTTTCAACAGATATTTAATCTATGTACTTAGTGGTGGCAAACTATTTAATATAAAAAAGTTATATAATCTGAGACGAAAAACAATAGTTAATGTTGATAAAAATATTAAAATAATGCATTATGTTTACATATTCTGAGGTTAGGTATCTAAATCTAACTGCAGTAAAAGGATAAAAGTGAGCGTAAACAAATTTATTGTAACGAACAATGAATGATGCATCCTTGTCGCTTTTCCACCTCCAATTTCTGCACTGATATAATCGGTATTATTACCAAAAAATTGCTCATCATAAACACGTCGATTTTCGGCAAATTGTCACTTTGAGCTTGCACAAAGTCGCTGTTCGTCATTTTTACCACAGATAAATTAATACACTAATAATTTTTACAAAAATAAACAAATCGATATTTAAAGGTCAGTAGACTAAAATTTAACATTTAATTAACACACAATTTAATATTTCAGCACTAGCAGATGTAAACTGTCAAAGCTATCAAACTTGTCACTTGTCTCCGTACTTTTCTAAATTTACCGCTGGGTGGATAAAATACGAAGCTGATTGGCTGTGTTTTTCAAATTAGCCAATCATATAATGTTATTTCTTACTGATGCGCTCCACCGGTGAATTTAGAAATCTGCGGTCTATGGATGAAACTAAAACGTTATGCCAGATGACATCAGTACCGTTTATAGTCACGTGGTTTTGTTCCGATAAAATTTGAATTTTAAAATGATTTTTTTTTACAAAATAACTTTTTTTATAGTTTCCTTTTATTATATACTCGGCTTATATAATATGGTATAATGAAAAAATAATAAATTAATGCATTTTTAAAATTCATGCATCTTGCTCATTCAGCTTTTACAATTTGTTTATAATGAAATGGACAAAGGTAACCTCGTCATGGGATTGTTCTTTGACCTATCACGAGCGTTTGACTCTCTCAATCTGTCTTTTGTTAAAGAAAAATTATTTAAGATAGGTATTCGAGGAGTTTTTCTACAGTGGATCATGTCATATTTAACGGACAGATCTCTTCAGGTAAAAATCAACCAAGCGATTTCAAATGAACATGACGTTAGTCTTGGTGTGCCACAGGGCTCGGTGCTGGGCCCTTTGATTTTTTTGATTTTTGTAAACGACTTACCGTCATTCATATCAAAAGGTAACATCACCATGTTTGCCGATGATAACTCCTTTGGCATATCTGCACCGAGCCTTGTGGAGCTCCTTGATAATGCTATGGCTGTTATGACAGAATTTGGTGACTATTGCTGCAGAAATAATCTCATATTAAACCTTGAGAAAACTGTGTGCATGTATTTCTCACAAAGAAAATCATTACCTTCCAACACTCAGTTAAATTTTAACAACATGACCCTGCCATTTAGCTCGAATACAAGATTTTTAGGTATTTCAATAGACACAAAACTAAGCTGGGATATTCAAATCGAAGAAGTATGTAAAAAACTTAACAAAGCGTATTACTGCATACGCCAGCTCAAGAACTCCCTAGATACCGAGGCTTTATTGCAACTGTACTATTCAATGGCTTATTGCCATATATCCTACAATATTATAATGTGGGGACGTGCGAATAATTTGTAGCGAGTTTTTGTCTGCCAAAAGCGCATAATTAGATTAATTTTTAATCTTGATTTCACCACATCGTGTAAAAACTCTTTTAAAAGTCACAGAATATTAACGGTACCGTCCATATATCTTTTTTCTTTGCTAAAGTACATTAAAAGTAACATTAACCAATTTAAAACTACTGCTAGCTACCATAATTATAATACTCGTCATGACGACTTGTTAGCTCTTCCTCATCATAATACGTCTCATTTTGAAAAATCACCTTATTACTCTGGTATTAGTTTTTACAACAAATTACCTAGTGAGATTAAAGATGTCAACAATTTTAATAAATACAAATCTAGTCTCAAACAATTTTTACTTGAGAAATGTTTATATTCATACAAAGAATTTTAATCTGTATTTGTCATATGTTTTGTTTATTGTGTTTTATATTTACTACTTATTGTCTCACCTTGTAAACTAAATTTTGTATTTTTTTTATCTTATTGACGTTCACATCTGTATTGTAACAGCCCAAGTGATTATATATATAAATAAATAAATAAATAAATAAATAAATAACAAATATAAAAAAATAAGTCTTAAATTCTTCGCGAATACAATAGTGGTGGTAGTATAGCTATTTTTCTCCACTGTATTGCTAAGGACAAAAACAGCAAATACTGACAATCTCGAGAAATTACTTCTTAATTTGATGTGTAATTACACAAAATGGTTCCTTAGAAAATCATAATATTAATAAATACAAAAACACCATAACTGGATAGAACCAAGTACACACATATAAATATTAACTATTAATTATTATTAGTTTTGTTCTGGTATACCATGCGCATTTCGTGTAATTACAATTACTTGCAGCAATGTGCAAGATTGCCAGGACAGGACAATACGGCAATTTGAATTTAATTGTAAATATCGCAGCCTGCTCGTAGATAAAGTGACTGCTTGAAAAGGCAAGATATCCGGCCGGACCGGATTTTGAACTGGCCGGATATACTGTAACCGGTTATCCGGCCAAAAGCACATCCGTCCCATCCCTAATATGTTTTTTCAAAACGTATCGCGAATAGGTTGTCTCTATCTGCATCAGAATTATGTTGCTTACCATTTTCTTCTAAAGGTGGAATAGAATGTTTGCTTTTATATTCTGACAGTTTATTGATTTGCCGATAATAATTTCTTCCCTGAAGTTCATTAATTTTTTGACACGATTGCAACCATTCGTGTGTTCTGTAATGCTCTTATCATTTTGCGAATATTTTTATTAAATTTATTTATTTTTTTGCTGTATTATTAACATAAAGTAATTCAAATTTGCAATTAAATTGAACAATACATTGCTCTTCACTGTTGCACTGTACTAATTTATTGTGTAGACTAATTTTATTTCAATGCTGCATAATTACGTCTCATAAAAAAATCGTAAATAAGAAACTATACACATTATCTGCTGGATTTTTTTTAAAACTTTTTCAATATATCAGAGTATATTTTAAGTAATTTTCACTGGGTGGCACTAGAACTCGAAAACTATGTGTGCTCAGGCCCGTACTCAGAAGAGTGAAGGGAGGGGATTTTTTTACCCACATTGAAGAAAACGGGGATTGAAAAATTGATAAATAGGGACGAAAAATCCCAAAATTTTATGGGCGGGGGGAGGGGGTAAAATTCAAAATTTTTTCACCTCGAAAATGAAAATTTTTACAAGCACAACCGAGTGACACTGGGTGGCACTACCACTTCATACCTTATTGTATGCTCTGCAATATATGGACTATATTTGGTACGTAATTGTATATAAAAATTTCATAGATTTAACATAGTTCTCCGCATATCGAAATTTTTAGTACGTAAATATCAACATTTTGATTTTAATAATTTTTTCCCAAAAAAATATTTTCAAAAATTCCAATAGCTTAGTTATAACCATTGTAAAACATATTTCTAGAAATTCTCAATCTGTCATCTTTTTTGCGATTTCTGAAGTTGCACAAGAGCAACAACTAATCCAACAAATGTTTTCTAGTGCCTCAGGTAATGTTCTCTCATTACTTATATTAACATTTGTAGGTCATGTCAGAACAGGTCATCTTGATTTTGGAGTGCTTGGACCTCAGACTAACATAAAAATTTTTAACGATTTATAAAACTCAAGCCAGTAAAATCTACATTTTGAAACTGATCAGAAACAAATAATAAACCATTATACGCGATAAATGGTTAAGTTGTGTATAATTTTTTCTTAATAAGTATATATTTTCTTGTCATAAAAAAGCATTTTTTTATAATACTAAAGCAACAAGAAAGCAACATAATATTAATTATTTGCTAATTATTTACAACTTAAGCAAACTACTATCAATATTTAAACCTCAGAAAGGTATATACTGGTACTTACCAAATGTACTTAGACAAATTGTATCAAAAAATATTATACTTTTTACTTTGTATTTTCATACCATAAAACGAGGCAATTAGAGTTTACAATGGTGAAATGGTAAAAAAAAATGGTTCCTATAAAATGTCAACCATAAAAAACAAATATACCCTAAGCAGGATTATTTCAGTACCATCGTTCTGAAGGATTAATACCTTCAGATGGTAATTCGTTGAAGTATTTTATGCCAGTATAGTAGTCACATTATCTAAATTGTTCAGGAGATCCAAATAAAACTTGTAATTTTTATTTTCTGCATTATTTCACAATGGCTCTAAAATTTTGAATGCATTCTAGACTTAATACCCTGATAGGATTAAATATACCTACTGTTATTCTAACATTTTGGTGATCTTTCCAGATTTAATGCAACTTTTATCCCAGACAGCACCAGATATTCTAAGAATAATCTGTAAATGTACCAAGAATATACATTTTGAATATTTCTGGAATATTTTTAGAATATATACGTGCTCACAGCATATTCCTGGAATATTCTTTATGTATATACCTGCAATGTGCTCAATAAAGATACTAATAATATTCACTTAGGAATGTACTTCATAGTTTATTCTCAGAATATTCTGAAAAGCATGAAAACGTAATTTGAACCAATTGAACTGAACTGAGCTGAAATCGAAATATAACATAACCTCAATATCAGAATTTACGTGCTATAATCATTTGTCTGTTATTGTTGAGATACTTAAGTGTTTTTATGTGTAGTATAAGTGATAAGTGATTGATGAACAATAAGTACATTAATCTTTTTTATAGGGAAAATTTAACAGGGCATCACGCCACTTGTACATTTTCTTACTAAAATGAAAAGAAAAAGGGAAAGAAATACTTCTGGTACTGGCGCAGCTTCATAGAGAAGTCAATAGAACTCTAAAACTCTATTAGACCATAATACTGATGATATAAATCAGAGACAGTTATTACAGTTGAACCAAAGCTTACTAACAAATTCTTCGGATTTACAAGAAAGTATGATAGCATCAGTCAAAATAATTCCCAAACTTTTATCATAGTACTGCAGGCACCACGAACTCAATAAGTAGTGTTCATTTAGAGACTATTGTTAGAAGTAATGTTTCAAATAGTGTCACTGAAAGTAATTTATTAAAAAGCGATTCTGGCGAAAATTTTAATTGTAGTGCTAGTTTTGAAGAGCAGCATGACATATACAAATTTTTCATCGAGCACTACTTCTAGTCAAGCATTTGTGCAGCAACACGATCAAAATTCAAATTAAATTATTGATAAATTACGTAACTGGGCTATCGCACATAAAATTACTATACTTCCTAGATTATGTGACTAGCAAATGATAAACCTCCGTACTTAGAGGCAAAGGACAAATAATTTGTAGTAACTTTTATTACAAGTTTTCATTTTAATCAATCTTCTCTATTATTCTTTTGTAAAAATATATTAATTACTTGTTTGTATTTTTTTTTTCTAGATTGATAGTATGTGTAGGTTGGGTGGTGACAATTACAAGGAATGTTCACGCCGCTTTATGAGAAAAGTAATGAGTGAGGACTTGGCCAAGCATTACAGTTTACACGGACACAAAGACAAAAAAGTGTTTTCCAAAACAGCACTTTTCGCAACAGTTACAGGTAATTATTCAACATAATATATTTGTTTACGGTTCGGATATATACTTGCTTAAATGAGGAACAAGCCTGTAACTCTCTATTTTTTGCACGATTTGAATATATTTTTTTTTATGTAGAGTGGCAAAAATTCCATGTGTAGATACATTAATTTAGTTTTAATTCACATACACGGCCTCCTGCAAAGCATTTTTTCACCAAAAACAGTAAAACATATTAGCAATTTTTTTTAACAGATATATATTTTTTCAACAGATCCTTCTATTTTCTATTCTCTATCTATTTTCTATACTTCCACTGGACGTGGACGTTATTACAAAATACAAAAATATGAGTTGACTCTTAGTTTTACCATTAGCTTTCTTCAATATTCAAGTTTAAATTCTAAATAAAAATTCTTTAAAATGTTTTCTTTTGTATTAGAAACAATGAAACGGTCAAAGAAGTTTAGTCTTAAGATATATGCAAAATATAAATATGTTTATTAAATACTTAATAAATAATTCTTCAATATTATATTTTCAATATTTTATTTTCCTATATTTTTAGAATTTTTAGGAAGAAGGCACTAATATGCAAGGAGTGGAAAGTTTTCAGGTGATTATTGATATTATTTTACATTTTAATTGTTATATAATTATATAAATCCAAAACTGAGATAATCAAACATCAAGCTGAAGGAGCTGCTGTAAACAATTGCGAGCGTCTTCCCTCATCCAGGTGCGTGTTCATGATGTATTAGTTTTATTTCTGCTTTTACCAAAAGTGGCCCATGTATACCAGAGGGCCTATATACATTCTCAGGGGAATATTCCTGAAACCCCTAAGGGAATATCCTATATAAACCTATATTATTCCAGGAATATAAATATATATTCCAGGCAAAAGCTGTGAATATGTTTGAAACATATAAATATTTCTGAATTATTCTCGGAATGATTTGTGAATATTTTTAAAGGAATAATCTAGGTTTATAGAGGATATTCCCATTAGCCGATTCTAAGAATATTCCCTGGAGAATTTATATATTCACGGCCTATTCTAAGAATGATTCGTTATTCTCAAGAGTTTATTTCAGGAATATTCTGATTATATTGTGCTGTCTGGGATAGGACTTAATACTTCCATGCACCATCAGGAATTAGAATGAAACAGTATTAAATGAACTTAATACAATATATGAATGCTAGCTGTGCTATTATTTTTCTGAGGATTTCATTTATTACACCTTTGAAAAGAGCGTGAAAAATTTAATGGGGTATTTTCCATTTTTTTTTTAAATTCAGTTTTGGTGACATATATCAAGTAACGTTATTATCTTAACAATTACTGCATAATCAATTTAAACTAAAACAATAATTTCTTAAATAAAAATAAGAAATAAGAATATGCCCGTCTAGACAGATTTGAAATGATTTTATTTGGAGGGAAATAATTTAACCAATAATAGACAACTTCCGCTTAGACTGTAACTATCTTATATGAATGCCAAATTGTGTATTTACTTTACATTATTTTACCTATCATACTTCTGTTTTGCTCAATATCTTGAAAAACAATAAATGTTATATACATATATTTAGAAGAAATTAAAAGGTACCTATTTATGTTTGTTAAATTATTTAGAAGTTGTCTTAAAAATGTAAACAAAACTCACAGCGAGGATTATGTGGCAACATTTTATAAAAACTTAAAAACGGCCCTCTCCCTCTTCCAACTTTGCTTGCGTACTGTCAGTTGTCGTTTCTTGTCACAATACCAGTGAAAGAGACATATTGGTTAGACAAGGGCGGATTTAGCTTTCTGTCATAGGGGGTAAACTACCCAATGAGTATGATTTTTGAATAAATGCAGCATTAAAATTAAGCAATAATAAAATTTAAACCTTTTTTTTTTATCATGCGTTTATTTTTTAAAGTAGTAGGAGTAGACGAGTAGATATATTTTTTACTAGTTAGTTTTCCGTAAATTTAGGTTTTCAGGTATTTTTAAGTTGCGGGATTTTAGGAAAATAGTTTTCAATACATTATTTAAAATGAAAGAAACTACAAATTTATTATGAAAAGTAAATACAGTTTATTGAATAAAACATACATAAAATATAAAAATAAAATCATATTTGGAAAACAATGTATTAAAAACAGTAAAAGCTTTAATTTAAACTTAGTAAAATACATTAATTAAATAACAAAATCCGTTATCTTTGTAATTCATTACCCCCCATAAATCCGCCCTTGTCGTTAGATTTATTTGTTGTTTATGCGGCGTTTGATTTTGTTATTTTATATTTTATCAATAAACTATTAAGATAGAGTTGAATTTTGTGAAAGGAGATTCATCCAATTTGCCCAAAGTTGATTATGACATGATGGATTCTTTCTATAAACAAAATTTGGGTTTTTGAAGGGATGGGATCAGAAATACTGGAAGCTTGCCACCAAGTTCTTCAAATATCCATATTTTTCAGAACAGTTACAAAAAATTTTTCCGAAGCACTTATATTTGTGTTTCCACAACTTTTTAGAAAATGTCTTTTAAATAACACTATCTATTATTTGTAAATTACAGCAAATACCTTGATAAATGAAACTGAAATGCTTCAAATTACCTAACACGACGTCAAATGACAGATATTTGACTAGCCGTTGACATTGTTGCCATATATTGCTAAATATGTTTTAAAAAATCTAATCGGCATTAAAAATTATTTAAAATATTTAATAATTCATGCTTACATCACAAAATTAAATTTCATGAATAAATATATTAAAACTGATTTAATAAATAAGCTTTACACTCTCGTTTTCTTCAATTATCTTTACTAGAACTAGTGAAGAAATTTCAACTTGGTTACACCACACTGTTTTGTATAAAACCATTCTATCAACAAATTAACACAGACTACCTACGTCATCGGCAGATTACTTACGTCACCAATTTAAAACGCTTTTCATGCCACTTATTTTAACTTTGAAATTGATAATTATTTTCGCGGAAATCTGTATTGGAAGGCTTGTTTATTTATACATATTCTATGATATTATTCAATAAAAAAAAATAGGAAAATACTCCATTGTATTTCCTAAACTTGCTTAACTTGGTTTTAAAACAAATACGAAGTTCACTATCTTCATTCAAATTAAAAGTATGCACAAAACGGTCACTTTAATGGCACACAAAGTTTTGAAACTACTCAAATTGTCCTCGTTTTATGTTAATTATACGAAAAAATATTGACATACACAAAACTGATAAAAAAAATATTACCACTGTGTTCTGTGCTAAAGAGGAAAAACCCATAAAAATTTAAATAAACTGTAAAAATCGGTAAACATTGGCAAACAAACATTAACTTATGGGGATGAACTAAAAAGAGCAAAATAAATATACTCTGTGCTAAAACTAATTAGGGGGTTAAAAAGCATAATACCAACCGGCTAAATGTCTACCTTGTCCTCCAGGATACATGCATCGGAATATTCGACCCAATTCTTCTGCCTGTATACGTCCTGCGGGAGTCAGTTCTCCACCCCATTTTAATATTAATACCAAGGAGGGCTCCGCAGGTTTGTCTACTAAAACAAATGTTTACATTTTATTAAAAAAAGAAAAATTACACAAATTTTATAATAAAGAAATATACTGTAAAATGTATATTTATTAAAATATACTTGGAAGAATTTAAAATGGCTTTTTAAGAAGTAAAGAAAAAATAAATCTTAAACCAGATCTTAACTTACCATCATCTGAACTAGAACCCCTAGGCCTTCCTTTGGGTTGATATTTCATTTGTACTTTTCGATTAATACCAGAAAAATGGCCATACCTAAAAAAATAAACATTTTTATAGTGATTAATATTATACAATGAATTTGCAATTAACAATTTCAAACTCACATTTCTAAAACAGCTTTCAATTGTTCTAATTTTCCTTGTTTTTCTTCAATTTCTGGTTCTGCTTCGTGCTGCTGTATTTCCGCTAATAATGATCTAGCTATATCTAAAATTTCTTGTAACTGTTTAGGGCGCTTAAGTTTTACATGGCCATGCTTATAACCATCATATTTTTCAAATATCTCAAAGAATCTGAAAATTTAAATATTACATTTGCAACAAAATTAAAGTTAAATTAATGATAGTAATTATAATAGGGAGTTATGACAATATTTTAACAAACAGATATGATATACCTTATCGGCTGTAATTATTTAATATTCAGTGTTGTACAAAACAGTTATTCAAAGATGTTTTAACTCCTAGATCGCTCAACCCTATCTCAATTCTGTGTAAAACATTTCAAGCAAAGAACCGCTCATTATCTCTCCCACTTTGCTTCCACTCCGGGCCCAACTCCAAATACGCGTGTTGTCTATGCGCATGCCTCGCTTCTAGTTGGTATTCTGTCGCAAACCTTCGCGACGTTGTCAAAGATCAGAGACAAAAGCCGCTTAAAGCGGGGAATTTTGAAGTGGTCTAACGCAATAACTTTGAGCGTTCAGAAAATGTAGAGAAAATGGTGACAGTCTGGCAACACCACTGGTCGCTTCGGTCAGTTGTTAGTGTCGGTTGAGATTTGATTGCGTTTGCGCTTTAAGAGCATAAAATCTTGTTGACAAACTCGAACTGACCCGACACTAGCAACGGTAAAGTTCGGCAGTTCCAGCATTGCTGTCTCGCTTTTTAAGGCGTGTTAATATTGCTCTCTCCATTGAGATGTTTGCAGCTTTGTCATATACGAATTCCTTATGGGTTAAACCATCTAGTAGTTAAAGATCTTTGCAGTTATTGCATAAAGTGAATATTGACGTAACCTCTGCGAGCTCAGCTGAAACTAATCTATCTGTTGATAATAATAATAAAAGTCCTTTATTGGTAAAAATCAAACGGCTATTGAGGTCCCTCTGCCAGCTCATCGATGTATTGTAAGAAACCAACCTAACCTCTAAATAAGTATATAGAGAGGAAATGCACACAGAAAAAGAATTACTCAAAAATTTAACCTCACAATATCCAAGATCAATCAGATTCAGGGGGAGGGATCTATGTATCTAATTTATTTATGGCCATATTTTGTGAGAGTGCCACAACACTCCTAGTTAATAATTAAATAAGTAGGAAATACTCCTTATATATTTTGTAATTGTATTTACACCCAGACGGATTACAGAAACTGCCAATTTCAACTGTATAACTACTATCTACGAGCTGAGTAATTATGGCTTCAACGTTCAGGGCTATGCTGATGCCCTGGTTGTTACTGTGAGAGGCAGGCATGAGGTTATGATCTCAAACCACATGCAAATTGCTTTAAACAATATCTAAATGGTGCTCGTCAGAGGGCCTTAGTGTCAATCCGAGCAAAACAGTTTTTGTTCCATTCACCAAAAGGAGAAAACTAAATTTGAGAGCTCCTACGTTAAATGGAACAGTACTGAATTTTTCCAGCGAGGTCAAGTATCTAGAAGTAATCCTGGACCAAAAACTTACCTGGAACGTGCATTTGGAAAGGACACTTACAAAAGCAACCATGGCTATTTGGACATGCCGTAGGCTGTTCGGTAAGACTTGGGATCTGAAGCCAAAAATAATACACTGATCATACCTTTTGGTTGTCAGACCCATGGTTACCTACGCATCATGTGTATGGTGGCCAAAAACAGAAGAGAAACTAGCACAAGGAAAGCTGCAGAAACTGCAATGCCTTGCCTGTTTAGGGACTACAGAAGCAATGCGCTCCTGTCCTACAGCAGCTATGGAGGCAATGCTGGACTTACTTCCTCTGCATTCGCATGCGAGGAAGGAGGCAGCACTTACTGCCCTAAGGCTGCATCAAGCACTTAAATTCAGATCAAGCATGACTTTGACTGCCCGCTTGATGTGCTGATTGAAAGCCGTCAGGAGAGCAGAGTCGAAATACTGTGGTTGGAGAAAGAGTCAGTCATCTGGTACACAAATGGATACAAGATGGAGGAAGGGGTTGGTGTGGGTTTAATGGGACCTAAATGCAGGGTATCTAAAGCCCTTGGTAACACACCAACCATCTTCCAGGCAGAAATCTATGCTATATATCTGTGTGCCCAGGAATGCCTTAACAGAGGCACTCGAAGGCCAAAGATCTATATACTTTCAGCATTAAAGGCTCTCAGGTCCTATACCTGGGAATGCAGACAATCCCTGAAACAACTGGCAAAAAACAACAAGGTTACCTTGATGTGGGTGTCAGGGCATGAAGGAATAAAAGGTAATGAATTAGCTGACAGCCTTGCAAGAAAAGGACCCGAACCGCTCTGTGGCTTATCTAAGGGACATATAACAGAGAAGGTCCATAAATGGGAAAAGGAACAAAAGAAGTCCTATTGGAGGAATACTCCAAGCCAAAGACAAGCGAATCGACAAAGAATGCCACAAGGCTTCTCGAACTCGAAAAGTCCGACCTAAGGCTGATCACAGGCCTTCTAACTGCAAATATGCAACTGAGACTGAGGAACATATACTTTCTGAACGCAAGGTACTAATCCGCCTTAGGCTAAAGAACCTAGAACGGGCAAAATTAACGCCTGAAGACATAGGGAAATTAGCTCCCAGGAAAATCACAAGCTTTACATAAAGTTTTGGAATCCTGGGCAACAACTAGTTATAGGGTAATTCACAAAAAATCTTTTAGATCGGGGAGAAGAAAGGCCAACTCAGGGCCAAGCGACCCCTTTGAACAATTTACAATCTATGAATAGGAACAACAAACTAATATGGTACCTACAATAAATGACAGGCATCACGTGTTTGAATACATTTTATCAAAACTTAATATTTTGAAAATTTAGGAATAAGATCTCTGGTTATTTGCACCAGTACGTTAGCGCAGTGGTCTAGACATGTGGTGTGGAGAGCACGCTTGATTACACTGTCTATCAGGTGCTGGGTTTGATTTTCAGCTCTGGCATTGGCAAAATGTTGATGGGTATCTGACAACTCTGATTCTAGTTAATTCCCTAATACGGCATGAATTTATCAAATGTCGCTATTTGCTATTATGTATATTGTCAAACCTTAATTCCAGATTTAATTTATTAATGTACTATTGTAAAAATAGAAACAATTCATAACTAACTCGCATAAGTAATATTTTATTTAATTCATCATTAAAATTATTATTTGGTTCTGTACTCCGATTAAAGAACTTATATCTAGATACATAATGGCATTAGTTTGTGTGTTGCTGAAAGACTCCCAATCTAAGGCACTTCTTCCCATAAGTTGCTGATTGGCCCATCGGCCTACTCGCGGCTGTTTCTTTACACAATCGGTTAAGTTCGATTATCATCGTCTTAGTTTGACGTTCCGCCATTAATGTCAATGAATGTTTTTCGTGTTCTCCGATGAAAAAGTGGTGAAGAAGTCATATTTTATCTAAAGTTGTGATTTGTTAATACCTAAATAATATTCTCTATTCATATTTACACAGTTTAGTGACAATTTAGTGTAACATGCAACAGTGCTGTGCCGTTTGCAGAAATCGATCGTTTCATAAGTAAGTAGGTCATAGTCGTAACATGATGAGGTTCAGTTTAGTTTTAAAAATAATATAAATAATATCCTTTCAATACATATTTCCCTTGAATAAAATATCTTTACCTATTATATCTTTTAAATCTGCAGTAGTGTTCCTAGAGGTTAACCAACAATTGTTACATAAAATAGGTACAATATTTTACATTTTCCCTTCTACACATACCCGCCTCTGTTGCCTATGGGATGTGATGTTCATCTATCCATTTAAATGGGCATATAATGTGACTATGTTAGGATCAAATAAGGTATATGTGTTAGATCACTGTTTGCGTGATTGACTTTTTAAAAACTTTTTATTTAGTTACATGAGGAATCAACGTTGATTCCTGAATAAAAGATACAATTTATGTATGATACATTTAATATGAAGTGAGTATGATAACTGCCGGTACAAATGCTCGTTAGTCTTATTTATAAGTTTTCAAATGATGTGTCAGCCAAAGTTGAACAAAGGAAATGCAAGCTAGCTAATCAGCATAATATTGTGAGAAGTTAAAATGAAACTTAATATCTAGATAAGCAATTCAAAGGAAGCTGTTATCTAATACTGTAATATGATGCTATCTGTAATGTCGCTTTATATCTTGATGATATAGCGTATAATTTTATATAACAACTTCCCCCTTAATAAAAAAGTTGATGTTATGCAGCAACTTTTGAAAATTGTTAGAAACGTTAAATGAATATAATGCAAAATAAATTGAAACAATGTTGAATGAATACAAAGCAAAATAATAAAATACATAAAAGATAAAATCGGTAGATAATAATAATAAGCGAGTAGTAGATTACATAAATGTAATAAGAATAAAATACAATGGTCTAAATTAATAGACAAGGGTAAAACTCCACATATGAAAGTCTATGTTAACTCGATGTCCTCTTCTTCTTGAGGTTTAATACCGGGTCGCTTTCTTGGAGGGATCGCTCTGAAGGAGGTGAAGGAGGGTTGTCCGTTGAGGGTTGGATTCGCAATGCTCCACATCTTCTTCTTCTGCATTTACAGGTTATGTAAAGTAGAACTAATAGAATGATGAGAGTGATTATGAAATATGTGAACCAAGATATGTGTTTGGTCACAAAAGGTTCGTTTATGAGGTCATCCAGGTCTTTGGAATATTGGTCCAATTTGTTTTTAGCAGTATCTAGGTCTTCTACGTCGAGATTGTTTAATTTGAGAGGTTTTAATTTTGGAATTTCGATTTTGTCGGGCATGTGATTACAGCATTCAAAAGGAATTTGGATAGGGTATGAGTTGTCCTTAATTTCGGAGAAGTCTTTAGCACTGGCTTGTATTCGGGTGATGCCTGCATAGGCGTAACATCCTGGTTGTAGTTTGATGATGGAATTTTTGTTGATTAGCTCTGTTGTGGATTCTCTCTTTGGACAGTTGATGGTAATGTGAAGTGGTTCGGAATTAATTATTAGCCATGAGTTGTCTTCAAGTTCTTGGACATTGTACCCTTGGCTGATGATGAAGGAGGTCTGGCAGTTTTCTGGGAGTCTAACTAGTGGTTTGAGGATTCTGGCTTCGCATATGGCATTTTGATCGATGGGATAAGCGTATAGGTTTGAGCATAGTTTGGTTCCAAAATAAAGAGGTTTGCATTCTTTCAAATTTTGTATAGGTATGTACATTAAAGGATCATCGTCTCTCGCGATAAACTTTTGTGAGATAGATAAAATGTGATGCAGACCAGTTCTGTTATCAAGTATCGGGATAGGGTATAGGCGATAGGTGTTATAATTTTGGGGTTCAACAAGTGGTATTGTTAAAACAAATACTAAGTTAGAATCCATTTGAAACGCTTGTAATTCAATAATATCCAAATACTTAGCAACTGCCGATAATTTAATGGGGAGAGGCAAATTGTTCCTTCGTAAGCTCTGTGAAACTTCTGTGTAGTCACTAAGTGATTAGGGGTTATGATTGAAGTGTGAATGATTCCTAGTCTGGCAAATGTTATTGAATTTAAAATGTCGTTTAAATTATCTTCGATATACAAATAGCTCGCCATTAGTTGTTCGGAAATGTATAAGAATTTTAGTTTTATATGAGCGGCCTCAATAGCTTGAGTCATGGTTTGAATTGTGCGTTTGATTTCCTCGAGATCTTTGTTAAACGTTTCCTCGTCAATTTGTAATTTTTGTATAGTCGAGTTGAAGTTTTTAATAACAGAAGTCGTAACTGAAATTTGATTTTTGATTAAGTTTTTCAATTGGTGTTCGTCGTTATTTAGTTTATTTATACAATTAGTATAGTACTGGCCATCTTCAGCATCTAGGTTTCCAGTTATGAATTTGAATATTGTACCGATACCGTTAAGTATTCCTCGTTTATATCTTTTTGTGTCTGAAAAGATTTCGTCAAATTTCGTTTTTATAGAGTTGGATATTTGTGTTAAAAGGTTAAAGTCTGTTTTAATTTCACTCGTAAAAATAATTGACTTGTGATCACCATTATTGAGAGTGTACAAGATTCTGTCTAAGATATTTTGATTTTTGTCAAAAGCTATTTTGAGGGATGAAATGTTTTTATGCACTAGCAGAGCCCATTTGTCATTTGTCACCACGATGTCCGTGTCTTGGTGGTAGTATACACCAACAGTATTATTGATCGGGGTAATTTTGTATTGACAGAGTGCTGATCCGAACAGCAGGAGAAACGTGAATATTTTCTTCATCTGGTTAGTAGGTTCTTCTAATTAAAGGATTGGGATCCACCACCACGGCTAAGAAGTTGTCCTTGTTCTAATGGTTCTTTTCCAATGGTTAGGCACCTTTTGCAGATGGACTCCTTGTTCCGCTGGATACGTTTACCACTAGTTAGGCTCCCGAACACGCGATGTTAGTTAGATCCGTACGACTGCGCCATTTGTTAGATCACTGTTTGCGTGATTGACTTTTTAAAAACTTTTTATTTAGTTACATGAGGAATCAACGTTGATTCCTGAATAAAAGATACAATTTATGTATGATACATTTAATATGAAGTGAGTATGATAACTGCCGGTACAAATGCTCGTTAGCCTTATTTATAAGTTTTCAAATGATGTGTCAGCCAAAGTTGAACAAAGGAAATGCAAGCTAGCTAATCAGCATAATATTGTGAGAAGTTAAAATGAAACTTAATATCTAGATAAGCAATTCAAAGGAAGCTGTTATCTAATACTGTAATATGATGCTATCTGTAATGTCGCTTTATATCTTGATGATATAGCGTATAATTTTATATAACATATGAACAAAAGATAGCCATTATGTATCTAGATATAAGTTCTTTAATCGGAGGTTCTATAACATTTGAATACATGCCTATATGTATAACTTACTGAGAACTGTTGTGTGGACAAGGTTAGTTATATTTCGTAAACAAAATTAACACTGCACTGTAAATGCTGACACATCATTTATCCAGGATATTTAAAGAATAAAGTAAGCAAAGATTAAAAGTTTCCACTCGTACACCAAAGAGCGTGTGCACGGGAGTGTTTACGAGGGCGACGAAACAGAGGCCCAGAGGCTGTCCATTGGAAGCGTCCCCATGATCCACGGTTAATTAAGATATTTTTAATTTACAGTTTTAGCACGTTTAGGGTGTGACAGTATTAAAAGGACTATTACATATAAAACCCTAATAGATTATAAAACTTGGCGCTATGTTAACCAATGTAACGGAACAAACTTGACACAATCTGTGGTCAAATATGTCACATCTAGGCAGAATGAGTTACATAAAAGAAAATTACAACTAATTAAATGTAAATAGTCTTTTGCCAGAAAAACATTAACATTGAATATTTTGGATGCCCTCAACAATAATAACAATCCTTAGTTCCGAGGCAAATATTTATAAAAAAAAAGCTATTGCTATACAAGTACTTAGAAAGAAGGCAAACACCATAAAGTACCATTAAAATTTGGTAATCTATTATATGATGGTAGTATCTATATAATTATATAATGTAAATAATAATATGTAAATATACATATATGTGTAAATGTGTTTAAACTAAACATTA